>JAPFRF010000002.1:71395722-72120722 GCA_029282475.1 Phrynocephalus forsythii
AGCCAGCCACAACATTACTCTTGGGAGATGCTCTGTGACAGGTTTATGTCTAGTGGATGCCATGAAAAATTACATGGCAATTAGAGGCAGTGCTCCTGGGTCATTGTTCTGTCACAGGGTTTGTACTGCATTAACCAAATAGCAATATCATCAGCACTGAGGAATGCTGGTATAGAAGGATTGAAGTTTGGGATGCATTCTTTCTGTATTGTGTGGCCTCTATGGCTGTGGCCATGGAATATGATGTGGAGACTATCAAATGGGTTGTAGGTGGTTTTCTGCAAGGTTTTGTTCTTATGTTCACCTCTTACCACAGCTTTAGGTTCTGGTGTGTTGTTTTGTTTCTTTTGCAGGTGCAGTTCACCATGGGGCGAGAGTTTGAGTTTTACTAGTGGGCCATAGTTTCATTTTATGGGCTGCCAAGTTCACAGCAGCATCCAGTTGGGGGCTGAACCTTGGTCTGAGAGTGCAAGCAGAATGGAGATGATGGTGTGGTTTCACTATGGGGTGGGTTTATGGACTTGGTTTTCCAGGGGGCAATGTGTTGCCCTTTGAGATGTTGTTTATTCATCTGGGGATCAACGACCTAACCTTTATAATGGGTAAGGCTCTTATTTTGCAGGTGATTGCAGATTTGCGTTGTCTTAAGAAGTGGTTCCCTAAACTGCAGTTGTTATGGTCAACTATGCTGCCAAGTCATGTTTGGAAGGTCCAATGTGACCCCAGGCTGATTGGCAGGGCTTGCAGAGGAGTGAATTGGGAGGTGAAAAGAACCTTCAATGCAGGATGGGGAGCAGTGGTGGAACACCGTACTGTTAGAGTTGAACACAGTGAGCTGTATTGCGTTGATGGAATCCATCTCTCCATTCTGAGCCTGGATTTGTTTCATAGTGATAAACGGAGGGTGGGGAGTGCAGTGTATTCTGTAGGCCTTGGTAGGGGCTTGGGGCATACTGAGTAGCCCAAAGCCCTGGCAGGAAGTGACAGAAGGCAGGTGTGAAAAGTTGAGTTGATAACACCTGAGATGGGTGTAAGCCAGCACACCTCATAGTGTTGAAGTCTCAGAGGACTCTGCACTGCGAGGGGGGAAGGCGGGATATCACAGGCCTTGATCACCCAGAACTGGGACCCGTGGGTGGATGGGGCCTTAAGGGATTTCCTAACATCTTATTCCATCTCAGCCAGTGATCCGTTTAGGGCTAGGGCAGCCCTGGATGGGTTAGGCTTCCATCCTACTGTTGGCCTTTTTTTTTTTTAAAATAAAAGTTAATTATTCAATGTTAATAAAGTGTGGCCCAATTTATAATCCATATATTTGTGTCTTCCTCATTACTTTGGGTTGCTGGGGGGGGGCAATGAGATCCCTCTGATGCCTTTAAAGCTCTCTGCAGACCATGGCTTCTGCTGTAGGATGTGACTAAGAAAATGTCAGGAAAGACCTACTAGCACAGATGATCTTTATTTGGGATTCCTCAGAGGCACTTTAAATGATGGCAGGTGTGTACTAATTCCTACTTAACATGAGTCTGAATGTGATATTTTACTGCTGAGCACAGCTACATCCCCAGTTATAAGAGGGTGTGCACATATAAACCACCATATTATTTCAGTTTTTTATTTTTCCTTCCTCCACCTAAAAGATTTCAGTTTGTGGTTCAACTGAGTTGTACAATTCATAGGTCTCATTAAAGGTGGAAAAAGTTCTGAAATGATTTATTTTTGTCTCATTTATTTATATCACAGACACTTGACATTTTGAAAGGGATGCGTAAACTGTAGACATTTTGCTAGTGTATGAGCATTTTGTGTGTGTACAGAGAAGTACTGGTTTGAGTGCATTTTGGTATTCAAGTATTTTTGCTTTAATGTAAAACTGTATCCCCTTTGCACCATATATACAGTAAGACGTGTGTATATATTTATGTTTTCAATCCGCAGTGTACAGAGGATGGGTCATCAAGTAGATGTGAGGAACACAAATGAATTCAGGGGAGAGAGGGGGAGGGGAGGAACCTTCTTTGCATGGTATTTGGCATTTACCAAACAGTACTGTGATTCCACTTTTTCTGAATCTCTCTCTCTCTCTCTCTCTCTCTCTCTCTCTCTCTCTCTCTCTCTCTCTCTCTCTCTCTCCCCCTAGTTTAAGGAATATTTAAGGCATGTGACTATGCTTGCCCTCTGTCTTGAGTTATGTTGAATTATATCTGTTATTTCTCTGTGCCATCTGCCTTTGAATGTAACTTCCTGAGAAAGGCATCTGTAGGATTTGCTGATGGTCACAGTTGGTTCTCCCATAAGATCAATTACCTCAGTTGGCCAGATGTGAAGAAATGAAGGAGCATCCAGCAGTATTCTGCTCCGAAAGCACCCACTCTAAAGGCTGTTCTCTCCTCTTTTCAACTCACCTACCTCATTCTGCCACCAGACAGTGATGATGAAGTGATTATTTTACCTCATGAAATCCGAGATCTGGGTTCAGGGACCATCTTAAGTAACTTGCTGTTTTGTATGTGTGCTTGTTTTCTCAAGTCACATAACATAGTAATCTGTGATGTCATATTTTTATGACATGATAATTTGTGGAAATAAAAGACACGTTCTGATAGCCCTATTGACCAGGTGGCAAAATTGAGGATAGTAGCATAATATAATCATTAACAAAAGTGATATTGAGATTCATTGGTTCAACACATGGTACCTCCTGCCCATTTGGCTACATTATGTTCTGGTTTGTGGACAATTGCTGAATATTTTGTTTCATAGTGTTGTCCGGAGTTTTAACTGCTATAGTTCTAGTTGGTACATATGAGATTAAAAAATCCAAGTTTCTCTTCAGTCACAGTTATGCTGAAAAGAGAATTGCTGTAAATGAGAATGGTCGTGGGGAGTTCTGGCAAACATGGAAACAGAAATGTATGGTTATTGGTGTGCATCTGAGCTCCCACTGCCAGACACAAATATTAATAGGAATGCTCCCTTTGGGGATTGCTAGACTGAATGATGGCAATGAGACAGAATAGCAAATGGGTTACTCTACCACCCTCTTATTCTGAATTCTTCTGTGCTTGTTCGGGGCCCATGTGCCAGATTGGTTTTTTAAATTTATTTTTATTTTATTCTTTATTTATTTATTTTTTACTGCCAACCACATGGCCTGCCTACCAGCTGTAGTGTGGTCCATTGGCTTTTCTTAAAAAAAAAAAAATTCTGGAGCCCAGCGGGAGGACCGTACCAGACCACCACCAGTCTACGTAGGAGACACCGGCGGTACGAAAAACAAACTAAAATGGAATGGAAATTTCTGTTTTGCTTTGTTTCATTTTTCTGGGAGGGGGCAGTTCATTATTCGTTTTGTTATTCAAATGAATAACAAATATACATTTTTGTACAAATTAGAGACCTCAAAGGATTGTTTCACTTTCAGCTGAAGGTGAGAAATCCCATATTTTAAAAAAAACTTATCAAGGTTTTTTATCATGAAAAGGGAGTCTAAATCAATGAGACCAAAGAATTTTGTGACGATTCTTGCCATTCCTCACCTTCCACTCTCCTTTCCTTGCTCTCACTTTTGTATTTTCTAAAAATATTTTAGATAGATAGATAGATAGATAGATAGATAGATAGATAGATAGATAGATTTTATAACACATCTTGCCTTCCTTTCTGACTTCTCTTTCTCTTGGTTTGCTTATTTGCTTGAAAATAAGCCTAAGGCTGCAGGTCACTTGCCTCTCCTCTACACACTTGTCTGAGAATAAGTTATCTTAAACTTCAGACATGTTCCTGGATAGGCATACATAGGCTTCTGGTGTATGTGACTAAGATGTCATTTCTTTTTCAAAAAAGGGAAGGAAAGGAAAATATATCTTTCCCTGATCAATAAAATGTGTTTAATTTTTCAGTTCCAAAAGGACCAGAAAAAATGGTTTTATGAAATGCAAAATCGTCTTAGCTTATATTTGAATACAAAGAGTGAAAAACACATTTATTATGGTTTGGACATTTCATTGGTAGTTTAACTAGAAGTTATTTACTGAAAGTTTTAGTTTAACATTGGTAATGCTTTGGATTCTGGCCAAGAAATCAGAGATCTATATTGGTTATTCACACCTTCAGCTGACCACTTATTAAAGAAGACCTAAAAGGGTGATTCCAAACAGAACTAAAAAGGGAATTTAGATGTTGATTACAATAGGTCTGAAAGAGCTCATTTAATATATAAAACAAATTAGGAAAACTTATTAGATGGCAAAGTCTTATTCAGGAGGAAAGGACTGTGACAGTTTTGCATCTCCTGACTATCTATCTATCTATCTATCTATCTATCTATCTATCTATCTATCTATCTATCTATCTATCTATCTATCTATCTATCTATCTATCTATCTATCTATCTATCTATCCAAAAAGTTGAGAAAGAAATGAGGATTAGCTATACTTGACTTGATTTTAACTAACAGAGACAAATTGGTAGACAGAGTGGCAGTAAGGGGAACTCTGGGGGCCTTTTTACACGACCCCTAAGATCCGCTGGCCACTTAAATTCGGACCAGAGATCTTAGGGGTTTGTCGCTCTTCCTCTGTCCCCACCCCCTCCGCACTTCCTGGTTGCTGGCTGCGTGAGGGAGGGAGAAAAAGAGAAAGAAAAGCATGCCGCTCACCTCGTTCTGCCTCTTGTCTCTGTAAAAGTAGCTCTTAAAGGGGCGGGAGCCAAAAAGCAGCAAACAGAAGCGAGGAGAGCCCCGTACTCACTATCGTTGCACCGCATCAAAGATTTTTCACCTCCAAAGAGAAGGTACAAGAAAAGTGCACTGGGTCACGCTAAAGTGGGCGGGGTCACACTTAATTGTCTGCAAACTCCGGAGCTGGTGGGGAAACATTTTTAAGCTCCGGAGCTTGCAGCCATTTGCAGCGGAGCTTAGGGGTCGTGTATAAACGCCCTGGGTGAGAGTGACCATGTTGTACTAGAATTCTTTATTTCAAAGGAAATCAAAGTGGAGTGCAGCTACACACACACACACACATATTTAAAATCCAATTTTAATAAATTGAGAAAAGGATTAATAAAGTATAGAGATGGGGATGAACCACCAAAATGGTGGTTGGTCTCAACAGGTGATTTGTCAAGGATGCTGAACCATGAACCAAAAATTTTGCCCCCAGTCTACTGACAAACTTTGAATCAATTTGTCGGTTTGTCTTAAGCCCACCCAACCACCCCATATTTGAAGAATGTATTAATTTGTTTTTTTATTCATCCCTATTTATAATAACAAGAAGAAGAGTCCAAGAAGGGTGAGAGTTTGTAAGAAAGGAAATTCTAAAAGCACAACTACAATAAATTCAAATAAGAAAAAAAGCCACGAAGCAGAACAAAAGGCCTGTGTGGTTTCACAAAAGACTCAGAGAGTATAAGAAAACAAATAAAAAAGTATTAAGGGCAGTGGGAGATGACTGTCACCCATGCTAATTTTGGTACACTACTTGAGTAACTTGTATGCATTATTTTCTCAACATAAAACTATCTATTCTTTCTCAACATAAAATCTGTTTAAAATATCTGAAATTGTACCATGGCAGACACTAGCAGTGGTTTGTGACAGATCTTGTTCCTCTTCCAGAGAAGGACAGGTTCTTTCACACATTTTTAGTTTCCCCTTTCTCAAAAGGTCTGAAAGTGACTTGTATATTTTTATCTCAAGAGGACATGTTCTTTTGATGACTGTATGAATAATAACCTCCAAAATGTCCTGTTCTCAGGATCCCTGCTCAAGTCTTATAAACTCAAGGTTGTGCCTTCCGTCATGATCTCAGCCTATCTCATATTGGGTCATCTTCTTTTCCTGCTGTGTTCAACTTTTCAGCCTAGCATTATCCTCTTTTCCCATGGGTCTTGTCTTCTCATGGTGTCCTAAAGGTACATCTGGTTCATCAGTTTTGCTTCCAGAGAAAGTGTCCTAGAACCCATTTGTTCATCTTGTTTGCGGTACAGGGCATCAACAAAGCTATCCTCCATCATTCATTATTTCAAATGAATCAGTTTATTTGCCCTCTAGCTTTCTTCACTGTCCAAGTTTCATAGGGATTTAGGATGCTGCTTTATATCAGTTCAGACCCTTGGTTCATCTGGCTTCACAATGGCTGGCATCTACTTTCAAGATTTTCCAATACTCTTCCTCATTCTCACCTCAAGAGTCCATTCTTTACACATCCCTTCCCACTAAGCTTCAGTGGTTAGGCTCACCAAGAATGACTGAATGAAGGCCATCTTCTTAATGGGACAACACTGAACAGTACCCTTGGGAACATTTTATATGTGAACCTAAAGGTGCTGGATGATTCACTAGTATTTTACATGGGTGAATGAGCAGGTAAACAAGCAGAAATCAGCTTGACAAGAAGAGCTGGCTTATGGGATGTTGGCAACTGAATTGGTTGGTGAGTCATCTGTGAAGGGAGATGAAGCAAAATGGCAGCAATTAAGGATGAAGAAGAAGAAAACTAAAGAAAAGGTGAAGGCCAATACATCTTGTCAGAAGCAACTAAGAGGAGATGATTGACTCATGGAATTAAGGCACTGTAGTAATTTCAGCAGGTTCAGCAGATTTTCTCTTTTTATTCATGGCTCAGTCAGCAGAAGGTCTGAAGGCAATAAATTCCACTCATAGTGAATGGTGATAAATAGTTTGGAAATCTTTGAGCTCCTGCTTTGCTCGAGGCATTTGCATTTAGATGTTTCAAGTTCACAGCTGAATAAATTTGCTCAGTGTTGGGAAGCAGTGACATCATCAGTAGGGCAGATGAAAACCTAGCATGTAAAGTGATTTTCCTGAGAAAGCTATACCTGATAGGTGAAGTTATTAATATCCCTCCTTGCTCTTTCAGTATTGCCATATTTCTCAAATTTCAGTATCCCCTAGATGAAAATGGCTGACCAGAAATATGATGAGGATGATATATATCTGGATTAACACCTTTAAAAATAAATAAATTGACAAAATTAAAGGTAGAATACTGGCACACACTTTTTTCTGTCTAAAATGTAAATATGCATTTCCAAACTAAAAAAGGAAGATTTTAATTAGTAGGATAAACAGCTCAGTAAATAAAAATAATGGGAGTACTTATCTAATATAGCACATATAACACTACTATTAAATTGTCTGTTGTGTTACTATATCAAGGAAAATATTATGTGACAACACTGATTGTATGAATGAATGATCTGCAAAACACCTTGCCCTCAACTTGTAAACTCAAAGGCTGTTGCTTCCTTGAGGGATAACCCTCCCTTTATCACAGGAGCTAAGTTACTTAAAACAGTTTGATATCAAATAATTTTTTAAAAAATTAAACAATTGAAGAAATCGCACTAAAACATGAGCAAGCCATGATCCTCAACACTAAAATACAATAATAAATAAATATGTTTTGATTTGGCATCCAAATTATGCTAGTGTTGACATCAGTCAAGACTCTGAAGGGGTGGAAGACATCACACAGTTGAGGTGCTATAGATGCAAAAGTACTGTACTGTGTTTCCAATTAACTGTTGTATACAGTGGGAAACAGAACAGGGCTTCCCAAGCAGACCTTAGTGATCAAGCAGCTATATGTAGGAACTAAACTAGATTTATGTAAGTAGACTAAAATGCAATGAAGATGAATAAATATAGAAAAGTCCACATCTGGGATATTTGCATAACTGTAGCAAGTTGACTGACTGTAGACAAAATCATCTTATACAGAAACTTGTTTCTTCAGGGAAGCATAATGCTTGGGAACTCCATCGTGATATGGTCTTAGAACATGAATCTGTACAAAAAAATGGAGAGATTGCCCCTCACAGGAGTTCTATTGGTTCCTTTAATTTTCTGTGGAGAACTGGAGAGAGAAATATTTTCAATAATTCATCTTCTACAGTCATTGAAAGTCTTGCTTGTCATAAAACATTTTTATTGCAAAAGTGGGTGGTGATCTGACTAACATACATTGGGTAGCATGGGATATATAAATTACCTAAATGAAACTTTGCAAATGACTCATCCCTGTTCCAAGATTACTACCATCATATGTAACACTTTATAGGCTCCTTTATTGATCTACTTCCTAAGCAAACCTATATTAGCTAAAATAGATAAAAATCTGCATTGCTTCTGTATCTTAAGGTAATACCTCAGAGAAAAAGCATTTGTTTTACCCGCAGAAGGTCCCAATTTCTAAGACATCTACAGTACACATAGAAAGATCAAGTAACAGATGCTGCAACAGACCTTGGGATGACATCTGAGAGCTACTGTCTTTACGACAGCTGTGTAGATAAATGAAGGGTCTGACCTCAGATAAGTCCACACTCCATCTTGTTTTAGTGTCAGTACACTCCCCAGTAAAGGGGGAAAATGCTGCTTATGATTTGAAGGAGGTCTACAACATTTACAGTGCTGTTTTCTGCACCATTATTCAGAACTCTAGGCTGTGCACAGGCCACACAAGGGGAAGGTCTTGGTTTTGAACTTTGGGCTGCCCTCACCCAGTTCAGACCATAGGCCGCTCCTGCTCAAAACCTGAATCTATAGGGTCCATGGGCCTGATTAATCCCCTAGGAGGACTATGTACAAAAGTGTAGCCTTAGTCAGAGTTGAGATTAGGAGCTGGCATATAGCCCTCCAAATGTTGGACTGTGGCTTCCATTATCATTCACCACTAGGAAAGTTGGCTAAGACTGAGGAAATAAAGCCACCCCCAACCCAAACCCCCCTTCACTACTGCAAAGCAATGGTTGACCACAAGCTTTGTACCTGGCATTAATTCAATTTATTACAAAAGTTGGAAATGAATGAAAAGGTAAAATAATGGGTTAATAATTAGGCACGGGTGCAGTAGACTGTCTGTACTTGTTTGCCTGCTGAGTATGCTGGCCATATGCTGATTGTGGATAGGCAGCTTCTGGGTCATTGATCTCCTTCCTGGTGGTTCTTTAACTCAGACTAAGACTGTACAGTGCAACAATGAGACACCTTAAACAACAGGATTGTCATCTGATAGCCCTTAAAAGGAAACCCTCCCAATGTGGCCATTCACCCCAGAACTAAATCTAGACCACGTCTTGACCATACAGGTTAAAACAAGAACCCTTCTATATATATAAAGATATTTTCTTTTCTTTTATGACTTGTAGATTCATTTAAAAAGGCATCAAGGGAGTTATATTGTCTGTCTGATTTCTTCTGCCTTTATTTACTTATTTATTTGACTTTTATACCACACATCTAGACCTAGGGCTACTCTGGGCAGTTTACATCATGCGATAACATAACAATTAGCAAAGGAATACATTCTAAAAACCAAAAGACAAGGTACCTGTATTTTAAAAACCAAAATACAAGGTACATCTTTCCTTGGAAATCCACTCAAAAGAAACCAGAGGAGTTCATTCATCAAAAGAACTCTTGAACTACACATTAATTCAGGTGGCAATATCAGCATTGTTTGTGACAACTCCCAGGAAAGATTCTGATTGACTTTCTTGAGTGTTGTGTGAGGTTGGCCGCTTTTATTTAGTGAGAAGAAACATGGCTCTTCAGAAAACCTTTATTACTAAACTGGGACCTCATCATTTTAAAAATATTTGTCTTGGTCCCCAAGTCACCTCATCCCCTGAAGGTTGGAGATAACAGAGGCATTCCACGGTGATGAAGCAGATAATTAGCACATCCTGAATGAGGTAAATATGTTTAAATTCCTGCCAGACAAAAATGAGGCAGGAAACTAATGTAAAAGTGTAGGGGAAAATAGGAAAGGATGTGCCCTCTGAATTCCATAGCCTCCAAGGCATTTCAGATTAACAGATAATTCACAGACTGCGCTGGAAATCCCCAGACATTAATAAGCAAGGGCATCGGAAGAAGTGAATTCATATCTGTAATATACTGCCAACCTAATATTTGAAATGGGAGTCATTTTTCCTTTCTAGATGAGCTTACATAGCTTGCAGCCTTACGCTTTTTGCATTTTGAAAAGCTGGAGAAGTGAAGATGCAGTAAGTAATAATATTACTAACTAAGAGAGAGAGAGAGAGAGAGAGAGAGAGAGAGAGAGCAGCTGTGAGAAATAACAACTAACATGATGTCCTTTTCTGCTGCAAGTACAGTATATGACAATGCATTATACTGAACCAGATTATTGCTCTTCTCACCTCTCCCTTAATCTTTACCTTGATGGTGGCAACATCTTGGGATCCCATGCAAAACCCTCACAGTGACACCCTTTCTCCACTGTCCACACCACTTGTGCAGATAAGTGTAGGAAGCTTTAGAAGAGAGAATGGAGTTATGGAGAGAATTTGGAAGAAGATGAATGTGAAAGCAAGGAAGGTTCCAGGAACCAAGTAGAAAAGGTGGAAGCTGAAGGAGGGCAGATGTCAGGAGATGAGAGGATCCTAAGAAGAGCCTGAGGGACCACTGAGAATCACGTGGGATCTAAACTGTTAGAGAAGAGATAGGCCAGAGAAAGCCCATGTGGTGCAGCAATTATAGTGTTAAGCAGACCTGGGTTCAAATCCCCACCTGGCCATGAAACTCAGTGAAGGACGTTGGCCATTCTCAGTCTCTGTCTCTCAACTAGGAATGGGCATGAATTGGAAAAATAATGTTTCATTTTGTTTCATTTCGTACTCACTCCCATTTTGTTTCATTTAGTTTCTTACATTAAAAAAAAATCATACGAAACAAAATGAAAGATTTCATGCCTGGGACTCCGGGAGTCATTTTTAAAGGTCTCCTGCTGAGCTCTTATTGGCAGGACCCCTTTAAAACTGGCCCAGTCAACAACAGGGGGATCCCCTGGTGCCGACTGGGCCAGATTTAAAGGGGTCCAGCCATTGACAGCTCGGCAGGAGCCCTCTGAAAACAGTTGAGTAGGCAGTGCTGCGGGATCACGCACCCTATTCCACTGTTTTCTGAGGGTCTACTGCCTAGCTGTCAATGGCTGGACCCCTTTAAACCTGGCCCAATCGGTACCAGAGGGCCAGGTTTAAAGGGGTCTAGCCATTGATGCTTGGCAGGAGTTCAAAAATTATGGAACGAAACGGTTTATTTCAATGGAAAAACAACTACTTCATTTTGTCTATAACAAAATGCTGCTTCCTCATTTCATTTCATTTTGTTTCATTTAGTTACATAACAAAACAATGAAACAGCATTTTTCCTTTCCTGCCCTTTCCTACTCTCAACCTGATCTGCCTCCACAGGTACGTGGACAGAGCAGAGTGAAGGGGAGGCTGCCTTGAGGTAATTGAAGAAGGACAAGATATGCATGAAAATATAAATGCAAACAGCAATCACAACAGCAGCTAATCTGCACTACTTGAAGACAGAACTGGGAAAATGAGACCTGAGTATTCCCTCCTCCCCCTGATTATCAAAACAGGTCGGACCAGTAAACAGGGAAGATGGAAAAGGTGAAAGCTAGAGTCCAAATCCCCTGTGAAAGTGGGGTTTTTAAACAGCCACAAAGCAAGCAAGCTTTTACCTTGCTTAAAGAAGATGGCTAGACATGGGCACGACTTGGCAAAATTCTCATTTCCATTTCTGTTGCCGTTCCTCGTTTCCATTACGCAAAGGAAACGGTAACGACAATTAAGCCGTCATAACTTGAACTCGAACTGATAAAAGAAAAATTGGGTCTGATTTGTCGTTGTCATCCATGGCATTGCGGCGATCGCGCGATGCCAAGCGGCACAGAAAAAAAGTTTAAAAACAACAACCCGATTCCCAGCCAAAAAAGCAGGCGAAAATATGCCTGCCTGAGTGAGGGCACCTACCAGAGGGGTGGTTTCTGGCGGGAGGGTCCCTGGCCTCCCCCCTCTCCTGTCCTGGGCTGCTCTGGTGGGGGGCATCCTCGTCGTCTCACCATGCCATGCGGTGCGGGGGGATCCAACATGGCGACCGCAATATTTTTTTTGAAATCGTGGTCCAAAAACCCACCAAAGCACCACACAGAAACATGCAAAAATTAGGTATTTTAACTGCCTGAATTTTTACAGTAGCAGCAGTGGGTTTTTCTTGCAATAAACGTCTGTCTCCAATCCCATTGATTTTATTTTATTTTATTTTATTTTTATTTTTTTACATCTGCGCAATGATGGGCTGGCCATGGGATGGGACCATGCAAATTTTTGGAGCCATTCCACCAATCACATGGCCACTTGGCCAGGTTTTGACTGAGACTTCTGGGATGTGCCAGTCGGGCATAAAAAGCCCACTATAACCCTAGCCCTAACCCTAACCCTAACCCTAACCCTAACCCATACGCCGGTACACTGTCCTTCTTAGTGGGTCAGAGGCACCCAGAGGTGCAGCCCACTAACTCACCCTAACCTTACCCGTAATAACCCTAAGCCTAGCCCTTGCCTTAACCCCAACCCTAAACCAGATCTGTACTCGCATTGCACTACACGCAAGTACACTGTCCTTCTTAGTGAGTCAGAGGGCGCCCAGCAGAGGCATTCTTCTCTCACCTCGCTCACAGTCCAAAGTTCCAAAAAAACTCTGTACGCCAGTATGCTGTCCTTCTTAGTGAGCTAGAGGCAACCAAAAGAGGGGTGCCTCTGCCAGTGCCACTTGGTACACAATAGCTGCACGGTCATGTACCCTTCCTTTTCCCTTTGTAGGGGGCCAGAGGAGGCATCCACCCCAGAGAGGTGCCTCCAGGAGCCTGCTAAATGCCTTCCCTTCGTAGCAGGCCAGAGGAGGCACCCACCCCAGAGAGGTGCCTCCAGGAGCCCACTACCCTACCCCCCCTAAACCAGTACTAACAACAGATCACAAACAAAATGACAAATTTTTGAAAAATTTTGCGACCATCAGAAACGAGCCGAAACGGGCCTGCTCCGACACACGACAACTCAAAACTGTCATTTTTCCTGGTCGTGCCCATCTCTAAAGATGGCAAGATCATTTTAACGACAGAATGTACCATTAAACAGTGTTCTTATCAAGAGGAAAACATAGGTCTTCATCCAGATTTTTCCTTTTTTCTTTCTTTCCTTCTGATGTCTAACACCTGTCTGTGGCAGTTAGGGGAGAAATATATACTATTGTCATTTGCTTTCATTTCACCTTCCTTGTTTATTTCAGGTTTGTTTTTAACAAATTTTTGCCGTCTGGTGCTTTTTCTATTAAAGAGAATCTGGTACCAAACGTTGTTTTTCTTTTCCAAAATGTTTAGCAGAGGTGTAGGTTTTGTCTGTACATTTTTGTTTTTGTAAGATACATCTGTCCAATCAGATAATGTATTCTGGAAATAACCAAAATTAGTATTTATCTTGTTTGTTGTTGTTTATGTTGTTTATGGGTGAGGCATGTTTTTTTCATCTGGCTGGAAGGAAGGAGGGGAAGCTATGCATTGGAAATCAATTTGCTTTATGCAGTAGAGATGGGCACGAAATGAACAAATTTTCATTTCTGTTTTCGTTTTTTTGTTTTGTTACATGACGAAACAACAAATAAATTTTGTCTCTAAAATGAAACGATACGAACAGAAACACCGGAAATTTTATCATGTATTTCGTTTCCGTTTACTGCAATATGAGTGAATTGCTTAAAATCCTAAAAAAAATCACAAAAAATTGAAATAAATGGCAACGAAATGGTAAAGAAACGAACAAAAATGAAAATGATTTTTTTTTGCAAAAATTCACGAAAAACGGAAACGAACTGAAACAGACCCTCCAAACGACAAACGACAAATGAAATGCCATTTTTTTATTCGTGCCCATCTCTACTATGCAGGTGTGAACAGTTTCAAAAGTTCTAGAAGAAAACATTTTTAAAATCAGATTGATCAGCTTTATCTTGTTTCCTGTGATCTGTGTTTCCTAAGGACATTGTTCATCAAAGGGGCTTTAGTCAGTAAACATATATGTAAGTTCCATTGATTCACTAGGTCTACCCTAGTTGGAACTCACAATTTGGAATATCACATTTTAACAGCAATGTATTGCATTACTTTCCCTCTTCACAGCAGCAAGGGTTCTGTTATTGTTATCACTGCTCCACACATGGCAATAATTTGATTGGTTTTTCATTATTAGTACAACAGGCTAGAGAAATACAGGGAAGTACTCTCTGGTCACCAATTCTGATACTGCACCCTAGAACTATTTATAAATATGCAAAAGACACAAGTAAAGAATCATGATCTAATGCTACTTATGACTGAAAGGAGAACAGCATAAAAACTGGATAATTACTGTCCAAGAATTGCACTGTAAAGAAGAAGTTGACTCGTTCACTAATACTATCATTAGCATATAGAAAAGTTAGTCTTTAAGGTGTCTCCATGATTTTGACTTTTTGATGTTTTATTTTGCTTTCACCTGTGCTTCCTCTATGAAAATAACTTTTGAAAGCAACTAGATAAAGCTCTGTCACTATACATAAAGAACTAAAGTGTTTCTCATTAAACCTAAAACAGTAACATGATTATGAATTACTTGGCTTATTAGCCAAATTAACAAATCATAAGAAATGACACTATCTGTAACTAATATTTCTACATTGTGATCCCTGTACCACAGATTTATTTATCAAGTAGTGAGAAGAACCAGTTGGTCCAGAAGGTTATTAGACATATAATACCAGGGTTGAGGTTTCTTCACAGCTGTGATGTTGAAGGGATTCTTCCACTAGGCTACTAGTACTGTTTTCAAAAGCTGGGTTAGTGGTCCTTGACTGCAGTTGAAAACAGTCCAGAGAAACTTCAGTTGATGCAGAATGTGGTTGCAAGAGTTCTAATCATGATGGAACATCATAGGCCAGTGGCACAGTGGTTAAACTGCAGTATTGCACTCAAACCCTGCTCATGACTAGAGATGGGCACGAAACAAATTTTTAATTCATTTTGCTATTCGTTATTCATTTTATTTGCTAATGAAATGAACAACAATCCAACCCATCAAAGAAAATGAAATGAAACAAAATGGAAATTCATTTCATTTTGTTTTTCATCCTCCCCATCTCCTACCTTGTCTGCCTCCTTGCCTGGAACTCCAGCTGCCGCAGGCCAGGAGGGGAAAAAAAGCCCTGCCTCAGAGAATTTAAAAATAAAAAAATAATAATAAATAATAATAAATAAAACCCAAGCACGGGGAAGCTAGTGCCTCTACAGGTGCTGGCCCCAAGCCAACGCCTGTCAGCTGTGGCATCGGGGACTTTTAAAAATCAAATCAAATTGTAAAATAATTAAAAATAATTAAAAAGTGCCAACCCAGCCCCTGGGGCTGCGTGGTCGATGCTGCAAAAATAATTTTCAAAATACACTGGACCTCCGGAGGCGGCCGGGGTGGTCCACCACCACCCAGCGTGGCCACGGCCAGGGCTCCGGAGGTGGCAGTGAGGCCTCCTGTTGCCTGGCGCAGCTGCTGCTAGGCCTCCAAAGGCGACAGGACAGTTCACTGCTGCCCGGCGCAGGCACGGCCAGGGTTCCGGGGGCAGCCATGAGGCTTTCCACTGCCTGGTGCAGCCTCCCACCATCTGGTGTGACCACTGCCAGGGCCTTCCAGGCCGCTGCACTGCCACCACCACCACCACCACACTGGGATTGTCACTGATGCTGCCAGGATCACTGCCAAGATCGCCACTGCCGCCACCGCCATCCAGGTAAGCCAAACCAGTTCAGCTCGGTTCAGTTCATATGAAGTTTTGTTTTAAAAATTCATATGAACTGAATCAAGGGTGGGCCCAAAACAGAACAAATCGAACCATTGGTTTTCTGTTTCGTGCTCACCTCTACTCATGACTGTTGATATTAGCAATTCACACAGCCAGCTCAAGGTGGACTCAGCCTTCCATCCTTGTAAATGGTAAAATTAATTCCAAGCTTGTGGTGATCTGATGTGTGTAGCCTGCATAATTACATTGCAAACTGCCCAGAGAGGGCTTTAAGCACTATGGGAATCGTATATAAGCAGCATACTTTGCTGTTTTTGCTTTTACTTTGTCATTTCCACTGTGGTTCTCTTATTTATTCCTCCAGACATTTTCCCGCCAAATGATGAAAATTGAGTTGAGTGAGCCCCCTTCAACTTAATTATTCATCCATTCAGCTATTCATTCTGAAATGAACACAAATTTGAACCTGCTAAGTATAACTTGAGTGTTTCCCAGCTTTTCACCTCAAGGACACTTTAAAGAAAAAGGGCTTAACAGAAGAACTGTAAGTAAAATCACAGAATAATTGAGTCTGAAGGGGCCTATAAGGCCATCATATACCTGCTAAAGAACTCCTGGCATTTCTTCTTCTTCAAATAAATGGGATATGCCCATGCCTGCATGTTCAGACCAGGGGGCATACTGGCCTGACTTACAGGGTGTTCCATTCTCCATGTAGATGCTGTGTGCTTCCTAGAATTCATCCAGCCCATTCCTACAGTTGTGTCTCAAAGGACATACTAGTATTGTGCTTAGCAGACTACCTCTAAGGAAAATTGGATAGACTGTTCTGATTATATACCACCCCCATAGCACTTCAAGCACTCTCTGGGCAGTTTACAATAGAATTATGCAGGCTACACATTGCTCCCCTTCCCCAGCAAGCTGGGTACTCATGTACTGAGCTCAGAAGGATGGAAGGCTGACTCAGCCATGAGCTGGCTATCTGGGGTTGAACCCCAAGTCATGAACACAGTTTGTAAGCTGCAGTAAAGGCATTTAACCACTGCACCAGAAGGCTCCTGAGAAGTATTACTAGAAGAAAATTTTCATTTCATTAACAGTTTTTATATACATTTGCCCCAAATTCTAATGCTCAATCTAGAGATGGGCACGAAACGAAAAGTGAAACACTGTTTTGTCATTTCATTAGATAACAAATTACTTTGTTATGTAATGAAATGGTAGGATCTGTTTCATTTCATTTCATAATGAAACACCATTTTGTCCTTCAGAATGAAATAATTCATCCTAGAGGAATCAGTGGCAGGGACGCTCAAGCTCTTCCCTGTAAGCTGCCAAAATTTAGAAAGGTTTGTGGGTCAGGGGCTGAGATATTAAACTGCAAATGGGGTGTCCATAGGAAAAAATCTTTTTAATTGAGCGAGAAGTTGCTAATCGTTTGTGACGGCAAGTGATTAGTGCAATCGCAGCTTGGCTTCTGAATCCAATCAGAATCCCCCCCCCAGAGACACCCCCTTTGGCGCTTAATAACCCAGCTTCCTAACTCCCAAACCTCTCCAAATTTTGGGGGGCTTACCTAGAATCACTTGAGAAAGCTAACCCTGTCATTTCCATGCTGAAACTGGTTGTGATCCATATTTTGAGTACATACATTATGTACTCGAAAATACGAATCACAGAAATGTTTCTGCATGGAAATGGCAGGGGTAGTTTAGTTACCTCAAGTGATTCCAGGAGAGTCCCCCAAGTTTGGAAAGGTTTGGGGTTCAGGGGGCTGAGTTATTAAGCTCCAAAGGGGGTGACAGTAGTTAATTGAAAGTGTGTGTTGAGCTTGTGCCAGCAATGTAGGGATTAATAAATTTGGGGGTTAATAAATCTGTGGGGGGAGCTTCCTCAAGCACTTCCCTTAATTATGAATTATTTCCTAGGTGCACCCTCTTTGGAGCTTAATAACTCAACCTGCTGACACCCAAACCTTTTGTTAAACAAATAAATAAATTTTGGGGGCTTCCCTAGAATTGCTTGTGGAAGCTTCTCTGCCATTTTGGTCCTTTAGGACCCAGGGGAGCATAGCCTTTCATTTCATTTCATAATGAAACTACTTTAAAATTCATTACAAATGAAACAAAATCAAACTGCTACAAAAATGAAACAAAATGAAACACCATTTTTCTGTTTCATGCCCATCTCAAGCTCCATCAGATTCAGGACAAGAAGAACAAGGGTATCTAAATCTGAATTTGGGTGGGGGGGAGATCCCAGAACTGACACATTCCTACATACAGGTGCAGGATTTGGAGTCCTGAACTCTAGGGAAGGCCCAATTATCCCTGCAGCTCAAGGCACTAATCAATCTACTGCCATGACCAGCTAGTTATTCCATTTGGCATGGAAGCATTTGATTACTCACCTTAAGGAAAGTTGTTGTCATTGTCATTGTTGTCAACATTAGTAATGGCAAAAGAGCCGCAGTAGCCTTTTTCTTAGTGGAAGATATTGAGGATGGGAAAGATACCAGTGTGGTGTAGTGGATAGAGTGACTGACTAGTGCTCAGGAGACCTGGGTTCAAGTCTCTACTCGGCCATGGAAAACCCATAGGTTGAGGGGGACAATAATAAGAAGAAATCCTTAAATATATAACATATTCTTGAAATCCCTGCTAGGTTTGCTGTAAGCCATATACAAATTGATGGCACATAACAGAAAGCAACACTAACCCCCCCCCCATAATGAAGAAAGGAAAGGGGAGGAGGAGGAGGAAAGTTGTTGTAAAAGAAATGAATGGTGGTGGTAGCACAGATGAGACATGGTAGCCGTCAGCAGTGGTCAATGCACCTTACATACAATACCTGCTGCAGTCATTGGAAAAGGTGTTGGTTGCCACACACCTGCTGAAATCAAGATCTATACAGTGTTTACTTGATCTAGCACTAAATTTAAGAAATTTGGCAGTGTTCTCTGTAGGTGTGATTCTGGAATGCCTGTGCCAATTGCCCCCATGCTTCGCAGTGATGACCTCTGTTTGATCTCTTCTTGTACGAAGACATACATTGTCCTTAGAAGACAAATGGCTGAAAATATCATCTAAACAATAGTTCTCAATAATTCCAGCCAGGCTCACAGTTAGCACTTGGTTACAGATCTTGAGCATGAAGGAATTGACTTATGGGTATATTAACAGTAAGATTAAGTGAAGCAGAGCTTGAGAACAAGGCACATTTCCAGGGAAATGAAAAATTCCCTGCAGTGATCCTGGTGTAAAAAGGGGGGCACCTTGCTGAGTCGGTATCTTAAATCTGAAGAATGATTTAACCACCTTTTCAACCACTGGAGAATGATCCTGAGATCAGCTAAGAGGATGATGATGATGATGATGATGATGATGATGATGATGATGATGATGATGATGATGATAATAATAATAATAATAATAATAATAATAATAATAATAATAATAATAATAATAATAATAATAAATTTAAGTCAATTCTCATTTATGGTGAATGTTTTCACAGATTTCTAGATATAGAATACTCAAAAAGTGTGCACCTCTCCCTTCTTCTAAGCAGGCCCTGGGACTGTGCAGCAGGCTGGATGTACTCAGGAGAGGTGCAGTTCGGCATTGAACTCCCAACCTCTGGGTCCCCACCCCACCCCCGATACCTAAATCGCTTTCTTCCCAGGCAGCCCATGGGAGATTTTAGAGGTGGGGGATCATTAAGGCATCAGATTGCCAGTATATATGTGGATGGAATGGCTCTTTTTATTCTTAACCTAACTTCTATTTATGTTGCTGAAAACAACACCTTTCTTGCCTCTTTCTTGGAGCAGGGACAGTGGAAGACTGAATTCAAGATGGACTGACTCCCTAAAGGAAGCCATAGACTTGAGTTTACAAAAGCTGAGCAGGGCTGTTGAGGACAAGACATTTTGCAGATTGCTTATTCCCTGGGTCATCATAAATTGGAGGTAACTGGATGGCATATAACCACAGCAACCACAGCAGCAGCAACAAAGACTTGAGCTGGGACAGTGATCAACCTTCTCCTCTACTGTTACAATTTCTCATTACCCATCTCATATGAAAGTTAACCTGAAGAGGGGAAGTTCATGAATGCTCTCCACATGATTAAGAATACTATCTTTTTAAAAAGGCAGCTGTCGGATGATGATATATATGTCTGTATTTATTAGCATTGACCTTGTACCAATCTGGAACATGTGATTCAGAACAACTTATGAGCATGAACAAAAGTTTAAATCTTGTTGAGAGTCAGAAAGAGAAAGGAAACGATGGTGGTGGTGGTGGTGGGGAGATAAATATGCTAGTTCTTGTCATGGGTATGGTGATGAACTTTAAGGGCATGGTGTCTTAACAGTAGGGAAAAACAAAATGCAGGAACATCTTTTTTAATTTTTGGTTTTATATTTCAGAATATTGAGTAGAACATTAAACATAATACTAAATACAAAAAGAAAATTAAGCATTTACTTTATCACCATGGTGAGAACTATGACAATGAGTAGATGAGAACTATGACAATGAGTAGATATTCTTAATTGGGACATTATGGCTGAAGCATGTATATATATTTATAGCTATCTTTTTGAATATAGAATTCCAGAGTATTCCAATGCGTGGCTTACTCTATTGAGAAATAGAAGAATCCTCCACCAGTCAAAAGAGTTCCTTTTATCAGAAGGAAGCTCTCCGTGAAGCTTTTTCAATGGTCTGATGTGGGAGGTGGTGGGGAGGTAGGCCCCTTTGTCCTGCAACACATTGAATATCTTTTGGGGAGCGTTGGGTCTTCCCTCTGAAATAGCAGGGCAGGTGGCCCTGTTGTTCAAAGATTCATCTCATCAATCATGTAAAACTCTGGATTCAACAGACTGTCTTAACACTTTCAATCAACACTTTTTTCTTGTAACAATTCCAAAATACCGCCCATTCCCTGTCACTCCATTGCCACGTTTGTGTTGCCTAGCTTAGGAACAAGTAAGGGAAAATCTAATAAAGCTGAATGCATTTATGCAAGATGTGGGGAAAGTGGCTATCCTGTCATGCTAACATTCATGGATATTCCCTAGCGTTGAATGTTTGGAGGTTCAGGGGAGATTAAAGGATGTGCTTCTACACACAAAAGTAGAATTCCATGCCACCAAATTTAAAAGCTTTAAAGGAGGATTAGACCAAGGCATAGAGGATGTAGTGATCAAATGCTTACCAGCTACGCTGCCTTCCTGCTCCATCATGCCTCTGTATGCTGATTGCTATGGAATTTGACTTGAAAGGTGGCTGACTGGAATGGTGCCCTGTTGGCTGTGGGAGGAGCCTGAAATCCCTTTCATCTGTTCCAACGTGATTCATCCTTTTACATTCTTTTCCAATTCCAAATAGTTTATTATTTAATGAAGCCAAAGGTACACTTGTGGACTAGGCATGCATGCTCTCCCTGATATGTTAAAAAGGAAACAAAGAACCCAAAGGCCTTAATGGGGCTGGAGCAGTACACATGCACACACATCAATCTCTTATGTTCTATATGGCATCAGAAACAATGTTCCTTCGTGCCTTTTTTGGCTGTAATTTCAGAACTGTAAAATACAAAGTGCACAGGCAGAGACAACAGGCACAGTACAGAAAAGAGCAGGCCCCCTGCATTGCCCTTTTAAGAATGAATCAATGAGGGGCATGCTCATTGCCCTTTTACAGTCCCTCACCCTCTCCTTGCCTGGGAGAGAGCACATAATTCTACGATTGCCATTTTCCTCTTCTTCAAGTGCCATGTTCTCGTAGAACATTGGTGATCAGTAGCACAAGCTGTTTTTTGTCTAAAGCTAACTGACAAACCACTCCAGTATTCCTGCCAAGGAAACTCCATGGACGTGGGGTTACGAAGGGTCCGTCATGATTGTAATCACACACACACACACACACACACACACACACACACACACACACACACACACAAATTATTTATTTATTTATTTATTTATTTATTTATTTATTTATTTATTTATTTATTTATTTATATACCGCAACCATCTAGCAAAAAAGCTACTCTGGGTGGTTTACAAACATATACAAAATACAAAAACAGATTAAACAACTTAAAATAGTAAATAAAAAGTAATCAATCAAACCAAATAACCAAATCATAATAATAATAATAACAAATAAGCAAATAAGCACAAATACAATAAATCAAAATGGTTTGACAATTCAAAATAAGAACAAATGGAAAAAAATAACTAGTAGAAAATTATCATAAGGTGCCCCCTTCAAACCATTAAATTCTTAAGCCGGCATGTTCTTCTATGCCCTGGGTCATGATTCCTGTCTATTTTTCCTTGAAGGATAACCTGCAGCAGGTGGTATTTGTTATTATACATTACGTGACCAAAATATTGCAATTTTCTTCTTTAATATGGGCCTATTAGTATCTCTAGCTGTCTAAGGTATCTCTAGAATTTGTCTGTACCTCCACTTTTCAAATGCTTCCAGCTTCCTGCAGAATGCATCTTTAAGGGTCAAAGTTTCAACCCCATAGAGAAGTATGCCGAATACGTAGAATCGAAGTATTTGGGTATGAAGTCTGATAGATAAATCCTGGCTTGTCAAGACTTCCCTCATTTTCTGGAATGAATTTCTAGCTTGTTCAATTCTACAATGGATTTTGTGTGAAAAATCCCAGTTATCCTTGACATAGCATACCCAGTATTTATAAGGTAATGTACTCTCAATTATATCATTGCCAATCGTGAGAAGGTTCTGTGTCTAATTTTGTTTTTACTGATAACCATCCATTTTGTCTTCTTCATGTTAAATCACAATCCCATGGCATTGCTTTCTGCAGCAACACTAATCCAATAATCCTTGCAAATCTGCCAGACTAGTTGCAAGCAGGACAGTGTAATCAGCATATCTAATGTTATTAACAAGAACTCAGTCCATCTTCACACCTCTGTTCTTTCCTTCAAAAGAATCCTAAAAAAATCTTTCTGAACATATATTAAAAAGTAGAGGTGAGAGAATACAACCTTGATGAACACCTTTCATAAATGACACCTCTTCTGATATCTGACCATCTATTCCAGTGGTTCTCAACCTGTGGGTCCCCAGTTGTTCCTGGACTACTCCTCCCAGAAACCCCTTCCAGCACAGTGAGTGGTGGAGGCTTCTGGGAGTTGCAGTCCAGGAACATCTGGGGACCCATAGATTGAGAACCACTGATCTATCCAGACATCAGCACGCTGATTCCAGTCTGCCATTTTCCCTAACCATAATCTTTTCTGTCCTGCCTACATTATTCATTCTACCACCTGGCGTTTTGTGTGTTTGTTTTTCAATTCACAAGAATGGAGTCTTAGTAGAGTATCAGAAATACTCACAGACTATTAAAAAAATGGTTACAGAAAAGGGCATTGTTGATCTGGGCCACAGCATTTCCCTATCATTAACACATTTTAGTGCCTCCTTTGCAGTATGCCACGGTGACAAATGGCAGTTTCTACCCTCTTCTTTATCTTTCCTCCCCACTTTTATCTTCTTGGTTTTCTACACCCTTTGCCCATCTTGCTGAATAGTCCTTTTCATGCCAGATTTCTTAATATGTACTGCATTAAATGCTGTGAAGGATGCTGTTTGGCAAACTTACCCACATCAGCCTTGAATGTTTATGTTTACAAGATTTTGCCATGGTCTGGAAATGGAAGGATCAACATGGAAACCACCGCTTGCCTTTTTGGTGGCACAAACCCGATGTTTTCTAGACCTTCTAACAAAATTAGGAAGATAAGTAATTAAGACCATTGACAAAAAGAATCTTTTTTCCAACCAGAAATTTTTTACTCCTTAGAACTTGACTGATAGTTTTACCATACATATGAAAGCAATTGGTTCAGCAAAATGTGGTTTGCCTTTTTGGAAAGCCATTTGCAAAATGGCTCTTTGGTTGCCAACAGAGAAAAAAGCACTCCTATCTTTTCTTGGCCACAATTTCCATAATGACTTTAACCCCATTTTCACAATTACAATGAAACGCACAGGAGAAAACAAAACAAATGCCACCTGCCTTGCCACAAGTACTTATTATAGATTATTGTGGTCTATTCACATCCATTTTAACCAGGTTGCTTATAGGAATGCCATGGGGGGGGGGGACTCCTAATTTAGAAGAGCTAACTAATACAGTCCTTTCAGTTAACCATGGGGAATGACAGCATGCTTTCATTTTCCCACTTACAGGGAGAGACTTTCAAGGCTGGTTAAGTAATGTTGAAATACGAGATTTAAAAAAATAGAAACCACTAAGCTGAAGAAACATTAAGTATTTATTTGCAGTCTCGGAGGCCAAGAAATCCAAAGAGCGGTTCCATTCTTAATCTGCAGATTAAATTGATGTAAAACATAAGTATGTACAGTAACCCCCCACCTATCGCAGGGGTTAGGGACCCACCCAACCCGCGATACATGAAAATCCGCAATATGCGGAAGCGGGGCGGGGGGAATCAAAGTGGTAGATGGGAGCAGCAGGGAGCGATGCAATCACTCCAAGGCCTCCCAGAGGGGGTGGGGGTGGCAGGGAGTGATGCGATCGCTCCTCCCCGCCCCCCCACAGGTACTGCGATCCCGCGATATAGTGGGACCGCAGTACCTGAACTGCGAAATGGCGGGGGGTGACTGTAACATGTTACAGCCACCACTGCCTTAGCAGATGCCTGCTCAAATAATCATCATTTCATAACTTTCCTTTCCATTGCAGCCCTCCAGACTGCCAAAAACCTGCATTCAATGGATTTCCTGGTCTTCAGGAACTTGTTTTGGAGGTGCCTGCAGGGCTGGTTGCTCTCTTTCCTGTCTGTTAACAAAAGTGATCCTGGCATTGAAAGCACCCCATTGACTTCTGCTCTAACTGGCTGGCAAGTTGGTGAGACGACGAGGATGCGCAGCCCAGGAGAGGAGAGGGGGGGAGGCCGGGGACTCCCCCCCAGAAACCACCCCTCTGGTAGGTGCCCTCACTCAGGCAGGCATATTTTCACCTGCTTTTTTGGCCGGGAATCGGTTTTTTTATTTTTAAAACTTTTTTCCTGTGCCGCTTGGCATCGCGCGATCGCTGCAATGCCGCCAGGAACGACCACGACAAATCAGACCCAATTTTTCTTTAGTCAGTTCGAGTTCGAGTTCTGGTGGAGTAATTGTCGTTCTTCATTCCGTTACGTAACGGAAACGAGGAACGGAAACGAAAACGAGGATTTCGCCGAGTCGTGCCCATGTCTATTATATAGTTATAAGCTATGAGTATTTCCCCCCCACTGTCAGTCTTTGAAAACAAATAATTATGCATGAAACACATTATTGTGCTTTATCTTGTGCCAGTTTGCACACAGAGCTAACCTTTGTAGTTGTGTGAATGCTGAAGGAAAGGAAGGAAGTCTGCAATGAAAAGCCCAAGGAAATTTTAAGGAAAGAATTCAAAGGCAGGTTCCAGTTGCAAAATCCCATTAAATTTATTGCTACCATGCCAGAGTAAATGAGAAGTGATTCACTCTCTTAGTTTGAGGGTCTGCATCGCTGCCTCTACTACATTCAGTGAAACATTTTTTTAAAAAAAAATGTAAATCAGTCCAACACATAACTGTTGGCTATTTCTATCATAATATTGAATAGACAATAAATTTGCCCATCACTAATAATCTCTGAACTGCAGAGCTAGAGGCACAGTGAGGAATCAAACCGCCAACCTCTTGTTCCTCTGCCAGATATGTAAAATACTGAGCTATTAATTAGGGATGGGCACCTTAAAAAAATGAAATACCATTTTGTCACTTTGTAAGCTTATGAATTGTTTCATAACGAAACACAATGACAGGCAGCCATTTTTTCAATTTTAAAATGAACTGTTTCATTACTCTATAAAATGGATACTCTGGGTCCTAGAGGCACCAAATTTGGTGCCTTTAGGACCCAGGGGAGCTGTTTTGTAGAGTACAAAATAGTTTCATTACTGTTTTCTTTCATTACAAGATTTTGTTACAAAAATTCATTTAAAAATGAAAGGAAACGAAACACAGGGGAAAGGAAACGAAATGAAACAAAACACTATTTTTCCATTTTGTGCCATCCCTACATTTTTAATCATATAACTGTTTCCTGGTAAGGGTCTAAACAGAGTTTTCTCTCCTTAACAGCATTTTTTCTAAACTAATTGTCTTTCAAAAATTATGTAGAAGTGTATATTCTTTGGTGAAGCAAGAGTAACATACCATATTTTACAGAAGTCTTACAGATGTTTTATCATGGCTAATTAACAAGTACAGCTACAAGGTTCAGAAACAATGGGAAGTGGAAATAAATATTTACCTTCCTGCCTGAGCACAGAACTAATAATGGAATTTTCACTCCAGATAAAAAAGAAAACTATATATCTGTCTAAAAAACACACCTAGCAGAAGCAGATATCTTTCGGTGAATTTATGTTTAGAGGAAAGGAGCAGAATACTGAATACTATTTTAATTATAATATATTCAATTTTGTTTGGTTTCTATCTTATCTTTCTCCCACAACTGGGATTCACTTCTTTGTCCTGAAGCTTCTTGATGAAGGTCCATTAGTGTTCAAAACAGTCTTACAGTATTTTCTCTCTTTTATTCCATTGTTTTCCTATCTAAGTTTTGTTGAGAATATTCCATTTCATTCTGTTTTGTCAGATAAACTAAAAAGTAAAGGAGGAAGATGTAAACAAACCTAGTAATTTTAGCATGTTGTTTTATCAAGGAAATCATGAAAATCTACATCTAAATTGAGAGGGGTGGATAATTCCCTAGAGGAGAGGCTAAAAATCCAAAATGACCTTGACAAATTAAAGTGCTGGGGCAAATCAAATAGAATGAGTTTCAACAGAGAGAAATGTAGGGTCCTGCATTGAGGCAGAAAAAATGAATTGCACAGATATAGGATGGGAGACACCTGGCTGGAGAATAGTACCTTTGAAAGGGGTCTGGGAGTCTGGGTGGACAACAAATTGAACATGAGTGTGATGTGGCATTCAAGAAAGCCAATGCAATTCTTGGTTGCATCAACAGGAGCATAGTTTCTAGAGCAAGGGAAGTGATACTATCACTCTATTCTGCTCTGGTTGGACCCCACCTGGAGTACACTTCTGCGCTCCTCAATTTAACAAAGATGTTGACAACCTTGAACCGGTCCAGAGGAGGGTGACCAGGATGGTTTAAGGTCTTGAACATATGTCTTATGAGGAGCAACTTAGGAATCTGGGAATGTTTCATCTTACAAAAAGAAGATTGAGAGGGGATATGATAGCCATGTTTAAACATCTGAAAGGATGATGTATTGAAGTGGGGGCTGGCTTGTTTTCCATGGCTTCTGAGAATAGGACTCAGAGCAATGGTTTCAAACTACAGGAAAAGAGATTCCAAGTGAACATTAGGAATCCTGACAGAGTTGTTCAGCAGTGGAATATGCTGCCACGGAAGTTGGTGGAGTCTCCTTCTTTGGAGGTTTTTAAGCAGGGGCTGGATGGCCATCTGTCAGGAGTCCTGAGAAGGGGCTTCCTTTATGTCAGGGGGTTGGACTGGATGGCCCTTGAGGTCTCTTCTAACTCTATGATTCTTTGATTCTAGGATTCTATCTTTAAATGGACATCCATTTCTGTATGGAAAGATTGGAAAAACACATGGCAGAATCGTACCAAATTGGGATGGAATAGAAATGTTGGTGGGATGAATGGAAGAAAAGATGGAACAATAAAGTTTCATAATCCTACTTTCAAGTATATTATGGATCTGTTAAAATATGTGGAAACCTGCCATTGCTAAATGCATCAGAAAATAAGTGTGGGAAGGGAGGGGGGTTCCTGGATACTGCATAGTTTCCTCTACTTTAAAAGCTGTTTCAAGATGGTGGCATTACATATTATCTTGCCTGTATGACCCTACATTTAATGAATGATCAGAAAATAATAATTACCTCCCAAGTTTTAATGAAAACCTTTTACTTACATAACATTAAACTTGTATGACTGCTGAAAACTACTCTTCAAAGACATTCATAATACATTCAGATAAAATGTGTGTTCTCTTATCCACGCCGAATCATAGGAAAAGAGGGACCATAAATTGTGAACCCTGAAATTAAACAGTTGCTGACCAAGCCCAAACTTCATAACACATCAGTGTTTTAAATACCCCCTTGACTAACTAAAAATATAAAACATCTTGAAAGGTTAATGTGGCCATCAATGGCCCCTATAGAACATCATTATTGATATCCATTTTTAAACATACTAATTTTAAATGAAACGTTGCTTCAAGGTAAGACCAAGAATGAAAGTTGCCATAAATATCTCAACGTTGACATCTAAGGTTATCCTGAAATCTGCATGCCTAATTTGCTGGGTCTTTAATACTATATGACAGAACATTTGTAAAAATATCCTTTCATACTTTAAGAAGAGAGTGTAAAAAGCAAACTAAAAGCAAAATTCAATTATTCATGACTTTGCACATAAGAGGAAGGCATCTTTACTCATAGTTCTCAACTGGACTAAACACATTTTATCCTTGTAGGGCTTTAGGCCTCAGTTAGACCTGCGGAGTTGTTGCTTGGGCATTTGCAGTACAATATATTTTTGAAGAAGCAGAATAATGCTTACATTGGACAAGTAGAACTGGGATTTCAGTATTCTTGAAATGAAGAATTTCATATTAGGAAACCAGTATTCTTGAAAAGAAAGATTTCATATTAGGAAAACAGACATTTTACCATTTCTATTCCAATTGTAATGGTGAAAAGTCTTGTATTGGGGGGTGGGGAGTCTTGCATAAGTTTTATAGCTGACATTTTGGATGTATCTGAGAAAAAAGGGTACCAGTCCATGCAACTCATGCCTGAAAGAGCTATTCTGTTGTTTTCAAAAGATGAGTGGAGATTATTCAAAGGTTAATTAAATAATTTCCATTTCCCCCCAATGTGTAGCCTGAATAAAACCACCCAGAGAGTGCTTGAAGTGCTATGAGTTGGTATATAAACAGAACACTTTTAATACAGGCTGTTTTCCCTAATAATTTCTAATAATTTTGTAACAAGTATTTGCAGTTCTACAAAAAGAATTCACTCTAAATATGGGGTACAGGTATTGTGTTTCTCTTATTATGATTCAGAGTGCCAGGAAATGGCCTGATTTCACTGCACAGGATTTTGTTCAAATCCTGTCCTTGTGTGCAAGTAGGGTGGCAAGGTTAATTCCCCACCCCCACCCTGGCCACCTCTCAGAGACCCAGTGACCTATGGAATTAACATGAAAGCTTCTTCAGCCCCTTAGCATTTACTGAACACTGGCATGAGGAAAACAGCAATCCTGGAATCCTGGGAACAACATTCTCTACAGACCATCTGGGTGAGATCTTCTGCCCTTTGGGGCCCATATAGGCAGAGCTTGTGGAAATATACAAGTTATAGTCCAAATAATAGCATTGTTTTATTGTCTGCTCACAATACCGAATATTAGACACAGATAGAGATGGGCATGAACCGTCAGTTTTGCTGATGGCCCAGCAGGTGTTCCACGGTTTGGCACCCTGCACCATCCAGCGGGTGCCCACTCAGTGACTAGAAGAGGCAGGGCAGGGCAGGCTGGGTGCGGCCTCCACCTGGGCACCAGCAAGGCTGGGGTGGTGAGCTGTAGAAAATCAGTTGGACCACTGGCTAAAGCTACATGAACCATTGAACCGTGGTTCATGCCCATCTCTAGCCTCAGACTTGCAATATTGATCAAAATGAGAAATGAAAGGTTCTAGCCGAAAAGACTTGAAATCTTCCTTTATATGCCCATCCTTTATAATTCTAATTTATACGGATGGCAGCCTCGGCCACATCCCTTGAACACAATGTTTCTTTCAACTGTAGTGAGGCTAGTCCAAAAGGTGGAGGAAATCCATCTTCTCTGACTCTTCCTCCCTTTTTGAGTCCTTTGTATCCCACCACTCAGCTCCACAAAACTGGGAAACCTTTTCAAAGCATAGGAGGTTAGGTAAGGAGTGCCCAAGAAAACTGGAATGAACAAAAATGATCTTCTCTGTTTTCTAGTAATAAAACCTCTGAAGAAAAAGGAACAACCCACAAAGATTTTTTTTAAATGAAGTGCATTTCCCCCCACTAGCTGTTGTTACAAATAGCTGTGAACTGTGCTTTAATATGATATCCTGTAAAGAAAATAGGCTGTTTCCTTAGGGAGAAAATGACTGGTGACTACAGACTAACACTCCCATGAATGTAGCCCATAGTTTCACTCAAAAGTGGATAGAGTCTTTCCTCCCTCTCTTTCCTTTATATGAATGACTGCCTAATTGGCACTTGCTTCATCAGCTTTACTCTTCCACAATATCTTCTCATGTAGCTTGTTTAGACCCAGAGAGGGGAAAGCAGTTAAGCAAATACAATAGGTAACAGCAGCAGCTGCATTACTTTGCTTATCTCAGCATTTTGAAGCAGATGGAATGCATATATTTCCCAGTCGTTCAGATCTCATTCAGACCTGGGTGTATTTGACAAATACTTGAGCTGAATTTACACCAACCTAATCTGTAAAATCATTCATATCTGTTTTTCGCTTTGAAGAGCAGGGATAGAAGGGAAGCTGTATTTGATCAGAACACTGACCCGGGTAGTTCAGCATTTTGTTCACATAGTGGCCAACCAGTTTTGTCCATCTCTTCTTTTGCTCTAAAGTAATTGAGGCACACTATGTATCCAGAGGCAGTGTACATTGCCCTTTACCCTCCCACCTGAAATAAAGAGGCGAGACGCCCTGGTTAGTACTTGGATGGGAGACCATCAGGGAATACCAGGTGCTGTAGGCGCCTGGAGTAGGAACGGGCACACCACTCCAGTATTCCTGCCAAGAAAACTCCATGGTCATGGGGTCACGAAGAGTCGGTCATGACTGTAACGACACAACACAACACACACACACACACACACACACACACACACACACACACACACACACACACACACACACACACACACACACACACACACACACGATAATGGGTTTTAACTGGGTCACACTTTATTAACTCGTAACACATAATACCTTAACAAAAACACTAAGAGGAGCCTGGCGTAATGCATCTCATTGGTTTGGAACCCTGGGGTCTCCCAGAACCCCTCCAACCAGTCAGTCTGGGGTAAGTCACTGCCCCCTGGTGGTGCAATCCATGAGACAGTGCCCCCTGGGCCAGTAAATTTGCATACCACCACCACCACCACCACCCCGAGTCCTGAAGCCCCGCTCTTGGTTGCTCCAGACCGAGAGAGGCCTCCCCGCACATTCTCCCCCCCCCAACGCTGTAATCTCCTGATCCGCAGCATCCTGAGGTTGGATGGGCTAGGTACAGATCTTTCCTTACTGACTCACCGGATGCCTTTTGCACTTCTTCCAACCACCAGTGTGACCAACTTAAGGAACCTCTATCTTAGACCACCAAGTACCAGTGTGGGATAAGTGAAAAATCCCTGCTGCCAATAAGCCAGTCCTGAGAACAGGTCAAAAATTCCTATCCGGTCCCCTAAGGCGACCAGTCAGACTCACACTAGTACTGATAAAGAGTGGTGGGCGGGCCCTACAAACTCAAAACAAACCAGTCTAGCAATATTGCTACCTAAAATAACTAGCAGTGAAACCAATAATTGGGTAATATTGCCACCCTTTAGTTGTTCCTGGGAAGCGCCCACAAATACTCCAAAATATAATGGACCCTTGTATAACAAATGGTTTGTATAACATAAAATCTGTATATCATAAAAAGTTCAGGAGATAGGGGAAATTTGCTTAACAGAATCACCTATGGGGTGAATCTGTACAACATAAAAATGGTCGCAATTAGGGATTACTCTTTCAATGCATTCCTATGGGAAATTTGCTTAAAGGAAAATTTGTTTAACATAATTTTATTTGGAATAAATTAATTTTTTTATACAAGGGAGCATTGTATATAAAATGACCAAATGGAAGGACTGAATAGTAAATGTGAACATGTTTATTGCATAATAAACTACATTTTGCAAACTTATAAAATGCTTTATGAACATACTAGAATGGTAGGTTCACAACATACCTTTTTAGAAATGAAGATGACACATCAAACTGAAAAATCATATTTCAGATGAGTTGCAGTCAACTGTCAAAAGTTACAAGAAGCTTTTGACCTTCATATAAACTTCCAACTTTTTCACACCTACAAAATGCATGAAGCATAACATATTGATGAAAATATTGCTTGACAGGTTTTATAAGCATCTAATCCTTTACTACGACGAAATGGAAATGGTGATGATGACTACAATGGCCATTTTTCCCCTTTGGAGCTTCAATCAAATTATGATGTGTACATTTCTGTGAATTTTTCTGCCATTATAATAATTTTGTGTGATTTATTTGGCTTAACAACATGGATTAATCCAGACTGTTTTTTTTAAACCACCTTCAATATTATTTCTGTGAAGGATATAGCATCAAAATCCTGGCATGTTTACTATGTAGAAAAGAGTATTATTTTCCCAACATTCTTCCTGCAAAATGTTCACAATTAATTTTATTTCTAGTAGAATTTTAACTCGTATTTCTTAAACATGTTTAGCATTTTCTGCAGGTGGATTTTGTTAAACTTCATTTCCAGATACATTTCTAAACAATTATTTCTCTTCAGTGAGAAATTCTCATATAGCTAGCTCACTGCTGATTGAAAACTTAATACAGTAGTCTATCATATATTGCGGTGGTTAGATTCCCAAACTACCCGCAATAAAGGAAAATCCATGATATGTGGATGCCAGGTATGTATGTGGGGGTGGGGTAAGAAAATAGACAGTACAGGTTGAACCTGATTCTCCTGAGCTGCCACCACCTCTGCCTTTAACTTGGCTGCCACCATTTGTCTTTTAATCTCTCTTGCTGACTCCATAGGGAATGTACTGGCGAATGGCACTTTGCACTCCTGCCATCAGATGGAGAATGGCACATTGCGTGACAAGCCTTTCTTCACGGGCACTCGTATTGGAACGAGAAGCGAGATGAGGAGATTCCCGAGGCCAGGGAAGGGAATCTCTCATCCCACTTAGATCGCAGTTCAGGGGGCGTGGTCAGGACGAACTCCCTTCGTCGCACATTTGACATGCAGTTAGATTTCTTCGTACTGGTCCCCAGCGGGACCGCGAACAGCAATGAGATGGATGTGAAGTGGTCTTCCTTCAAGCCTGAATTCTTCTCCAGTGTTGCTATTCCCTGGAAGGAAGGATAATATGCCCATTATTATCAGGACACATAGGGACTGACTTTGAGTTACAGCCTTTGTGGAAGCCTGTTGTCTACCTGTGAGAGTTTTTTATATCTCTAGGTCTGTTCTCATCTGCTTACACCACATATTTAAATAATGAAAAGGGAAAAAACCCTAACCATGATTACTGCAAATAAAGCTGCTATAGCTCAGATGGTTGGAATATTGGAAGTCCAAATTTTCCTTCAAACTTGCAGGGTTGGAGAACCAGCCAAAACCACCTGACCAACCGGATTATGTGTCCTGTCACTTGTGCAGCCTGGCTTGGGCATGTTCCATGGTCCCACAGTGCCACCAGGATATTGTTGTAAGTTAGCACTGGCTTGATGACACATCTGTGCTAATAATTATTTGTTTTTGTAAATAATATTGATAGTATAAAGTATGAAGCCACCAGAGTGGTTCCACAGGTGCCTTGCTTTGCCTCCCTACCTCCCTTGGGTCAGATGGCCCACTCACCGTCTGTCATGTACTTCTGGAGTCCTTCTTCTCCACTGGCATTTTAGCCTAGGCAAGAACTCAGCCTGTCCTTCCCCACTTCCTCAGGTAGTCAACTACTTTGACAAAGAGAGAGGAAGGGCAGCCCAAGCTCCTGCACAGATTGGACTAGAGTACTACCAGAGAAGGAGGATCCCAGCAGTGCATGACAGAGGGTGAATAGGCCAGTCTGGCTGGAGTGTAAAGCTTCATATGAAGCTGCACAAGTCAATTGTGTCAATCTTTATTATAAAGCAGATGAAAGGAAGGAGGCAGCTTTCCAACCATCACTTTATATTATCTCTTTACTTCTCCAATGGTCGAAGAGAACACAAATGAAGCTGAAAGTGATAAACATTTTTTAAAAAAATGATGCCTCCACAAGGTTTGTCCTGGGTGGGTTTGCTTTGCAGTCTGATCTGCACAAATGGTATAAAATTGTGCTCATATGATTACAGGCAATGCCTGGGCTCAACTGCCTTTAAAAAGGAATTGCTGTTGAGCCCTCATTCTCTTGGCTGTTTACAAAGCACCCCTCCCACCCAACCTAGAGTTAATGAGAATGAGAGTAGCTTGTCGCTTAGGGGCCGGATGGGAATTTCTGACTATCATCCAGATTGGCCTTGGTTGATAGTGCTTTTTTCGCCCATCCCAGTCTCTTACCTGGGTCAGGCAGGGTCCTTCCTAGGCATCCTGGTCACAATGGCAGGTAATGCAAGAATTTTGGGTGTAGGTGAGTTCATAGTAATTGTCCCAGTAAGAAAAAGGAACAACCTTTTAAGAGAAGGTTAACAATTCAGATTAGTGTTAGTTGAGTTGCAATAAATTGGTTTCTGGCTGCCCCGTGGGATGGGGTAGGAAGATAGTCTCCAAGCAGGGAAATATATTGTTTAAGCACAACAGCAGGTTCCCAGGTATGAACTCACTAAAATTAATCAGAGGCTCCTTAAGATCAATGTGATACAGGTCATGTTTACTTGCACTATGGAAGCTCCCCTTTTATTTGCAGTTTTAAAAAGGTTTAATAAAGTTGTGGCCCAATTTAAATCCCAACATTTGGTGTTGTTTCTTTATTCTGGGTCTGGGACTGCAAAGCCCAACGTGGCTGGAACTTGAATACATAATACTAAGTTTTAACTATTTGAGGAACTCTTTGAGCATATTTTTTCTCTGAATTATATTAAGTTCTATATTTAGTTGACTGTGATCATGAAAAGTAGGCTCTCAATGAGGAAAAAAAATATCTCACTCTAATTTTTGAATTGGATTCTTTGATACTTCTGATGTTCTAATTCCTTTTCTACTATTAATGCCTGCTTCTGCACAGTATCTCTGTGGTGGTGGTACGCAAGGATTTATCTCCCTATTCCTCCATTTCACAGTAAAATGAAATCAGACTAGCTTATTTGCTAATATTAATATTACATTTCCTTCTGATTTGCCCCCAGAAAGGTCCAGATACAATCCTAAGAAACCAGGGGCATGGCATGGGGAGGGCAAGGGGGTGGGATAGCAATTAGGAGGTGCCAAATCACCTACTGCCCCCGCCCCCCACCTGCCATCTATGAGTCCAGGTGCAAGCAGCAAAGGTTGGGAGGGTGAGGCAGCTCCTGCCTTCTTGCCCTGGAGGGCAGAACGGGGCAAAGCAGGAGCCGCTGAGGGGAGGGGACAGCAAGAATCAGGGTGGTGTCCCTCCTCCTTCCCCGCTCCTCCTCCTCTTTGGACTGTGTGTGGGGACATTGCAGGTGAGGGTGCAAAAATTGATCCCCCCCGGGTGTTCCAAACACTAGCTACGCCTCTGCCCCCACCCAGCTCTGTTGTTGGACTGCATCCTTCATCACTGGCTATGTGAGTTAGGCCTGCTGGGTTTTGCAACCTTCCTACTCACACTTCTTCAGAAATAAGCCCTACTGAGCTAGTTGTGGTGTACTCCTCAATAAGTATGCACAGGATTGTAATCTTTGTTAACACAGCTCCTTAATAGAGATGGGCATGAAATGACAAAATGGCATTTCATGCTCGTTATTCGGGCCGTGGGGCCTGCTTTGGGTTGTTTCTGTTTTTCGGGCACCAGGGGCCCGCTCCGTTTTTTGGGCATCGTTTTTCAGCACCCGGCGGGAAAATGTTCCTGAGGCCGCGGGGAGCCCTCCCGTGGCCCAGCGCTGCCGAAGCCGGGGGCAAGCCTCCTGGGAGAGCCATCCCGCAGCCGCAGGGAGCCCTCTTGAGCCACCCCAGCCGGCCAGGAGAAAAGTCCCACAGCCACAGGAGTGCTCTCCTGGCCAGCTTGACGGCACCGGCGGTGCCTGGAGGGCTGGGGAGATTTAAAAAGCCCGTTCTTCCCCCATCCCATCAGGTGGGAGGAGAGAGCGGGCTTTTTAAATCTTCTCCCCTCCCTAAGCTACAACCAAGTGGCTACTGGGCGCTGACTGGGGGAGTGGGGGAGAGAGCATGGGTGGGGAAGATCCCTTTCAGACCACCCTTTGCCCCTCTGCGTGCAGAGGGGAGAAGTGGGGGGGGACTCAGCTTCCCCATGAGGCTCAGCCGATCCTGGTGTGTGTGGTGGGGGGGTCATCCCCGGTCGCTCACCACCCACCTGGTGGTGCCATCTCCTAGGCGCTGCTGCTGCTGCTGCTGCACAACAGGCCATCCGTCGCCACTCTTCCTGGCCAGATGGGGTGGCTCGGCGGGTTGGTCGGTGTGGTGGGGCTCCGCCCCATGGGTGCACTGGCTGGCTGGCTGGCTGACTGGCTGGAGCCTGGCGGGTCAGGGCAGAGCAAGCAAGAGAGGGGGCATGGCGCTTCCACCCCACAACCCATCTGCTGCCCTGGGAGAGGTTCCTTGGAGGTGCTCTGCCTCTGCTAGTGTGAAAGGCGAGGAGCCCGCCCCGCACGCCTGAATGCCAGCCCTCCAGGGAAGTGCCCCCTTTGGAGCATGAGACGGTCGTGGTGGGGGGTTGCTGAACTTTGTAGTCCCTGGAGGACAACATTTTTAGGGGGAAGCCAGAAGACTGGACCAGGAAGACCAGCACCAGGTAGGCCATTCATCGCGTGGCCATTAACGAAAACGAACAGAACCAAAGAAAATTTTCTTGGTTCTGTTTGGTTCGAGCCTGCCCCATTGCAATGGTCTTTATTCGTTCTGTTACATAACGGAATGAATAACGGATAACGGTAATGAAAAAATGGTCATTTTGGGCCCATCTCTACTCCTTAAAGTTGTTTGTGGGAAAGTTGTGAAATCTTTCTCATGTTTTGAAGATGTGCTCAAACATAAGCCAGTGTCAAACTAAGTTCAGTTAATAGAGCTGAAATAATTTTTTTCAGTTCATTTCTGAAAGATAGAAGTTTATTTAACTTTCTGCAGCACAGTATCCCCTGGAGCTTCATCCGTGTGATTTCACACTTTTTTAGTTCTATGTGACAAGGTGACAGAGTTGTGGGCTGAAAAAAAGCACCTCTCTCGGGCATAACTGGCTCTGGCAGAAACATTTCAAATGCTGCTAAAAATGCCATGCCTTGTCATGTTCTACAGTTGCATTAGTACAACTATATGCAACAAAACAAAGCATGTATTTAAATTTAAATGGATGAGGAAGACATCCATGTAAAAATACAATGACAGAGAGAGATGTGCAAAAACTGTCTGATTTGATTTCTATCCAAATATTTGCTGCACAGTTCATGTCCTTCCTTCCTTCCTTCCCCTAGATCTTGCTCTTTACTTTTACCCAGGTCCTTCTTTTCCATGAAACTATGACACAGTTGTAGGTGTAAAAAAATAATAAAAATAAAGTAAGGGAAGAAGCCCCTAGTATTACTTCAATCTGTCCAGTCAAAGCTCTCATAATAGCCGGTCCTCCATCCTACATTCACCCAAACTGGGTTCTAAATTGTCTTTGTTAAGGGTGTTCATCCAACACTGTTTTGGTCAAAATCTGCTCACCTTCAGGGTGAGACCTCTTTTGACCATAGTTTCTTTGTCAACATGTAAGATATGTCCATACTATCGCAGTCGGGTTTCACACATCTTGTTGATGATTGATGGGATGATGCATTTAGGTAAGAAGTCATCATTGTGTACATAATCATTTTGTGCAATTCTGCAGGTCCATTGCAGCATCTTTGTGTCCATGATATCAAGTTTATGCTCAACATCTTTAGTGGCTGGCCACCACTCCACTCTATAGAGCGCCATCTGTTGTACAGTGGTGCAACAAGTCTTTGACTTTAAGCAGTTGCTGATCTTTTTGTTGCACATGACACCTGATGCTGTATGCTCGTATTTTTGCCATTGATCCTTGTTGTGACTTCGTGATTCAGATTCCCATCAGCTGATGATCATGGAACTGAGGTATTTCAACTTCTCAGTTATAGGTAGGTCAATACCCTTGGATTTGGATCATACCACATTCTACTTGGATCGGTTGTCAGATACTCTGTCTTCTTCTCATTCAGTCCAAACATTGCCAGATGGTCACCCCATGCTTGGGCTTGGGATTCAAGATTTGTCTCATTCTCTGATGCAATCATGACATCCTCAGTGTAATGGAACATCCAGGGCACTAGGTCCTACAGATCCTGAGTGACTGTGTTCATAACCAGAATGAAAAAAGTGGGGAAAGTGCCAATCCTTGGTGGACCCCAACTGTGATACGATAATCCTTTGATGTAAAAGCAGTGGCCTGCGCATAGATTGTGTTGATATTCCACAGTGTGTGATGAAGCCAGCTTGACGGACACTTAGTTGGACTATGATGCAGATTCATATGTTGATGATTCACTCAAAGATTGTAAGAGTATGAGCAAGCAATCCATTTGGTCTGTAGTTGGTACATTCAGCAGATTCCCCTTCTTTTTCCAGATTGGTACTGTTGTGCTCTGTTGCCAATCATCGGCTATCTTCTTCTTCAGCACAATATGGTTAAAAAGCTCCATCAACCAGTCACAGAGGTTCCAGTGTTATGACTTCCATAGTTCCATCACAACATCATCTGGTCATGTGGCTCTGTCCATTTTCATCTGCTTCATCAACACAGCAACTTTGCCAGATGTGATGGGTTGCACAAGTCCTAGAACTGGAGGAATATATGGGATGAGGGTGTGTGTGATCTCTTCTGTGGAAACCTTCTGAAAGTAATCCAGCCAGTACTTTGTTCCCTTGACAAATCAAAGTGCGCAGATTTTGTTACAGCTACTGCTTTCTTTGAACTGTGTTGAGTATCACAATACTTCTGCCAGTTGTCAGGTGCCTTTTCAGTTAGAAAAACATGATAGAATCTAGTAAGAAAAGACACAAGACCTTCTGGTGGACACCTTCTGGTGTTTTTCTCTCCCCACAGTTACTCCAAGTACTTCTCATAGCATCTCACTTGTGTTTCCATATGACAGAGTCAACAAGTCATCACCAAGATGAAATGTGAAATTGATATTCATACCTGAAATTCCTTGAGAAGAAAATATTTATATTCTTGCTTTCTTCTTGAAATACCTTCACAACACCAACCCGCATAGCACCATCTGCAAAATATATATGAGAGTAATTTATCAGAAAAAAGAGCAATTCACCTTTCAGAGTGCTCTGAATTTAAATCAGCTAACAAAGGCTATAAGCAACCACACAAACTGAGCGGCATATCTTGGCATGCATACAGATGTGACTGAAAACAAGAGTCAGTATAGGGTTTTCTGTCACTAAATAAGCTTCACTTCCCCTGCAACTCCTTCTCCAGTGATGCAAGTATGGCTTTGTGATCACATTTTGGATCATAGACAACATCAGGTGAACTGTCCACATTGTATTTATTTTCATTGTCCTTGTATGTTCATTAGATCTAGTGTTTAGAAGTTTAAGAAACTGGTTTTGAAAAAAATGTTCTGTGAGTCTGGAGGAAATGGCCTGGTGACTGACATTAAAAGTCTGTTGAGCAAAAGAACTCCAGGTAGAAACAACCAAATAAAAACACAAGAGGGATAAACCCTCTTTGTTTTATTCAAGACATCCTAATCTGGCGCAGATCTTCTCCAACAATGCAATCAGTGCTCAAATGATGCATGTGTTATCATTAAAATCTCTAAAAGGTGACACACTTGTTTGGTTACCTCAGATATTACATGTCCTTGAGATCTTCTTAACATAATATTATGCACCCACAACGCAAAAATTATTGCGTCTTACCTTCAGTAATTTATTGAAATATTGATATGCAACAGAAAATGAGAGCAAACAAATATGATGAAGACAAATTATTATATGTGGATGGGTGTCAGTGTATTGCACAATAGAAATCATTTCTCGTCATTAGAGGAGTAATGCATTTAAAATTAATGAAATATGCCAAGTCTGATTGCATTAATTTCCATTTCATGTTTACAAAGATAAATTCATTACATTTTTATAAAAATATATAATGAAATATTTAAAAAGAAACCAATTACACCCATTTTGCCCATCAAATGAAGGTGAACAAATCTATATTGCTACAGGATGAATTAAAACATTGTTCTTAATGACACAAATACTGTATATGAATATTAGTTTTTTTTTTTTTAAACCAGAGAGCTTATTCAGGATTTTTTTGTATGTGTGTGTGTCTATAAATGAAATTCACAATAACATAAAAGGCAGAGGAAGGACGGGATCTATACTTCATCATACTTAGAGTAAAATCCATCTCAAATAACTTGTTGTTGTTCAGTCATTCAGTCGTGTCCGACTCTTCGTGACCCCATGGACCAGAGCTCGCCAGGCCTTCCTATCTTCCACTGGCTTGAGTTTGGTCAAATCCATATTGGTTGCATCGATGACACCGTCCAACCATCTCATTCTCTGCCATCCTCTTTTCCTTTTGCCTTCAATCTTTCCCAGCATCAGGGACTTTTCCAAGGGCTCCTCTCTCCTCATGAGGTGCCCAAAATACTGGAGCCTCAGCTTCAAAATATGTCCTTCCAGTGAACATTCGGGGTTGATTTCTTTCAGGATGGATAGGTTTGATCTCTTTGCAGTCCAGGGGACTCTCAAGACCCTCCTCCAGCACCACAGCTCAAAATAACAATGCCCATCAAATCCAACCACTACCATGCTAAAGCAGGATATCCACTGTTAAAACATCCTTGATGAGTGGCCAACTCATCTCTGTTTAAAACCACTGTTCCAATGAACAATCCACTCTTAATGGTGGAATGTCTGCAGTCAACTGGAAAAAAATCATCTTTAAGGAAGGGATAAGGCCTGCAACTTAAATTATAGATGGCAAATGTTGACCTTCTTTCTCCTCCACCTCCCACTGCATCACAGGCCAGAATGGACAAATACTAGAAACTTCACCAAGTTCATCTCTTTTGTTTTTCTGCAGACATATTTACCTTATTCCATAATGGCTAAAGCAAAATGGCATATGCTATGATGTCTAAAGCAAAATTTTAGGTGAATTTCGAAGGTGGGAACATTATTGACAGTTGGGAAAAATGGAATTTGCAGTTGGAAAAAACATCTCAGGGCCAGTTTCATATTTGTTTGGTATTCACTGAGTTTTAAACATATTCAGCTCAAGAGTATCCAGAGTTGCTCATCCATAGGGGAGAGAGACTGCCTGCCTTAGCAGGTCATAGCAATTTTTGTCTTTTGGATAAAGGGTGAAAAATGAAGCCCCAATGAAAGTTTTGCAGGATCAAGATGATCTAACTCAACATGGAAGCCATTTTCATATATAATTGCTAACTTTTATGCTTCCCACGGGGACAGAGAGGCGATAAAGTCTGTGCCAATTATGGCTTAGCTGTCTTCTACTATCACTTGCAGTGTCTGAAAAGTAAAACTGAACATGGCCCTGGTATTCAAGTTGGTTCACTTTATTTTTCCCCCTCTTTCTTTTGCCCCCACAGGGAACTCTTGATTAGGTCTAAGATACGTGAAGCAAGCTTTGTAGCAAGATCAGAGTAATTCTCTTCATGTATAGGATTTTCCTTTTCCTCCTAGTCTTTAAATTCATAAAAGTATGATACATTTGTCATTGAGAACCAGGAAATTAATTCCACCCTGACAGTAGTCTTCCTTCTCTTAAGGCTTTAGCTACAACAGTTATGTTATGCCTTGCTAATATGTAGGGTCATAATTCAAATTCAGAAACAAATTAATAGGAATGTAATGGCAAGGACTTTAATCATAATTAATAAGCAAATAAAAGTTTAATATCTTATATAGGTGCCTTGCATTCCCTTCCCATGCCTCCCTGGCTGGATGTGGTCCACCTGGTGTGCATGCCTCTCCTCCTCCTCCTCCTCTTCAGCTGTTAAGCCAATCTCTGACAGGCACACAGGCTTTTCTGTCCCACCTCCTTGGATTATCACCCACTCAGACAAGGAGGCACGACAGGCAAATCTGTACTCTTGTCAGGGACTGGTCCAGTAGGCGAGGAGGAGGAGGAGGAGGAGGAGGAGGAGGAGGAGGAGGAGGAGGAGGAGGAGGAGGAGGAGGAGCATGTTCTGATTGGTGAGTAGCTCATTGGCTGACATTCATGGCCATCTCTAAAGGGTGCCATCAGTGCAGGAAACCACATTGCACCCCAAGTGTTCCTGTTTAGTTTGTTCTGCCTTTAAAGGGAAGGAGGGAGGGTTAAAGAAATCATTCACATACTCTTCTGTTTTTCCCTCCACAGAAAGCAGGAGGAAGCTTTCAATTTCCCAAGATCCTGAAATGGCTGAACCCATTCACTTTCATTTCATCACAGAGGTCATATGTCTCACAAACCAAAAATGTAGTGATCCTACCTTCCCCCCCCAAAAAGCAACAAAAAGTACCCCCTGATAAGAATTCAAAAAGGTATAGGAAGGCATGGGTAAGGGACCATCCTATCCCTGACCCATGCCTTCCTATTAGAGATGAGCATGACCAGAAAATTTTTTTTTTGAGTTGTCATTTTTCGGGACGGGTCCGTTTTGGGTCGTTTCCGTTTTTCGCAAAATTTTTCAAAATGTTGTCGTTTCGTCATGCCGTTTGTCGTTTGTCGTTACCGCCACGATTTAGCATGACTTGACTTCCCAGAGCATGGGGTTAGGGGGTAAGGGCTAGGCTTAGGGTAACAGTTAAGGTTAGGGTGGGTTAGTGGGCTGTACCTCTGGATGTCTCTGGCCCACTAAGAACACAGTGTACTGGCGTATGGGTTAGGGTTAGGGTTAGGATTAGGATTAGGGTTGGTGGGCTTTTTATGCCCTCTCTGGCACATCCAGAAGTCTCAGCAAAACCTGGCCATGCGATTGGTGGAATGGCTCCAAAAATTTGCATGGTCCCATCCCATGGCCAGCCCATCATTGCGTGTGCGCAGGTGTAAAAAAATAAAAATAAAATAAAATAAAATAAAATCAATGGAGACGTTTTATTGCAAGAAAAACCCACTGCTGCTACTGTAAAAATTCAAGCATTTAAAACAGCTAATTTTTGCATGTTTCTGTGGTGCTTTGGTGGGTTTTTGGACCATGATTTCAAAAAAAAGAAATTGCCGTCACCATTTTGGATCCCCCTGCACCGCATGGCAAATGGAGACGCCGAGGATGCCCCCTCCCAGCCTGGTACCAGCAAGTCTCAGCAAAACCTGGCCATGCGATTGGTGGAATGGCTCCAAAAATTTGCATGGTCCCATCCCATGGCCAGCCCATCATTGCGCGTGCGCAGGTGTAAAAAAATAAAAATAAAATAAAATAAAATAAAATCAATGGAGACGTTTTGTTGCAAGAAAAACCTACTGCTGCTACTGTAAAAATTCAAGCATTTAAAATAGCTAATTTTCGCATGTTTCTGTGGTGCTTTGGTGGGGTTTTGGACCACGATTTCAAAAAAAAATTGTGGTCGCCATTTTGGATCCCCCCACACTGCATGGCTAATGGAGACGCCAAGGATGCCCCCTCCCAGCCCGGTACCAGCAGCCCAGGACAGGAGGGGGGGAAGGCTGGAGTGGGGACCCCCCTCCAGAAACCACCCCTCTGGTAGGTGCCCTCAAGCAGGCATATTTTCACCTGCTTTTTTGGCCGGGAATCGGGTTTTTTTTTAATTTCTAAAACTTTTTTTCTGTGCCGCTTGGCATCGCGCGATCGCAGCGATGCCAGGAACGACAACGACAAATCAGACCCAATTTTTCTTTTGTCGGTTCGAGTTCGAGTTCTGGGGGAGTAATTGTCATTACCGTTTCCGTTGCGTAACGGAAACAAGTAACGGAAACGGAAACGAGAATTTCGCCAAGTCGTGCCCATGTCTACTTCCTATACCTTTTTGGATTCCTATTAGGGGCTCCTTTTTGTTGTTTGTTTGTTTTGTTATCCATATTTTATCTTGCTAGTGGAAAAAAGGAACCAGCCAACCACTACCTGCAGGGCAAATCCCACCAGACCACAACCTTATGGTTGTGATAACCATTCACATATTCCTACACAAAGTTTTATGTTCTTTAAGTAGTTTATAATCCATTAGAGAACCCATCTTATTAACCCATGACTCCCATGTTTTCCTGATACTCTTTTGTGAGAGACTCTATCAAAAGTTTTTCTAAGCAAACAATTGTCAAAAGATTTTTTTAAGTCTAAGCAAACAATATTCTAAATAAATAAATAAATAAATACATGTCTACCTTTACCAATTGCATGCTTTTTGTGATGCTTAAGCAACTTGTAAAAGTTAGCATTAGAGATGGGCATGAAATTGGAAAATCCCATTTTGTTTCGTTTTTCGTTTCATTCTCCCTTGTTTCTTTTCATTTTGACATGATTTTTTTTTAAAAAGTGGGGTTTTCTTGGTTTTTGGTTTCTTTAAAGTGCACAATGGGGGGAAGTGCAAGCTTTTGAAATATTTTTCCACCACATGGGGAGGCTTGTAGTCAACCCTCCTCTTCTGGGCTCCAGCGGCTTCTGGGCTTTGGTTGGGCTCCTGCAGGGACGGCGGGGCTTTGCACCGGCATCACTCGCCCTTCCCAGCTGGTTACCTTAGCGGCGGTGGCGGATGCTGAAGGCCCCCCACCTCCTTGGAAGCCCTCCCTGCAGGGGTTTGTTAGTGGCAGCGGCTGCGGCAGGTGCCGGGAGGCCTCCCCGATGTGTCAGAAGCCCTCCCATGGGGGCTCATTGGTAGCAACAGCTGCTCAGGTAGGGACCCCTTAAAGATGTGCCCAAAGGGGGGGATGAAAAAGGAAAGGAAATGAACTGAATTTTTTTGTTTTGTTTTGTTTGTTTTTTTCTTTAAAAATCAGTTCATTTTTGTTTTGTTTTGGAATGAAATGAAAAACAAAAAACGAAACAAAAAAATTCATTTTGCGCCCATCTCTAGTTGGCATGTCAGGACTTACCTTTGCAGAAGCCATGTTGCTTTTTCTTCAGAAAGTCTTCTTTCTCTGTTTGCTTACTATTTGTTATCTTTAAGTAAAGTTAGTGAGGATTACTACAGTACATAGAAGAGATGTTGCTAAACCACACACCTGCACTAGGGGTGGAAAAGCACATTAATTAGGAATTCAAGGAGAAGCCCAGAAGAAGGAAAAGTGATTCAAACAAGCTGTTGCTTCTTGAATTCTGAATTGGTCCATCTGTGTAGCCTGAAGCCATATAATGAGGTAAAAGCATGTTTGAAAGGTTCATATAATTTATTTAAAACTCAAATAACTGTCAGTTTCAGAAGTTAACTCTTTCTTGATAAGTCCTAAAAGTAGCTATGGGAATAAATCTAGCACTTGGATAGAGAAATAAAAATGATGTGATGTCCTATTCAGCAGAGTGACAGTATTCAAATAGTATGCATAGAGTTTCAACCAGCTGATTTTTGAATTGTTCCGGTAGATGAGTTTCATAGATGTTTATTTTCAAATTGAGTTGTCAGCACGCTGCCAATGCATGAAACTAACCCTGCAGTAATATCAGGCCATCACTAAACCGGTTGACAGGCTGACTGAATTGTATTCTCCCCCCATCCCACCCAACAATGGATCATTTAAATCATGAATCATTCATAGCCTCACACAGGTGCAGAAAACAGTACAAAATTTAATGTCGTGCTAGAGAAGCCTGGCCCAAAACATCCTATTGACGACATCTTTCCATCCTGTGCTGCAGACCAAATTAAATGGGTTGACGCAGAGAAGAAGCAAGCAAACCATTTGTTCTGCAGAAGGAAAGTCTGGCCAGGCAATTTCAGCTTGCTATTTTTTTATTTTATTGCTTTAGAGGATGTGTAATGTATTTAATAGTAGATTGGATACCATTGACAATGTGAAGTTTATAAAACTGGGCCTTGGGCAAAAGGCAAAGGGGAAATGTGCAATAAATTTATATTATCCTGCTTCCCTAGAAAACAGTCACAAGGCATATTTGTGTATACATTTGTCTATAATGTGCATAAGATGTATATAGAGATGCTACTTTCATTTACCCTCACTTTTTTATAAACATTTTGTCTGGAAATAGCTAGATTTACTATCAAGAGGAAGGTATAGTTCTCTGTCTGTGTCACCTACATGGAAGCCTTTGGACACCTTAGATCAGGCATGTCCAAACTTCAGCCCTCCAGATGTTTTGGACCACAACTCCCACAGTCTTTTACCATTGGAAATACAGGCTTGGAATTCTGGGAGTTGTGGTCCAAAACATCAGGAGGGCCGGTTTGGACATGCCTGCCTTAGATGTTACTTTTGAGTAGATGTGAATACCATTGTATAAGCTGCAAAGCTGGAAGAAGGCAACAGGAAAATGGCACATAAATCAATATTTTCCTGTTTGACCACAGAACAGTCACTAGACATATTTGTTGATCCCTTCTCACTCTGTCTCCATTTCCAGAGAATCAATTGAAAAGGTCCTCAGAAATTAATAGAATCTAAACTTTGTGCTTTATATGTATTGGGTTATTCTAAGATACTGTTAAGTCTCTCAGTGGAAATTATCAGCATAAATATTAACTGGAGAAACACAGAGACAATGAAACAATGGGACCGTGGATCAATCATACTTCAGGTAAGTTCTTCTGATTCAGTGGGTCTGTTCTGGTGAGGACTAACAATTGGAATTTGGTCTTTAAAAATATCCAAAAGGCTAAAATAATTTTTATGATGAACATTAGGGGAAAACTACAGCTGAAAAGAAACACTTCACATGTCTTCTGAGATCTCTTACTTTAGGAGGCTGCACCCAGGTGGATCCTTCAGCTTCACAGCTGGGGAAAGCACAGCTATTTCCCACTTAAGCTGTATAACATATAGCTGGGTCATGAAATGCATTTTACAATGGAAATAATACCATTACAGCTAATTTGCGCATCTGCAATCTCAAGATGACAAGATACTCTAGTAGCTATCATGTTTGATTTCATTTCTGAACGGAGAGCACTCTTAGGATTTGATATGGGAAAAGGACTTGTAGAATCTACAAGGTCCTTCGTGTTCAAGATGAAAAGGGCATGATTAAAAAGAGGATGTGGAAGTAACAAAAAAGGACAGGTTTTCCCATCTGTATATAAAAGGTAGACTGTTTGGAGATGGAAAATCTGTCTTATTATGTTTCTCTTATATTTCTTTTCATTTCAAGTTGTCAGGACTGGTACATTCATTATCAAAAATGGACCCAAGAAAATCCCCTTCCGTCAGCATTGGCTCCAGGTACCCATGGCATGGTGAGGAAAACATACCAGCATACCAGGTAGCTACTGCAGATGAGAAGCTTACTGGTACAAAGAAATGGCAGCACTGATAAGGCACTGCAAGCATGGCTGGAGGGCCTATGACCTAAAGTCTTCCCATTACAAGCAGGAAAAATGACCCTTAGCTTTACATAGAAAGGGCAGCCTGAATGTTGATAACATCCAATAGCAGCAGTCAAGATGATCTTCAGGATACTCTTTTGTGCTCACTACCGTTCACGGACTGAAGCCATGGAAGTGGAAATCTCTGAAACTCTTTTATCCATCAGTTAGTCATTTCTCACCCCAACATAGAGCAATTGTCAGGGCTATGTTGTTGTTGTTGTTGTTGTTGTTGTTGTTGTTGTTGTTGTTGGTGGTGGTGGTGGTGGTGGTGGTGCTGCTGCTGCTGCTGCTGCTGCTGTTTTTTACAAGTTTGAATATAGGAGGATATTCACTTGCAAAGTCTGTGCCTTACCACTGAGTTACATCCCATTCTCTAGGTGGGAATTTCATGAAGTTAATTTTTGGCCAGATGTGGAACAGGACATGGCACCACTCTAGTTCACCCAAATCAAGGTGCACACTTTCCAGAAACTGGCAAAACTATTTTGAAGCATGAGCAGACTCATAACTGCAAGAGAGACTGTGGCTTCCTGTCCCAAATAACAGATCTCATTTGACTGTTCATACCCTATCTATCCACATACAGTGGACCCTTGTATAACAGTGGACCCTTGTATAACAAACAGCTTGTATAACATAATCTGTACAACATAAAAATTCCGGAGATAGGGGAAATTTGATTAACATAATCACCTATAGGGAAAATCTGTACAACATAAAAATGGGATTACTCCGTTTTCAATGCATTCCTATGGGAATTTGTATAAAGGAAAATTTGCTTAACATAATTTCATTTGGAATGAATTAATTCCTTTATACAAGGTACCACTGTATTTCTTTCATTCTGGAGTATGTGGAGCCTGTTTAATAAATGAGGATCATGCAATTTCCAGTTATACTTGTCACCTCCTTCTACTCTGGCAACCCAGCTCAGATTTTCTGTTTAAGGGCTACACACAGGGCCGGTGCTTCCATTAAGGCGAATTAGGCAGTTGCCTAGGGTGCCAAAATGGAGAGAGGGTGTTGGACAGCCTGCCACCGCCCCCTACTGCTGGCCACCACCATCCGTCCCCCCACCACCCGCCAGCCGCCTGTTGCCATCCACCCACTGCCCGCTGCCACCCGCCTGCTGCCCCCATGCCCATCACCGCCCACCCCCCCACCGCCCGTCGCCATCCCCCACCATCTGCTGCCCCCCACCACCCCGCCACCTGCCCACCACCACCCTGCCCACCCCCTGCCCCCACCCCTGCCCCCTGCCGCACCCACCACTGCCCCCCACCCCCTGCCTCGCCCGCCCCACCCGCCCCACCCCTTGCCTAGGGCACAAAAAAACCTAGCACCGGCCCTGGCTACACATATATCAAGGGGCCCAACAAGTACCTCTGTTAATTCCTGATGGTAAAGATACAATGGTAGCAAAGTAAGTAGTCATTTGCTGTCTTTTCATGAACCTAAAACTTCCAAGGTCAAGTACTATTTTCACATTGCCTAACAGTGCCTAACACTGTCTGCAATCCTATTTGCACGTTTTTGGGATTAAGCCCTATTTAGCTCAGACTTTGTGAATGTAACTTAAATATGACCAGTGGAAGAACACCAGCCTTCTAAAACCTGCTTCTTCCTGCGTGATACCTTCCTTAAGCACATGTGAACTTGGAACTGGTTGTTCTGTATACAACAAAATAGCTCAATGCTGAACGATTTTCTTGTATGTCAGAAAACATACCAAACTCGCGTAGAACAGCATATAAACTGCCACAAAGCATCAAGTTCCCTTTTGATTTTCATATTTGAAAAAAATTATTTTAAAGGTTTTTTCCCCAGTCTTATTTATTTATTTATTTATTGAATTTCTACCCTGACCATCTTCCCATGGGAACTCTGGGCAGCTTGATTAATTTATTTAAGAGAGCTCCCTAATGGGTGGCTAATAGAATAGTCTGGTTTTGAGTTTACTGTACTGTGATACTGCGGTATTAGCAATACTATGACTCACTGTTACATTCTGATTTGAATTGTTAAGGGATGACTTAATGACATCCTGACTTATTTCAAAATATCTCCCCTTTTGTCAATGCAAGTGGGTGATGTAAATCAAAGTAATGAATCTACATAAACTTTCATTTTGTGACTCATTTGGGACTATAGATCACTATGAACCAAATGTCTTATAATCTCCTTTAGCTCAACAGAATATTATATTTTTATAGGATGGATGGAATGTCATCTTATATGTTCATATTGTTAGAAAAGATAGGCAATTCCATACTATGAGAAGGTTATGTTCTGAAGATCTAAAACATTAGAGGAATTGCCCTAGGTGAACACTCAGCTGAACTGTTAACATGACTTCTAATCTGCAAAGCTGAAGATAGTTACATTTTCTGGCTAGCTGGCTGTTTTTTCTTGTTTTTTTTTTTTTGAGTTTTTATCTGAAAAGTAACTTTTCCAAACTTATTATTTGGCCATATATCGTGCAGATTTTTCTCTAGTTTGTTCTGAAGTTTGTTCTAAATTTGTTCTATCCTAGCTGAGAGGTGTAAAATAAGCAAAGATAAGCAAAGAAGTGGTGACATCTGTCAGCCTTGACAGCTTTAAGAAAGGATTGGACAAATTCATGGAGAACAAGGGTATCAATGGCTACCATTATGGATGCCTAAGGACAATCTCCAGGTTGGAGAGGTGGGCAGAATATCTCTCAATACCATTTGCAGGGAATCTTAAGCAGATGAAGACATCTGCTTGGGAATACCCTGAAGCAAATGGTGAGCCACTGTGTGAGACAGAATGCTGGACTCGATGTGTTGTGGCCTGTTCCAGCAAGGCTGTTCTTATGTTCTTATACAAGGACAGTATTTTTAAAACTGCATAGTCAAGAGAGCAGAATTTGGGATAAAGGAACAAAGAGAGCACGAGGCAAAAAAAGTCAGAAGAACTTACCTGTCATTATTAGCTTAGTCTTTTATTTGGACTTATTTAGACATGCTATATATAATTCATAATTAGGGAGTGTTAAATGGATTGACACCCATCTATGGAAAACCCTGTCGATCTACCTCTGAAAGCTGCATGGGTCATGAAAGGAGATATGGGGCTCTTTCCTTCATTGATTCAAAATGGAATGGTTTGAGTAGACCCAAACATATTTCTCAATGATGAGATAAGTCAGACATGGCATCCTTGGAGCACACATACCCCTCCCAGAAGCTCCCAAGAAGCTGCACGCTGATGGCAATTTTCTATTGGCATTTGTGCTCTGCTGACAGCAGCTTCTGGCAATCACAACAGGCAACACAGCATTGTTGCTGGGGAACATTGCACACATTGGGAGTGTGATTCCATGGAAAATCAGGAAACAACAATATTTTTGTGATGATACTTCAAAGGGTCTGCAGATATGGCTGATGAAGGTGTACAGTCTGTGGACGTGTGTTGCCTATCCCTGAGATAAAACATTGCATTGGTATTTGAAACACAGTTCATTCCAGGGGAGAGGATGAGAATTTGTAAAATGTGCCCAAAGCATGGAATGAACAGTAACAAGTAATATAATAACCTGTAACTTTATTTTTATAACAACCAACATTTTAAATTACTTTCCAAAGTACGTAATTGGAGTTAAAGTAATACAAAATGTTAAGGGAATTTCAGGGGGCTTTTGCAGGACTTTTCCAAGGTTTAAGCCATTCTTTTATCAGTCCCTGTTTCCCCTGCAAAACCAAAGAGAGTGAGAGAAAGCAAGAAACTGTGCAACATATAACATGATGAGTTATTTGTTCAGCACTGTAAAATGAGTAGCAAATGGTTACTTTAAAAACATTGTGACGAGTAGTGGTGATAAGTTATTCTTAAAGAACAATGTTGCACACCTTGTATAATGCTGTGAGCCACATCTTTTTGTAGACTGAAATCATCTAGCATCTGGTGCATAACTACTGAAGGCACTTCTGAATGTTCCCCTTTTAATCATATAATCTTATGCATTTCAAAACTACCAACCACATACATACATTTGTAGTACCTGGAAGTTGAGTCATGGCAACTGGACTTCTTTTCTTGTGAAATCAAAACATTACACTACTAATCCAAATAGGTTCATCAGTTTAAGGAAAGTTGATGTGAGGCCTCCAATTTATAGTTCACTTTGGTGCCATGCCATCCTGGACTGAACAGGTTTGTTAGGTGGACAGTGGCCTGAATAGGCTCATTAGGTGGACAATGGCCTGCATAGGCTCATTAGATGTACAATGGCCTGAGGTGTGTGAAAATCCCACCTATGTAACCCTTCCCAACACCCATTAAGTATGGGTCATTAGCCATGGCCATCCTGGTTGAGATGTGAAGTGTTCCCCAAATCTGGAGTGGTTTGTCTTTTGGATGGTAAGGGGGAACGAGATTGCCACTGCCACCCAGCTGATTTTGACAACTCAGGCTGTTGGGAAGGGGGCACAGTTTTACTCCAGCCACAGATCTCACTGCATCCCATTGCCTAGAGTGAGATTCATCAGCTGGAGTAAACTCACAGACTCCCACAGCCTGAGCTGTCAAAAACAGCTGGATGGTGGTGGTGAGAGGGGGGCATTTACTAACTTCACCACTCTCCCTCTCAGGCCCCTTTTGTGCCTGGGCAGCCAGAATCCCAGCTGTCCCAATACAGCATGGGGATGCCAGCTCTGACAGCAAGAATATGATTTTTAAAGACCCATGCAAGCCTTGCAAAAAACAGGGACATTTTAAAAGCATGTTCTTGCTCTTCTGACCCCAGGGTGGGAGTGGGTGAGGGGGGAATCACCCCTCACCCCACTGTTGCTCCCCACCAAACCTTAAGGGCAGCCAGTTTGGCAGGGAGCAAATTCAGGTGGCTGGTTGCAAAGCCTTAAAATGCAAGAAAGGCTTTGCAACCAGCTACCTGACTTTGCTCACTGCCAAACTGTCTGCCCTTAAGGTTTGGTGGGGAGCAAAAGTGGGTGGCTGCTTGCAAAGCTTTAATGTGCAAGTACTGTATATACTTGAATATAAGCCTAGTTTTTCAGCCCTAATTTGGAGCTGAAAAAGGGGCCCTCGGCTTATATTCGGGTCAATACTTTTAGCCACTGAGGCAAGTGGTTGGGTTGGTGGCTAAAAGTCATTTTAAACATTGTGTGCCGCTTCTCATGACCCCCCTCTGCATCACAGGGGAGTGGCACACAATGTTTAAAATGACTTTTATCCACAGACCCAAGCACTTGCATCAGTGGCTAAAAATCATTTTAAACATCACACACCAGTCCCCCAGCTCACAAAGGAGGAGCTGCCAGGCCCTGCTGCATTTCCCACCCTAGACTTATACTTGAGTCAATACGTTTCCCCAGTTTTGGGAGGTTAAATTAGGGGCCTCGACTTATACTCAGGTTGACTTATACTTGAGTATATATGGTAAGTCTTTGTAACCACTCACTCAACTTTGCTCCTCACCAAACTGGCTGCAGTGAGATCTGTGGCTGGAGTAAAACCTCTGTCACCACTGCCACCCAGGTGGTTTTGACAGCTTGGGCTATGGGGAGGGGTGTGTGGCTTTACTCCAGCTGACAGATCTTGCTTCAGGCAATGGGCTGCAGTGAGATCCATGGCTGGAGTCAAGCCCCCACCCCCTACCACCACCGAGCTGGTTTTGACAGCTTGGGCTGTGGGGGGGCATGGCTTTACTCCAGCCAACAGCTCTCTCTTCAGGCAATGGGCTGCAGTGAGATCTGTGGCTGGACTAAAGCTCCGTTCCCCCCTACCGCCTGAGCTGTCAAAACCAGCTGGGTGGCGGTGGTGATCTTACTGCAGCCCACCACTTTCCCCCTTACCATCTGAAACACTGAACCTCAAACTGCTCCAAATTGGGGGAGCTTCCAGGGGAGAATCAAAGGAAGCTCCCTCAATTTGGTTTCTGAACCGAAAAAGTAGTTCATTTCATTTTGGACTGATACAGTTTCTTTTTCTTTTGTTTCATAATGAAACAATTTATTATGTAACAAAATGACAAAACAACATGTTGTTTTTTTGTTTTGGGCCCGTCTCTAATTCATACACACATATACACATCCTGAGATTTGAAGTACTTGAGGGGAACCAACAGCACTGAACTTTTAACATTTTGCAATAAATCTTTCTTTAGACAAAAATAAAAGATTGATATAGATAAAACATACTCTGGTATTTTACTACTTATTTATACTGTGAACCTAATTGGTTCCAACATTGAAGTGTATTATTGCTGAGGAGAGTACTTGAAAAACCTGCACAATGCTGTAGAACTGCAGAATGCTCTGGATTTGGTGCCGATGCATTTGTTTTTATTTCTGGTGGGCAGAAAGAGTTCAGAAAGCTACTCTTCCCTACTTACCTCAGGGATAAATGCTCTCTTTCTCTAATGTTTTCAACAGCAGCCAGCTGATTAACCACACCATATTTGTGAGTAACTAAGACTGAGGGAATCATTTGAGCTGTTTAGTTTTGCTTGTTTTGGAATGAGTTGTGTCAAATAAGGTTGTTAAAATACTCCATCAACATTAGGAAGTCTTACTGAGTCATTGAAGGCACTTTACATCGGGAGAGTGTACTCTGGCAATGCTCATCAAATAAATGGTAAACTGAGGCACCTGTCCAGAAAGGATGGAATATATAGTCTGGAAGTGAAGTCTTTTACTCATTACCATGTAAGATCCAAGTCTTAAATATAGTATATTTTCTTATTTTATGATAATAATATTAAAACTGGCTCCTTAACTCTTCAGACTAGGAGATCATTCATAACACCTTAAAAGAGGCAGATATTGCAAAAGTCGAAAGGTACAGGATATTTAAAAGCATATACTTTATATTTAGTATTTTTAAAAACATTTTTTTTAAAAAAAAGGAAAATAATCATTCAGAAACTAAGCAAATCTGCCTCTGGGGGTGGGGTGGGGGGATCATCAGTGGCATTAACTGTAACATTCCAAATTTACCTTCAAAGTATATAGAGATTTATGGCTGGTAGAAATGAAAGGAAGAAGAAAAAAATGTATATCTAGTGCTGAATTTCAGTGCTTCCAGTAGCCTTACCACAGCTGTGTCAATACTTGGGGTGGGGTGGGGGAGTCAAGGAAAGTTTCCTCTTGGCAACAATGGCCACTTTGGAAGGCTGAAGGAGTTATGTTAATATCTGTAGCAAAATGTCATGTTGTAAATTTTGGAAAGGGAAAAAAGAATCAATGAAAAGACTTATATGGGCAAACTGTTCCTTGGTACCAAGAGGGGAAGAGTGACTGCCAAGAGAACCATAGGCATGATTTTATTGCCAGTCACTTCCTTGTTGATTTTTAGATGAAGCTGTTGTTTTGCACCTATTTCTTTTCCTTTTTTTTTTTTTTTGCTGAAATCTGCTGATTTATGGCCTCCTGAAAAACAGCTGAAAGAAAAGATAGGTGGCACTGGGAAAGGAAAAGCAAAGCAAAGGTTTATATACATACAGTGATCAAAAATAACCAGGTGTTCTAAAATCATGTCCTTTTGCTGATGTTGAAAGAACAGGCCTGAAATGGGTCAGAATTTGCCCCAAGACATGAGTGTTGAAAAGTTTGTTTTTGGAGACTCGTATATCCTTCCCCGAGAATATCTGGCACCCTAGAATCAAGTTCTCTAAATAAGGCAGAGAGTTTCAGCTGCAACTCTGGACCTGGTTTGAATATTGTTTAATCTTATTTTATTGCAGTGGAAAGAAACCATGGGGGTGGGATTCCCTCCTTTCTGTCTTCCTCTCTAGGTTCACCATTTTCTCCACTCACCAGTGTCAACAAACATGACACAGAAAAAATGCAAAATGGTAGGAAGGGTGGTAACATAGTGAATTTAGTACCATACCCAGACCCTGCCAGCCTGTGTAGCATGTAAGGCAGGGGAAGCCATTGGTGAGATCCTAAGGGAGTTCTTAATTTTTAATCTGCAATTCCAAAATGTATGTGCAGGTGAAGGAATTAGCAATTGTAGCTTCAGACAGGTTTAGCTGAAAGGCCTCTCTCAGGGGGATGGGGAAGCTTGATATGCACTGAAAGGTTGATTCACTCATCACCACTTTAGTTGTAAAGAAATAATTCAATTATTTAACGGTTTATAAATGTGAGATGTTGTGCTTCTATATTCACAATTCAAAAAACCAAGAAATGGCCCAATATTGCTGCAGTATATTATGCCTGCATTACTAGGAGATAGAGAAGGGCACAAAATGGAAAAATAGCATTTCATTTCATTTCGTTTCTTTAGTAGTTTCATTTTGTTTCATTTGTAATTGTAACAAGCTTTTAAAGTAGTTTCTTTATGACACAAAATGAAAGGAAACACTATGCTCCCCTGGGTCCCAAAGGACAAAAATGGCAGGAGAGTTTCCTCAAGCTCTTTGGAGAAGGTTTGGAGTTCAAAATTTGGAAAAGGTTTGGGGTTCAAGGAGCTGAGGTATCAAGCTCCAAAGGGGGTGCCCCTAGGAAAAAATCATTCTATTGGAATGGAGCTTCAGAAGCCAAGCTGTGGGCGAGCGTAATGCCACTGCGGCTTGGCTTCCAATTCTAATTAGAAATATTGTTTCTTGGGTGCACCCCCTTTGGAGCTTAATAATTCAGCCCCTGAGCTCCAAACCTCTCCAAGTTTCAGGGACTTACCAAGAATCGATTTAAGAAGCTAACCCTGCTACTTTGGTGCCAAAACATGCTTAGGAGCAGTATTTTTGAATGCAGGTAAGCACTTCTAGGTAAGCAACCAAAATTGAGAGAGGTTTGGGGTTCAGGGATTGAGTTATGAAGCTGCAAATGGGGTGCTGCCGTCTGTTGAAGGAAGTCTCTCCATGCACACTCATATAGCTCTCATTTAGCATGCTTTCTCTACATCCTGGATTTTCAGTGTTTTAGGTTTCAAGGAGAGAGAGAGTCTCAAATAGATTTGTTGGTTACTAACACAATCAATAGGCACAATCCACTAATGTTTCATCTGATAACCTAGCATTGAATGTTTGGAATTAGGTATGCACACTGTCTTTAGACAGATGTTCAGAAAGAGGCTAAATCAGGAGTACCTGTGTGATTCTGGAGTGACTATGTTGTTATTATGTCCCATCAAGTCACCTCCAATGCATGGCCATCCTATGAACGAGTGATCTCTAGAACCTAGAATTAACAGCCCTGCTCAGTTACAGAGCACATTTTTCGTTGGCCAGGGCTGACAAGCACCAGAATAAATTTCAGTCAAAACACACACACACACACACACACACACACACACACACACACACACATCCCTACTGCATTTTCACTACCGAGTGACTTTATTTATATTCCCTCATAGAATTAGCCTAACAATCAAAGAGTGCCAGAATTGAAATTATGTTAATTCTATTTGGAAATTAGCCTAAAGTGTTCCCCTGACTAATAACCATTCTGGCAGTATTTTGTAAACTTGCTCATAACAGCTAGGAGATGGCAGCAATCTTTACTTTTTGATGCATTCTCTATTTTTGATTTGGCTCCCTTTCTGTGACTAAGTAAGCCTAATAAAAAGAGGGGCATGGTGGCTCAGTGGGCTAGAGCACTGAAAGCTGTTGGCTACAAAGTAGGCAGCACGGTTTGAATCCTGGGTGCCACGCAGTGGAGTGAGTTCCCACTGTTAACCCTAGCTCCTGCCAACCTAGCAGTTCAAAAGGAAGTAGATAAATAGGTACTGCTATAAAAAGTGGGACGGTAAAAACAGTGTTACTTTGCAGCCATGCTGGCCACATGGCCACGGACTTGCACAATACTGGCTGCTTGGCTTAAATACAGAAATGAGCACCGCCTCTAGAGTCGGACATGACTAGCACGCATATGCGGGAAAAACCTTTACATTTACCCTTTTAAGCCTAATAAAAGCCAGGGGGGGGGAGGAAGAGTATTATTGAGCATGTCTCTCTCGTGTACTCTCTTACACACATCTCTGTCTCTTTTGCTTTCTTTCACCCAATCCACAGCTGCCTCAGTTGTAACCATAAAACAGCAATCATACTACAGTACTTCCTGATATACAGTATCTAAGAGAGAGATGTCTGGTGAATTCCATCTTGCCAAGAACTTTTGGACTTGACATCTAAGAGTAACTTTCCTGGCAAAATCCATCTTGTCATGAATATATGGACTTGAAGTTATTCTGGTACTAACTTCATGATGTGGATGTTCCCATCATCTTCATCATCTTTGAAGAGCAGACCTGGAAGGGACCCTATGAATCATCAAGTTCAGCCCTATCAAGGAGGCACAGCGGGGGAACGGAACTCCTCACTTCAGGCTCTGTAGTCAGAGACCGACAGGAAGCCACTGAGCTATCCACAAAAGCTCTTGTATTGTATGATTATTTTCTGTGGTTTATAAAAGTATCAGCTATTTTTGCATTCGTATTAAATGGGTGATACACATAACCATTCTTTTTATTTTCTCTTTTTCATTTTTATACGATATATTTTCAGGGTGGTATATACATACATATATATTTGTTTTCGTAGATTTTCACGGGTATAGGTATGCATGTTAGGGTGGATTCGGGTTTCTTCCCGTGTAATGACGTTTCGACGAGGTCTCACTCGTCATCTTCAGGCTGGTGTTCTGGCTTCTTTCTTCTTGAAGCAAAGCGTGGTCTCAGTTGAAGTCCTTCTATAAATACTGCTGGGGGTGTGTGGTTTGCTTGCTTTGTTGCTGATTGCAGGTTCCTTTGTTCCTTTGTTCTTTTGTGATCTGCTGTGTGGCTGAGGCAATCGTTAAGGGATTAATTGCTGGTGGCTGTTTAGATGGCTGTTTAGATGCTGGTGGGTTAGATGGCTGGTGGGTTCTGGCAGTATCCTGGGCTTTGGTGGAGTGGGGTCCTGTGTCTTGTGAATTCATTTTGGTCTGGCTACGTGTCTGTGGTCTCCCAATGTTTTTTTGGGGTGTGTGAGTGTGCTCCATGTGGTGACTGGAGTGGGGTGCCGCAGTAGATGGTGCAGTCGTGGTTTTGTTATTGGATGGTGGTTTCGTTTCATCTGTGGGAAGGGTCTGGGTTTGTGTTTGGTGTGGATGGAACGTGGTGGCATCTTGTGTCCTTTTGGACCTGGTGTCAGTCTTTGTGACAGAGGCTCGTCTGTTGACCAGGGCTAGTTTCCAGATGTCAGGCAAGCGGGAGGTGTCATCACGTTTATTCATGTTGTTTGGGTGTTTCTCTATTTCAATGGCTTCCATGATTATTCGACTTCACATACCTTTGAACACAGACCCCACCACCTACCTGGAAAAAACCACCAAAGCCAAAATAAAAGCCTCTCCCTTAAGTGAAGAAATCAAGCCAAGCATCATCCCCAGAGAGAAATCATCCAGATGCCCCAAGCTCTACGGCCTCCCCAAGATTCACAAAGAAGGAACACCTCTCAGACCCATAGTCAGCTCCATAGGCTCACCTCTACAAAACCTCGCCAAATTTCTTGCCAAACAACTCCAGCCCTATGCAGAATCCATCACTTCATACGTACAAAACTCGTTCCACTTCATAGAAATTATAAAGAAACAAGACCTACAACCCAATGACCTACTCGTGAGCTTCGATGTTGTTTCGCTCTTCACACAAGTGCCCATTCAAGAAGCCTTGACAGCTATCCACAACAAATACAACCCCCAAACACATCCTAGATCTGACCAACCACTGCCTAACCAACACATACTTCATCCACAATGGACAAAGATACAAACAGATAGAAGGAGCACCCATGGGATCACCCCTCTCACCGGTCATCGCAAACCTATATATGGAACACTTTGAAACCAACGCGTTACAGAAGTCCGAACATAAACCCAAACTCTGGCTCAGATATGTTGACGACACCTTTGTTATCTGGCCACACGGGAAAGATAAACTGAACAACTTCCTCACACATCTCAACAGCCTACACCCCAAAATACAATTCACTATGGAAATAGAAGCCAACAACCAACTTCCCTTCCTGGACGTCCTAATCTACAAAAAACCCGACGGCTCTCTTAGGACATACCATCTACCAGAAAAAAACACATACAAACCGCTACTTAAATGCACAATCACACCACCACCCTGCACAGATCAACTCCGTAGCAAAAACCCTCATCTCCAGAACCAAACGCCTCGCTGACAAAGACCACCTAAAAACTGAATTACACACTCTCTCGAATGTTTTAATTGCGAACGGATTCCAAAAAAACACCATCACCAAACTAATCCAAAAGGAAACACCCCCAAGAACCAAGAAACAGAAGAGAACAACGGCACCGCCCTCCTCCCTTACATCAAAGGCACCACAGACAAAATCAGCAAAATTCTCCACAAACACAATATCAAGACAGCCTTTTGCACCGACCAAAAAATAGCCAACATCTTAAGAAACCCCAAAGACAAGATTGAGCTAGAAAACCAAGGAGTCTACGAAATACCATGCAAAGTCTGTCCAGCCACATACATCGGACAAACAAACAGGAGAATAAGCGCACGCATCGCAGAACACAAGAACGCAGTCAAAAAAAGAAGAAAATCTTCCTCTCTCTTCCAGCACATAAAAACAACAGGTCATGAAATTGACTTTGAAAGAACCAAACTCATCTCCAAAACTGAACACTTCAACAGTCGAATAATCATGGAAGCCATTGAAATAGAGAAACACCCAAACAACATGAATAAACGTGATGACACCTCCCGCTTGCCTGACATCTGGAAACTAGCCCTGGTCAACAGACGAGCCTCTGTCACAAAGACTGACACCAGGTCCAAAAGGACACAAGATGCCACCACCTTCCATCCACACCAAACACAAACCCAGACCCTTCCCACAGATGAAACGAAACCACCATCCAATAACAAAACCACGACTGCACCATCTACTGCGGCACCCCACTCCAGTCACCACATGGAGCACACTCACACACCCCAAAAAAACATTGGGAGACCACAGACACGTAGCCAGACCAAAATGAATTCACAAGACACAGGACCCCACTCCACCAAAGCCCAGGATACTGCCAGAACCTACCAGCCATCTAACCCACCAGCATGTAAACAGCCATCTAAACAGCCATCAGCAGTTAATCCCTTAACGATCGCCTCAGCCACACAGCAGATCACAAAAGAACAAAGGAACAAAGGAACCTACAATCAGCAACAGAGCAAGCAAACCACACCCCCAGCAGTATTTATAGAAGGACTTCAACTGAGACCACACTTTGCTTCAAGAAGAAAGAAGCCAGAACACCAGCCTGAAGATGACGAGTGAGACCTCGTCGAAACGTCGCCAAAACAACCAGATTTCTACACGGGAAGAAACCCGAATCCACCTAACATGCATACCTATACCCGTGGGCATATATATATATATATATATATATATATATATATATATATATATATATACCACCCTGAAAATATATCGTGTAAAAATGAAAAATATATATTACGCTATATATTTTCAGGTGGAATATATATAAATGCCTAACACATTAGCTATCATCAGACCAACAAAAGTGAATGGTATTGTGAAATCCAATTATCTCCTTTTTCTTTCTTTATATAGTGAGATATCCTCCATTTTGGAAAATTATATGTCATTTCCAGTGGGTTGGTATGTAATTTAAATTCTATTCAGGCATTCTGGGAGGGTTAGCATTAGACAGTTAATGGCTGTGAGGAAGGAAGAAGTGGATCAGCCCTGCCTGCTGATTATTATTATTATTATTATTATTATTATTATTATTATTATTATTATTATTATTATTATTATTATTATTATTATTATTAATCTCTGATAAAGTTTCCAGAATGTCTCTCTGTCACCATTTTTCCTTCCCCGCCTCCATGTAAACAGTAATATTTGCAAAAATGAAAGGATTTTTTCAATTTATGGAGGCTCTACCTGTGACCTCTAGAAAAACTAATTCCACATTGTAAAACCTCTTAAGGACTGCTGTTTAAGCTCTCACTGAGTGCTAACAGGGAAGGCAAAATAATGAGATTTAAATGATTTGGAGCTAATGACCCTATGAACAGAATTTCACTTAACATGATAGTACATGCGGGCAGAAGGGGAGATAACATTTTTGTGGGGAGTTCACCTTCCCATCATGGTCCACTGTATTTCATAGATAGATAGATAGATCAAAAACATAATTACATAAGTGGGTTTCCATTGGAAACCATAGCCCCAGTCTCCCTCCCTCCCTCCCTATCTATCTATCTATCTATCTATCTATCTATCTATCTATCTATCTATCTATCTATCTATCTATCTATCTATCTATCTATCTATCTTTATTTGTTGAGGGAGACTGAAGCTATGTTTTCCATATTGGATTAAACATTAGCAAATGCTGTAATAAATGTAATAAATAAGGTTTCCTTAATAATAGTTAATAATGGGAAACCTAATAAAGGTTTACATATAATGAATATGATTCCTTGAGTAAATTAATCAACAAAACAGTGGAATAAATAATTTAGAGCTTGAAAACCCTGGAGACGTTTTATGTTTTTTTTTTTAAAGCACAGTGTTTCCAGGTACTGTATATATATATTTATTCTGGAAAAATGGCATATAAGGATGGACCTTCTCAAAAAGTCACTGCAAAATATGGGTCTTAAGTGATCAGATGGTATTCCTTCCAAGTAAAATGAAAAGCAAATCCTGAGAAAGGCAACACTCGGCTTATATGGAAAGTTACAGGTCATCCAAAGAATCACACTGCATTTCCCCCCTCTTTCTCAATACTCTGCAAGGTTTAAATGTCACTCTGAAAACTCGTATTTCATCTAGAATTCTTGACTCAGCCTTAACTATCTACCACCACAAAGGCATTCATCCTGCATAACACATACATATTTCATTTAAACCAGTGATTGAATTGAGTGTTGTAGATGGCTTTATGCACAGCTGGTTGAATGTCAACATTCTACCCTGGGCAGTTCTCATGCTGTTTGATGGCTTTATGGATTAATGGCCATCTATTAGCCCATACTTTCTTTACAGATTATTGGCCGCTCTATTTCCTCGGAATTCTCCACTGATGTGGTAAAAAATATCACTGGGGAATTCTTTGCTCAGGACCACTTTGTCAAAGGTTGTCATCATCAAGTACCTGTCAGGGTCCTCTGCTGAACAACCCCCCCCCCCAAGTGCCTTAGTTCTGTCCTCTTTGTCCAGTGTAGTGCTCCTACCCATTTGCCTGCTTTCTTCAAGTACACAAGCAGTGAGGAGAGGGGAAATAAGGAAACACGGCCTCTACAATTTTGGCCCTTTCTTCCAGTGCACAGAAAGATGTAAAACAGTGGTGTCCAAACTTTTTGCAAGGAGGGCCAGATTTGGTGAGGTGAAAATGTGTTGGAGCCGATCATTCAGCTACATTTGGCCCCCGGGCTGGACATTGGACAAGCATGTACGACATGCAAGGAGGTAGGGAGATTGCTGCAGCAAAAGAGCCAGGGGCAGATAGGCTGGACAGGTAACTGGGGGGATGGACAGAGGCAGGGAGGGCAGGCAGATTGTAAAACTGCAAGCTGACATCTCCATCCGGTATGGGGTGGGGACAGCTAGCAGAGATGCATGACAGGCTGAGCTGGCGGGGAGAAGAGTCTGTGGGCCACTCAAAATTTGTAAACAGGCCAAAGTTGCCTCCCAGGCCTCACTTTGGACATGCCTGATGTAAAAGAAATAGTCGAGAATGAAATGCAGTGGCAGCAGCAGAAAGAGGATCCCCCTCATGGAAGGTCGGGGAAGGGCCTTTCTTCTTCTTTTAGGCAACTGAGCTTATCTGCTCCTCCTCCTCTTCAGCTTTCATCTATGCCTTGACACTTTTTGAATTTATTGATTGGTGAGTGGGGTATGTTTTTTTGTTATTGTTGTTGCTCTGGAGAATTGGTGGTTGTGGAGTATATTGGCTGGAGGAATAGATTTGTGTGGCCTCTGGCGGTGAGATGCAGTGCGGTGGGAAGGCACTGCCACAGGATTTCTCTACTTTTTTCTGTTGTGTGCAGATTTTGCTGTGTAGATGGAGCTGGGCTTGGCTTCGTGGTGCAGTGGACCTGGTTTTTTAAATCTATGTTTTAATTTATTTGACCTATATGACTTATATGCTTCCCTATTGAGTGAAAACAGTACTCTGGGTGGTTTACAAGTCAAAATGTGAAGCCCTACAAGATTCCATATAACAAAATGTTCACACGATATATCAATATGCAACTATAAAGTTGAAAATTCAGACAAAAGTAAAGAAAGTAAATGCCTGGTGAGATTTGTTCACTGATGTTGATGAATGTGTTAATGCCTGAAATTTGGCTGAACTGTCCTAAATTAAACCAAAGTAAAGTGTGATGCTTATAAATCATCCCATTGCACTTAAAATACTCTCTGGGTAGTTTTACAATTTAATTATGTAAGCTAGACATCCCCCACCCCCACCACCAGCAAGCTGGGTAGTCATTTTACCAACCTTGGAAGGATGGAAGGCTGAGTCAAGCTTCAGCCACCTACCTGGGATTGAACCATGGGTTGTGAGCACTGTTTGACTCCAGTATAGCCATTTAACTACTGCACCATGAGGCTCCTATATGAAATCTTTGTGGGCATAGTCTGTTGTACACAATCATAACCCAAAAACAAAGAGAACAGTACTTATCTTGACTTTGCATTCAACTATCAATTAGACATGGGCACGACTCGGCGAAATCCTCATTTTGGTTTCCGTTCCTCGTTTCCATTATGTAACGAAACGAAGAACGACAATTACTCTGCCAGAACTCGAACTCGAACTGACTAAAGAAAAATTGGGTCTGATTTGTCGTGGTCGTTCCTGGTGGCATCACAGCGATCGCGCAATGCCAAGCGGCTCAGGAAAAAAGTTTTAAAAATAAAAAAACCGATTCCCGGCCAAAAAAGCAGGCAAAAATATGCCTGTCTGAGGGCACCTACCAGAGGGGTGGTTTCTGGGGGTGGTGGTCCCCAGCCTCCCCCCTCCTCTCCTGGGCTGCGCATCCTCGTCGTCTCGCCAACTTGCCAAGTGGCGCGGCACAGAAAAAAAGTTTTAAAAATAAAAAAAAACGTTTCCCGGCCAAAAAAGCAGGCGAAAATATGCCTGCCTGAGTGAGGGCACCTACCAGAGGGGTGATTTCTGGGGGGGTCCTCTCCTGGGCTGCGCATCCTCGTTGTCTCGCCAACTCGCCAAGCGGCGCGGCACAGAAAAAATGTTTAAAAAAAAAAAAAAACCCGATTCCCGGCCAAAAAAGCAGGCAAAAATATGCCTGCCTGAGTGAGAGCACCTACCAGAGGGGTGGTTTCTGGGGGGGTCCCCAGCCTCCCCCCTCTCCTCTCCTGGGCTGCGCATCCTCATCGTCTCGCCAACTCGCCAAGCGGCGCGGTACAGAAAAAAAGTTAAAAAAAATAATAAAAAAACCCCAATTCCCAGCCAAAAAAGCAGGCGAAAATATGCCTGCCTGAGTGAGGGCACCTACCAGAGGGGTGGTTTCTGGGGGGGGTCCCCGGCCTCCCCCCCTCTCCTCTCCTGGGCTGTGCATCCTCGTCATCTCGCCAACTCGCCATGCCATGCGGTGCGGGTGGGGGATCCAAAATGGGGTAACCGCAAGCAATATTTATTTATTTTGAAATTCGTGGTGGTCCAAAAACACACCAAAGCACCACAAAAACATGCAAAAATAGCTATTTTAAAACTGCCTGAATTTTTACAGTAGCAGCAGTGGGTTTTTCTTGCAACAAAACGTCTCCATTGATTTTATTTTATTTTTATTTTTATTTTTATTTTTTTACACCTGCGCAATGATGGGCTGGCCATGGGAGTGGACCATGCAAATTTTTGGAGCCATTCTACCAATTGCATGGCCACTTGACCAGGTTTTGACCGAGACTTCTGGGATGTGCCTGTCGGGCATAAAAAGCCCACTAACCGTAGCCCGAACCCAAACCCGAACCCTAACCCTAACCCATATGCCAGTACACTGTCCTTCTTAGTGGGTCAGAGAGGCACCCAGAGGTGCACCCCACGAACTCACCCTAACCTTACCCGTAACAACCCTAAGCCTAGCCCTTGCGCTACCCCCCCTAACCCTAAGCCAAATCTGTACTCGCATTGCACTCATGCAAGTACAGTTCCCTTCTTGGTGAACCACAGAGCGCCGAGACTGAGGAGGAGCCTTCCCCCAGTGTGCGCACTATGACACTGCAGTTAGCAGTGGGCCTGTGGTCAACAGAGAGAGGCACCCAAAAAAGAGGTGCCTCGAGTCTCAACTTGGTATGCATATCCAATTGGCTATGCATGCCATTTTGTAGCGGGCCAGAGGAGGCACCCACCCCAGAGAGGTGCCTCCAGGAGCCCACTCCCCCCAAAAACAGTACTAATGACAGACGAAAAAATGACAAACGAAACGACAATTTTTTGAAAAATTTCGTGACAAACGGAAACGAGCCGAAACGAGCCGGCTCCGACACACGACAACTCGAACACGTCATTTTCCCTGGTCGTGCCCATCTCTACTGTCAATGTCTATGTATATTTCATTACTTATGACAATTTGTATGTGAAGTTTCTCAATCATCCAGATGAGGTTATCCAGAAGCTGAGTCATGGCAACTGGAGATGTTTTCTTGTTAGGCTGAAATGTTTCACTACTCATTCAATTTGTTCCTTTAGACCTAACAAGAAGTCCAATGGCCATGACTCAGTTTCCGGATTATGACCATTTCCTGCTAAAAGTGATACTTTTGCATAACTGCACAATGGGATTGTGGCCATTATAAACTAATGCCTATATAGGTTTGATAATGATATTTCTTTCTTGTGTACTTCTGCATGCTTTTGGACTAGATTGATTCTACTTTGTCTTGCCTTTACTTTTTTTTATCTTTGAGTACTTTTTAAGGGTCCTTTAGGCCTTCTGGGGTGCCAGAAAAGATGCATGGGGAAACAATGGGAAACTTGAAGGAGACTTTTGTTTTTGTGCAAAACCAAACCAAACCCATGGAAAATACAAAAATGAATATTCATGAGTCTGTTTTGAATAGCCAATCACCAAACTGGTGTGGGGGACCTAGAATGTTATATATGGAAACCTAATAGGTGCTAGAGAGTACAGTTTGAGTTGAGTTCAGTTAAGAGAGTTGAGAGCCAGTTATCAGAGAGTCAGGGTGGTTTTGTCAGTTAGTCAAGGTGTGAGATCTTGCCACTGAAAAAGGTCTGGTTTATAGCAGAAATACATTATTATAAGAATCCATGATTGTATTAAAACAAATTAACATCAGCTAAAGCTATTGTGATACTGAATATCTATTTGTAAACTAATAAACTTTTCATATTCTGTTTTAAAACTGTTTAAAAATACAAAAATGAAAGAGGCACTCAATTGGGGGGGAATACAAAAACATTCCCCATGCATATTCTTTGGAAGGTCTGGTCTACTCAGGAGCTCACAAATCTGGAGCTAAGTTTTACATTTCCCACGTCATACATGATAATTTTCTCTGAAATCTTCTCCTTCTCTAAAATTCTTTGATTATTCACTCTGCCTTCTGTGAGTAGAACCAGCCTGTGTAGTCAAGGGCAAGCTGTATAGCCCCAAGGCACCCAGGGAAGAAGGGAATGATAAACCATTTCTGAATATACTGAAAAACTCTGAAAAGGTTCACCTTACGCAGAACTGAGTTGATGGCACATTATTATTATTATTATTATTATTACTACTACTACTACTACTACTACTACTACTACTACTACTACTACTACTACTACTACTACTACTAGAGACGGGCATGGAACGAATATTTTTTCGTTTCCGTTACCGTTTGTTGTTTCCATTATGTAACGAAACGACAAACAATTTTTTTTTTGCAATTTATTTATAGTTTTCAAACAAAAAAGTTATCAATCAAAGAAAAGAAAAAAACTTTGGAGCGATTCTAATCTTCTCAAACAAAGTTTGCATCTCATCTTAACAATGTATGATCCTTAACTATCTCAATTACTCATAAATTAAACAGGAAACTTAATTGTCTTGTAATATTCATCTAAAAATTTGTAGAAATCATGCCATCTTTCTTCAAAGTCTTCATAGCATCCTTCTGGTTTCATTAGTGCCGAGATCTTGTCCATTTCTGCGCAGTTTAACACCTTCATAATTAACTGCTTTTTGTCTGGAATATTGTCTGTCTTCCATAATTGTGCATACAACATTCTAGCTGCTGTGATAATATGAATTATTACATTATTTTTTGCTATCACCAATATTTTGTTGTATCATAGATAATAAAAAATCTCTGGTTTTAACTCAAGATTAATTAACATAGTTTGTGAAATAAATTTTTGTACCATACACCAGTATTTTTAGCCCTCTTGCACACCCACCACATATGGAAAAAAGATCCCCGTCCTTTGTTACATTTCCAACAAACATCGGATATTTTATACATTTTAGCCAGCTTATCAGGTGTTAAGTACCACCTATAAAACATTTTATAGAGATTCTCTTTAAATGCTATTGACTTAGTGATCTTTATATTAACCTTCCATAGTTTTTCCCATTCCTCTAACTGAATTTCTGACTTTAGATCCTGTGCCCAGCTTATCATACATTCTTTTACCATCTCATCTTCTACGTGTCTGGCTAATAACCAGCTATAAATTTTTTAAATTAACTTTTCGTTAGAAGAAAAAATGATTTTATCCACTGCAACTTCTTGATTTGAGAAACTAAATTGCTTTTTATCATTCCTAAACCAAGATTTCATTTGCATTTCCAACCACCAATCTATTCTAAATCCTTGTAACTGTAATTCTTCTTTTGATTTTAGTTGTAATTTTTCTGTTAACATATCTTTATATCTCAGAGTTTTTTTGTCCTCTATTATGGAGGGTTTTGTATGTGCCACTTGTGGGGAAACCCGAAGTGGCATTGCTGTATAGATAGAGTTCTTCAATGAGTCCCAAACCCACAACAAGGCGTTTTTATGCAGTGGTTTGCAAAATCTTTTTGGGCTTTAGCTTTCCCATACCATAGATATGCATGCCATCCAAAATTCAAATTAAATCCTTCTAACGCAAGTAGTCGATTATCTTCAAGGGTCATCCACTGTTTCATCCACGTCAGACAGCAGGCTTTATAGTATAAAATCCAGTTTGGTGAAGCCTCCATTTTCCTTTTTGTCCTGCAATACTTTAATTTTGATTCTAGGTTTCTTATCATTCCAAATGAATTTCCTTATTTGTTTATCTAATTCTTTATTAATTTAGTTGATTTAAGGACCGGTATTGTTTGGAACAGGAATAGTAGTTTTGGTAATACATTCATTTTTATTGCCGCTATTCTACCCATAAAGGATAGTTGTAAATTTTTCCATAAGTTTATTTCCATTTGTATCTCTTTCATTACTTTAGTGTAATTGTCTTGAATAAGAGTACTGGTTTTTGCAGTAAGATAGATACCTAAATAGCGGACTTTCTTAACTACCTTGAAATTACATTTTTGTTCCAGATTTTGGACTTCTGTCTCTGTCATGTTCTTTACTAACATTTGAGTCTTTTCTTTATTTATTTTCAGGCCTGCTACTCGTCCATATTCCTATAAACAGTCCATCAAATTTGGAATTGTATCTATTGGGTTTTCTAATATTATCATCAAGTCATCTGCAAATGCTTGTATTTTGAATTGGTGCTTCTTAATTTTAATTCCGGTGATTTCAGGATTCTTTCTAATGTTTCGCATCAAGACTTCCAATGTCAAAATAAATAATAATGGGGAAAGAGGGCATCCTTGTCTTGTACCTTTTGATATCTTTATTGTTTTGCTTAAGTCCCCGTTGAGATTTACTTTCATACTTTGATATTGATATATTGCTGAGATGACTCTTCCAAATATTTCCCCAAAGTCCATTATTCTGAGTTGTTCATGTAGAAATGCCCAAGATACATTATCGAATGCTTTTTCTGCATCTAAAAAGATCCAAGCAGCAGGTTTGTCGACTTATGATCATAATATTCCAGAGAGTTAAGTGCAATTCTTATATTATGGCTGAGTTGTCTTCTAGGAAGAAAACCGTTTTGATCTTTATGTATAAAATTTGTTAAAACATGTTTCAATCTATCTGCCATGATTGATGCGAAGATTTTGTAGTCAACGTTTAATAGCGAAATTGGTCTATAATTTTGTATTAACTCTGGATCTTTCCCTTCTTTTGGTATGAGTGTAACTGTTGCTTCTTGCCATGATTTTGGCATTATTCCTTGTTCCATTATTTCTGCTATAACTTCTTTTAGTGGTATATCCAAAATTCCTTCAAATTGTTTTAAAAAATTCTGGTGTAAGACCATCTGGTCCCGCTGATTTTTCATTTTTCTGTTTTTTAATAGCTTCTGTTATTTCCATCATCGAGACTGGGTTATTTAATTTTTCTTTCTGTTCTGATGTTATTTTTGGAAGATCTTGGCTTTCTCTAAGTATTCTGCTATTTCGTTTCTTGCTGTTTGTTCCTTAGAATATAGATTTTGAAAGAAGTCTTCAACTATTGTTTTCATCTTATCCATGGTGTTACAATTATTTCCATGTTTGTCTTTAAGACTTGTTATAGAATTCCTCTGTTTTTGTGCCCGTAATTTGTTCGCTAGCCACTTCCCAGGTTTATTTGCATATTCAAAATATTTTTGTCTGGCTATCTTGATTTTGAAGGCAACTTCTTGAGAGATCAATAAGTTATACTGATGTTGTAGTATCTTGATCTGATTTTGTAAACTTGTCTTTGTTGAGTTTTCTTGGAATTCCATTTCTTTCTTCATCAATTCCTTTAAGATGTCTGTATATTTTTGTTTTCTTTCCCTATTTTTCTTTGTTTTGTAGCTTATAACCAGTCCTCGGAGGTAAGCTTTGCCTGCATCCCAAACTATGCTTGGACTTGTCCCTTTGTTTCTATTATTCTCATAGTATTCTTGAAGTTTCCTCTTGCACTGAGTTATAAATTCCTTATCTTTTAGCAAAAAGTTATTGAATCTCCATCTTGTTATCTTAGGTTTGTTGAAAATTGTCCACAAAATTGGATTATGATCTGCAAATGATTTAGGCAGTATTTCAATGTCTTTTGTTTCTGTCAGTAAATCCACTGATGACCAACACATATCTATTCTGGAGGAGTTATGACGGTGTGAGAAATAAGTATACATCTTCTTCTGTGGGTTTCTTCTTCTCCAGATATCATTTAGGTTCCATTCTTGCACTAGTTGGAAAAATGAGTGTGGCAATTTCCCTTTTCTGTTATTTTTTCTAGGTTTCAGGCTGTTTTTATCTATCATTGGAGAGGGTACTCCATTGAAATCACCTATTATAAAGATTGAAGAGTACTCATATTCTGATAGAATTTCTCGTATATATTTGAAGAAGATATTTTTTCTTTATTGTCATTTGGTGCATAAATAGCACAGCATAGTGTTGGTTTCTTATTAATTTGAATTTCAATCAAGAGGAACCTTCCATCTTTATCAGACTTAATCAGACGTGGATTTAGATAAGGTTTAATATAAACAGCCAATCCTTTTTTCTTTTTCTTTTCATCTAGAGAATGGAATAAAATACCAAGTTTTTCCTGTGTTAAATACTTTGAATCACTAAGTTTAATATGTGTTTCTTGCAAACATGTCAAGTCCAATTTCAGTTTTTTGAGTTTTTGGAAAATTTGCCTTCGTTTTTCTGGGTGTTCAATCCATTAACGTTACAGGGAAAAAATTGTAATTCCATTATATTTTGTAGTTTTTGTTTTTGATTTCCCTTAGATTATAGGCTTCTCCTCCAGTTGCGTCCTGTGTTTTTCCTGGTTTTGTTTTGTCCTGTCCTTCTTTTGGAAACTGGGTTGCTTTTATCTTTCTTTCTTTCCTTATTTCTATTTCTTCTACGTCTTGTGGTTCTTCCTCTTCTTCCTCTTCCATAATTTCTCTTTGGTCTAATTCTTGATATCCTAATTTCTGATTGTTCCTCTCCAGGAACTTGCTGGCCTTGTTCAGTGAGTCAAGTCTGTAATGCCTCCCATCCCAGGTAAAGTCCAATCCCTCCGGATACATCCATCTATATTGTATTTGATTTGCAATTAGTACTTTCACTATGAAATTGTATTCCTTTCTGATTTGTCGGATTTTCCAAGGTATATCTTTGACAATTCTTATTTTTTGGTTCTTGATTTCTATCTGTGTTTCTTTTGTGTCTCTCAATATTTTATCTCTCGTAGATCTCCTAACAAATTTGACATGGACTTCTGGTGGATATTTATTTTTCTTTGTAAAAAAAGTGCTCACTATATATGTTGTATCTATTTCATAATGCGCTTCTTCTGGAGATATATTTAGTATTTTTGCAATTTCCTCTGTCATCAGGCTAACAAAAATTGTGATGAAAATGAAACAAAATGAACAGAACCACAACAATTCTGGTCATTACGTTTCATTTCCGTTAATGGTGACGCACAATGAAATGAGCTGTTTTAAATGTTACAAAATGCCCTGGACATCCGTAAAAATGCAGCAATAATTATTTATATTGTCTGATAATACCTAGCAGGGGGGTTAGGGTCCTTAAAATGTTTGGTTTTGTCTTCTCCCATCGCGATGTATTTTTCTTTTCACTTTAAAATGGATGTCGCCACCAGCCACAAAATGGAGGCAAGCCATGTGATGTGGGATCATGTTCAACCAATAGCATGCCCAGGTTGCAGACTGGGCGGGCAGGTCTGGCAGCCACAGAGGGCATAAAAAGCTCTGGCAGCCCCCGTCCTCCTTGCAGTCTCTGGTGGGAGTTAGGGTGGGATTGCTGTCTCTGCGACTCTAGCTTCAGTCCTGCAGCCTCCCTGTGTGTGTGTGTGCTGCGTACCTCTCGGTGTCTACCCTCCCCTGCCCCGCAGTGCAGTCACTCTGTGGCTGCCTTGCACCCTGGGCAATGCCCGCCACTGCCTTTGCAGCCTCCCTGCATACCTAGTCTATACTGTGTCTCTGCCAGCATCCATTTTTTTAGTGTTTTCCCTCTGGTCTGGGGCATTGGGGGATGCCTGTGCATGGAAATGCTTTAAAAATCGCACAAAAAGCGGGTAGAAACGACAAATGAAAAAATGAAAAACGGTAACAAAATTTTTCAAAAAATCCTGACAAACGGAAAGGAACCGAAACAGACCTCTCAACGACAAATGAAAAACTGAAATGCCATTTTTCTGTTTCGTGCCCATCTCTAATTATTATTATTATTATTATTATTATTATTATTATTATTATTATTATTATTATTATTATTATTATTATTATTATTATTATTATTATTATTATCAAACAATAACAACAGGAGGGGTTGGCTTCCCCCTCAACAATCTCTCATTCTCTCTTTCTGTCTCTAATCTATATTTTATCTTTTTGAGCTATTTGGACACCAGATGAAAACTGTCTAAAAAGTGGGGTGAAAATGTAATACATGAATGCACAATAAATAAACAATCCAGATGTTTCTAGGACTTTTTTAATTGATGATAGTAATACTTTGATATTTCGATTCCCCTGTTTCTAACGATACATGTACTGGAGAAGAGGAAGACGAAAAAGAATGGAAAAGCAAGGAATGCCTGCTATTTTATCATTCAGTCATCACAGTGGGAAGAATCTTAAACAAAAGTAAAAAGATGAATCAAGATAGAGGGACACTCGCTAGGGTCTTAGCACTACTTACTAATTCTGATGATATCCTGTGGAGAATCAACAAGGTTTTCCTTACCTTATTGATGTGTGATAATAGGTTCTACAAAGGAAGATCAATAGCATAATCAGTTGTGATGGCAGTGGGTAACTTTTCTTTTGGCTTTTGGTTATGATCCACAAAAAGCTCCAGGTGCACTCATTTGAATGTAGCTTTCTGGATCAGGCTGTCAAGCTGGTGTTTCCAAAATTAATTGCATCACAATATCTGAGGTGCTCTGTGAAGGTGAAAAGCCTTGAGAGCAGATGGCTCGGAAAGCATCCTAAATCCTCATGTACAAAATAAACCTGTGTTTGAATGATAGTTGCCTTCAAAGGTAGCTATATAAAAAGCTTTCGATTATAGCAGGAGGTACATGGGGTTTATTCTTTATTAATTCTAAATAGATTTATTGGGTGTTAACCTCTTGCAAATGGCTGCTATCTATCCACTGGTGAGCATACATGTCACCAAAAATATTTATAGCACACAGTGTATCACTGTCTTCCACCCAAGGACTTTGTATTAGAAAGAGCAAATAAAAATCCATACAAATAATAGCATTTGGGGAATGACTTATAAGAAATCATTAAAACATTACAGTTGCTTGTTCTGTTGTTTTGGGCACAAGGGAACTCAGGGAATGTTTGCCTCTTATACAGCTGGCAAAACAACTCCAAGTGAACCCCCACCCATTTCCATTTCCTCAATAAAATAGAGAGTTATGTTTTTAATTTAGTCTCCCTCCCTTTTTTTGCACTTCTGTTTCAAAATAATAAATTCTTGGGATCCTGCTGAAGTTATGCAAAAAGAATAGCAACAAATGAGAACCGCTTATTGAAAATTGGACTGCGGTGGCAACAGAAGCAAACATGTTTCTGAAACAGACTTCAGAGTAAAAGTCTTGGACTGAAACAGTCTGGAATGATCTCAAAACTTCAATCACACACCATTACCACCTGCCACCAAAAGATAATATGTACTTCAAGGCAGCCAGAGCTCCAATGGCAGTCCCACTGGTGACGGAGTTTGTGGGCAGGACGTATTTGTCCCAGTGCCAGGACTTTTGGTGCAAAGTTTGTGCCATTCTGGGTCTTTTGCCTGGGCTAAGGAGCCTATTTAAGGCTCCCCTGGTGTTGCATGGTCCTCCTTACCTCGTGGTTCACCTGGGGAGACTGACAGCACTTCTCAGCTGAGCAGTAGATCTGAGATAAGTCCGTGCTTCAGCCAGGCCTGGCGGTTTGTGCTGCACCAAGCCTCTGGCTAGAATCATAGAATCATAGACTTGGCTATCCAGTCCAACCTTCTGCCATGCAGGAACCCCCATCACAGTACTCCCAACAGATGGCCATCCAGCCTCTGCTTAAAAAACTCCAAAGAAGGAGACTCCACCACCCTCCATGGAAGCACATTCTACTCCTGAACAGCTCTAAATGCCAGGAAGTTCTTCCTAATGTTTAAATTGAATTGCTTTTCCTTTAGTTTCAAACCATTGCCCCGTGCCCTAGTCTCTGAAGACATGGAAAACAAACAAGTCTCTTCTTCAATCATAACATCCTTTTTCCTGCTTGTTTTTATTTCTTTGTATTCCTTTTTTCTTTTCTTTTTTGTTTTTCTTGCTTGTTTTTCCCTATATCTTTAAGCAGCTATTCAGGTTCAGGGGATTAGGGTGGGGGTGGGTTAGGAAGGGTGCACTTCCTGTGGAGCTGCCCGGGGAGGGAGAGGGGCACTGGGGATACAGGAGCAAAAAATAAATAAAAATAAAAATAAAAATAAAAAATAAAAAATAAAATAAAATAAAATAAAAAGAGGCATAACAGAGAAAGAAGTGCCCAAAGGCTCAAATAAGAGATTGCTGGTTGATAGGCTGTAGGAACAATTAGTGTGTACAGTGATCTCCCTCCACACACCCCGCCTACTTGGCAATTCTTAGTCCCAACTCTGGTCTGGGAGTAATTTAATAGCCCAGGTGTGGTGTTTTTGGATATTGTGAGCATAACACCTAGCACAATGGCTCCTAAAAAGGGTGGTGGGGGGGAGGAGGAAAAGGGAAGGCACCAGCTAAATGCAGGGCCCAGCCTTGAGCTACTCCCATTAAGTTTCCTCATCATCAGAGGATGAATGGCAAAGCTATACAGCCATTTGGTATAAGTTCAGTTGTTCACCCGCTTATTGCTGAGCACTTTGACAGCAGACACTTGGTTCAAAGGCCGGGGCAAGCAACTATTGCCCGCCCTCTGGTGGGCCAGGTGGTTCAACCCTGTCTGGCCTGTTGGGAGTTCAACCCCAAGGGATCTTGCAACAGAAAGCAGTGCAAGTTTAGACATTTTTGTTCCTAATGTGGAGGTGGCCAGGCAGCCCCCATTTGCCCCAAAGGCATTTTCCAGGGCATTTTGAGCTGTTAGGTTTTGCGTTCAAGAGGAAGTGTTACATGGATAGGGCAGTGCCATTTGGTTGCTCTACCTCATGTGCAGCTTTTGAGGCATTTTCTTCAGTGGGTTGTCAAGGATAGGACCAGCACGTCTCAAGTCATCCATTATTTGGATGATTACTTATTCTTAGGAAGGAGTGGCTCTAGCCAATTTGAGGCAGTGATGAGGTCATTCTATCAGATCGCCAGGGGGCTGGGGATAAGACTGAGTGCCCTGCCATGGTTTTGACCTTTCTAGGAATTGAGTTGGATATGAGCCAACAGGAAAGCAGGCTTCTGGAAGACAAGCTCATAGGGTTGTGCCGGAGGGTGGCCGGTCTATTACAAAGGGGCAAAGTTACATTGAGGGAGTTACAGGTGGTTTTTGGTCACCTGAATTTCGCATCCCACGTTATCTCACCGGGCAGGGCTTTTCTCAGGAGGTTAAAAGCAGCCATGATGGGGCTGTGTAAGCCGCACCAGAAAAGACTGGTGTCAGCAGTGTGGGCTCTGTTTTTTGACACAATTTAACTGGGTTTCATTTGGGAAGAGAGAAATGCTGAACGCAGATTTGCACGTCTGAATTGACGAATCCAGTGGTTAGGGGTTTGGAATATTCTTTCAGGGTAGATGGTGTGAGGGACGGTGGCCTGCCAAATGGGTTGAGAAGGGAATCAAAAGAGATCTCACATTTTTGGAACTATTCTCTATATTGGGTGCAGTTTTGATGTCGGCTAATCTGTGGGCAGATTCAGCAGTCTGTTTTTGGTGTGACAATCAGGCAGTTGTGCAGCTCGCGAACTCCCTCTAATCTTGTTCCTCCAGAGTAATGAAGTTGGTTAGGGTTATGATGTTAAAGTGCCTTGAATTTAATATAGTGTTTCAGGCATGTCATGTTCTGGGAGTACAAAATGAGATTCCTGATACATTATCACACCAACAGATGGAGTGCTTCAGGTTGTTGGCCCCTTGGGCTTTACCCAGCCCAGAGATGCTACCAGATGAGGTGTGGTAGATTGGAGGGTAGAGGCCAACAGGGTAATGAGTTTAGCGTTAGTGCCAAGGAGACTGTAGTGTCCAAGGACACTACATCAACATGGGTGGAATTTGTTAAATTTTGCTCATCGGAGGGTTTTATTAGACTGTGGCCAGTGACAGCTGATCAACTGATGCAGTTTGCTGTGCATCTTTATTTTAAAGGGTTGGTGCCCAAAACAATTCACAGCAAGTTATCAGCCTTCAGAGCAAGTTATTGTGCAGGGTTATGACCACCCCAGTGGGGACTTCATGTTGCAAAAGATGATTGAGTGTTGGTCAAAAGAGCAAGGCACAAGTAGGGATTCCATTATACCAATCACACTGGATATGCTGGCAAATTTTTGGGGCATTTGGAGTATGGTTTGTTTGGATGAGTATGAGACAAGGTTGTTCCAGGCAGCAACTTTAATTGCATTTTTTTTGCAGGACTCAGGATCGGTGAGTTGGTTGCCTCATCTAAATTGGATAAGTCACAGTCTTCTTTGCAGAAGGCTGATTTGTCAATCTGGCCCAAGGATGTGGCATTGAGGCTCCACAAATCCAAGACTGATCAGTGGGCAAAGGGCCAGGACATTAATTTGGGATGATGCTCTTCCCCACTCCTATGCCTGTGAAGGCCCTACTTAGCTATTTAGAGCTTAGAGGGGATGAACAGGGCTGTCCTTTTCAATATAAAAATGGTGTGCCCTTGACTCAGTATCAGTTTTGGAAAGTCACGTTCCAGGCTTTAGAGAGGGCAGGCATTCAGGGGTGATACCTTGGGACTCACTTCCTTTGTATAAGGGCAGCATCCACAGCAGCCACCATGGTATATGATGCCACAGGTATTCAAAGAATTGGGAGGTGGAAATAACAAAAATATCAAATTTATGTGTGGCCATTTCCAGATCAGTAGGTCCCCTTATAGCACTACGTTTCAGGTTCCCTTGTAGGTGTTATAAAGTTTTTCCAGTTGTTATTTAAATAAATTGTGACTCAATGTTAACCCTGCTGAACTTGTCTTGTCTCATTATTTCCTGGTTGGTGGGGCAATGGCAATCCCATGGGTGATGGAGTTTGTGGATGGGACTTCTTTGCCCCAGGACCTGGACTTTTGGTACAAAGAGTTTGCAATGTTTTGCCCAGACTGAGGAGCCTATTTAAGGCTCCCTGGTGTTGCACAGTCCTCCTTACCTCATGGTTCAGCCCCACCCACCCATCCTTTATATATAGAGAATGAGATTAGCTGGTCACTACAGGGCTGGATGAGAATTGTTGGTAGCCAGCCTGATTGGCCTCAGATGGCTACATGTTTTCACCCCTCCCATTGTCTATATGGTGCGGTGAAGATTTAATAATCCCAGTTACAATTAGGTGGGTAGTGTAATAGGTATTCAGGTATGCCCTTAGTAAATCACCCTTAAGGTGCAAGACAGCCCTTGGAGTAAATTAAACATCATCAACAGATACAGGATTAATCCAGGTAATATTAGGCCAAACTGAGGGCTGTCATGTAAGTTGGAGGGATGCTGAACGGGTGAACAGGGACTTTGCATCTTACTTTCTTCATTATTACTAACAAAAATTTGCAAAATTATGTGATATATAATGCACTTAACATGAAGGAATGGGAAGTGCGGGGAGAGGGGTGTGTGTGCCCAAAATCACACTAGGGTCTTAAACTACTTTTTCTTCAGTAGCTGCTGCATTTCCCACCCTAGACTTATACTTGAGTCAATAAGTTATCCCAGTTTCTTTGGGTTATATTAGGGTCCTCGACTTGTATTTGGGTCGAATTATACTCAGGTATATACAGTACATGGAATTGACCTGGGTCCAAACTACCTCAAGGATTGAATATCACAGTATGAATCAGCTCGAGAGCTAAGATCATCAGGAAAGGCCTTTCTCTCCATCCAGCCACCCTCACAGGTACGTCTTTTTGGAAACAGGCAAATACCTTTCTTTTTAGGCAAGGTTTCCCTGAATGATGGACCACCTATTATGTGCCTTTTATATGAATCTGCCATATATGACTGCACAGACTATGTGTTTATAATCACTTATAATGTTGTATTTACATGTCTCCTTGTATGATTGCATTGACAATATGTTTTCAGTGTTCAGATTCCATCCCTCATAACTTTAGATGATCTATCTTACATGATTACAATAAGGCTCTGCCTCCACACTCCATATTTGAGCAACCTAACCTTGTATTCCCCCTCCTGTACAGTCACATAATCGATGCAAAGGTGAACGCTACACTGGTGGAGGGAGATCTTTCCTATTTTTAAAAACATTTTCTTGAAATTCTTAACTTCTGCTAAAAAAATTCAGTTTACTAATACTAAAGCCATCCATTTTGGTCTGGAGCCTTTGTAATGCAAGTTCCCCTCTGTCCATTTTCTCCCCCTTCTCCCAGTACACTAGAAAGTGAACAGATATATAAAACTTATTTTGTTTTCCTTCCTGCTCTGATTTCCATCTTACTATAGGTGAGGCAGTTGTTGCCCATGAAAAGGAAGGTTTTCCTCCTTTGTATTTCATATCGGGTTAGCATTCACAGTCATACTCAGGATCGGGAATATTTCATCTTGGTAGGACTTGTTGAAAGGGGAGAGCTTTAGGCTTCCCACCACACCTCCAGTGATTTGCAGCACCAATTTTTTGAATATATTTTAAAGCTGAATATTACTGGCATCAAATTGTAAAGAGCTTTTCTTTAGCGTGCCCCCTCCCAACCCATATTTCTACTCATAATTAGTCCACATAGACAGAATGGTGAAAAATTACTTCAAAAACCTAATGACATCACATTGCAGGTGGAAACCTTCCTCTTAAAGCAGAGCAAGCTGCAAGAAGGAAATTAGAGAGGGAATCATGTTTCAATCAATAAGGAGTTAGGATCAGCACAGTCTGCAAAAAAAGGAAAAGAAGAAGAAAGGACTAATAAAACAAATGATGAAACCTAGTGGCATAACCATGTGACTGGAGGAAGAATCAACAATAACTGGGAGAGCTCTGGGCAAAACCAGGAATCATAAACTACAACTAGCCATTTGCAATTAGAAGCACAACTATCTTTTAAAAAGATTTCTTTTCTTTTCTTTTCTTTTCTTTTCCTTTCCTTTCCTTTCCTTTCCTTTCCTTTTCTTTCTTTCTTTCTTTCTTTCTTTCTTTCTTTCTTTCTTTCTTTCTTTCTTTCTTTCTTTCTTTCTTTTTCTTTCTATATATTTTTTTGCTTTTATGATTGGGCATCAGGAGTTTTGAAGAATATATCTCTAGAAGGATAATGTTGTATCACATTCAAATTCCAAAGCTGCATTTAAGTTTAATTCAATCTAGAGTCAAATTCAAAAAAGAAGGTGTAACAGATTGTGAGGAGGAAGCAAGAGTAGCTTTGTAAAGGGTATACAAAATTACTAAGAGGAAAGTGGGTGGTTATTGGATGCTTCCATTTCTAGACCATAGCCTAAATATATAATTTTTTTTAAAAAATGTTTTGTCAAGCTTAGGGGCATGAAAAAATGCATATTCATAGCTGTGGAAAAGTGTCTTAGATATAACAGCATGATTTTTGAAAAATCATCATGGATCACTAGGAAACAGAAAGAAAAATCAGTCTTCTGGGATATTCTAGGAAGGAAATGTTTCAGTCAGAACAATGGCTTTTTCTTGGGTTGACAATTCTGCTCCTACATGGTCCAAACAGACCTCAAGCTTAAGTGTCATTATAACCTCCTCCTGTTCCTCAGCTGGAATTGCTTGTTTATTTGGACTTGGCTAGGGAATTAGCCCTGTCATGCCCTGGGCTGTTTAGAAGAAGCAATGATGTATTGGTGACCCTATGAATGAACAGGCAGGGAGAATTGTTTGTTTCCTCTACTATGCCATTTAAATTTAATGACTAGCTTTTCTAATGTGGGGCTTCCCATGTTTCTTACTCCTACTCCCAGGTGAAACAGAAACATATGCTTTGATAAAAAGCAACGGGTAATTCACTGAAGAACTAACAGTCCATTGTCTATAGAGGTGAATTGGCCTCTATCACATGCACACTAAATGTGCATGTTGATTTGATGTGTACTTTCTCCAAGAGTGGTCACATGACATTTGTCACGCATTTTCCATACCCACAGTAACATTTTTAAATGCTCTAGTCACGTATCCCCATGGGACAAAAACACACATATATAATAATGATGGAGAAAACAGTTTTTCAAAACAGCAATTTGATGCACTTTCATCCCATGGGGATACGTGAATATAGCATTTTAAAATGCTACTGTGGGTATGGAAAAAGCGCGACAAATGTCATGTGACCACTCTTGGAGAAAGTACACATCAAATCAACATGCACATTTAGTGTGCATGTGATAGAGGCCAAATATATATATATTAGAGATGGGCACGACTTAGCGGTATTCCCGTTTCCATTTCTGTTACTCGGTTCCGTTACTCTACGGAAACGGTAACGGGAATTACTCCGCCAGACTTCGAGCTCGAACCGACGAACGAACAATTTTGGTCTGATTTGTCGTGCTCGTTCCTTGCATCGCGCGATCGCGCGATGCCACGCGGCACAGAAAAAAAGTTTTTAAAAGTGAAAAAAAAAAACCGGTTCCCGGCCAAAAAGCAGGCGGAAAAATGCCTGCCGTGCCTCAGGGCACCTACCAGAGGGGTTGTTTCTGGAGGTCCCCGGCCTCCCCCCCATCCCCCGTCCTGGGCTGCTCTGGTGGGACTCGCTGCAGGCTCGCAGCCAGCAAAAAGCCCAGTCTCGCCGCCGGCCGCCGCAATTAAAGCGCAAGCAAGCGGCACAGACGGCACAGGAAAAAACTTTTAAACTCTCCCCCCACCCATTCCCGGGCCAAAAAAGCAGGAGAAAAAATGCCTGCTTGACTAAGGGCGCAGGGCACCTACTGGAGGGGTGGTTTCTGGAGGGGGGTCCCGCCTCCCCCCGTCCTGGGCAGCTGGACTCGAGTCGCCATGCCATGCGGTGCGGGTGGGGGATCCAAAATGGGGCAGCGAATGCAATATTGTTTTTGAAATCGTGGTCCAAAAACACACAAGCACAACAGAAAGAAACAGGCGAAAATTTATAAACTGCCAGATTTTTCACAGTAGCGGTGGGTTTTTTCTTGCAACAAAATGTCTCTCCTCTCCTCCACTGTCCTCCATTGATTTTATTTTTTATTTTTTTTTACACCTGCGCAATGATGGGCTGGCCGAGTGGCCAGCCATGTGGGAGTGGATGACCATGCAAATTTTGGAGCCATCCCACCAATCGCATGGCCACTTAGCCACGGAGACTTCTGGGATGTGCCAAAAAGCCCCCTAAAACCTGCCCTAACCCCCGAACCCTAAACCCTAACCCTTGACTCCTTCCTTACCCATACGTCACAGACTGTCTTCTTAGTGGGTCAGAGAGGCACCCAGAGGTGCAACCCACTAGCCCACCGTAACCTTACCCGCCACTAGCCTAACCCTAGCACTTGCACTAACCCACCTTAACCCTAAACCAGATCTACTTGCTTGCATTGCACTACACGCAGCAAGTACAATTCCCTTCTGTGTGAGACATGGCGGTGCGAGAGCCTTGTGCAGGGAAGGCATGACGCTATCACTCTCACTGGTCTCACTGTCTGCACAACTGGTATGCAATATCCATATGGCTATTGCATACCATTTTGCAGCAGCAGCAGGTGAAGAGGGGAGACCCCCATGTAGAGGGGTCTCTTGGAGCCTGCTTCCCCTTCCTAGTGGGAGGATAGGAGGCACCCACGGGTGCCTCCAGGAGCCCACTTTCCCTTTATAGTGGGCCAGAGAAGGCACCCACCACAGAGGTGCCTCCAGGAGCCCGCTCCCCCAAAAAAACCAGTACTCGACTTTAATTTTTGCGAATTTTCGCAAAAACGGAAACGAGCGAAACGGAACTGGCCCGACTAACGACAACTCGAAAAAATTTTTTTCAAGTCGTGCCCCATCTCTCTCTCTCTCTCTCTCTCTCTATATATATATATATATATATATATATATATATATATATATATATATATATATATATATATATATATATATATATATATATATATATATATATATATATATATATGCATGTTAGGTGGATTCGGGTTTCTTCCCGTGTAGAAAGCGTTGGACGAGGTCTCACTCGTCATCTTCAGGCTGGTGTTCTGGCTTCTTTCTTCTTGAAGCAAAGTGTGGTCTCAGTTGAAGTCCTTCTATAAATACTGCTGGGGGTGTGTGGTTTGCTTGCTCTGTTGCTGATTGTAGGTTCCTTTGTTCCTTTGTTCTTTTGTGATCTGCTGTGTGGCTGAGGCGATCGTTAAGGGATTAACTGCTGATGGCTGTTTAGATGGCTGTTTACATGCTGGTGGGTTAGATGGCTGGTAGGTTCTGGCAGTATCCTGGGCTTTGGTGGAGTGGGGTCCTGTGTCTTGTGAATTCATTTTGGTCTGGCTACGTGTCTGTGGTCTCCCAATGTTTTTTTGGGGTGTGTGAGTGTGCTCCATGTGGTGACTGGAGTGGGGTGCCGCAGTAGATGGTGCAGTCGTGGTTTTGTTATTGGATGGTGGTTTCGTTTCATCTGTGGGAAGGGTCTGGGTTTGTGTTTGGTGTGGATGGAAGGTGGTGGCATCTTGTGTCCTTTTGGACCTGGTGTCAGTCTTTGTGACAGAGGCTCGTCTGTTGACCAGGGCTAGTTTCCAGATGTCAGGCAAGCGGGAGGTGTCATCACGTTTATTCATGTTGTTTGGGTGTTTCTCTATTTCAATGGCTTCCATGATTATTCGACTGTTGAAGTGTTCAGTTTTGGAGATGAGTTTGGTTCTTTCAAAGTCAATTTCATGACCTGTTGTTTTTATGTGCTGGAAGAGAGAGGAAGATTTTTCTTCTTTTTGACTGCGTTCTTGTGTTCTGCGATGCGTGCGCTTATTCTCCTGTTTGTTTGTCCGATGTATGTGGCTGGACAGACTTTGCATGGTATTTCGTAGACTCCTTGGTTTTCTAGCTCAATCTTGTCTTTGGGGTTTCTTAAGATGTTGGCTATTTTTTTGGTCGGTGCAAAAGGCTGTCTTGATATTGTGTTTGTGGAGAATTTTGCTGATTTTGTCTGTGGTGCCTTTGATGTAAGGGAGGAGGGCGGTGCCGTTGTTCTCTTCTGTTTCTTGGTTCTTGGGGGGTGTTTCCTTTTGGATTAGTTTGGTGATGGTGTTTTTTTGGAATCCGTTCGCAATTAAAACATTCGAGAGAGTGTGTAATTCAGTTTTTAGGTGGTCTTTGTCAGCGAGGCGTTTGGTTCTGGAGATGAGGGTTTTTGCTACAGAGTTGATCTGTGCAGGGTGGTGGTGTGATTGTGCATTTAAGTAGCGGTTTGTATGTGTTTTTTTCTGGTAGATGGTATGTCCTAAGGAGCCGTCGGGTTTTTTGTAGATTAGGACGTCCAGGAAGGGAAGTTGGTTGTTGGCTTCTATTTCCATAGTGAATTGTATTTTTGGGGTGTAGGCTGTTGAGATGTGTGAGGAAGTTGTTCAGTTTATCTTTCCTGTGTGGCCAGATAACAAAGTCAACATATCTGAGCCAGAGTTTGGGTTTATGTTCGGACTTCTTAACGCGTTGGTTTCAAAGTGTTCCATATATAGGTTTCGATGACCGGTGAGAGGGGTGATCCCATGGGTGCTCCTTCTATCTGTTTGTATCTTTGTCCATTGTGGATGAAGTATGTGTTGGTTAGGCAGTGGTTGGTCAGATCTAGGATGTGTTTGGGGGTTGTATTTGTTGTAGATAGCTGTCAAGGCTTCTTGAATGGGCACTTGTGTGAAGAGCGAAACAACATCGAAGCTCACGAGTAGGTCATTGGGTTGTAGGTCTTGTTTCTTTATAATTTCTATGAAGTGGAACGAGTTTTGTACGTATGAAGTGATGGATTCTGCATAGGGCTGGAGTTGTTTGGCAAGAAATTTGGCGAGGTTTTGTAGAGGTGAGCCTATGGAGCTGACTATGGGTCTGAGAGGTGTTCCTTCTTTGTGAATCTTGGGGAGGCCTCCAGAGCTTGGGGCATCTGGATGATTTCTCTCTGGGGATGATGCTTGGCTTGATTTCTTCACTTAAGGGAGAGGCTTTTATTTTGGCTTTGGTGGTTTTTTCCAGGTAGGTGGTGGGGTCTGTGTTCAAAGGTATGTAAGCAGGGTCTTGTAGTAGGTTGGATAGTTTGGCTTGGTAGTCGGATGTGTTCATCACCACTGTGGCATTGCCTTTGTCTGCTGGGAGAATGATTATGTTGTTGTCTTTCCTCAGGTTGGAGAGGGCTTTTGTTCTTCTTTGTGTAAATTGCTTCTGGGTGGTTTGCTGGAGCAGAGGACATTGGTGACCGAGTCTGATTTTGTTGGCTTCATCTGGGTTGATTTTGGTTAGGCTGGCTTCCACTCCGCATATGATGTTTTCGGTGGGGATGTGTCTGGGGGCGATTGCAAAGTTGAATCCTTTGGAAAGGACTTTGGTCTCTGCCATGGTGAGTGTCCTGTCTGATATGTTGTGAACTGTTTGTTTCATGGGCTGTTGTGTGGGGGGGTTGGGCTTCTGGCGTTTTTCCAGTTTGTGGAGTTTGTTGGTGTGTGTGTCTGTCTTGTGGGAGGTCTCTGTTTCAGCTCTCCAGGCGGCCACTTGGATTTGTTCCAGAGTGTTGGGTGGATTTTGTTGCTGAGTTTGAGGTGGAGAGTGAGTAGGTCTCTGTTGGTTTGATCTAGTAGGTATCTTTTCCTGTGTAGTTCGCTTCTGATTAGGGCTAGTTCTGTTCTTTTCAGGATCCTTTCGCTGGATGGGGTTTTTGAGTGGAATTTCAGTTGGAAGCTTGTGGGGATCACATTTTTGTCTCGGCAGTTGCGTAGGAATGCAATGTCACATAAGATGGTGGCTCTTCGGACTTCTAGTTTCTAGTAGGTTCTGGTCAGCTGGAAGGTTTCCTCCCGTAGAGGTCGGATATTTGTTTTCGTAGATTTTCCGGGTATAGGTATGCATGTTAGGGTGGATTCGGGTTTCTTCCCGTGTAGAACCGACGTTTACGAGGTCTCAGTCATCTTCAGGCTGGTGTTCTGGCTTCTTTCTTCTTGAAGCAAAGTGTGGTCTCAGTTGAAGTCCTTCTATAAATACTGCTGGGGGGGGTGTGGTTTGCTTGCTCTGTTGCTGATTGTAGGTTCCTTTGTTCCTTTGTTCTTTTGTGATCTGCTGTGTGGCTGAGGCGATCGTTAAGGGATTAACTGCTGATGGCTGTTTAGATGGCTGTTTACATGCTGGTGGGTTAGATGGCTGGTAGGTTCTGGCAGTATCCTGGGCTTTGGTGGAGTGGGGTCCTGTGTCTTGTGAATTCATTTTGGTCTGGCTACGTGTCTGTGGTCTCCCAATGTTTTTTTGGGGTGTGTGAGTGTGCTCCATGTGGTGACTGGAGTGGGGTGCCGCAATAGATGGTGCAGTCGTGGTTTTGTTATTGGATGGTGGTTTCGTTTCATCTGTGGGAAGGGTCTGGGTTTGTGTTTGGTGTTGAAACCAACGCGTTACAGAAGTTCGAACATAAACCCAAACTCTGGCTCAGATATGTTGACGACACCTTTGTTATCTGGCCACACGGGAAAGATAAACTGAACAACTTCCTCACACATCTCAACAGCCTACACCCCAAAATACAATTCACTATGGAAATAGAAGCCAACAACCAACTTCCCTTCCTGGACGTCCTAATCTACAAAAAACCCGACGGCTCCTTAGGACATACCATCTACCAGAAAAAAACACATACAAACCGCTACTTAAATGCACAATCACACCACCACCCTGCACAGATCAACTCCGTAGCAAAAACCCTCATCTCCAGAACCAAACGCCTCGCTGACAAAGACCACCTAAAAACTGAATTACACACTCTCGAATGTTTTAATTGCGAACGGATTCCAAAAAAACACCATCACCAAACTAATCCAAAAGGAAACACCCCCAAGAACCAAGAAACAGAAGAGAACAACGGCACCGCCCTCCTCCCTTACATCAAAGGCACCACAGACAAAATCAGCAAAATTCTCCACAAACACAATATCAAGACAGCTTCCCCAAAAAATAGCCAACATCTTAAGAAACCCCAAAGACAAGATTGAGCTAGAAAACCAAGGAGTCTACGAAATACCATGCAAAGTCTGTCCAGCCACATACATCGGACAAACAAACAGGAGAATAAGCGCACGCATCGCAGAACACAAGAACGCAGTCAAAAAAGAAGAAAAATCTTCCTCTCTCTTCCAGCACATAAAAACAACAGGTCATGAAATTGACTTTGAAAGAACCAAACTCATCTCCAAAACTGAACACTTCAACAGTCGAATAATCATGGAAGCCATTGAAATAGAGAAACACCCAAACAACATGAATAAACGAGATGACAGAGCCCTGGTGCCTCTGTCACAAAGACTGACACCAGGTCCAAAGGACACAAGATGCCACCACCTTCCATCCACACCAAACACAAACCAGACCCTTCCCACAGATGGAAACCACCATCCAATAACAAAAAACTGCACCATCTACTGCGGCACCCCACTCCAGTCACCACATGGAGCACACTCACACCCCAAAAAAACATTGGGAGACCACAGACACGTAGCCAGACCAAAATGAATTCACAAGACACAGGACCCCACTCCACCAAAGCCCAGGATACTGCCAGAACCTACCAGCCATCTAACCCACCAGCATGTAAACAGCCATCTAAACAGCCATCAGCTTAATCCCTTAACGATCGCCTCAGCCACACAGCAGATCACAAAAGAACAAAGGAACAAAGGAACCTACAATCAGCAACAGAGCAAGCAAACCACACCCCCAGCAGTATTTATAGAAGGACTTCAACTGAGACCACACTTTGCTTCAAGAAGAAAGAAGCCAGAACACCAGCCTGAAGATGACGAGTGAGACCTCGTTTTTTTCGGGAAGAAAGTCTAACATGCATATATATATATATATGCCCATCTCTAATATATATATATATATAGATAGATAGATATATAGAGAGAGAGAGAGAGAGAGAGAGAGAGAGAGAGAGAGAGAGAGAGAGAGAGAGATCAATTAATATGCTTTGATTACTGGCATGCCAGGTTTCTAGTTTTACTGCTGGAGGACATGACAAACTTTTTTTCCTGTACCAGTAATCAACTTTTTATTTTAAAGAGCAAATAAATGTAAGAAAATATAAATAAATTGAGCAGAATAACAAAAAATGCACACTAACAATGCACCCACTTACTTTTGATGCACACTTCAATTCTTCAAAAATGTGGATTAAAATATTATTACTGGAGGGGCAAGGAATAGGAAAATGCAGTGGGTCGCGCTCAGGAGGCATGGCAGAGGCATGTATTTTTTGAAGTGCATCATGGTAGGGACCAGTACTCCAAATGCAAATTTAAAAAAATAAAAAATGTGCTTTTTATGTGCAATGTAATAAAGGCCATTAAACTCTACAATTCCTAAGATAAAACATTATTTTGTTGCACCACAGCTAATTGTTCATACTCTGTCCTGAAGCTTGATCTTAATTACCTGATCCTGAGAGGGAAGCTCCTGCATCGGCCCTCGCAGCTTCTGCAGTGCTCAGCCAGATGAGTTGCTAGAGTCAAAACCTTACCTTTCTATGATATTTTAATGCTTTGTGAATGGTATTAAATAACCCTTTCCCCCTGACAACGCATGTGCATATTATTTTGAGAATGTAGATGAACTACAACCACAGATAGCCAATTAAAAACAGCGGCTTGTTCTGTCTACTTAGCCTTAGTACTCACTAGTCAAGCTAGCATATTATTATTCTTAATTGCCTCACTGAGTAGAAACCGATTGCATTATTACTTGGCATTGTTAAAACAGAGGTCAGCCTTTGTGTTTTTTTGGTACAGTTGCATTGCATTAGGGAAAAAAATAAAATTATTTGTCCGAAAAATTACCATATTGCAGAAAGAGTCAGTGGAGTAGGAACTCTATTCACTTATTGTTCTAATGTTTCCTTTTACGGAAACCATGTGCAGCAAAGCAGTACCGTCATTAAGGAAAAGCAAAACACAGCACCCAGTATGACTTTTGCCTAGTACAAAGGTTTGGTCTCAAATATCCCACAAAGCTGAATCAATGCCTTCCCCTCCTTCACTGTGACTAATAATAGAATAATGGGGTCCCATGGATTTGGATCTGCTGAGATCTGACTCAGTAAATCTGCTTTCACTTTTCAGTTGAGGATGCAAGCAATTCTATGCATCTTTCTGTGGGCAGGGGGAGGCATTGTTTGCACACAGACCTACAGCATGGGATCAAAGGTTATAGTATAATTGCTTTTTAAGGGCAAAAATTTTGTTGACTCATTAATGCCCTCTGAATGCATGTAGCATTGTTTAAAGGACTACTTTGAGCAATACATACACATATCTAGGCAACCTTCAGTTGCTTGTTATTAGTATCCATAAATTCATGCATTTGGGAAAGATACAAACAAGTAATATATCTGTGAAGATTCTCAGTCATCCAAGTGAGTTCATCTGGAAGTTGAGTCATGGCAACTGGACTTTTTTCTTGAGTGATTGAAATGTTTTGCTGCTCATCCAAACAACTTCGTCAGTCTGAGGAAAGCTAGTTGCGAGTCCTCCATTTTATAGTTCAATTTGACCTCATGTCAGCCTGGTCTAAAATAGGTTCATTAAAATGAACAATGGCTCATTATGTAGACAATAGTCTCAATAGGTCTTTAGGTGAACAATGGCCTAAGATGCTGAAACCCATAAAGTATGGGTCATTAGCTATGGCCTTGGTGTTGTAGCCATGAAGTATTTTTGATTTATCTGGGTATTGTTGAAATAAGTAGCAGATAGACTGTGCCTGAGCCCCCTGACACGGTTGAGAGAGGGGTTTTCAATGCTCACGTGAATGGCTTCCCTAACCCATTTCTCAAACCACCTATTTTCTCTGTCTAATATGTGTACATCTTCATCTTTGAATGAGTGTCCTTTGTCCTTCCAATGGAGGTGTACTGCTGATCCTGGTCCTGAGCTGTTGCCCCCCTCCTATGTTGAGCCATCCTTCTGTTTAATGGATGTTTAGTTTCTGCAATGTAGAGGTCTGCACGCTCCTCACTGTGTTGGACTGCATATACTATATTGCTCCTCTTGTGTTTTGGTATTGGGTCGTTTGGGTGGACGAGTCTCTGCCTTAGTGTGTTTGTGGGTTTGAAATAAGCAGGGATGTGGTGTTTGCCAAAAATCCTTTTAAGATTTTCAGACACTCCAGCTTTGTTGAAGGCCCACAGAGCAGAAAGCATCCCCACCTCCATAGAAGCCAAGAAGAAGGAAGACAAGCACCTGAAGACAACATTTAAGGTCTGTGGATATCCAAAGTGGGCCTTCAACAAAGCAGTGTATCAACCCAGAAGAAAAATGGATCAACCTGAGACCCAGAGCCGACGGAAGAACCTGGTCATACTCTACATAGCTGGAGTGTCTGAAAAGCTTAGAAGGATTTTTGGCAAACACCACACCCCTGTTTATTTAAAACCTACAAACACTTTGCTTTGCAGAAATGATTGGTGAAAATTATTGCAAGAGACCTGCCCATCTCTTCCAGTTCACTGTCCCATATCAACAAAGCCAACACTGGATAGTTGTCATTTATCCAAACATTAGCCTGACTGTAGACATGGGCACGTACAGAAAAAAATGACGTTTTGAGTTTTCGTTTGTCGGAACGGGTCCATTTCAGGTCGTTTCCGTTTGTCACGAAATTTTTCAAAAATTTGTTGTTTCATTGTTTTGTTTGTTGTTTGTCATTTCCACCATGATTTAGCGCGATTTGACTTCCCCCAGATCATAGGAGTGTCCCGCAATCGGGGCCGGCGCTAGGTGTTTTTGCGCCCTAGGCGGTGGGTGGGGCAGGGGGGCAGGCGGTGGGGGGAGGGCGGGCACGGCAGTGGTGGGGGGCCATGGGCGGGCGGCGACAGCGGCAGGAGGGAGGCGTGGGCGGGCGAGCGGGCGGGCGGCGGCCATGGGTGGGCGAGTGGGCAGGTGGTGGCGCGGGCTGCAGGCGGGTGGCGGCGCAGGCGGACAGGCGAGTGGGCAGTTAGGATATCACTTAGGATGGAGGTTCTGTTCTTGGCTTGCACCCCAAATGTGTGTGTGTGCTAGCAAATTGAAGTTGGGAAAATAGAAAATAAATGGTAGTATATAATATATTTTTAAAATAAATCCACACCTCCCACTCCCAGTCGAACCTCCCCCTTTATCCAATATCAGAAAAAACAATCCTCACAAACTGCCAGAGAAGAAATAAAGAATAAACTGCTATTCCCTTCAGCAGACAAAGCTGTAGGGAATCAAATAAATTATTTTCTAATTTCAATTCCCTCCCTGCCTGCCTAACTTAAATCCTAAATCCTCCAGCCTCCCTCCTCAATCTCGATCGGATCACACCAGCACCAGCAGCCAGCCCTCCTCCCTCAACCACATCCATACACCCGACTGCGATTTCTGGAAGGTGCCTCGGCTTTTTATGCCCTCCGAGACATCCAGAAGTGTCAGTCAAAAACCTGGCGATGCCATTGGTGGAATGGTTCAAAAAATTTGCATGGTCCCATCCCATGCCCAGCCCAAATGGGCAGGTCTAAAAAAATAAAAATAAAATAAAATAAAATAAAATCAATATGACATTTTATTGCTATAAAAAACCCCACTGCTGCTACTATTAAAAATCAGGCATTTGAAATAAATAAATTTCACATGTTTCTGTGGTGATTTGGTGTATTTTTTTACCACAATTTCAAAAGAAAAATTGCGGTCACCATTTTGGATCCCCCCACCGCATGGCATGCAGCGAGACAGACGACGAGGATGACCCCCCCCAGCCTGGTGCAAGCAGCCCAGGACAGGAGAGGGGGGGAGGCTGGGGACCCCCCCAGAAACCACCCCTCTGGTAGGTGTCCTCAGGCAGGCATATTTTCGCCTGCTTTTTTGGCCGGGAGTCAGGCTTTTTTTTTTTTTTTACTTTTAAAAACTTTTTTTCTGTGCTGCTTGGCATCGCACGATCGCAGCGATGCCATTAACGACAATGAAAAACCCAACCCTATTTTTCTTTTTTCGGGTTGGGTTCGAGCTGGAGCAGCGTAATTATCGTTACCGTTTCCGTTACGTAACGGAAACGATAACCGAAAACAGAAACGACAATTTCACCGCTCCGTGCCCATGTCTACTTGACTGCTATAGCAACCTCTTCATGGGACTAACTTTGCAGGAGTGTCTTGAGAGCTTTTCTGCTGCTGTTCCAACAAGTGTCTTTTCAGAGCTGTGTAGATCTGTGATGATATCTGTAGTCTGTACTACTCTGTGATAGTTTTAATAGCTACCCTGAGTCTCAGTCTTCACCAGGCAGGACACCCCTATTTTGTGGATGGTGCAGAAAAAAAACTCCAGGAAAGTTCCAAAAATCATGGCAAATGTTTATGTGAGGACTGCTGCTTCCAAGTGAATTCCATACTGCAGGCTGCAGACACAAGTAAGGACTGCCAGTTTCAAATTTCACCCATGTGGCTGTTGATTGGATTGCCCCTCCCAACTCAGTAAATAAAGGGAGCATTCCCTGCCTCACCCATTGGGTATTTTGAAACTCAATGCTCCTTCTAGGCTAGGGACTGAGGCTGCAAGTCCCTATTAGAGATGGGCATGACCAGGAACAATGATGTTTCGAGTTGTCGTGTGTCGGAGCCGGCCCATTTCAGCTCGTTTCTGTTTGTCGCGAAATTTTTCAAAAATTTGTCGTTTCCTTTGTCGTCTGACGTTAGTACTGGTTTAGAGGGGGTAGGGTAGTGGGCTTCTGGACGCACCTCTCTGGGGTGGGTGCCTCCTCTGGCCCACTACGAAGGGAAGGCATTTAGCAGGCTCCTGGAGGCACCTCTCTGGGGTGGATGCCTCTCTCTGGCCCTGCTACAAAAGGAAAAGGAAGGGTACATGACCGTGTAGCCATTGCGTACCAAGTGGCACTGGCAGAGGCACCTCTCTTTTGGGTGCCTCTAGCTCACTAAGAAGGACAGCACACTGGTGTACAGAGTTTTTTGGAACTTTGGACTGTGAGTGAGGTGAGAGAAGAATGCCTCTGCTGGGCGCCCTCTGGCTCACTAAGAAGGGAAGTGTACTTGCGTGTAGTGCAATGTGAGTACAGATCTGGCTTAGGGTTGGGGTTAGGGCAAGGGCTAGGCTTAGGGTTATTACGGGTAAGGTTAGGGTGAGTTAGTGGGCTGCACCTCTGGGTGCCTCTGACCCACTAAGAAGGACAGTGTACTGGCGTATGGGTTAGGGTTAGGGTTAGGGCTAGGGCTAGGGCTAGGGTTATAGTGGGCTTTTTATGCCCAACTGGCACATCCCAGAAGTCTAAGTCAAAACCTGGCCAAGTGGCCATGCGATTGGTGGAATGGCTCCAAAAATTTGCATGGTCCCATCCCATGGCCAGCCCATTATTGCGCAGGTGTAAAAAAATAAAAATAAAAATAAAATAAAATAAAATCAATGGGATTGGAAAACCCACTGCTGTTACTGTAAAAATTCAGGCAGTTAAAATACCTAATTTTCGCATGTTTCTGTGTGGTGCTTTGGTGGGTTTTTGGACCATGATTTAAAAAAAAAATTGTGGTCGCCATTTTGGATCCCCCCGCACCGCATGGCATGGCAAGACAACAAGGATGCCCCCCACCAGAGCAGCCCAGGACAGGAGAGGGGGGAGGCCAGGGACCCCTGCCAGAAACCACCCCTCTGGTAGGTGCCCTCACTCAGGCAGGCATATTTTCGCCTGCTTTTTTGGCAGGGAATAGTTTTTTTTTTTAACTTTTTTTCTGTGCCGCTTGGAATCGCGCGATTGCCGCGATGCCATGAACGACAACGACAAATCAGACCCAATTTTTCTTTTATCAGTTCGAGTTCGAGTTCTGACGGCTTAATTATCGTTACCGTTTCCGTTACATAACGGAAACGATAACCGAAAATGGAAACGACAATTTCACCAAGTCGTGCCCATGTCTAGTCCCTATCAGAGAATTAGGGCTCAAACAAATGATAAAGAAAAGGTAGAGGTGCTCAATTCGTACTTGAGCTCAGTCTTTTCCCCATAATACTGACTTTGAATCACCAGACATAAATAAAGTGCAAATGGAGGGACAGCATTGCATTTTGAGATTAATTAAAAAAATAGTCAAGGAATAGCTTTCCACCTTGAGGATGTTCAAATCTCCAGGGCTGGATGAACTGCATCCAAGAGTAATGACGGACTTGGCTGAAGAACTCTCAGAATCATTGTTCATTATTTTCTTTAAATCATGAGAAACGGGTGAGGTGCCAGATGATAGGAAGAGGGCTAATGTTGTCCCTATCTTTAAAAAGAGAAAAAAAGAGGAAGCTGGGGACTACAAGCCCATCAGCCTGACATCAATTCCTGACAACACTACCAATCACTATGTCAAACTACACATTGAAATCCACAAACATAAGCACAGTTTCAACAAAAAAGAAGAAAGTCTAAAAATAAACAAAGCCTGGCTTCCAATACTAAAAGCTGCAGAGTGCAAAAGGTCAAAGCTCAATGATTCCCCACCCAGCCATGAGCAAAAGTGATCAGTTCACACAATAGAACAGCTAACGCCATCCATCAAGGATCTTTGTTACCCCTGTTTGCATTGAAACTTCTTAATCCCTTCATCACAATACAATGACTAGCACCTATTTTCCTGCATAGAACAAGTTCCTCAACTTTAAAAACCCCAGTCTCACTCATGTTATAACCCGGAGCACAGAGAGAACTCCTAGTTCCCTGAGCTCCTTGCCCTCTGAAGATGCCAGCCACAGAGAAAAACTTCCAGAACATGGCCAAACAGCCCAAAAAACTCACAACAACTATCAGATCCCGTCCGTAAAAGCCTTTGACAATACAACTTCCTAAATGTTAGAACAGTACAGCAAAAAAACCAGTTACCTAAAGAGTTGGTGAGTGCTCCAATGCTGGAGGTATTCAAGATAAATTTGGACAACCACTGGGCAGATATTCTTTGATTTGTATTCCTGCATGGAGCAGAGTGCTGGACTTAATGGCCTTATAGGCCCTTTCCAATTTAACTATTCTATGATTCCATGAAATTTGGTCTACCTAGGTGAAGCCAATTGCAGCCAAATTAACAGTATTATTTAATAGTTGGAAGCAGATGTTATCTTCACTTGGCTGTTCTGCTTGGCTGATGTTAAGTTTCTGCATTTTCCTTGTAGATGGCATCCTGGATGACTCTTCACAATATCCTTTCTAGTCAAGAAAACGACAGCAAAAGCTATGTACCCCTTATATAATCCAAAGGCAAATAATGCTAGTTGCTTTTGAAAAACCAAATAAACTATTGGCCTGTGGTACAGCCCATAGTCTTCATTTATCTGCTTTATTGTTGTCTGAACAGCCACAAGACAGTACATGAAAGAGTGCAAGCTAGCCGATGAAGCATGTTATATGAAGCATGTTACATAAATCTGTAACAATGACTTTTAATACAAGTATGTGACATTCCAATCTCTCATGTGCTGTCTCATGTGCTGGAACATGGATGCAATATTATTCCCCCTTAAGACTGATTATTACTTCATTTCCATATTGCTTCAATGGTCTGCTGTACAAAATGTCAGAAGTGGAAATAAATTATGCATTTTTCTTTCTTCCCTAAAAACACCAAACTTAGATAGTTGTATGTTGTGTTTATTATTCATGTAGTATCAAAGTTCACCATGAAAACAAACTATGTGCCTTTACTGATTAAAATTCTGCTAAGTACCCCAGCTAATACGTGTGGCAATTTAAATGTGGATGGGCACTGCATTTGTAAGAGCACTGCACAGTCTAATAAACTGTAAACAATAAAAAAAGACACAAACCTTTGTGAAAATGAAGGGGGAAGGGAAAAAAACTCGTATAAACAAACACCTGGCATTTTTATCAGTTATTCTGCTAACCATGCAGTGCATAGAACTTCCAGTTTCAAGCAAAATGTGTTTCTGAGCAATTTTCTAGGTAGTGATCAGAGACTTTTGTTCTGTTTAGGTTTTTGAATGGCCTGTATCACTGTAAACCAATTCTAGAGATGGAACTGCAGTACAGTAAACCTACCTTAACAACAAAGAGGTACTGTTTGTAGCTCTTAATATTTTGTTTTTAATTTTGAGTCCTTTTTTCAGGAGAAAGGTGGGGTTAAATATCTTAAATGCAGCTTTTGGCTGTCCCTCTTGTGAAGAAATAATAATAATAATACTTTATTTTATTTTACTCTGTTTCCTCAAGTCAGGCTCACAGGTTACCATGACCCAGCTTTTCAGTATCATTAACACTGGGGAGCAGAGAGTGTATGTTTGCAACAACGACATCTTCATCATCAAAAATAAAATAAAAAACTAACTAACTAACTAACTAACTAACTAACTAACTAACTAACATGAAGGCCAAATGGTGAGGTGGTTATTCCTAAACAGCCTGTGCTGCTTTCTTTGAAGAACTGAGGTGTGACTTCAAATCCTGAGCTGGCTCAGCTGTAACCTGATTTACATGTAAGAAAGATGTGTCTGATGACATCCATCTTGCCAAGAAGATTTTGACTTTACATTTGAGAATAATACTTCTGGAAAAATCCATGTTGCCATGATCTTTTGGGATTTTCATCACACTGGTACAAGCTTGACGAAGGGGTGTTTTCATCCCTGAAAGCTCTCCTAGTGTATGATGATGCTTTTAGTAGCCTCTAATGGTATTGCACGTTCTTACATTTGTGTTTCATACACTCTGTTGATCATACTTGCAGTGTCAAAAAAGGACTTGAGATTTTGTTTTTCTACAATGTATGATCTGTTGCATGCAACTGGGATAAAGGTGATGCAAAGGCTCATGTAGAAAAACCCTATTCATGGGTTATTTAAGTGGATACATCAAACAGATGGAGAAGAATGAGCTATTTCCACTGCCTCTGCCATTTCTGTTACATTTTATGTGCAAAGGGTGGCGGTGGTTCCTCTGTCTGTTAAGGGTCTCTCTCTGATTTTAGAATCCTAATGTTTACTGAAGAGAACCACAAGTCACCACAAGAACAGAACTGCCCTCTCAAAAGTCACAATCTGTTTGCCAATAACATCGACACTACGTTTTTAATGTTAGTTTCCCTCACTCTTAACTTTTACATGGATTTTTGTGCTTTCTTTAACTGCTTGCATTCTCTTGTAGCTCTAATATGTTGTCTTTTAATGCTCTAAGATGTCCCTCAACCCCCTGTTCTCAATACTTGAATATTAACTGTACTGGAATGTATATTGTCCCTCTTTACTGTAAGCCGCCTTGGGTATTTTTCCAAGGAGAAAGGTGAGGTAAAAACACTCTAAAATAAAATAATAAAATAAATAATCATACTGTCCTGAAAAATCCTATCCCGACCAACTTCTGAAGCTATTTAGGATCAGGCCTAGTTAACACTTGGATAGGAAATCCCCAGACAGGACAAGAAATTTTAACTGAAACCATGTACAGTAAGTAGATCCATTGCCAGTCCTAATGATCTGAGGCAACTTTCTATGCCCCTGAGTGTAAATGGTGGAAATATGAAGAATACTCATTGCATTCATCCTTCTTGTCTATTTAGGTTTTATTTATACTATAAGACACCTCATCAAGACACCTGAAATTTCCAGACAATGACTATGTAGAAGTTTGTATAAATCTTGCCCGTGGCACAGTGGTTAAATGCCTGTACTGCAGGTAAAACTGTGCTCATGACCTGGGGTTCAATCCCAGGTAGCAGGTTCATGGTTGACTCAGCCTCCCATCCTTCCGAGGTCAGTAAAATGAGTATCCAGCTTGCGGGGAGGGGGAGGGCAATGTGTACTGGAATTTTAAAAAGCCCTGTAAACCGCCCAGAGACTACTTGAAGTGGTATGAGGCAGTATATAAGCAGAACACTTTGCTTTGTCAGGGGAAAAATAAAAAATAAAGACAGACAAAAGGATTGTACCACCTTAAAGACTAACTAGTATTTTTAATATGAACTTTTGAGGATGAAAAAATGGACTTCTCACAATGTTTTTTTCTTCTCGATTTTTTAGTTTTGCTTTGGTTTTTCCTGATATGTTACCACAGAATAACCCAGCCACTGCTTCTAAAACTTCATAATCATGTGAACTTTTCATTTGAGAAACACAGCACATACAAATGGAAGAGGTGCAGAATGTTTGGATGATTTTTAAAAAAATAAGTAGTGTGAGAACAGGCATGCTGCAGCAAATCTGCCATCACCATGCAAACAGTTACACAACTGCCCATCAACTCAATGGTTCTGCATTAGGAAACTCACTATACTTTGTAAAAGATATGGAATACATCCATTACATTCATAGAGATGGTAGTCTCATTTAGAGCAGGTCTATGAAATAAATGGAACATGGTAAATCAGTATTAATGTTAAGTCTCATTATTTCAATCAATTGATTCTAACTGCGTTAAGAAGATTTAGCCCTAGATTTTATTGGGGGTGCCATAGAAGTTTTTGTGTTTTTTTAAATGGAGGTTTCTATGAATTAGGTTATTCTTTGGTTAACAGGACCCCCTCCCCCAGAGAATACATGTAGAGGCCAGCCCAGTATCATTAAACACCACCTCCTGATATTCACACAAAACTAGCTCTTTGTATGGTAAAATTAACTCCAGAAGTATTTGAAGTATGACAATGGTATCCTTACTTACAATACCCATCCTTAGTTATAGTCAGGAGGAAAAGGGAGTATGCAGAAGCTCCTGGATGCTTGCTGCATGGAGAATGGTCAGAGGAGAAACAATGAGCTATCAAAAAACAAATGGAGCATAAATAAACAAGAAGAGGGACAAGAACCTCCGTCAAATAGTGCCTCAAATGATAGAAGCAGAAAAATAGATTACCTAATTAAGTTACTACTAAAGAACAATCACATCAGACTGTAATGCCCTCTGAGTTAGTGCATGCAAGATTGCTATTATCATAACATACTTAGTTCTTTCAAAATTAAATTAGAAAAAAATAAAATTTGATTGTTTGATCTATGAAAAACTCAATTTACACAATCTAATCTTCCACCTGTCATAGGTCAAAGATATCCCAGTGTGAACATTCTATTGATGTGAAAAAGTCTAGGTTGAACTCGTTCTAAGGTAAATCCCCCAATACTCTTTCATACTGTGTCTGATGTGCTGTTCATGTACAAAGTAGCTCTGTGCACAGACACTGAAGTACAATGGAATTAACAATATAATCACAAATGATGTCACAAAATATTGTGGTTCACTCAACTCAGGTCACCCAGTAAACAGAGAGAGTAATTACTACATGCAATTTGTTTAAGTGTATGCTTGCATTAAAACTTTAATTATTCACTACCCTGACAAAAATCTCAGGGTTACAGTTAAAGAAATCAACTGGCAAAGTGCAGGAAGGAAAACTGGAGAAAAATTAAATGAGGACAACAACTACACATAGCAGTTTCTGAAAAATAGTGAAATTATGTCTGGCTAATGAGATTAGTGGGAATACGTTTCCATTTCTCTAATTAAAATATGAAATAAACTATAAGCAGAAAACAAAACTGTCAGATATCAAAGTTGAAATAAATAGGTGCTGTATTTTTAAGTTAATGCTTCTTTGTGTTTTATCTTCAGAAATCACTAGTCTTTTTTTTTTACCACATAGACCAGAAACTTTAAGATGTATTCTTAATCTTCATAATATTTTATTTGGGTTCTCCATGTAGGAAGAATGTCTTTTGACGCACCATTTATTTTATACAACATTTAATTCAATTACCTATGATTACTCGCTGCAGACAGGGAATATAAACCCAGTAGCATTAATTTATTTATTGACATTCTCTGTAATGAAAAAGACATTTGTAAAATGCAACCATGTTTAGCTGTCATATAACAATTGGTTAATATTACACAACAAATAATCAAAGTGCCTCTATGGAAAATTATTCTTCCATACGAATATATTTTCTATCAGCTTCACTGACAGGATCGATTGCATGCTGGATGATTTAACAGATGCCATAGAAACGATATTGCGCAGTATATCTCAGATAGTTTTCATCCTCATTCGTTCAGGCTTCAGGTCCCTGAAGCGGCTCCCTTGCACCACCAAATAAATAATGTGCTGGGCTCTGAACCTTTTCACTGTTAAGGATAAACACCCTTTCTCGAGTACGGTTACTTCACATCCACTCTCGTCCCGGGAGGAAGTTCGTTGCGTGTTAATGTCGCGGTCACGTGGTCTTCTTGAGTTTTTGTCCCTCTTCCCACATATGCACGGGCATGATTGATGATACCGGCATGACTGTTTCCACACGTCTTCATTCCGTGATGAGATATGAAATTCTATGCCTTTGTTCTCTGTTTTTTTCCTTCCCAGCCTGATCTTCAATGCGTTACGGAGCTAAGTTTGAGCATTTGTCTTTTAATCTCTCTGCACTGCATTGCTGACTCCATAGGGAATGTACTGGCGAATGGCACTTCATACTCCTGCCACTAGATGGAGAATGGCACGTTGCATGAGGAGCCTTACCTCGTGGGCACTTGTATTGGAATGAGAAGTGAGACGAGGAGATTCCCGAGGCCAGGGAGGGGAATCTCTCATCCCGCTTAGATCGCAGTTCAGGGGGCATGGTCAGGATGAACTCCCCTCATCCCGCAATGGATGTGCGGTTAGATTTCTTTGTACCGGTCCCCAGCGGGACCGCGAACAGCAATGAGATGGACGTGAAGTATCAGCCTAAGTAAGCAGCCCACTTTTCTCAGTTCTAGCACACTCCAGCATGAAGAAGAAATGAAATGCAAGAATTTCCAAGGGAATATGGGTCTGGTTTGTAGGTTGCTAATTCATCATAATGATTGCTTTCAAGTAAAAATAGTCTTAATGACACATAGCAAAATAGCCGTGTGAGTTTGCTGTAGCAAGAACAACAGTCTGGCAGCACCTGAGAGATTAACAAGTTTTAATGGCATAAAAATTCCTGGGGTAGGAACTGGCAAGCCACCCCGGTATCCCTGCCAAGAACATCCCATGGTCAGAAACAAAAGGCTAAAAGATATGACGCTGGAAGATGAGCCCCTCAGGTCAGAAGGTGTCCAACATGCTACTGAGGAAGAGTGGAGGACAAGTACAAGTAGCTTCAGAGCTAATGAAGTGGCTGGGCCAAAGCCGAAAGGACGCTCAGCTGCAGACGTGCCTGGAAGAGAAAGGAAAGTCCAATGCTGCAAAGAAATATACTGCATAGGAACCTGGAATGTGAGATCTATGAACCAGGGTAAGCTGGATGTGGTCAAACGTGAGATGGAAAGAATAAACATTGACATCCTGGGTATCAGTGAACTTAAATGGACAGGAATGGGGGAATTCAGTTCAGATGACTATCACATCTACTACTGTGGGCAAGAATCCCAAAGAAGAAATGGAGTAGCCTTCATAGTCAACAATAGAGTGAGAAAAGCAGTGCTGGGATACAACCTAAAAAATGATAGAATGATCTGATACGATTCCAAGGCAGCCCTTTGAACATCACAGTAATCCAAGTTTATGCACCAACTACCGGTGCTGAAGAGTCTGAGATTGACCAATTTTACGAAGACTTACAAGAACTTCTAGAACTGACACCAAAGAAAGATGTTCTTCTCATCATAGGGGATTGGAATGCTAAAGTAGGGAGTCAAGTGATAAAAGGAATAACTGGCAAGTTTGGCCTTGGAGTTCCAAATGAAGCAGGGCAAAGGCTAATTGAGTTTTGTCAAGAGAACAAGCTGGTCATTGCAAACACTCTTTTCCAACAACACAAAAGGCGACTCTACACATGGACATCACCAGATGGACAATCCGGAATCAGATTGACTATGTTCTCTGCAGCCAAAGATGGAGGAGCTCTATACAGTCAGCAAAAACAAGACCTGGTGCTGACTGTGGCTCAGATCATCAGCTTCTTATTTCAAAATTCAAACTTAAACTGAAGAAAGTAGGGAAGATCACTGGGCCAGTTAGGTATAACCTAAGTCAAATCCCATATGAATACACAGTGGAAGTGAAGAATAGATTCAAGGAATTAGATTTGGTGGACAGAACACCTGAAGAATTATGGATGGAGGCTTGTAACATTGTACAGGAGGCTGCAATGAAAAATACTCCAAAGAAAAGAAAATGCAAGAAAGCAAAGTGGTTGTCCAACGAGGCCCTACAAATAGCGGAGGAGAGAAGGGATGCAAAATGCAAGGGAGAAAGGGAAAGATACAGAAAATTGAATGCAGACTTCCAAAGAATAGCAAGGAGAGACAGGGCGGCCTTCTTGAATGAACAGTGCAAAGAAATAGAGGAAAACAACAGAAAAGGAAAAACCAGAGATCTGTTCAAGAAAATTGGAGATATTAAAGGGGTATTTCGTGCAAAGATGGATATGATAAAGGACAAAAATGGTAGGGACCTAACTGAAGCAGAAGAGATCAAGAAGAGATGGCAAGAATATACAGAAGAATTATATCAGAAAGATCTGGATGTCCCTGATAACCAAGATAGCGTAATTGCTGACCTGGAGCCAGACATCCTGGAAAGTGAAGTGAAGTGGGCCTTAGAAAGCATTGCAAACAACAAGGCCAGTGGAGGTGATGGCATTCCAATTGAACTCTTTAAAATCTTAGAAGAGGATGCTGTAAAGGTGCTGCATAAGATATGCCAGCAAATTTGGAAAACCCAGCAGTGGCCAGAGGACTGGAAAAGATCGGTCTACATCCCAATCCCAAAGAAAGGAAATGCCAAAGAATGCTCCAACTATCGCACAATTGCACTCATTTCACATGCTAGCAAGGTTATGCTCAAAATTCTACAAGGCAGGCTTCAGCAGTATGTGGAAAGAGAACTTCCAGAACTACAAGCTGGATTTCGAAGGGGCAGAGGAACTAGAGATCAAATCGCCAACATGCGCTGGATTATGGAGAAAGCCAGAGAATTCCAGAAAAACATCTACTTCTGCTTCATTGACTATGCCAAAGCCTTCGACTGTGTAGACCACAACAAACTATGGCAAGTCCTTAAAGGAATGGGAGTGCCTGACCACCTCATCTGTCTCCTAAGAAATCTATATGTGGGACAAGCAGCAACTGTCAGAACTGGATATGGAACAACTGACTGGTTTAGAATTGGGAAAGGAGTACGACAAGGCTGTATACTGTCACCTTGCCTATTTAACTTATATGCAGAGTACATCATGAGAAAGGCCGGTCTGGATGAATCACAAGCCGGAATTAAGATTGCCGGACGAAATATCAACAACCTCAGATACGCAGATGATACTACTCTAATAGCAGAGAGTGAGGAAGAATTAAAGAACCTCTTAATGAGGGTGAAAGAGGAGAGTGAAAAAAATGGGCTGAAGCTCAACATCAAAAAAACTAAGATCATGGCCACTGGTCCCATCACCTCCTGGCAAATAGAAGGGGAAGAAATGGAGGCAATGACAGAGTTTATTTTCTTGGGCTCCTTGATCACTTCAGATGGCGACTGCAGCAATGAAATAAAAAGACGCCTGCTTCTTGGGAGGAAAGCAATGGCAAACCTAGATAGCATACTAAAGAGCAGAGACATCAGTTTGCCAACTAAGGTCAGGATGGTTAAAGCTATGGTTTTTCCAGTAGTGATGTATGGAAGTGAGAGCTGGACTATAAAGAAGGCTGATCGCCGCAGAATCGACGCTTTTGAGCTTTGGTGCTGGAGGAGAGTCTTGAGAGTCCCCTGGACTGCAAAGAGATCAAACCTATCCATTCTGAAAGAGATCAACCCCGAATGTTCACTGGAAGGACAGATTTTGAAGCTGAGGCTCCAGTACTTTGGCCACCTCATGAGAAGAGAGGACTCCCTGGAAAAGTCCCTGATGCTGGGAAAAATCGAAGGCAAAAGGAAAAGAGGACGACAGAGAATGAGATGGTTGGACAGTGTCATCGATGCAACCAAAATGAATTTGACAAAACTCCGGGAGGCAGTGGAGGATAGGAAGGCCTGGCGAGCTCTGGTCCATGGGGTCACGAAGAGTCGGACACGACTGAACGACTGAACAACAACAATGGCATAAACTTTTCCAGACTCCATCTTGGGACATCTGAAGAAATAGGCTGAAGTCCATAAAGCACATTAGTCCTAAGTTCTCTTTTGGGTGTTTCAAACCAGGTTAATTGGAACGCAAGAGGAGAGGAAAAGTTCCATCCTGGCCCACTACCTATTGCTGTTTCCAGCCTGTGTGTTGTGGGCAAGCTGCATGGTCCCAGGAGAAGGGAATGGCAAACCACTTCTGAGTACTCCCCACCTAGAAAACCATGAAAAGGGTCTCCTTAAGTCAGAATCCATGATCATATTACATACCAAGGAAGAGGCAAATGGACCATCAATGGAGACATTACAAGACTGGAAACACTGGGTGATCTCTTTTCTTTTTATTTGATCCAATTGGCTACAGCCAGTGGACTTTTAAAATTTTTTATCCCAATCCCCAAATGAGATGCATGCGCCTTCTGCACCAAACCCCCTCCCCCTTTGCTGGCAAGGAAGGGACCATTGGCCACAATGAGCCACATTGAGAGGAGGTGTGAATGTGTGCACCTAAGCCCTGACATGCCTTCGGAAGGACTGTGGAAATAAAAACACCTCCCTCCCTTCATTTTGGATGCAGCCTAAGAGCATCCAAGCTCCGAGTCTCAACTAAGAAACTGCCTGGCTTTCCCCCCCATCTTGCCAATGATTTTACATCTAAGAAATAATGCCCAGCAAATCCATCTTTTGCCATGTTTTAACCTATCGGTACAGCTCTGAGGAAGAGGGTTTCACCTTCAAAATATTAGCAATGTTTTGGTTAATTTTCTAGTAGCCTAAAGGTATCACTTGTTCCACTTTTGTATTTGGTTTTTGTGATGGCTACATGGCTCCTCAACTTGTTTTGCTTCATATAATTATTGAAGGTGCTCAGAACAAAGAGGCGAGACGTTTGTATGGGTTTAAAACTGGGCTACAATTTATTAATAATCAATTATTTAAAATTTAAATGTTAGCTTTTCCCTCTACAAGGGGATATGAATGTAGTGAAAACAGCCAAGGGCATGGAATCTTACTGACTTTCAGACCATAGCCAAATTCAGTGAATTACTATTTCAGAAGGTTACTGCCCACCTGTTCATCTCTCTCCTCAACTCTATAAATCTAGTGACTCTAGAACAACCCTCAGATCCAAAGTTATTTAACAGTAGTTTCAAACCTGTTACCTTATTATTCCTAATTTCCTACTCCTTCTTTCCCATAGAGCACTTGAACTCGGTTACCTCTTGCGCCACCCGCCAAATTGTGACTGGGAGAACTATACGCTACCCACAACCCCTGAGAGAGAATTGCATGGGCAAAAACCCACCGTCAATCTCAGCCAATGGGAATGACAGCCAAAAATCCCTAAGCGGCCCTTACTTGGCCAGCTAATTCTCTCTCATTCTCTCTGCCTGAAGGGTGGGAGGGCAGGGACAAGTGCCAAAGTGAAAGGGAAGCCAATCGCCACATGGACAGCCTTTTTATAAGCTGTCTGGCCCCTGCAGCACTGGCCCTGTGGCTGGTGTGCTTTAGCGTCAGAATCTGTGCGGGCAGGCAAAGAAGCACCCCACCCCCACCTCCCGGAACAAGTTCCATGCAGAGCAGCATTGGACTACAACTCCTTCAGCCCCAATTTTTGTATTTCTGTATTTTTTTTTTTATTTTTTGGCAAGATGCCATACAAAAGGCCCTTCATCCTGATTCTTGCATCCCTTTCAGAAGAAGCTTTCTGTGCCCTGGAGTTTAGGCTATGCTGTTAAGAACTGGCCACCACTAAGTTCTATGAGATGTATTGTTAAAGAAACTGCAACAAGGGAGATGTACATGGGGTTCCCATTCCTAATAAAGGATGTTGCACACCTTTAGTAACGAATCGAGAGACAGGTTTTTCTATCAAACAGCTTAGTGATCTTCAACTCTCCCAGCATTTGGCACGCTCAGCACCTTCCAAGGTAATTGGTTTCATTGTACTGTTGTAACAATTATTTGTTCATTGGTGAAGAATCAAAGGCAAGACCACGGGTGTGACCCCCCCTTGCTTTCCCAAATTGAATTCTTTTGCCTCTTTTAACAGCTAAGGGCAGAAACAGAAAGTTATTCCTTTACTAAAATGGGTAGAGGTCTTTAGCATCTTGACAATTGAAAGATTTATTGTAGCTGGCTTCAGTGGAAAGTGTCCAAATGAGATGGAGCAGGGATATTTGTGCTTTTGTGAATCACCTGAAAGGTCATTCAAGAAGCCTTCATTTCTTAGAATTATATAATAATTAGAGTCGGAAGGTCATGGAGTCTAATTCCCTGCTCAATACAGGAGTCCAAAGTAAATAATATCTGAAGCATTATTGCCTATTTTTTCTTGAATGTTTTCAGCACAGGAGTGCTCACCAGTCGCCATGTCTCTAGGGCTGTTACTTCACATCCTACCTTGTTCCGCGATTACGTTTGTACTGTGACAAAATTGTTTGCAGTCATGTGGTTTTCTCCCTGTTCAGTCCCTGCTTCCGTTTCCTCATGGACGTGATTACTTGTCTCGTGACACTGTTACCTCATGTCCTTTTTCCATGACAAATTCTGAATTCGTCTTGCTTTCTTAACCCTTTTTAAAAATATTATAAATAAAACTTTTTCGATATTTTGATTTACTGGTCTTCCGGGATTTACACATCAATGCTACAGAATTTTCAGTACTTTCTTTAATAAACATTTGCACTGCATGGTGTTTCCCATAGGAAACTAATCTTGAATGCCACTTCAGCCGCAGACCACTAGGTAGACACTGGTTTTTGCGTGACAGCCTGTTACTTCACGTCCCTTGTCTCAGAACAGGATCCGGGAACAAAGTGTGACAAGAGAATTCCCCAGCCCAGGGGCAGGTACGGCTTGTCATGCTCTGTTCCCAGTTCAGGGGGCATGGTCGAGTTAAAGTTTTGCTGTCATGCTATGGACATGAGGTAAGATTTTTTTTGTACCGTTCCCAAGTGGGACAGCAAGAAAGGATGAACGGGATGTGAAGTAACAGCCTAGGTAAATGGTTCCATTGCGCTAACAGGAAGTTTCTTTCAGCCAAAATCTGGCTTCCTATACAAAGGCGTAGCTTGGATTTTCAGCGCCCAGGGACAAAGTCAGTTTTGGCACCCCCCAAGAGACATTCTGAAAAGGATACACCCTGCCCTCCAGTTGCACTCTTCCCCACCAAGCGGGGAAGGTTTTCAGAAGAGAAGGTGAAGGCTTCTCTGCTTCATTGAGATAGCCCTTTCCCAGCCTCATCCAGCCTCTCTGGGAAGCCTGATCTGGCCAAAAACAGGAAGGAAGCCAACTGCACTTCTGCCAGGTGCAGAGGTGGGTACTTCTTGCCCGCACTCTCCCTTCAACTCCCCCCACATCAGCTGAAGAAAACTTTCAAAAGGACTACCCGTGCCCTCCCCTCCTGGGGAAAAGGGGCCCACCCACTGGCTCAGATGGCCCAGAAGGGTTCCAACGAGGCACAAGCTGTCAGTGTCAGTCTGGCCCTCATGTGGTGGCAAGTTTAGCAGCATGCAAGGATGCCAGGGTGCGAGCGCAGCCCCATCACCAACCCATCCAAGTCCAGAAGGGAAGAAAGTAGAAGGCAGATGTTTACAGATCCTCTTGATTTCATATGATTTTTGCATGGGGATGCTTTTCAAATGCCATCAAATTCTATATCTCATTAAAGTCCAAATACTACACATTGATAATCATGGGTCCTCCAGTGCATGGCTGTGCAGTTGCACAAAAACATGGCTCCAAGGCATGGATCAAACTGGTTTTATATGCTTTTTACATTGGAGCATACTAAAACCACTGTTACATCGTAGGCCCCATCTCTGCCCACAGATAGTACCAAAAAAAAATCTGGGGGCCATCAGTGCATGACTTCACAGTGGTGCAAAAACATGAACCCCCTTGGCCACGCCCCTTTTCAGCCACTGTGTCGGTTTTTCTTGTGATGGCCACCAGGGGTGATGTTTTTTTAAACTGATTTCTAGACCGCTTTTTGAAGCAATCTGGCTGAAACTGCTGACACCATGCAATGTTTTTTTCCGGGTTTCCCCCTCTGTATGCCTTATCCTGCTGTCAGAAATGTGGAAAATTAGCTATATTACTTAGAATGGAAGAACAACAGCATGACGTTACCCTAAAAAAATATTCTGAAATAGAACCAGATGATGGGGAAAATGATGGACAAAATCAGAACAAAAAGCAGTTTAGCAAAATGCGGACAGGGAAACCGGTTCATGAGAAAATGCCAAGTGCGGAATGCTGAAGCGCTTCGGTCACCACGTGATGGGGGAGGGCAGAAGGCAATTCAAAATAAAAAGTGGTTGCTGTTTGAAGTGCGGTAGTGGCCCCTCCTGGGGAGATTTCTCTCCCAAATACCACCTTGTACATTTCTTTTTCTCTTCTCTTGAGTCCAGCAGGCAACAGGAAAAAATGATTTGAGAAAGAAATGAAGAAGAATAAAAGGGGTGGGGAAGGAGAAGGAAATATCAACAAAGAAAATTATAGAAGGGTCCCCCCCCCAAAAAAAAAAAATTTACTCAAAGGACAGAAGTGGAAAGATTTGTTTCAGACCGTTCTGCAAATTCCTGGTCTCACTCAATGGTCTGATTGGTTGCTAACAGTATTTGTTGCTCCCACCACTAGATCTTTGCAATAGCCCTCAATAGCCCTCAGTAGTTATTAGATGATAACTTTATTAGCTGAATTGATATACAAAGTGCAGAAGAAAGGTTACCTTCTAGCTGCTGCATTGCAATTAAATGAATTATATATACCCTAATCTTTTTGAACACAATTCTCTATTTCTTAGATTTTCCCCTAGCATATGGCATGCTAAGGGTGAGTTAACATTCCTAGGGCTGAGATTTTAAATGAAGAATGTAATATGAGGGTCAAGGCTCAAATAGCGTCATTACCTATTGTAATCAGAAAAACACTATTCGTAGACAAGAGGAACAGAAAAATGTCTGGTGAATTGAGATCGTGTAAGCACTTAGATAAAAAAGCATGAAGGTGGGCTACAGAAAATCTAGCATAAGGGAATGAAGGTTGAATACATATTCATATTCTTTTTTCTTGCTGATCTTGCACAGATCAGCAAGAATAAGGAATATGAAGAAATACGAAAGGAAGTGCTGTTTAGTAGGAGCAGGATGTACAGCCAGAGGCGGGGTGGGGGTAAGCAATTTCTGTACCCGATTGTTCATCAATAAGCTGAGGGATTTTAGCCAAAGCAATAATGAGCCCAGAGAAAGATTATGGAGTGGAGATACCATGATCTTAAGAAAGAAATCTCCAAAGAATAAGTCCAGCTGACATTCTTCTGAGTTCTGACTGATGAAAAATCAGGAAGCTAAAAGGAAAGAGGAGATGATCAAGAGGATCCGCTCATCTTAATCAAGACCAAAAGGGAAAAGATGGCCACCCTGTGAATGAAAATTTTAGCAGCAAAGTAGCCTTGGCCTCTATGATTGTTATTCTGCACACAGGAAGCTGCAGTGGCCTATTGTCCTACATATTATATCACATACTATGTGGATGTAAAGTGAACCAGAGAATTTAGGATGCAGTGAAATCATGGGAGGATAGAAGAAGAAGAAGAAGAAGAAGAAGAAGAAGAAGAAGAAGAAGAAGAAGAAGAAGAAGAAGAAGAAGAAGGTTATTATTTATTTTATTTATTTTGAATTGTTTTAAGAAAAAGGACCCAAGGTGGAAGAAGACAAAATACAGAACATTTAAGAAGAAAGAAAGAAAGAAGAAGAAAAAAATCCATTTATTTATTTATTTATTTTATTTATTTTGAATTTTTTAACCCCACCTTTCTCCTTGAAAAAGGACCCAAGGTGGCTTACAATAAGGAGAGACAAAATACAGCCCTGAACATTTAAGACATATTCTATTAAGAACAGGGAATTTGAAGAGGCACCTTATAATATTGAAAGGTAACAGCAAAGCTACAGAGAGCGTGCTAAAAGAAAAAAAATCAATTTATTTATTTATTTATTTATTTTATTAACAATATTTTTTAGCCGCCCCACTACCAAGAGGTCTCTGGGCAGCAGAGGTGTGGAAAGTAAGAACACTGGTGTTCTTATGAAATCAGTCAAAGCAGTCATGTATGGTAATCAATATAAAAGTCATATATTAGGTTGTCCCTCACTCAGGAAAAGCTTGCTTGAAGAGGAAGGTCTTTGCCTGCTTCTGGAAATGCAGCAGAGATGGGGCAGTCCTGGCCTCCAGTGGGAGGGAGTGCCAAAGTCTGGGAGCAGCAACAGAGAAAACCCTTTCATATGTTCTTATGAGATGACCTGTGAGGTGGTGGGATGGAGAGAAAGGCCTCTCCTGATGATCTTAGCATCCAAGCTGGTTTATACAGCAAGATTCAATCTTTGAGGTGCCTTGGACTCAGGCCATTTTATGCTTTATAGGTTAAGGTCAGCACCTTCGATTGTGCCCAATAGCTGATTGGCAGCCAGTGAAGCTGCTTTAGTATGGGTGTAATCTGATATCTGTAACCCACACCAGTCAGCGATCTGGCCACTGTGTTCTGGACCCGTTGAAGTTTCCTGAGACTATCCATTGGTAGTCCTATACAGAGCGCATTACAGTAGTCCAGCCAGAATGTCATTAGGGCATGTGTCATAGTGGCCAGAGCAGGTTTCTCAAGAAACAGGCATAACTGGTGTACTAGCTTTAATTGTGCAAATGCACTCCTGGCCACAACTGTGACCTGGGCATGCAAGCTGAAGGATGAATCCAGGAACAACTCTAAGCTTCATTTTTTCAGTTGGGGGGTAATCCCATCCAGAGGTGACAATAGGTAGAGCATACTGGTGACACTTCACCCCCAAAACTCCAAATAATTTCCCTCAGTGGTTTCATATAAATGTTAAATAACATAGGAGACAGAACAGAACTCTGGGGAACTCCACAGGTCTGTGGCCATGGTGTTGTGAGTGCCCTAACACCACTCTCTGTATTCTCTCCTGCAGGAAGGACTGAAGCCACTGTAAAACAGTGCCTCCAAGTCCCATTTCAGAGAGACGTGTCAGGAAGATGCTGTGGTCAATAGTGTCAAAAGTAGCTGAAAGATCCAGTAAAACCAAAAGCGACACAGATCCCCTATTTCCCTGTGTAGGTAATCTGCCGAGGCAACCAGTACCATCTCAGTCCCACAGCCAGGCCTGAAGCCAGATTGAGCTGGATCCAGGTAGTTTATCTTATCCAGAAACCTCTGGAACTGCGAGTCTACAATCTGTTCTAGTACCTTCCCCAAGAAGGGGATATTAGAGACTGGTTGGTAATTGTTCAGTATTGTTGGATTTAAAGAGGGCTTTTTAACAGTGGTTTTACTACTGCCTCCTTCAGGCATGCTAGAATTCTGCCCTGTTGCAAGGAGGCATTCACTAGTAGAGATGGGCCACTAGGAAAATGCGTTTTTAGTATGGGTGTCGGAGGCAGTGTGCTCGTTTCAGTTTTTGTAATTTCACAAAAATTAGTCGGTTTGTTTTCACTCGTTAGTACTGGTTTGGGGGAGCGGGCTCCTGGAGGGAACTGCAGGAGTCAGCCAGAGCCACAAGTGACGGACTGGCAGACTCTTTGCACCCGCTGTGTCTCAGTACTTGCATGTCAATGCAAGTAGATCTGGTTTAGGGTTAAGACAGGTTTCTCAAGAAACAGGGTTAGGCTAGTTACGGGTGAGGTTAGGGTGAGTATTGGGGTGCACTTCTGGGTGCCTCTCTGACCCCTAGAAGGACAGTGTACTGGCGTAAGGGTTAGGCTTAGGCTTAGGGTTCAAGTTTGGGCTACAATTAGTGGGCTGTTTATGCCCGATTGGCACATCCCAGAAGTCTCTGTGGTCAACCTGGCCAAGTGGCCATGCGATAGTGGAAAATTTGCATGGTCCACTACTGGTGACCCATCATTGCAAATGTGCAGGTGTAAAAAAATAAAATAAAATAAAATAAAATAAAATAAAATAAAATAAAATCAACGGAGACTCTTTTTTTTGCAAGAAAAACCCACTGCTGCAACTGTAAAAATTCAAGCATTTAAAATAGCTAATTTTCGCAGGTTTCTGTGGTGCTTTGGTGGGGTTTTGGGCAACGATTTCAAAACAAATATTGTGAGTGCCATTTTGGATCCCCCCACTACTGGCAAATGGTATTCCCTCCCAGCCTGGACAGTCAGCAAAACCTGGCCACGATTGTGGAATGGCTCCAAAACTTTGCAAGTCCCATTTCAGAGAGCCCATCATGAATCAGGGTAAAAAAATAAAATAAAATAAAATAAAATCAATGGAGACTTTTTGCAAGAAAAACCCACTGCTGCTACTGTAAAAATTCAAGCATTTAAAATAGCTAATTTTCCATGTTTCTGTGGTGCTTTGGTGGGGTTTTGGGCAACGATTTCAAAAAAACCATTGTGGTCGCCATTTTGGATCCCACACTGCATGGCAAATGGATGCACCCTCCCAGCCTGGTACCAGCAGCGCAGTTTATCTTAGCCAGAAACCTCTGGAAACCCCCTCCAAATAAAACACCCTTCTGGCCTGGTAGGTGCCCTCAGACAGTTTTTGACTTTTAGAGAACAGTTTTTTTAACTTTTTAAAATTTTCTGTCAGTATTGTTGGCAATTAAAAGAGGACTTTTCAGACCAAATTGTTGGTTTTACTGCTGCCTCCTTCAGGCATGATAGAATTCAGAAACAGGAATTGCAAGGAGCCCATCTCACTGACTACTCTTCCTAAGCAGTCTGCCAGACCCTCTCTGGCAGCTTTTATGAGCCAGGAATGTTGAGGCTCCAACAGACATTTGGTGGCTCTCATCTCCCCAAGGTCCTGAGCTGGCCAGATCATCAGTCTGTAGAAGGAGGAGGAAGAGAAGGTTACCAGTGCAGGAGTAGTTGTGATGAGATGTGGTCTATGTGGTGAGGGGTTGCAACTGTCTTTGTTTCATGTAAACAGTGTTATAAGTCTCTTGCATCTCTAACATCAGGGTCTGAACAATCATCCCCAGCTTGCATACCTAACTCTTTGTGAGAGAGCAGTTCCATTTAGAAGAGGCTGAACGCCTTTCACCTGGGTGAACAGACCACAAACAAACAGGAGCCCCACAATGACTTGGTGATGCTTTTGTTTTTCCTCCCCCAGTTCATTATCACATCTGAGCACTGGTTTGGGAGTCAGCACAATCAGAGCATTATTCAAACCAGATGAAAAAGATATTGTGTTGGGTGTTGATCAGGGATGCCTCCAGACAATATCTGCCAGCAGTTTTGTGTTACCAAAAGCAGAAGAGGAAGCATTTCTGCTATCAGACGATTCATAATCCGAATGTGTTCATGAATGAACAAACGAACAAGGATTAAATGAGAATGTTGCTCCAGAGAATCTTAAATCATAACCACCAATTTAAAAGTTAACAGAGATATCTGTTTTAGAAAATTGCATTCAAGACATTAATAAGTATATGAGTCTGCTTTCTACAGCAGAATTTGCTGAATGAAGCATAAACTGCCTCCTCAAGCCTTTGGAACAGAAAGGAGTATTGTTGAAAGCTGATTGCTTGCTAAAATGGTAAAGCATTAATAAATAAAGGTTGTGGAGAAGCATTAGGCTAAGAACTGAATTATTTTTCAGGGGATCTGAGTAGAGGAGCACTCTTTTCTGAAAAGGCAGCAGGAGAAAGGAGAGGAGTTATCTATACCAATATGACATATCATTTTCATTATTTGCATATTTTGGCAGAGTTGTTATTTGCTCCTGCTGGATAACTCAATGATTTAGGACTCTATCACATGTCCTTTAAAATGCTGATTAAATTTCAAGATAAAGCGTTTCCAGAAATCTTGTCCCCATGGCCACTGGGCTTAAAAAAAAAAGGTTATGCCCCCTTTAGCGAGTTTTCCAAGACCTACTGGAGAAGTTGGGAATTTTTTGCGCCAGTAAAAAATGTGAGACAGAAGTCCATGGGAGCTTGCATATGATCTGGTTTTCTGCTCCCCCCCCCCAGCCCTGACCAGCTCGCCCTTGGGCTTATTGGCACTTTTTATTTATTTTTAATTCCCCCAGCAATGATATCAGTGTTGTTTATTTTTTTATTTTAACCAGCTCCCCTAGGGCTCATCGGTGCACTGATCAGCTGGCATTCGGGCTGTCAGTGTTGTTTTATTTTTTTTCTTGTGCCAACCAGCTCGTCCTAGGGCTCATCGGTGCTTTAAATTTTTTTAAAAAATTTCCCTCCCCCCACTGCTGATCAGCTGGCCTTTGGGCTGTCAGCGCTCTTTTTAATTTTTTTATTTGTTTCTTGTGCCACCTGCTGGCCCTGGGTCTGATCTGCACTTTTAAAAAAATCCTTGTATGTGGGAACGGATATCCCACATCTTCAATCATGTGACCAAGAAAGAAGAAAAGCCAGACTTTCACAATATCCTGATCTTCCCCCAGATGAGATAGTGGCCTAAGTGAAATGAAAAGGTGTGGTTGGAAGTTTGATTCCTCATTGTGCCTCCTTGATATGGGCGGGACTCAATGATTCCTAGGGCACCTGCCAGCTATGTAGTTCTAAGATTATTGTTTTCAGAAGTGTTCCTTTTATTATTTTAAAGTTGTTTTCTCTAGTCTAGCACTTTTTCTAGATGGGCTGCAAATGACATTGTACCATTGTTGTCAGAATGTGGTAAGGTCCAACATGACTGGACACTATCAGGCTGGGAAAATCTGTACTTCCTAAAACATAGGATTGTATTTTATAAACAATTAACTTGTGCTGTGTTGCTGCTTTGCATCACTCATTTTGGTCTTCTTTCTGCTTGCACAGATTTGCAAGTGAGAAATGAATTAGATTAATTAATTAAAACAGGCACTTCATTGCCTGTTTGTTCATTCTCTCTCTTGACTGTGTACTGGCTGAAATTCTGTTGCTTGGTGTGGTGGGATGCATTAAAGTAGGATGCGTCTCTGTAACTTCAATTGATTAAAATGGGCCTAACCCAGTGCAATTTACTATGCTAAGTAACAGGACTTCAGTCACTGTATGACTAGTGAAACAAACTCCACAGTTGTAGTTTGGATTTGCACTCTACACATACACTAACTTTCTGTCATCTTTATTTTGATGCCTTCTCCCAACCCCAACTCCTCTGTTTAGCTCCCAGTGGACTCACTGGGCATGAAAAGGGAGGGATAAGCCAATTATTTGTTGAAACTTTAAGACTTTAAAACTAATATGACCTGAAAAGAATGAGAATTCCTATACTCTTTGGCACTGAATAAAAGATTGAATAACAAAATTAGCAGTTTTTAAAGCTCTAAAATGGCCTCTACTCTACATGTGCTTTGAGGCAGAGTTTCCTTATATTTTTTTCAAAACTCTGTCTTTCTTCTTCTCTGGGCTTCCTGCGCTGTAATTCAAAGGATGCCACAGAAGCATATAAATTTCCCTGCTTGGCCATTTGGGAAAATGGACTCAATGAAAATGGAAGATTCAATCCTATGCGCAGGAACCTAAGAATAAACACCATCAAATGTGGAGCTTACCTGGGAATGGACATCCTGCATATATTGCTGTACTGCATTTTCACAGGCTGATTTTTTAAACTGAAGAAACAGGCAGCAACAGAGCATGTGTCCTGTCCTTGTTCTCTAAAACCATTATACCACAGTATATATAGACTTGTGCATAAAGGCAATCATGCAGGTTACCTCAGTCTGCTCTGCTCCTATTCACCCAATCTCTTCTTGTGCAATTCTATTCCCATTCTAAGCACTCCTCTGGTCTTTGGTGGGTTTGTTTTTTGCAGAATCAGGCTCCCTCTGGCTTGAGCAGCACATTAAGAAATGCCTTTTCACACTTAAAAAAGTGTGGCTTTTTTCTTTTCTTTCCAGAGTGCATTTCTTAACAGACTGCTCAAGCCTGATGGAGCCTGATCCTGCAAAAAACAAACTCACCAAAGCCCAGAGGAGTGTTTAGAATGGAAAAATGAAAGAAAACAGCAGGGGTGGTGGGAGTGGAGAACTCAAGGAAAAGTGGAGCTGATCATTCAAAAAACAAACATTGGAGGGGAAAAGAAAGGTGAGTTTGGATTCTCCTCCACTCACCCACCCCAAAAGGCTTCCTTCCGTTTATGCCAGCCCCTTTATTTTTGGTGGCATAATTTTAGAAAAAAGTAGTGTGGTATACATGGAAAAATATGGTATGCAATTGCCCTTATACATTCATATAAGTGAACTGGGTTCTAGCCACTAAAATAATGAATTAAGGGGCAACTCTTTAGATGGAATAGTTTTTAATTTCTTTAAAATATAACACTAACTATAGGTTCAAGAAATCATCACAAATTGTCTTGCTGCTGAGGAAACATAGCATCTTCATACTTTCAGATACTCTGTTAAAAAAGAAGGCGAGTTTTGTGAATGTTTTTCACTCTTAATGGAGCATTACCACAAATGTCAGGATTGTGCACAAAAGAAGTGGAAGACACTTTTTCTGTATCATATATATGGGTTCTTTGTATATAGCTAAGAGAAGGGCATGAAATGGAAAAATAGTGTTTTGTTTTGTTTTGTTTTGTCTAGTTTGTTTCTGTAGTAGTTTTGTTTCATTTCATTTGTAATGGTTTTTAAAAGTAGTTTTGTTATGAAATGAAACAAAATGAAACAAAATACTATGCTGCCCTGGATCCTAAAAGAGCCAAAATGGCAAGGGAGCTTTATCAAGAGCTTCTAGGTAACCCCCTGAAATTTGGAAAGGTTTGGGGTTCAGGAAGCTGAGTTAAGAAGCTTCAAAGGGTGTGCTCCTAGGAAAACATATTTCTACTGGAATTAGAAGCTGATCATGTGAGTGATAGCTCTGCCACCACTTTTTCAAATGATTCCAATTAGAATGATTTTTTCCTAGAGGCACCCTCTTTGGAGCTTCATTACTCAGCTCCCTGAACCCCAACCTTTCCAAATTTCAGGGGGTTACAGGGAAAAGCCTGAGGAATCTAAACCTGCCATTGACTGTAATGATTTTAACCAATAGGGAAGACTTTGTAAATGGGTCGAAGTGGTGGGATCTTTAGCTAGAAGTGTCCATGCTATTTTGGAATTTGTTATGCAGTTGGCAGGGGAAGTTATGTATAGCCAGACAAGCATCCTGGACTTTAAGAAAGCCAATTTTTGTAAACTTAGAGAATTAGTGGCTGTAATTCCATGGTCCGGGACCATGACACTGAAAGAGAAGGGAGTCCATGATGGATGGGAATTCCTTAAATGGAATTCTAAAACAGTTCCAACAAGCAGAAAAATGGGAGACATCTAAGGAAACCACAGTGGTTGACTAAAGAACTTTCAAGTCAGCTAATATATATATATATATAGAAAACCATGTACAGGAAATGGAAAAATGGGGACTGCACCAAAGAGGAATATAAGCAAATATCCGGTATATGCAGAGGGTGGCAAGAAAAGCTAAAGCACAGAATGAACTTAGACTTGCCAGAGATATTAAAGTAGTAAAAAGGTTTTTTTAGTTATGTCTGGAACAAAAGGAAAAATAAGGAAATGATAGGGTCTCTGCGTGGTGATGATAGCCGGTTACAAACAGGAGACAGAGAAAAGGCAAAACTACTCAACACCTTATTTGCCTCTGTTTTATTCATAAAGGAAAAAAGAGGTCAGTTGGGTCAAAGAGTAAATGTGGTAGGGTGGACATTGAAGCATAGAATAGTTAGGAAGGTAGTACAGGGACACCTGGAAACCATAAATGAATTTAATTCACTGGGGCCAGATGAATTACACCCAAGGATATTAAAAGAACTGGCAGATGTAATTTCAGAACCATTGGCAACATCTATCATATTTATTTATTTATTTATTTATTGGATTTCTATACCACCCACCTGACAGTGAGGTCACCCTGGGCAGTTGATTACCTTCTCCTTTGTGAGGTAAGAAGGTTCAACATATAGGCACTCTTGCACAAATTACAGTATTTTTCTTTGCCTGTTAGAACATGCTGATGCTGGATTTGTAAAAAAAATTGTTCAAACCAGTTTTTTGAGCCTCATGGCACAGTGGTTAAACTGCTGTACTGCATCTATAGCTGTGCTCACTACCTGGGGTTCAATTCCAGGTAACTGGTTGAAGGTTCACTTGACCTTCCATCCTTCTGAGGTTGGTAAAATGAGGACCCAGCTTGCTGGAGGGGGAGGGGCAATGTGTAGCCTACATAAATAAATTGTAAAGTGCCCGGCGAGTGCTTTAAGCATGGTGGGGCAGTATATAAGCAGAACACTTTGATTTGTTTTGTTTTGAAGGATCAGCACCAGAGATGTGCACAAAGCCCTTCACTGTCCTTTGTACAAATAGCCCTGTGTAGTCCTACAGGTGCCACATGGGGCCATCTCACTCCCACCCCCAGATGATATGCCCACTCACCGTTCTGCATGGTGCTGCTTCAATCTGGATGAGAACATGGCCAACCTGGTCCCCTCATCTGCTGGCAACCAGCCACTAATTGGTTATGCAGGAGGAATCCCTGACCCACCTCCTCATTGAAGTGGTCAGCTGTATGAGGAGGTGGGGACAGGCTGGCTGAGCTCCTGCCCAGATTGGAGTGCTGCAGGAGATGAAAAACCCTGGCACCACATGAAGATTGGTGAGTGGGCTACTGGACTGGTGTGGTGTGTGTGTGTCAGGGATGGACCTTTGTGGCATCTGTGGAGCTGTGCAGGCCCCATCGTATGAAGGGCATTATGTCCATGTCTATTCAGCACCTTTATGGAGACAAAGGCTGCTTTTTCACGACCCCTAAAATCCGAGGCAAAGGGCTCCCAGATGCGGAACTTAAAACTGTTTTCCCCACCAGTTGCGGATGGTCACACCCACCTAAGTGTGCCCCAGTGCATTTTACAAGTACTTGGTCTCTGGAGGTAAAAAATTTTCCAATGCGGATTGTAAAGCTGTGGATGCCAGGCTCTCCTCCCTTATGTTTGTTTTTGCGGACCCCACCACCCCTTTAACAGACAGGAATCACTACAACGCTGCTCTGATGGCAGACGGAGGTGAGCCTGCATTCTTTTCTCTCTTTTTTTCTCCCTCTCCTCACCCAGGCAGGAGCAATGGAGTGCAGAAGGGTGGGAACACAGGAAGCAGAACAAACCCCTATGATCTCTGGTCTGAATTTAAGTTGCCAGCGGATTTTAGAGATCGTGTAAAAGCGTCTAAAGTTTAGGCTCTGGTTGTTTCTTCTTCTTCTTGCACTATATGCAGTTAGAAAACTACACAACACTCGGATCTAAGGCAAAAACAAAATTAAAAAAACAAAAAGATTGTGGCACCTTAATGACTAAGTGCTATATTTTCATGGGTACGTCCACTTCCTCAGACAACCTGGCACTTGGAGGGTCGAAACATTGCAAGGAACTGGTGGTGTGACCCTGAGTGTAGAAAAATTACCTTTTGTCACACTGTCCCCAGAATCCTATTGTAAGCATGACTGGAGCCATGATAGCTAGAAAGTTTTAGGTCCAAAATATAACTGCCTGTGCTGCCTGTGGACCTCTCCATCAGTGGGTTGAGCAACAAAATGGTCAACGTACAATTATTGCTCTCAACAATATTTTGACAGATGAAGCTGATTTCACTAAGGAAATAAGCTTCCTTAGTAAAATAGTTGCCTACCATTTATGGAACAAATTGAAAATTTACAGCAAAGTGAAGCACAGTGAACGCGCTGGCTGCTTTTAATTGAACAGCGCTCTTAAGACAGTAGAATGTCAGCATATGATGATAATAAAAGCACTGCTTTTGTGTAGGAGGGCAATTCTGGAGGCTGGAAATTGAGTGAGATATGAGCCAAGCATAGTCTTCTTGTAAATGTTAGTAAAAAAATACACTTCAGTGGAAGAAATCCTATTTTATCCTTGCTGTTTTTCTGTCATTGAAAATACGTGGTAAAAATGAGCCATGTCCAAGTGTTGAAGCCTCTCTCCCTGCATCTTTTCATGTAAATGGGCACATGGGATTTGTTCTGTAGTCATTACTCCCACTTTACTGCATTCCCAACAGCCTGGTCTCAATGACCTCCAGTGTACTGAAGTCAAAGTTTTGATTCAGGAAGCTGATTTTACATAGTCATTCTTCCCGGACAACTTAGCACCCTGACTGAAGAGGGTTTTAAATGAGGGGTGCTTGGTGAGGGTGGGATTGACTACATTCCTGCCTCTCAAAATTCATCCCCAACTTGTGCAGCACTGTGGATCCAGGTCATCAAAATATAAAGGAGGGAGAAGGCCAAGGAGATCAACCCCCAGTCTGCCGATTTGTGATGGGCAATATATCGGGGATGGTCCCGAACAGGGTTGGAGAGACAGCAAAAGAAAGGACATCAATGACATGAATGAAAGTTACCATCTCTTCTGGTATAGGAAACAATGTGTGTAGACCTCCAATTTATTCAGCAACTGCTACTTTTGCTCAAAGGATTAATGTATCTGGTTGCCATCAGTGGAGGACCTTTTTCCAACACTGAGATGCCCAGGACAGGACATTCTCAGTTGATGTGACCCCTTCCAAGAGGTCTTTTTAAAAGGTGAGACATCGGCAACAAGCCCCTGTGATCTTTCTTCAACAGGCCCTTTATCAATTCATATATACTTTAGACTAACATCTGCATCAAGAGAAAGTGAAATTAAAAGACAGTCCAAGCAAATTAATGGTAGCATCTAGGGATGGGCAGGAAATGGAAAAATTGTGTTTTGTTTCATCTTGTTTCCCCCTGCATTTTGTTTCACTTTGTTTTTAAATGAATTTTTGTAAATAAAGTTGGACCATGGACCCCATGGACCAGAGCTCGCCAGGCCTTCCTATCTTCCACTGCCTCCTGGAGTTTGGTCAAATCCATATTGGTTGCATCAATGACACCATCCAACCATCTCATTCTCTGCCATCCTCTTTTCCTTTTGGGCCCTAGAGACACCAAATTTTGTGGTTACCTACCTTTGACTCTCCCCTTTAAGCCCTCGGAACTGGGAGAGGATTGGGGTTCAGGGGGCCGAGTTATTCAACTCCAAAGGTGGTGCCCCAGAGAAAAATTCTAATTGCAATGTTATGTACTTGAAAATAGTGATCCCAGGCATCTAGCAGCATGGAAATTACAGTGGAGCTTCCTCAAGCAATTCCCTTTAAGCACCCCCAATTTGCAGAGCTTTCCCAAATACGGAGGGCTTAAAGGGGAGGGTCAAAGGGTCAAAATGATTTGTAAGCTTTCATAAGGTTCCCATCTCTAAGTAGCATCCTGTTATCTAATCATGGAATCAAAGGGAAATTTTGCAAGCAGCTTCCTTTACTCCAGCATGTTCTCCACTGCATGGCTAATTGTGTGACTGATCTTGCAACCAAAGGAAGAATGATCGCCCAAGCATCATCCTGAAAGCCCCATTCCACTTGACCTTTAGGAAACATAATCCTAGCCCTAATTTTTCAGATAGGATAGGAATGCAAGGAGCAATGGAAACAAAGCAAAGATCGTGGTTCTAAGCTTTGCATTTCAAATTGGGCGTTGCAATGAAAAGTTCCTTTTGAATAACTAGTCCAAATCCTTACTTAGGCAAATGCTAAATTTTATTCTGATGTTATCTGCTGCTTCCAGAATTCCAGTACTGTTGACAGTCATATATTGGTCCCGTTTAGGTAAGCTTGAGCATCTAGCTTTGTGGGAACTCTAGACAGGGCCCAATAAATTGCCCCATCCAGACTATAGAATATCCTCTTGAATGAAATGAGATTCCCTCCTTCTGCTTCAGATAAGAAGCAATGGCTGTTCTGATGTACTAGGGTGTATCAACAGAATTACAGCATTCGGATCAAGGAAAATAATACAGCCACTCTGTTGTATTTAGTTCAGACCTCAGAGAGTACAATAACCAGTTTTAGGCATCATGGTTTACGAAAGATATTGATACCCTTTTTACATTGAGATACATTTCAATATATCAGGGATATTGCAAAGGAGGAATGTGCCCAGAGGGAGGAAAACAAGAATGGTAAGAGGTAGAGATGGACACAAATCAGAAAAATTGTGTTTCATTTTGATTTGTGATTCCTCAAGGTTGATGAACCACAAATGACAATTTTGCAATGTCCCAATGCACCTAGGGACACCAAAATTTCAGGGAAGCTCCTACCAACTCTCATTTACAATCCCTCCACATTTGGTGAAGACTGGGCTTTAGGCATCTGAGGTGCACACCCATAAATTACCCCCCGGAAAAGTGATCCTTAGCAAGTGAACACAAACTTTACCAAACTTGGGGGGGGATTATAGAGGAGAGTCAGGGGAATCTTACCTGTAATTTTGGTGTCTCTAGGTTCCTGGGGGTGGGGGATTTTTTGGGGTGGTGGTGGCCCGATTTGTGGTTGTATAACTCAGATATCAGAAATCTAATATTTACCAAGCTTGGAGGAATTGTAAGAGAAGAGGCAAAGGAAACATCCTTGCAAGTTTGATGTCTCTAGGTGCATGGGGGGCATTTTATAGCCCAACAAATTGACAAATCAAGCATTTCTAAAAAGTAATGGATTTGTATTTGTTAGGGGCACAGATTCATAGAAATAGGAATCAATGAATTAGACCTTTTTGACAAATTTTGCAATTAATTTTTAAATTTGTGCCCAACTCTATTAAGAGGTATGGAAACCAAACATTGAGACATCAGTCAAAAATTTAATTAAAAAAATAAAGACCAAAACACTGTGGCACCTTAAAGACTAAGTGGTATATTTTAATGTAAGCTTTCATAGACAAGTTCACATTAAAATATAGCAGTCAACATTTCTGTCTTCTTTTTAAAAATTGTTTTTATTTTGCTTTTGCCTAATATGCTAGTACAGACTATCTTGGCTAAAACTACAAACTCTGAGAGGAAACACTGACAAGACTTACTACATTTTGCCTGGAGAAGAGAAGGTTGAGAGACATTTTCAAGTACCTGAAGGGCTGCCCTGTGAAGTTGCAGCTCCTTTTCTGCAGCTCAAGGGGATAGGGTCAGAAGCAATGGACTTATGTTATAAGAAAGGATATATTGAATAAAGATTTTAAAAGACCATTCTAACAATGAGAGACGTTTGACCATGGAATTGACTGCTTCAAGGATGGTGGCCTCCCCTTCACAGGGGATTTTTCGACAGAGGTTGGATGGCCATCTATCAGGAATACTTTGGCTGTGGATTTGCACTGGCGAGGGGCCAGGCTTGATGACTAGATCCACCATTCTATGTTTCCATATACATTCATTAATTTTACTTATGTTGTTATCACATGACACTTATGTCAATCTGGGTTTTGCTCCTGTCATACTTTGGTTTTCTGTCAAGTATGGTATTGTGTTATCCTGGATATTCGATGGGTAGAAGGTGCCCTTTGTAAATTCAGCAAGAATATAAACAAAACCGTGTGTTGTGTAAGCTTCTGACAACAGACCACTGATTGTTGGCTACTAGCTGTCAGTGTGGTGGATGGTACTTCTGTGAAGGATTGAAAAGGCACTTTTCTCAATTCCTGCGTGGGAAGGACATCTTCCGAGACATTTCCTCAGTACCAGACAGTGTTAATGAGTCACTAACAAGGTTGTTTGCCTGGAGCTCAACAAATGACATGTCAGCTTCTGTTACTGAAACACTATAGCGACTCAGATGATATTTGATAACCTTTAACAAAAAGAACAGAACACACAGTGATCTTGAGAAGTCCTTTTTAGCTGTGCATACTGAATAGGCAAACATGTGCCTTGGTCAAGGATGAGAGATTTTGCTTTATAGGTGATCTTATGGGTAGCAACAAACACATATATGGGTCAAACTATACATTACAGGTACCGTAGAAGGAATTCCTGGGGTATGGAAAGACATTTGATTCTACACTTCTTGTAGTTCATTAATTAGCTTGCATTCTTTTATGACTGGTCACAGAGAGGTAAACAAGGGGCCTTTTCACATGACCCCTAAGATCCGCTGGCCACTTAAATTCGGACCAGAGATCTTAGGGGTTTGTTGCTGTTCCTGTGTTCCCACCCCCTCCGCACCCCTGGCTGCTGGCTGCGTGAGGGGAGGGAGAAAAAAAGGAAGAAAAGAATGCCGGCTTACCTCCGTTCTGCCGGTCTCGCTCTGTTCCCGGCAGCATTCAGATCTCTTAAAGGGGTGGGGGTCAAAAAAACAACAAACAGAAGCCAGGAGAGCCCGGCACTCTAGGTTACATCCGGATCTGGGATTTTTCACGCTCCGAGAGCAGGTACCTGAAAAGTGCGTTGGGACGCGCTTAGGTGGGCGTGGTCGCACTTAATTATCTGTAAACTCTGGAGCTGGTGGGGAAACAATTTTAAGCTCCGGAGCTGGGAGCCATTTGCAGTGGAGTTTAGGGGTCATGTACAAAGGGCCAAGGATATTGTGACCCCAAATGCTAACATGATTTCAACTTCTATCTGTGTAGCATGTTAAATGGCTCATTTGGCCTGGATTTGACAAATTGTTATCTAGAATTTACTGGCCTGGACACAGAAATATTTTGATTAACTTCTAAATGCTGGTTCAGATTCCTGGACTCTACCTCTTGTACTAGAAGCCTTCAATTCCAGAAAATGCATATATTTCTTTTGCTTTGGATACAATGGGAAGTCTTGGGCAGCTCAAATTCTGCAAAAAGGATGCCTTCAATTCTGTGGCAATGGTCTTCTATCTCTTGTGATCAGTGTGCCAGAGGATTTCTACCTTGTGAAATGGACTAAGGGTGAGCTTAGATCCCTATTCATATTCCTCAGAGACTGAGACAGAGATGTTGTAGAGGTGACTTATTGGACCAGGCTGAGAATATGCCATAAAGCAACAAGGTTTGAACACACTCTGGAAATCCATCTCTCTTCCCATGATCCCTGTAAAGATTATGTTCCAGCCTATGTATACTGAATGAATGCAGAGCACACTGGTGGCTCATAAAGCATATAACCCAGGCCCTGTTATGGTTACTGTGATGGGAGTTCCTGCATGGCAGGGAGTTGGGCTGGATGGCCCTTGAGGTCTCTTCCAACTCTATGATTCTATGATTCTAGTCTTCACTCAGCTGCCTACAAAGGAAACAAAAAAAAGTTTGCTACCTGCAACTTGGGAACTCATCTCAGCAAGTCAATTTACCTTGTGTTAACTTGCTGCACTCCAACTGAAACAAAATATCTCTATGACACATTTGTGGTCTATTGTGAGGCACACATTAAATCAGCAATTTGAAGCAAATAATAATCCCTGCAGGTTTTGGATTATTGCAGTATATTTGACTTGCAGCAAGAAGGGGCCTGTTTGACTTGAGTCGCAGGCTTTGATTTACAGCTTGGAGCCCTGGTGCAAGGCACCGGAATCTGGCGGCAGCCATGACCCAGCATTGTGGCTGCCACCTACAAACTGCTCCTGCCTTCTTCTGGCAGCGGTGGCTTCGGCGAGGCCAGCTCCGAGCACCTGGAGCTAGTCCTCGGCCTCACCGAAGCTGCCACTGCTGCAGGAGGAGGAGAAGGCCCGGGAGCTCGGGGCTGGCCTCGCTGGTTAGACAGTCAGCTCAGTCTTGTAAAAAATCTGGCTGCAGAAGTCTGGTCCACAATGGAAGCATTTTAGTTGGAGAGCTGTACGGTTGTGGGACTCTAATGGTAAGCATAGAGTTGTTCAGAACTTGGAACATCAGGTTAAAAATCAGTAAAACTTAAATGTTAGACATTGTTGCTATGAACATTAAAAAGTGGAGGCGTATAACTTGTGGACTATAATTCCACTGCTTCCTCCTCTCTTTGAAGAGACATTTCATTTACATCCCTGTCAAATTTGTGTTAAATTGCTGTTTTCGGGGGTCTTTTTCATAATCTGGAACAGATTAATTCAATAAACACACACACACAGAGAGATATATATATATATATATATACACAATCTACAAAACAGATATATATATATATATATATACTCTACAGAGATATATATATATACAATCTACAAAAAACCCGACGGCTCCTTAGGACATACCATCTACCAGAAAAAAACACATACAAACCGCTACTTAAATGCACAATCACACCACCACCCTGCACAGATCAACTCCGTAGCAAAAACCCTCATCTCCAGAACCAAACGCCTCGCTGACAAAGACCACCTAAAAACTGAATTACACACTCTCTCGAATGTTTTAATTGCGAACGGATTCCAAAAAAACACCATCACCAAACTAATCCAAAAGGAAACACCCCCCAAGAACCAAGAAACAGAAGAGAACAACGGCACCGCCCTCCTCCCTTACATCAAAGGCACCACAGACAAAATCAGCAAAATTCTCCACAAACACAATATCAAGACAGCCTTTTGCACCGACCAAAAAATAGCCAACATTTTAAGAAACCCCAAAGACAAGATTGAGCTAGAAAACCAAGGAGTCTACGAAATACCATGCAAAGTCTGTCCAGCCACATACATCGGACAGACAAACAGGAGAATAAGCGCACGCATCGCAGAACACAAGAACGCAGTCAAAAAAGAAGAAAAATCTTCCTCTCTCTTCCAGCACATAAAAACAACAGGTCATGAAATTGACTTTGAAAGAACCAAACTCATCTCCAAAACTGAACACTTCAACAGTCGAATAATCATGGAAGCCATTGAAATAGAGAAACACCCAAACAACATGAATAAACGTGATGACACCTCCCGCTTGCCTGACATCTGGAAACTAGCCCTGGTCAACAGACGAGCCTCTGTCACAAAGACTGACACCAGGTCCAAAAGGACACAAGATGCCACCACCTTCCATCCACACCAAACACAAACCCAGACCCTTCCCACAGATGAAACGAAACCACCATCCAATAACAAAACCACGACTGCACCATCTACTGCGGCACCCCACTCCAGTCACCACATGGAGCACACTCACACACCCCAAAAAAACATTGGGAGACCACAGACACGTAGCCAGACCAAAATGAATTCACAAGACACAGGACCCCACTCCACCAAAGCCCAGGATACTGCCAGAACCCACCAGCCATCTAACCCACCAGCATCTAAACAGCCATCTAAACAGCCACCAGCAGTTAATCCCTTAACGATCGCCTCAGCCACACAGCAGATCACAAAAGAACAAAGGAACAAAGGAACCTGCAATCAGCAACAAAGCAAGCAAACCACACACCCCCAGCAGTATTTATAGAAGGACTTCAACTGAGACCACGCTTTGCTTCAAGAAGAAAGAAGCCAGAACACCAGCCTGAAGATGACGAGTGAGACCTCGTCGAAACGTCGCCAAAACAACCAGATTTCTACACGGGAAGAAACCCGAATCCACCCTAACATGCATACCTATACCCGTGAAAATCTACGAAAACAAATATCCGACCTCTACGGGAGGAAACCTTCCAGCTGACCAGAACCTACGAGAAACTAGAAGTCCGAAGAGCCACCATCTTATGTGACATTGCATTCCTACGCAACTGCCGAGACAAAAATGTGATCCCCACAAGCTTCCAACTGAAATTCCACTCAAAAACCCCATCCAGCGAAAGGATCCTGAAAAGAACAGAACTAGCCCTAATCAGAAGCGAACTACACAGGAAAAGATACCTACTAGATCAAACCAACAGAGACCTACTCACTCTCCACCTCAAACTCAGCAACAAAATCCACCCAACACTCTGGAACAAATCCAAGCAACTGGCCGCCTGGAGAGCTGAAACAGAGACCTCCCACAAGACAGACACACACACCAACAAACTCCACAAACTGGAAAAACGCCAGAAGCCCACCCCCCTCACAACAGCCCATGAAACAAACAGTTCACAACATATCAGACAGGACACTCACCATCGCAGAGACCAAAGTCCTTTCCAAAGGATTCAACTTTGCAATCGCCCCCAGACACATCCCCACCGAAAACATCATATGCGGAGTGGAAGCCAGCCTAACCAAAATCAACCCAGATGAAGCCAACAAAATCAGACTCGAAGTCACCAATGTCCTCTGCTCCAGCAAACCACCCAGAAGCAATTTACACAAAGAAGAACAAAAAGCCCTCTCCAACCTGAGGAAAGACAACAACATAATCATTCTCCCAGCAGACAAAGGCAATGCCACAGTGGTGATGAACACATCCGACTACCAAGCCAAACTATCCAACCTACTACAAGACCCTGCTTACATACCTTTGAACACAGACCCCACCACCTACCTGGAAAAAACCACCAAAGCCAAAATAAAAGCCTCTCCCTTAAGTGAAGAAATCAAGCCAAGCATCATCCCCAGAGAGAAATCATCCAGATGCCCCAAGCTCTACGGCCTCCCAAGATTCACAAAGAAGGAACACCTCTCAGACCCATAGTCAGCTCCATAGGCTCACCTCTACAAAACCTCGCCAAATTTCTTGCCAAACAACTCCAGCCCTATGCAGAATCCATCACTTCATACGTACAAAACTCGTTCCACTTCAAAGAAATTATAAAGAAACAAGACCTACAACCCAATGACCTACTTGTGAGCTTCGATGTTGTTTCGCTCTTCACACAAGTGCCCATTCAAGAAGCCTTGACAGCTATCCACAACAAATACAACCCCCCCAAACACATCCTAGATCTGACCAACCACTGCCTAACCAACACATACTTCATCCACAATGGACAAAGATACAAACAGATAGAAGGAGCACCCATGGGATCACCCCTCTCACCGGTCATCGCAAACCTATATATGGAACACTTTGAAACCAACGCGTTACAGAAGTCCGAACATAAACCCAAACTCTGGCTCAGATATGTTGACGACACCTTTGTTATCTGGCCACACGGGAAAGATAAACTGAACAACTTCCTCACACATCTCAACAGCCTACACCCCAAAATACAATTCACTATGGAAATAGAAGCCAACAACCAACTTCCCTTCCTGGACGTCCTAATCTACAAAACCCGACGGCTCCTTAGGACATACCATCTACCAGAAAAAAACACATACAAACCGCTACTTAAATGCACAATCACACCACCACCCTGCACAGATCAACTCCGTAGCAAAACCCTCATCTCCAGAACCAAACGCCTCGCTGACAAAGACCACCTAAAAACTGAATTACACACTCTCTCGAATGTTTTAATTGCGAACGGATTCCAAAAAAAAACACCATCACCAAACTAATCCAAAAGGAAACACCCCCAAGAACCAAGAAACAGAAGAGAACAACGGCACCGCCCTCCTCCCTTACATCAAAGGCACCACAGACAAAATCAGCAAAATTCTCCACAAACACAATATCAAGACAGCCTTTTGCACCGACCAAAAAATAGCCAACATTTTAAGAAACCCCAAAGACAAGATTGAGCTAGAAAACCAAGGAGTCTACGAAATACCATGCAAAGTCTGTCCAGCCACATACATCGGACAAACAAACAGGAGAATAAGCGCACGCATCGCAGAACACAAGAACGCAGTCAAAAAGAAGAAAAATCTTCCTCTCTCTTCCAGCACATAAAAACAACAGGTCATGAAATTGACTTTGAAAGAACCAAACTCATCTCCAAAACTGAACACTTCAACAGTCGAATAATCATGGAAGCCATTGAAATAGAGAAACACCCAAACAACATGAATAAACGTGATGACACCTCCCGCTTGCCTGACATCTGGAAACTAGCCCTGGTCAACAGACGAGCCTCTGTCACAAAGACTGACACCAGGTCCAAAAGGACACAAGATGCCACCACCTTCCATCCACACCAAACACAAACCCAGACCCTTCCCACAGATGAAACGAAACCACCATCCAATAACAAAACCACGACTGCACCATCTACTGCAGCACCCCACTCCAGTCACCACATGGACACACTCACACACCCCAAAAAAACATTGGGAGACCACAGACACGTAGCCAGACCAAAATGAATTCACAAGACACAGGACCCCACTCCACCAAAGCCCAGGATACTGCCAGAACCCACCAGCCATCTAACCCACCAGCATGTAAACAGCCATCTAAACAGCCATCAGCAGTTAATCCCTTAACGATCGCCTCAGCCACACAGCAGATCACAAAAGAACAAAGGAACAAAGGAACCTGCAATCAGCAACAAAGCAAGCAAACCACACACCCCCAGCAGTATTTATAGAAGGACTTCAACTGAGACCACGCTTTGCTTCAAGAAGAAAGAAGCCAGAACACCAGCCTGAAGATGACGAGTGAGACCTCGTCGAAACGTCGCCAAAACAACCAGATTTCTACACGGGAAGAAACCCGAATCCACCCTAACATGCATATATATATATATATCCACACCTGAAAATATTCATTGGAGGGCTGAATGGTTACTGCAACACCATCTAAATGAGGCTGCATTTCTACCAATATTCCATATGCACCTTAAAACTGAGCAGTATTCAGGAAACAAAAATACAGTTCTAAATCAATAAAGGTCCCCTGGTGCCATGCGGAATTTGAATGGATCCAATTTAACCACACCGATGGGCATCCTCTGGAGTGGGGTGATACTTGGAAGTATTTCAGCTATTCTGAGTTCCATTTAAGAATTCAGAATGGGCTTTGTAAATTGCAGAGGTAGGCAATAAATAAAGATCATATATAAACTGTTGCATCCAAGGAGAACATGGCAAGACACCTGAGAAAATAACTGATGGGTAACAGGATGTAGAAGACAAGTGTAAATGTTAGTACACACAACTAGAGATGGGCACAAAACAGAAAAATACTGTTCAGTTTAGTTTTGTTTGGTTACTCATTGTGTTTTGTTTCATTACTAATGAATTTTAATAGAATTTTTGTGAGCATCAAAGTGAGCAACAAAATGATTCTGAAGCTGCTGCCACCCAGGTGGCTTGCTTGTTTTTTTGACAGGTCGGGCTGACCTGTCAAAAAACAGAAGCTGGGTGGGAGTGGCCGAGGTGACAAGGGATAAGGGGAAAGGGTTTGATTTTATCACTCCCTGCTCCATTCTCCCTTGTGGCACCACCTCCCAGGTGGGTTTTTTGACAGGTCAGGTTGTGGGGACAGCCCAATCAGTCAAAAATAAAATAAAAATAAAAATGGGGTGGGGTCGGGTGGGGGGCGATAAGGGAGAATGGGGCAGGGTTTGAATTTACTGCTTCCTCTTCCATTCTCCCTTGCCACCCCACCTCCCAGGTGGTTTTTTTGACAGCTCGGGCTGTGGAGACTGGAGGTGGCAGTGGTGGCAGGGGAGAATGAATCATTTCATTTCAACAGTAAAACTGGTGTTTTGTTTCATTTCATAATGAAACACTATCTGCTATTTTGTTACATTATAAAACATTTCATAACCTTATGACACAATGAAACAGCGTGCCATTTTTCATTTTGTGCCCATCTCTACACAGAACCAAATTGTTTGTGTATCTCTACTGCTAATGAATATGTCTGGTTCAGCCCTTTCATTGTTCAGTGTCACCACCCTGAGCAGAACCCTAGCTTGGACTTGGACCAAGGTGGATGGGGACTAGCCAATTCTGCTGGATCAGCAGTGGAATTAATGGAGACTAACCTTGGTCCTGGGTTCATGTCTGCACCTGAATTAATCAAAGGCAATTAGATATAGTACTTGAATGACCTTGAGACAATTATTTTTTCAGTGCCTGCAGATGCTCTGCTGGAAAATATGCTGATTGCCAATGACAATGGTCAGCCGACCTGGGTTCAGGCCAGCAGGGCAGATCACATGATAGGATAGGCCACCAGTAACAAAAAGTGTCTGACAGGTGAGGTGGGAATGAGACTCAGGACATAAAAAGAGAAGACCTTGCAGGTGGAGAGATGTAGTCATCAGGATAGCATGATAGTTGAGAAGGAGAAGGAATGGGATGAAGACTTCTAGTTGAACCACCTTTGGGTTGGAGCCACAAGAGACCTTTCATGGAGTGATGTGCTGGTCTCTGTCAAGGATGCACTACTCAAAGATTCCCTACTGCATCCCGCAACAACCCGGGAATGAGGATAGAAAAATGAAGAGGCAAACACAATGGCTCTATCAACAGGATGCAGTTTTTGAATCCTTGGGCCCAGCTGGCAATGTCCAGAATTATGGGGCCAGAATTATGCCCCTCTCATGAATGAACATAACTCAGGACACAGTTATAGGAGAGTGATATGACCTGCTCCTGAGCTGGACTGAAGGACATAGGCCCAGTGGTGAGTGGACCAAAAAGAACTTGAGGTGGATATTGGTGGAGAGAAGACACCCCACAATGCTGTGGGTGTAAAAAAGAATTATTGCTTAAGCCATTAATCAAGTGTGTGTGGCCTGCAAATTGGCTCTTGGAGGGCCCTTCAGAGAGACCTTATCCATGAAAGGTTACATACACAATGAGCTCAGTTGTCCATACATTCAAGGCCTGTGACCAACCCTCAAGAAATCAACTGCCCCAAGGCAAGGCCCCAAACTATGTTGTCAGCAGGGATCTTGGCAAGTCTTTGGTTCTGAGTCCCAAGTCTGAGTCTGAGTCTTTGGTACCTACCTAGTCCCAAGTCCAAATCTGAGTCTTGGATACAAAGTTTATTTATTTATTTTTTATTTATATATTTTTATACCACCCGTCTTCCAAAGGAACTCTGGGCGGTTTACAACATCAAACAAACAGTAATCAAACGTACAATGAAATAAGTTCCAAGTTCCAATCCCAAGTTTTAGTGCCTATTAAAAACAAAGCTTTTCCTTACAGAAAAAAGGAAGGTTGTGTGTGTGTGGAGTTCTGAGGCTTGTGAATTCCCACTCTTCATCCCACCTCTCCTACCTGCCTCCCCTCCCCTCATCCCTTCCCTCCCCACCCTCTTGAAAACCTTCCCTCACCATCACTACCTCGTCCTCCTCCATTTGCCTGCCACTCTTGCAGTCCTACCCTAATTACATTACGGTGCAAGTGACAGGTTCAGTGTGTTAACTTTTCTCATAGCACAGGGAATGTAGAGAGTGAGGTAGACATTTTCCACATTGTGTAGGTTCATATTTGTGGTAGAGAGGAGGATGAATGGAAGATGTAAAGAGGGGGAAGAGATAATTGAACTGAAAGAATTCAAAGCTATAGTAGACTATTCGCTAAGATGTTTTGTACAAATCTGAAAGATTTAAATACTCGAGGAACAAAGTAGCATTCACAGTGCATTGGTTCCACTTAGGAAATAAGACCAGAGAGTTAAACACTTTAAACAGAAATAGGAAGAATTCATACAATCAAGCCAACTGCACATTCTTTTGTGCATAATGATTGAGATCTCTTCGTCATCCTTTTTAATGGGAAATAAAACATGCCCTCCAGGAGAGGAGCAAATGAAACAAATGCCATGCCTATGTTGATGGGTGATGGCAGGAATATTCTTTTTCCTTTCTTTTTTCAACTGCCCAGAGACAGAATACGGGAGCCATGTTTTGATTTTAAAAAAAGACTAATGCTGTTCACTGTTGTTCTAAGTACCCCTTTTAAAAGCACTGCTTAATTTCATGTAATAAGAAAAGTTTTCTTTAATTAAGTTAGAGTAGATAAATGAAAACCAGAAATAATGTTTTGTATTTTAGCTGCAATTGCCTTTGAACAATGCAACCCACTGTAATGTTTATTGGTTAAAGAAATGTTGTCTACTTATTCCCAGTATTGTGAGAACTGCTGTTAAGTAGATACTTCATACACTAATTAATTAGTGTATTAGTTTATTTCAGGTCTCCTGCTTTTTGCATTAGAGTAATAATTCACATTTGCCTAAAACTAAACTTTCAAACATTAGACTTCATTTTCCTTCAAAATCAAGGGCCCCATTCACAGAAACTTCCTTTACGTTATCTATGTCTGTTCCTACTAAAGCAAATAAATGAACTCTTAAAATACCTTGGAAAAGAAAGTGGCTTTGCTCCATTGGCCACTCTCTAGTTGGAGAATTATGGGAGTTGTAGTCCAGAAAAATCAACTTTATGGAGCACTGAATTGTTCTTGCTATGGGATCCAAAATTTTAATATAAATACTGTACTTGTGAAATTTCATTGGTTCACAGCCATGTTAGCCACCCATCACCTCATTCTGGCAATTGACTCTTGGGATCTATGGTGCCAAGATGTAGAGCAAAATATCACCCCAAAATACCTTGGGGGCTCACTGTTACTGATTTCCCTCTCTGCCTAATTGCTCACTGTGAGCTATATAGATGGAACATCACCTTCTGTTTGCCACTATCTGCCCCTCAGGGTGATCAGTGTGGGACAGGGAAAATTACCTGCACATCTTTTGTTCAATGTGTGCTAATCAGGTGATACAAGTCCAAAATTCCTGTCTGGTCCCAAAGTGACCAGCTACTCTAGCCCTGGACCCATAGAGCAGGCAGGTGGGTTCACAGGACCTCACAAGAGGCCTTTTGAAGGCCAGCCCCACCTTTTATGGTAAACTAGCCTGGCCTTGTCAGGTGACCTCTGGGTGGGCAGTCTATGGGTGCCTGAAGAGCTTGTTTCCCCATTTTTGGGATGAACAAAGATTTCCCACCCATGTAGACGTTAGGCACACAGGAGGAAGGCACTTTACATCCATACAATAAGCCCTGCAAGTGTTCGAAGATCCCATTTTGTTACTGTGAGCCTTTTTACACGACCCCTAAGATCCGCTGGCCACTTAAATTCGGACCAGAGATCTTAGGGGTTCCTCGCTCTTCCTCTGTCCCCACCCCCTTCGCACTTCCTGGTTTCTGGCTGCCCGAGGGAGGGAGAAAAAAGAAAGAAAAGCATGCCGGTTACCTCCGTTTTGTTCCAGGCAGCATTCAGAACTCTTAAAGGGCGGGGCCGCAAAAAAAGAACAAACAGAAGCCAGGAGAGCCCCGCACTCACTATCCTTACACCGGATCAAATATTTGTCACATCCAAAAAGCAGGTACAAGAAAACTGCTGTTTGGTCACGCTAAGTGGGCGGGGTCGCACTTAATTGTCTGCAAAGTCTGGAGCTGGTGGGTAAACATTTTTAAGGTCCGGACCTTGCAGCCATTTGCGGCGGAGCTTAGGGGTCGTGTATAAACGCCCTGTGAGAGGGAAAAAAACTTCTTTCTTATGCACAAAATGAGCCAAGTGACGTACAGTATACAGGGCCGTCTTAAGGATATGTGGAGCCGTGGTTCGAAGATCCCTCTGGCGCCCCCCCCGTTTCACAGAGCTGTCTACCTTCCTTTTTTAAGGGAGCTAACGCAACACTTAAATATTATAAAGAAAACAGGAAACTTTTCAGGTTGCTCATTTATTAACAATGCACTTATTAAGTATACAACACCATGACATTGTTTTGTTTTTGCTTGTTTGCTAATGTCCCAAAAAATCTACTTTTCGAGTCTTTCTATAAGCAAAATCCTTTATTTATTTATTTATTTATTTATTTATTTATTTATTTATTTATTTATTATATTTATATCCTGCTTATCTACAGGGTACTCTAAGCGGCTTACAACAAAAAAAGGCTACAAAGCCAATAAAATACAATAAATAATCACAGACAAACCTATAAACTCCCTAAACACTGTTAAAACCACATGACACCTCGACTAAAATGCAAGTTACGATGGCGGGAAAGAAAAAAAAAAATCAACTGTCGCCAAAGGCCTCACGAAAAAGGTAGGTTTTCAGCGCCTTTCGGAAGGCCAGCAGGGACTCTGCAGAGCGCACTTCACTGGGGATGGAATTCCAGAGGCTGGGGGCCGCCACAGAGAAAGCCCGGGTCCGAGTGCTCGTCCTCCGGGCTTCCCGAGGGGTGGTGACCAAGCAAGTGCGCCGCGCCTGCCGAACGGGACGGGCCGAAGTTGACCACTGAGCGATACGCTCTGCCAGGTAGTCCGGTCCCAAGCCATGGAGGGTTTTATAAACTAAAACCAGGACCTTGAATCTGATCCGGGCCGCAACGGGCAACCAGTGCAAGCGGGCCAGGACTGGGGTGATGTGGTCGTAACGACGCACACCAGCCACCAGCCTGGCCGCCGCGTTCTGGACCCGCTGCAAGCGCCGGAGAAGATTCAAGGGCAACCCCATGTAGAGCGCGTTACAGTAGTCCAGCCTCGAGATCACCAGAGCTTGGACCACTGCTCTCCCCGAGGTATGGGCGGATCTGGGCGATCCGACGGAGATGGAAATAGGCGGACCTGGTCACCGACGCCACCTGGTGCTCCATGGCAAGCGCCGGGTCCAGGAACACACCCAGATTCCGCACCCTCTCCGCGAGCTGGAGGGAGACTCCCCCCAGACAGGGAAGAGGGACGACGGCGAGCTCCCGAAGAACATAACCTCCGTCTTCTCGGGGTTGAGCTTAAGCCTGTTCGCCCCGGTCCAAGCCAGTACGGCCTCCAGGCACCCATCGAGAACTTCCACAGCTTTCACAGCAGAGGTGTTAAAGGAGAGATAGAGCTGCGTGTCATCAGCGTACTGATGACAGCAGACTCCAAAACTCCTGATGACCCCCGCCAACGGCCTTACGTAGATGTTAAACAGCATGGGGGACAGAGACGACCCCTGTGGAACCCCACACGGGAGGATCCTCCCCGATAACTCCCCCATGCTGCACGTACTGTGGCCGGCCCTCCAGGAAGGAACGGAGCCAACTGCAAGCAGTGCCTCCGATTCCGACCTCAGAGAGCCGGTCCAACAGGATACCATGGTCGACAGTATCAAAGGCCGCTGACAGATCCAGGAGGACCAACAGGGAAGAGCAACCCCTGTCGGCCGCCCTGAGAAGGTCATCTTGCAGGGCGACCAAAGCTGTTTCGGTACCCCGGCGGGGCCTGAACCCGGACTGGCAAGGATTGAGGCACTGCCGATCCTCCAAGTATGACTGCAGCCGGACTGCCGCCACCCTCTCGATCACCTTGCCCATAAACGGGACATTGGCGATAGGACGATAGTTTGTCAGATCATCCACCGCCAGGCCAGGTTTTTTCAAGATGGGCTTTACCACCGTCTCCTTCAGACGAGAGGAAAAACCCCTCGCTGAACGAGGCGGTGGCGATGGCAGAAGCCCATTCGGCCATAGTTCCTCTGGCAGCTCTAATTAGCCAGGCAGGGCAAGGGTCGAAAGGAGTGGAGGCAGGCCGGCAATGCACCATAGCCTTGGAGATCTCGACAGCAGAAACAGGCCCAAGCGCATCCAACCGAGGCGATGAAGGCGGACCAGCAACTGGAGATGGCGGGGCAGGACCACTGCAACCGGAGTCAAAACCAGCACGGATGGCCTCAATCTTAGTTTGAAAAAAGGCTGCGAATTGCTCACTACTGAACTCAGTAGGAGGAGGCCTGGCCAGACTAGGATTGCTGAGGTCCCGAACCACCCGGAAGAGCTCCGCCTGGCGGTTCGAGGCCTCAGCAATTCTCAGGGAGGTGAAAGATGTTCTAGCCTCCCTTATCGCGATGATATAGCGACTAGACTGGGCATCAACGGCAGCCTTACTCAACGCCGTGCGGGATTTCCTCCAGCTGCGTTCCAGCCTCCTCCTAACCTGCTTCATTGCCCTAAGCTCCCCCGTGAACCATGGGGAGGGCCGGGCTCGGCAGCGGAGGAGGCGCTTGGGGGCGATCCGGTCAATGGTGTGGACAGCTGTTTCATGCCAAAGATTCGCCACACCCTCGGCCGGAACATCAGCCAAACCACCAGGTAGTCCCCCAAAGAGCTCACCGAACCGCTGAGGGTCCTGGAGCCTCCGGGGGCGGGCCAAAATAGTGGGCCGGTGGTCCCCGCGGGGAGGAGCCGAAATTGCCAGGGAAAATGAAAGCAGGTGATGGTCTGTCCATGACACAGGAAGGGAGACAAGGTCCCCCACCTCCAGACGCGAATCCCCCGACATGGAGGTAAACACCAGATCCAGGGTGTGACCAGATCTGTGGGTGGGGCATAAAACATGCTGGGACAGACCCATGGAAGCCATGGATTCCACGAACTCCAGAGCTATACCAACAAGCCCACCATCCGCATGCACGTTGAGGTCTCCCGCAACCAATAGGCGCGGGGATCTCAACAATGCAGCGGAGATGAACTCTGTGAGCTCTGGAAGGGATTGTGCAGGGTTGCGGGGAGCTCGGTAGCCCAGCACAATGCCAAATCTGTCCCGCTGTCCCACCAACAGATGAAGTACCTCCAACCCCTGGCTAACCAATGTCGAGGCCCTGCTGACGTGTAAAGAATCCCTGTAGACGATTGCGGCCCCCCCCCCTTTTGACCCCCCAACCTTCCCACTCCCTCTACCAGATACCCGGGCGGGCAAAGGAGAGAGAGAGAAGCCCCCCCCCACCGTGCCCACCCAGGTCTCGGTGATGAATGCCAGGTCGGGCTTCCCATCCGCAATGGTATCATAGATGAGAGGGATCTTGTTATGAACCGACCTTTATAAGGTCACTGGTATCTATTGCTACTTCTTTTTCAATACTGATCATGGCAAGGTTTGACAATCTTTCTTGAGACATAGTTGATCTTAAATGAGCCCCCAGGAGGACGTTCCCTGGCAGGGGATCAACACCCGCCCCCTTGAAGGGCCGACCTGTCTCTCCTGGGCTGGGGGGTCCAGGGAGGTGGGCCGCTGCCCACCAAAGGCTCTGGCCAACCACAACCCCTTCCTCTTGAAATGTCTCTGTAAACCTCCCAGAGAGTTCTCAGGGGCAGTGGCCCCCCAGGGGGTAGTAGGAGGCCAGCCAGCAGCAGCACAGGGGGGGGGCTGGCTGGGTGTGTGTGTATCTGGGGCTCCCCAAACCTCACACTCTGTGACCCACATCCGTTTAAGAAGGCAGTCCCCCCCACACTGGACATCCTGGGGGAGGGAATGGGAGGGCCCACCAGGGCTTTCTGGACAGGCACTGCCAGACCCCTTTCTTCTTGGGAGCCAGAGGTGTCTGGTGCCCCCACCTCCCTGGGGACGTGGGGAGGGCTTTTCTCCCGCTTCCTCGGTGCAAAAAAAAACACCCTTAGGGAGGGCTCCCCTCTTTCTTTTGGCTGGGCTTGGAGGCTCCCGGCTCATGCGGCAGCCCAGGGAGGTACAGCCGTTTGGGCGCAAACTTCTCCCCGGGAAGGGAACAGGAGAATGGGGCACCGCCCCCCCATGTCTTCTGCAGAAGGCGAAAGGAAGTTTCATTTGGCCAAGAAGAGGAAAGCGAGCAGTGCAAGGAGGCGCTGCCCGTCCCCCCCACCCCCCACCCCCCCTCCAGCCAGGCCGAAGGCTGAGCGCAAGAGGCTCCGGGGAGAGCGAGAGCCACCCAGGCCTGCTCGCGGCGGCGGCAGCTGCAAGGGGGAGGCGCCGCATCCCCGCCCGGCTTGTGCACAGCCCCAGGTAGCGGGACCGGTCGGCGTCCTGTCCCCCCGCCCCGCTCCGCCCCGCCTTGGCCAAGCGCCGGCTTCTGCTGCAGCGGCGTCGGCGTCGGTGGTGTTGCAAGGAGGAGCCTGCGCAGGGAGGGGCGCTCCTTGCAAGGGAGGCGGAGGGAAGGAAGGGAGCGGCGGCTGCCTGGCGCCCAGAATGAGAAGGAGGAGGAGGAGGCGGCCAGGAGGAGCCGCCGCCCGCATGGGACCCCCGGCCCCGTCGGGTTGCGGCGGTTGGTGGTGGTGGTGGTGGTGCTGCTGCTGCTGCGCGCGCCTGCCTGCCTGCCTGCCTGCGGAGAGTTTTGGGGTTTGGGGGTTCAGGCGCCCTTGGGGTTCAGGCGCCCTGGTTCATTGAACCACAAAGGCCTATGGGAAAGTCACCCCTGACAGTATATATATTCCTGCTCCCAGGGCACTGTTTCAGTGACTGCAGGATTGTGGCTTAAATTTTTAAGTAGCTTAATAATTATCTATGATTTATGAATATATTTGTCTATCTCTTTATATACTTTAGAGGTAGTGTGGTGTAGATGATCGAGTTTCAGACGAAGACTCAAGAGACTCACTGCAAGGTGACTATCCTAAACTACATCTTAAATATCACATACACTGTAAGAAATCTATTGAGGTTGCCATAAATTGGAAGTGACTTGATGGCACATTACAGCAAGACCTATGTATATCGATCTGTCCTTTCTTTTTCAAAGGAGGAATCTTTCCAGTTTCACCACTTTGAATCATTAAAGGTCTTTGTTCTCAAAAAGAAAAAGAAAGTGGGCTGAGTCATCTTAACTTTTGGTGAATGCTTTATTCTTGTTTAAAATGTAAGTAGTCTTCGCTGCGTCATAAAGAAAGCCCTGGCAAAACCAGCCTGGAAAGTTTTCTGGCATGGACCTAAAATGAGCCACAATCTTGTCTGAAGGTGCTCCATATATCATCATTATAGGGTAATTATACAATGTTTTATCAAAATAACTTTGCTTACCCTTGAAATAGACACTGGCTTTCAAAGGGAAAGAAGTCAAAGTTGAAACAGCTGGAATCCCATTATTTGGTTAATATTTTTAAAAGTCCAAGTAATTTTGCTGCCTGGTTTTTAAGGAGCACGAGCAGCATTATATGAAGACCAGCTCATTTGTTTTTGGATTTTCTGCAGCACCTGGGAGTGTTTTAACCAAATGACCCATCTTTGAATACCCAGGAAATAAATTCACTATTTTGTGAAGCCAGAAGGCCTGAATGCTTAGCACATAAATCAAAGGGCAGCAGATGCAGCAAAGAGGCAAACTTGAAGCTAAAAGATGCAGACGCTGCACTGATGCCTGAATAGTAATTCTGAAAAAGAAAGCTGATAGATTAGGGAAGGTGGAAAGGTATAAATGGGGGATATGCGGAAAGATGAACTAAATCAGGCCTCACAGTTTTAGCAACTTCATTGAGGTTACAATGACTAATGCATACAGAATGGACACAAAGGCACTAAATTGTTATGCACAGCTTCATCAGGATAGCTTGCTGATGATTTTTCAAGTGGATTTAGTCCATGTAGACTTGGCTTGCATACCCTCAGGCATACTGCTAGGTTATAGATTTTCTTTACAATTAGGTCCACCATGCAAAATTTATGGAAGATGTTGAAATTACTTGGAGTTTGAAAGGTCTATGCAATACTGGTACCTTGTGGCAGAAAAATAAGCCTAAATTCTAAAGTGAAATTCTTACTGGATGGCCCTCTGACAAATGCTCAGCTCCAGCCCCAAACTGCTTTAGCTTCATTTTATTTAGGCCTAATTAGGAATTCTCACTGCCATTATTGTTGTGATGCTGGCAGTGGAAAAGAGCAGACAAAAACATTTATTTTCTATCAAAGACACTGAAAGGTATCTTTTTTTTAAAAAAAAGATTTGCATTGTAAACAAGCTGGTTAGCTGGAAGTTGAGTCATGGCTACTGGACTTCTTTTTTCTTGAGAGATAGAAACATTTTGCTGCTCATCCAAGCAGCTTCATCAGTCTGAATACAACTAGTGCGAGTCCTCCATCTTATAGTCAGCTTTGACCTCTTGTCACCCTGGTCTGAAATAGGCTCATAAGATGAACAATGGCCTGAATAGGCTTGTTAGGTGGACAATAGTATCCATAGCCTTAAGGTGAACAATGGCCTAAGGGGCTGAAACCTATAAAGTTTCTATCTCTCAAGAAAAAGAAGCCCAGTAGCCATGACTCAACTTCCAGATAAACTCACCTGGATGACTGAGAATCTTCACAGACAAGCTGGTTAGCTCAATGAGTTAAGTACTTTTGAGTACTCCTTACTAAGATGGGCACGAAATGACCAATTTTCCGTTACCGTTATCTGTTAGTTGTTCCGTTACATAACAGAATGAAGAATGTCAATTTGGACAGGTCAGGCTTGAACTGAACAGAACCAAGAAAAATTTGTTCGGTTCTGTTCATTTCCGTTAGTGGTGGTGTGTGATAAAATGGACTGGAGCTGTGGGGAAAAAACGGTGCAGGAAACCGCAGCTTTTTTTAGGCAGAGCCCCAAGCACTGATCAGCTGTAGTGCGGGGGGCTTGGGACTTGGCAAAAAAAGTTTTAGAAGCCTCTGCTTTCCTGGCACCGATTGGGCACATTGGGGGAGGGAAGCTCCCCGGCTTATTTTTAAACCTCCTTTGCTTTTTAAAGACCAAGAAGATAATTTTCGCCGCCTGCTACCGCCACCTCCGGAACTCTGGGTCAAGCATGCCTAAATAGTAACCTTCTTTTCGGAACCAAACTTCAGACCACCACCACCCCCTCCAGCAAAACACTCCCCTGCCATAAAATCTGGTGGAGAGGTTGCCTTTTTCCACCACAATATGCCCACTTCTTTTTGGTACACAGTATCTCTTAAAACAACAAAAATAAAATCACATGATTTATTCCTAGCCAAGGTTTGGGTGCTCGCTTTCTTACATTCTCCCCCCCCTTTGCCGTGCCATCGTAAAAAAAGGAAAATATTAACAAGCGAGCTCAGCGAAGTACACCCTCTTTCCCCCTCACCTTTCCTCCGATCTCCCGGGCTTGTCTCCTCCGCCCTCATGGTCATGGACCCTCTGTGGTGTGTGTGTGTGTGTGTGTGTGTGTGTGTGTGTGTGTGTGTGTGTGTGTGTGTGTGTGTGTGCGTGCGTGCGCGCGTGCACCACACATGTTTATGGAGAAGAGGGAAGCTGGTGGGGAACAATGCTGTGCTCCTTAAAGGTTGTCTTTCCGCATCCATTTGGCAATGAGGGTGAGGAACAGAGGAGGCAGCAACCCCAGGAGATCCTGAATCAGGGCAGGGGTAAAAGAGGGTGTATTTCGCTGAGCTCGCTGCTTTGCTATTTTGCTTTTTTCGTGATGGTATGTTAAAGGGCGGTGGGGGGAGGAGGGGGATAATTTAAGAAAGCGAGCACCCAAACCTTGATTACCAAGAATCACTTGATTTTATTTTAGTTTTGTTAAGAGAGACCAAATGGATTGGGCATATGGGGGTGGTGGAAAAAGGCAACCTCTCCTTTTTATGGGGGGGTTGTTTTGCTGGGTGGTGGTCTGATGTTTGGGATCCTTTAGCCACATTTGTTCCGGTGTTTGGGTGGCGGGGGCGGTGGCAGAAGACGGCGAGAATTATTCTTGTTCTTTTAAAAACAAAGGGATTTAAAAATAAGCCAGGGCGCTTCTGCCTCAATGCACCTGGAAAGCAGAAGCTTTTAAACCTTTTTTTTTTTGCTGAATCCCAAGCCCGTGCTACAGCTGATCGGCGCTTGGGGCTGTGCCAAAAAAAATGCTGCGGTGTCCATGCTGGCTTTTTCCCCATAGGAATGCATTGCTTCAATGCATTACTATGGGAAAATGAAAATCGAACCAAAACGACAAACGGAATGAAGTTTTCTAGAAAAATCCATTTCAACGGAACCAAACTGAAATGAAAAGGGCCTGAACCAAAACAGAAACGGAACACCATTTTTTCATTTCGTGCCCATCTCTACTCCTTACACAGAAAACTCTGGAAAGGGTTGCCGTAAGTCAAAATTGTCTTCATGGCATAGACTGAGTGATGATGATGATGTGAGAAATTGTACGGTAATACCTTGGTTTAAGAGCAACTTGGTTTAACAGCATTTTGCATGACAAGCAAACATTCTAAATTTTGCCTTGATCAACAAGCAATGACTTGCAGTACAAGTAACTGGAACAGGTTACATAATCACAAGTGAGCCAATGGTGGCTCCCCCCCCCACTGGATTGTGGGTCATTGTTTGGAATGTTCCCTCTCAGGAAGCCTCCAAATCAGAGGAAGGAGTCAGGAATGGAGGTCTCCCTTGCATCACCCAGGAATATTTTCAAAGGGGAGTGCAGGTTAAGGGTTTGTTTTATTTTTCTTTATATTTTTCTTTAATTTGTTTTCAACATACTTTTTTACTTTTCAAATCATTTCTAGTCATGGGGCAGTTAGGCAAGTGTGTATAGGGCTACAAGTAGCATTTTTATTATCAACATAAAAACACAGAGTAAAATCCAGTTGTTAGTCCCAAGCAGAGCAGATTCCACAGCCAGGAACATAAACCATGGTGTGGATGTGGACTTCTAGCCAACTTTTTTGTGAGTTTTGATATGTTGTGTACAGTGTGTGTTCTATAGGGCTCCAGAATGAGTCGTCTGAGTTGCCATTGTTTCTTACTGGGAAATTTGCTTTGATGTAAGAGTGTTTTGGCTTAGAAGCATGCTTTTGGAACCTTGCTCATAAACCAAGGTATTAGTGTAATGCCCTGTAAATCTGTTTGTAGGAGGTGAGAAGTAATCTTCTAATATGGAGCCAGTCTGCAGGTGGGAAAATGTGGATCCATGAAAGTCACTAGGGATGGGATTTTTAACCAAAACCCCCATAATCTTCCATTCTGGGGGTTCTACCTAACAAGTAGACATCTTACAGACTCCTAAATGTGGCTCACCTGGGAGAAAGATCTAAACCCAAAAACACCGAGACCTAGTGCCACTTATCTTCCTGTGCAGAAAGGAAGCTCCTAACTAGCACAACTGGAAGAACAGGAAGCTTAACTAGTGTTAGACATAATTTCCTTCTTTGCTGCTGCAGGGATTTTTTTTTCCCATTGGAACAAAGTGCTTTTATTCCCAGAAGAACAATGGGTTACACATCTGGCTAGGGAGACAGAGGTTGGAGGTCTGATTCCCCACTGTGCCTCTTTGATGGGTTGGATCCATAGAGCTCCTTCCAGCCTAGCAGCTTTGAGATTAAGTTTATTAACTTCTCCCATAAACTGAAGGGCTTTTAAAAAAAAACAACCTCTTACCATATTTTGGAATTTCCTTCAAGGCATTTTTTTCTAGTGCCACCAAGGGGCAATTACAGGAATAAGTAACTCGAGAACACCCTGCTATTGTAAGAAATTGGGGCCCCATTACTCTTGAGAGATTTCCTTATTCTAACACTTATTGAATAGCTGGCAGATACAGAATGTCCTGATGTGATTTACACCTGATGTGATGCCATTGAATGTGAGCAATTTATAGCGGAAGAAAATGTTTTTCTCCCTCTTGATGCACTTCCTTTTCCTAAAAAGTGCCCATTCTGGCTTGACATTGTGCTGTAGAACATTTATTTATGACTCTGACTTGGCAAATATGTCATTTGCAGGGCCATTGGGAAAGATTTATTGTTACTCCCCATCTTCTAGGTTGCAATGTTTGAGCCAGAAATGATCAAAGAGTTGAGTATGAGTTTAAAGAAGCATAGCCTATGTGGGAGCATAACAAGATGTTAATTTTAGTGTGAAATGTATTGGTGTCAGTCCCCCCCCCAACAAAGGCTGAATCTTTCAATATACTCAGAAACACTGCTGAGGTTTATGCTCTAATTTGATTTCCCAGCTCCTATTTGATCCTTTTAGTTCTGTGTCTCAAGCTTCCGGGAGCAGTGGTACCCCACATCGCATTCTTCTGAGGTGGGGTGTGAAACTGCTTGGTGGCCTTATCTTTCAGAATCCAGGGATACGCCAGAAAAAATGGACTCTGGTGGAACTAATGGCATTCTGTGGGGTTTATGGGAGTTTTCATCTGTGTTAAACAATTAAAACAGAATAACACTAGTTCATGTTCACATAGATAAAGAGGTAACTTTTGGAACCTTTGTAATAAGTTACTTCTTTAATTTAAAACAATCACTTTCCAGACTCTGCTAGGATTGACGATACACTGCCACATTTTGCCATGATGAAGTCATGAAAGCTAAATAGCTCAGTTCCCCAATTATCATTTTTGCAGGCTGGTAAAAAGAACTAAGGTTGTACCTTCTCTAGGGAGTCAATCCATCTTGCATTTAGTCATCCTTGTTTCCTGCTGCCTCTCACTTTTTGTAGCATTGTTCTCTTTTCCAGACAATCTTGCTTTCTCATTATATGCTCAAAGTAAAATAGCTTCAGTTTATTTGTGGACTTCAAAATAATCAGACTGTTGTTTTGATTATATTTAGCACTAGGATTATTTTTGTGTTCTTCTTAAGCTTGATATTAGTAGTTCATAACCAGTATTTCATTTTGCTTCTGGTCTTCTTTTGGCAGACAGAATCTAGCTTCTCCATCTCCTGTTTCCAACTATGTAGTTTCTTTTATTTCTGCATTGGCCATCTGGTGATGTACAGCCATCTGTTTAGTTGCCTGAATTTGCACTTGTGATCAACAAATTGTTGGCTTCATAAAACTCTATGAGTCATTCTCATAGATATTCTGTTGCTTCATTTGTCTCTTGGATCAAAATTTTCAGTGATAAATGGTTCTGCTTTTGTGTTCAAATGACATATAATTATAAGCTCATCTTGTTTTGGAGTGTTTATTTTTTATCTTGAAAATCCTATGATGAAGCAGCCCAAAATGAAATATCTACTTGGAAATAGTAACAGAAAATCAGTGTCAAATAACACAGTTTACAATTGCACTCAACACTGCCAGAGGGCTCTTAAAGACAGAACCACTGATATACTTGTATGATAATTAGAGATGGGCACGACTTAGCGGTATTCCCGTTTCCGTTTCCGTTACTCTGTCAACATATGTAAAAGTTGATAAAACATATGTTATGTATATTTAACAGAATGTGTAAAGTGAATTGTAAAATGGAGGCAGTTAGATTCTGCAGTATCATGATGTTAATCCACAAGTGTTAGAGACTAGTAATCACAGGCATGTTTAGTGATGAAGTGCAGGTGGAACTGATTGTAACATCATGATTTGTAATGGATAGATCAGATTGCATCAGATTGTTAATTAGTGATTGCATCAGATCTTATGAGTGCTGAATAGTATAAAAGGCACTAGCTTGTCATTTGTAATTTGGGGACTGTTGTGGTGAGAACAGTTCACCCCATACTCTGTTTATCTGTTTGATATATTGTATATAATGCTTGGTTATTATGCTGTGTATATTTTGATGTATATATGAATATATGAGTTTTTACTCTATTCATTGTCATTGTCTTTCTGATAGACTAACTCTGCAAACCCTTTATATCAATACTAACATTTTATCTACGTTACTGCTGCACTGCTTTGTGTCAGGCACAAGTAAATATTATTATTATTATATTTGCTGCCCCCTTAAATCTGCTGACAGGGTTATGGGCCCAGCTGGGTCAGCAGCCTGATGGGTTTTGTTGTACCTGTATAGATAAAGTGTGTGTTGTTTAAAGTTGTGTTTTTGCAGAGGAAACAGGTTGAAGTTGGAACTGAGATAAAGCAGAGCTGCAAAGGATTTCTCTCAGAGGCTTGGAATGAGAGCAGAGGAGAAAAGCAGCTGATAAGGACAAGCCAAGCAAAACAGAGTGTGATTTAAACTGGAAGCTGTGGAGGCTGAGGAAATATTTGCCGAGAAAGAAGCTGAAATAAGTGTTGCAGATAACGGCAGATAAGGAGCCGGCACATATCAGCAAGAATGGCAAGTATAAATTTAAATTCAAAGCCTCTTGTAAAACTCTCTGACAATAATTACCTTAATTGGTGTCTGCAAATGAAGCATTTCTTGATCTTCCATGAGCTCTATCAGTATGTAGATAAGCAGCTTGATGAGGAAGTTGATGAGGAAGATTTGAAGAAGAATGAAAAAGCCTTGGCAATTATAATGTTGTCCTTGGAGGAATCCCAGTTCGTTTATGTGAAGGAAGCAAAAACAGCTCATGAGGCTTGGTCGTTTCTCAGAGCAGCTCATATCAGAGACACAGCTGGGAGTAAAGTATCTCTAATGAAAAAACTATTCCAGTTAAAGCAGAGCCCAGGTGAAACTATTTCTGATTATATAAGGAAAGTAAATAGTATATTTCAGCAATTGTCTGAAGTGGGCATAAATCATGAAGAGGAGTATAAATGTCTTGTTATATTATCAAGCTTGGATGAGTCATATGACAATTTAGTAATGGGATTAGAAGCTATGAAGAGTGATGAGTTGTCTATATCATATATACAGTCAAGAATCCAGCAGGAAGAATCAAGGAGGAATGATTCTAAAGTAAATAATAAGCCTGCTCAAGTGTCTGGAGAAACAATACAAGTAATTAGAAGATGCTATAATTGTGGGAGTGACCAACATGTTTTTCGTTACTGTGATAAGATAAACAAGCGGCAAAAGCAAAATAGAGTTGCCGGCACAGGCTGGAAGAGTGAAGGTCAACAGCTGTCTGTAATTAATGATAAGGAACAAAAGGGCTCAAGACAGGAATTGTTTGTTGTAGATTCAGGAGCCAGTATTCATTGTGTAAACAAGAAATGTTTGTTTGAGAAACTAACTTTGTTTAATTGTAGAAATGTAACCTTGGCAGACGGGACTCAGGCAAAAGTCTGTGGTGAAGGTAATATATTTTTCAAACCTCTCAAATGTGTATTTGATAAGGTCCTGTATATACCGTCTTTAAAGAATAATTTATTGAGTGTGCCTATGCTTGTAAAACAAGGTTATCAAGTACAGTTTAGTGAGAATAGTTGCAAGATTGTAAAGGATGGGAAAACAATAGCAACTGGACGGCTCCAAAACAGTTTGTTTATGATAAGCACTTCTGAGAAAGTTTTGAACATGGTTGAAAATAAGCCTCTACATGACAAATGCATACATCTGATGCATAGAAGATTAGGGCACCTAAGTTTTGAAAGCATTAGGAAAACTTTGCAACATGTGGAACATGGGTCTGTGCAAAGCTGTAAAAAGTTTTTAGATTGCCATGTTTGTAAAAGCACAAAAGTAAAGTCTGCTTCCATATCAAAAAAGAGTTTGAGAAAGTCACATCAACCACTACAGTTGGTACATATTGATGTGATTGGACCCATGGCTAATTCATTTGGTGGTGCCAGGTTTTGTCTAGTGATAACAGATGATTATTCACGTTATTCTTGGGTTTACATAATAAAGCACAAAAGTGAAGTGAGTGCTGTATTTAGGAAATGGTTTGTGATGGCAGAAAGACAGTACAAGCAGAAAATTTTAGCTGTACAAAGTGACAGAGGTGGTGAATTTTTAGCAAAGCAGTTTGTTGAATATTTAGAAAAGAAAGGGGTGAAACATAGATTGACAAACCCTTCTGCTTCTGCTGAGCATGGATTATCTGAGAGGAAGAATGGGATTCTTCAAAATATCATGAATGCAATGTTGGCAGATGCAAAACTTCCAAAAGGTTACTGGGCTGAGGCAATGAAATATGCAAATTATGTGTCTAATAGAGTGTGGAGTTCAGCTGTGAATGAAGTTCCATATACTCTAATACATGGTAAAAAACCTTCAATCAAATATCTCCATTTATTTGGCTCTGAAGCCTGGGTATTAATTCCAAAGAGGTATAGACACAAGAACAGTCCAAAGTCTAGAAAGCTTATGTTTATTGGTGTTCAGCCTGCAGCTAAATCCTGGCGTTTTTGTGACAGTCATGGAAAAGTTTATATAAGCAGGTCTGCAAAATTTTGTGAACAGAAAAATTGGGAAGCTATACATGCTAATAATGAAGTATTTTTGCCAAGCATTTGTCCCCACACTGAGGTTGAAGAGGTTGCCAGTGATGGAGGGGAGTCTACAGCATTACATGATGGAAAAGTGAAAGATGAGATTGCCAGTGATGGAGGGGAGTCTACATCATTGCATGATGAAAAGGTGGAAGATGAAGAGCCAGTGTTGATCAGAAAATCTACTAGATCTAACAAAGGAGTGCCACCTGAAAGGTTTGTTGTGAATAATGTATTCCATGAGCCACAGAATTTTGAACATGTGCTGCTGATGCCTGGAGAAGAAAGGAAGTAGTGGATGATGGGCCATGGACAAAGAGCATATGTCTCTGAAGGAACGGCAAGTGGATGCACCAGTGAATAGCGCCAAAGAGCAAAGGACATTTTGCAAGAGAAATAGGTTGCTTGTATACAAAAAGTTTTTTGATATTGATAGTATTTGTTAATGAAGCATTGGAAAGGTATAAAGCATGTATTGAAATATCTTAAGGGAACAATGCATGAAAAGTTGAAAATATCCATATGTGATAATCTTGATTTAATTAGCTATGCAGATGCTGACTGGGGTTCAAGTCCAGAAAGGAGGTCAATGTCTGGATATGCCATATTTTTAGGTAACTCACTAATTATCTGGAAAGCCCGAAGACAAAGGTACATTTCGTGTTCTTCTACAGAAGCTGAGTATGGGGCTGTGAGTGATTTGTGTTGTGAGTTAACCTGGGTAGTACAATTATTAAAGGATGTGAATGTGAATATGAAATTACCAGTCAAAGTATATAATGATTCTTTTTCGTGTATCCAATTAACACAGAATCAGAAGGTCGGATCCAGAAGCAAGCACATTGGGATCCGTTACAAGAATGTCAAGGACTGCATAGAACAACATTTGATTGTATTGGAATATTGTACAAGTGTTGATAATTATGCTGACATATTTACAAAGCCTTTGTGTAAAGATAAACATGTATGTTTTAAGAAAAGGCTAGGAGTTGAAATCTGTTAAATATAGGAGGGGTGTCAACATATGTAAAAGTTGATAAAACATATGTTATGTATATTTAACAGAATGTGTAAAGTGAATTGTAAAATGGAGGCAGTTAGATTCTGCAGTGTCATGATGTTAATCCACAAGTGTTAGAGACTAGTAATCACAGGCATGTTTAGTGATGAAGTGCAGGTGGAACTGATTGTAACATCATGATTTGTAATGGATAGATCAGATTGCATCAGATTGTTAATTAGTGATTGCATCAGATCTTATGAGTGCTGAATAGTATAAAAGGCACTAGCTTGTCATTTGTAATTTGGGGACTGTTGTGGTGAGAACAGTTCACCCCATACTCTGTTTGTCTGTTTGATATATTGTATATAATGCTTGGTTGTTATGCTGTGTATATTTTGATGTATATATGAATATATGAGTTTTTACTCTATTCATTGTCATTGTCTTTCTGATAGACTAACTCTGCAAACCCTTTATATCAATACTAACATTTTATCTACGTTACTGCTGCACTGCTTTGTGTCAGGCACAAGTAAATATTATTATTATTATATTTGCTGCCCCCTTAAATCTGCTGACAGATTTGTATCTGTTACTCTACGGAAACGGTAATGGGAATTACTCCGCCAGACTTCGAGCTCGAACCAACGAACGAACAATTTTGGTCTGATTTGTCATGCTCGTTCCTTGCATCGCATGATTGCGCGATGCCACGCAGCACAGAAAAAAAGTTTTTAAAAGTTAAAAAAACCCGGTTCCCGGCCAAAAAGCAGGCGGAAAAATGCCTGCCGTGCCTCAGGGCACCTACCAGAGGGGTTGTTTCTGGAGGTCCCTGGCCTCCCCCCCCATCCCACGTCCTGGGCTGCTCTGGTAGGACTCGCCGCAGGCTCGCAGCCAGCAAAAAGCCCAGTCTCGCCGCCAGCCGCCGCGATTAAAGCGCAAGCAAGCGGCACGGACGGCACAGGAAAAAACTTTTAAACTCTCCCCCCACCCATTCCCGGGCCAAAAAAGCAGGTGGAAAAATGCCTGCTTGACTAAGGGCGCAGGGCACCTACTGGAGGGGGGGTCCCGCCTCCCCCCATCCTGGGCAGCCGGACTCACCATGCCATGCGGTGAGGGCGGGGGATCTAAAATGGGGCGGCGAACGCAATATTGGTTTTGAAATCATGGTCCAAAAACACACAAGCACAACAAAAACACGCGAAAATTTATAAACTGCCAGATTTTTCACAGTAGCAGTGGGTTTTTTCTTGCAACAAAATGTCTCTCCTCTCCTCCTCTGTCCTCCATTGATTTTATTTTGTTTATTTTTTTTTACACCTGCGCAATGATGGGCTGGCCGAGTGGCCAGCCATGTGGGAGTGGACGACCATGCAAATTTTTGGAGCCATTCCACCAATCTCATGGCCACTTGGCCATGGAGACTTCTGGGATGTGCCAAAAAGCCCCCTAAAACCTGCCCTAGCCCCGTAACCCTAACCCTAATCCTTGACTCCTTACTTACCCATACGTCACAGACTGTCTTCTTAGTGGGTCAGAGAGGCACCCAGAGGTGCAACCCACTAGCCCACCGTAACCTTACCCGTCACTAGCCTAACCCTAGCCCTTGCACTAACCCACCTTAACCCTAAGCCAGATCTACTTGCATTGCACTACACGCAAGTACAATTCCCTTCTTTGTGAGACATGGTGGTGCGAGAGCCTTAGGCATCACCCTATGGCTCTGGGTTCACTGCCATCACTAGTCTCACTGTCTGCAACTGGTATGCATATCCATATGGCTATGCATGCATTTTGCAGCAGCAGGTGAGGAGGGGAGACCCCCATGTTGAGGGGTCTCTTGGAGCCTGCTTCCCCTTCCTAGTGGGTGAGGATAGGAGGCACCCACGGGTGTCTCCAGGAGCCCGCTTTCCCTTTATAGCGGGCCAGAGGAGGCACCCACCCCACAGAGGTGCCTCCAGGAGCCCGCTCCCCCCCAAAAAAAACAGTACTAACAACAACGAAAAAACAAAAAACGAACCGACTAATTTTTGCAAATTTTTGCGAAAAACGGAAACGACCCGAAACGGAACCGGCCCGACTAACGACAACTCGAAAAAAAATTTTTTTTTCAAGTCGTGCCCATCTCTAATGATAATCTATTTCAACACACACACACACACACACACACACACACACACACACACACACACACACACACACACACACACACACACACACACACACTACCTTTAATCTCACAGGTGAAATGAGTTTGCATAAGAATGGAAAACTGCTCATGCATCTTTAAAATTTCCATTCCATGATGGATTAGCATACACAAAACTCATTTTCTACCATCACTGATCCTGGTTTAGGAGGCAAACTATATTCAGAGGCATCCTCACACCACAAATTTATTTATTCATTTGTTCTATTTTCTACTGAACCTTTCAAAAATTATTTTGGTATAGCTTACAAAAATCCTAATTAAAATCAACCTCTTATTTAGAATTCATTAATAAATTTTCAATAAGCTACTTTAAAATCAGCAGGTTGGTGGAAAACTATTGTAATAGTCAGCCTCCTTCCCAAAAACATTTCCACTGCTCTGGCACCTTAATCTTAAATCTCCTCTACATATTTTTAAACATTTCAAAAGAGGCCCAGGGGGTGGGTGAACCCCCTTATATAGGTCTTTTGCCTTGCCCCCTCCCTGTCCTCGTGAGGCCTGAGGAAGTGTATGTCTCATACTACTTCACCCAGGGATGGCAGTGTGGCACCCATGCTGGACAGTGCCGGCGGTGGAGATGACCCTTCTCTTAAATCCCCTCTACATATTTTTACATATTTCCTGATAGCCTGATAGATTTTCGCTACAATAAACAATTCAGTGATATAAAAACGTCCAGATAGAAAATGAGAACCACTTAGGTGAGGGCAAGGAGGTACTGTAGATTGTGTCCACAAAATGAAAGGATGGGCATCTATGGATGAAAGAACTATTAGTAGTTTGAAATGAAATGTATCCACTAGAGATGGGCACAAAACAAACATTTTTTTCGTTTCCATTATTCGTTATTCGTTTTGTTACATAACAAAGTGACAAACAAAAATTGTGATGAAAATGGAACGAAATGAACAGAACCACGAAAATTGTGTTCGTTACGTTTCATTTTCGTTAATGGTGACGTGCAATGAAATGAGCTATTTAAAATGTTAAAAAACGCCCTGGACATCCATAAAAATGCAGCGATAATTATTTATACTGTCTGATAATACCTACAGGGGGGGTTGGGGTCCTTAAAACGTGCATTTATGTCTTTTCTCAGATCGCTATATTTTTTTCCTTTAAGGGGAGTTAGGGGACGTCAACCCAAAATGGCTCCCAGATGCCTAATATTGATTTCTTGGGTATTAAAACGCCCTGGACATCCATAAAAATGCAGCGATGATGCAATAATTATTTGAAATTATTACCTACCCGAGGGTTGAGGTCCTTAAAATGTTTGTTTTTGTCTTCTCCGATCACGATGTATTTTTCTTTTCCCTTTAAGGATGACAAAATGGATGTTGCCACTCCAGCCACAACATGGAGTGGCATGGAGGGCATAAAAAGCTCTGGCAGTCCCCATCCTCCTTGCAGTCCCCGGTGGGAGTTGGGGTGGGATTGCTGTCTCTGCGACTCTAGCTTCAGTCCTGCAGCCTCTCTCTCTCTGTGTGTGTGCGTACCCTCCCCTGCCCCACAGTGCAGTCACTCTGTGGCTGTCTTGCACCCTGGGCAACGCCCGCTGCTGCCTTTGCAGCCTCCCTGCATACCTAGTCTATACTGTGTCTCTGCCAGAATCAATTTTTTTTAGTGTTTTCCCTCTGGTCTGGGGTGTTGGGGGACGGCCTGCACGGAAATGCTTTAAAAATCATGAAAAAGGCAGGTAGAAACGGAAAACAAAAAAATGAAAAACAAAAACAAAATGTTTCCAAAAATTTGCGAAAAACAGAAACGAAACGAAACGGACCTCTCAACGACAAACAAAAAACCAAAACACCATTTTTTTCATTCGTGCCCATCTCTAGTATTCACAGAATTGTAGACTACCTGAGTTGGAAGCAGCTTATAAGGCCATCAAAGCCAACTCCTTGCTCAGCGCAGAAATCCAAATTACAGTAGATCCAACAGATTATCTTCTAATTTTCCCTTAAATGCCTCCCATGTTGGAACACCACCCAAGGGAATTGGTTCTGCTGTTGTACTGCTCTAACAGTTAAGAAGTTTTTCCTCATATTCAACCAAAACCTGGCTTCAGTTGAATTTCAGGAGAAACCTCTTAACTGTTAGAGTACTCATCATGCAGCTACAACATTTTTCACTATACACCACAGTTCAGTCAAAAACACAAGTAAGTCAGTGAGCAAAGTTCATCTTATACCTATAGATAGACAGAGGACCACCACCACCACTTGTCATAAAAATATTTTGAACATCAATCTGCAGAGTTTCAGTTAAGAACATAAGACCATAAGAACATAAGAAGAGCCATGCTGGATTAGGCCAAAGGCCCATCTAGTACAGCTTCCTGTATCTCACAGTGGCCCCACCAGATGCATCTGGGAACGCACAAGACTAGATATCTGTCTCCCCTGCATCTAGTCCTTGAGGTACCCCGGTTTTAAGCCTGGAGATTACACATCTCCCTCATGGTTTGTAACCTGTGATGGACTATTCCTCCAGGAATCTGTCCAATCCCCTTTTGAAGGCATCCAGGCCAGATGCCATCACCACATCCTGTGGCAGGGAGTTGCACAGACTAACAGTTGTTTTGCCTGCAACAGTCTTGAAATGGGGATGTCATGAGTCCACTCACCTATATGTCCTACTGATTCAAATTGACCTACTCTAGTTGTGGTTTACTTTAGCAAAGTAAGCTCCAATTAGAGTACATAAGAACATAAGAACATAAGAAGAGCCATGCTGGACCAGGCCAAAGGCCCATCTAGTACAGCTTCCTGTATCTCACAGTGGCCCCACCAAATGTGTCTAGGAGCACACAAGATGGATGGGAATTCTTTGAAAAGGTCAATAGGCATGTGGATTTGGGTGAGCCAGCGGATATTGTCTATCTTGGTTTTCAGAAGGCTTTTGACACAGTCCCTCACCAAAGCCCTCTGAGAAAATTGAACAGTCAGGGGATAAGAGGGCAGGTTCTCTTACAGATTGATAACTGGTTGAGATTCAGGAAACAGAGAGAATCAATAGGCAATTTTCACAATAGAGAGAGTTGAAAAGCAGTGTGCCCCTGGGATTCAACCGGAGGCCGGTGCTTTTCAATCTGTTCATAAATGACCTGGAGACAGGGATAAGCAGTGAGGTGGCCAAGTTTGCGGATGACACGAAACTCTTCCATGTGGTAAAAAATAGAGAAGATTGTGAAGAGCTCCAGAAGGATCTCTCCAAACTGAGGGAATGGGCTGCGAAATGGCAAATGCATTTCAATGTAGGAAAATGTAAATTAATGCATACTTGGGCAAAAAAACCAAAACTTTATCTATCAACTCATGAGCTCTGAACTATCCGTGAAGGATCAGGAAAGAGATCTTGGTGTGTTGTGGACAGCTCAATGAAGGTGTCTACCCCATGTGTGGCAGCGTTGAAGAAGGCCAGTTCCATGACAGGGATTATCAAAAAGGGGATTGAAAATAAAACAGCCAACATTATAATGCCATTGTACAAAATGATAGTAAGGCTGCACATGGAGTATTGTGTACAATTCTGGCCACCGCATCTCAAAAAAGACATAGGCCTTTGCTTCACGAACCGCTCGCTTCATGGCAAGCTCTCATTTCTGTGCGAATTGATCGTTTCAGTCTGCACGCTCCTCCTTTTTGGCTGCAATGCCACCCCAACCACACCCCCTTTACAGTGCTCCAAGCGGGGTGAGTGGTTCCCCTGCCAGCGGCCGGGAATCTTTTCGCTTCGCATCTCGCTTCACTCCCAACGTGACGTGTGGTCTCGGTTTTTGGCTTTTATTTCAAGTTTTTTTAAAAAATATTCAAACAGGGATATCGATGCATCGCTATATCGTTTCATCGCTTTGCGCTGTTACTTCCTCGCTTGAGTAGCGACGGTGGTGGCGGTGGCGGCGGGAGCAGGAGGAGCCGCTGCCGCCTCGCCCGGCCAGAGCAGGGCACCCGGGGCAGGCAGCGTGCAAGCGGCGGAGGGCGGGCGGCTGTGCCATGCGGGGCTCCCCCTGAGTAGTGGCGGCGGTGGCGGCGGGGGCTGCCAATGATGCCAGGAAACAGTTGAAATCAGTAGAGCCATTGCAACTGACAGTCCAGCATCAGTGCATCGATACGCCGTCGGTAGGTATTTTTTTAAAGGACGGATGGGAAATAAGGAACGTTGAAAAGTGGCATGCGAATGCGAAGGGAGCCCGTGAGGTTGTGCTCGAATTGGTCCTAAAACTGCAGCTCGTGAGTACTGAGAAACAGGGGCGGGAGCGAAGCGAGAACACGTGACCGCCACGTGACCGCCTCCGAATTCACAGCGAAGGCAAGGTCGGTTCGAAGCGAGGCACTTCGTGAAGTAACGGCCATAGTAGAACTGGAAAAGGTGCAGAAGAGAGCGACTAAAATGATTACTGGGCTGGGGCACCTCCTTTATGAGGAAAGGCTGCAACACTTGGGGCACTTTAGTCTGGAAAACAAGGTGCCTGAGGGGGCATATGACAGACGTACAAAATAATGCAAGGCATGAGTAAAGCGGATAGAGGGATGCTCTTCTCCCTCTCACAAAATACCAGAACCAGGGGACTTCCACTCAAACTGAGGTTTGGGAGAGTGAGAACAAAATATTTTTTATTTTTTACCCAGCGTGTTGTTAGGTATCAGGAGACAGATATCTAGTCTCGTGAGTTCCCAGAGGCATTTGACAGGGCCACTGTGAGATACAGGAAACTGGATTAGATGGCCTTTGGCTTGAATTTATGTTCTTATGTTAAGCACTATAGAAAATGTTTCTTTTTGGAACATTTGAGAGCAGGAACTAGGACCAAGACATCCAGCCTCCAGATAAGGACCTGGTTCAGGTGAGTGAAATGTAGGCGTCTGCAGTGGATGTCTGTTGTCTCTGTAGATGTGGATCTGTGGCCTGGAATTCCTAGAGAAATCTGTGGTGAATTCTGGGAGATGGAGTCCAAAAAAATCCAAATGGCACATTTCTACTTCCTGTGAACCCTTGCAATCTGTTTTGTGGAGCAGATTTGGAAAGGGTGCACAGGGGATCCCTGTGGGAGACTAGGTCATCCTACCAGTAGAATATGTTTATGCTGCCCTATGGACATTGGTCTTTTAAGCAGTCAAACAGTACTGAATCAATGACTTCTTTTAAACGAATTAAGTAATTAAATCAGCCATTTATTTACAGAATGAGTAGATTTACAGAATAAGTAGCTATGGTTTATTATGTTTGTTTTATGTTTGATTTTATGTTTGACATTACTGTTTGCTGTATTTATCTTAAAACGTTGTAAACTGCCCAGAGTAGCACTTGTGCCAGATGGTATGGTATAGAAATCAAATAAATAAACAAACAAATAAATAAATATAAATTTATTATTTGATCCTGGTAGCTGCTGTGCAGACAGCACAAATGATTAAGGTGTGTGTCCTGGTGCCAGACCAAGAGCTGAATTTTACGATACAATCTAGTGAACTGTATCTGCCTATCAAATGCCTCTTAGAATACATGAAGCTAAAGGGAGAGCCCAGAGCTATAGAATTCAATATGGGTTTGATTTTTTTTTTTTTTTTTGACTGAGACACAGGCAACAAAAATTAACAAATCCATACTGTGCATCATTAAACGGGAAACAGGAGGGTGTGACCTTGTGAATAGAACAACGAGTACCCAAAGGATACTATTAAAAGATATTTACAAAGTTCCGTTTTTCAGTCTAGGATAAAAAGTTTTGCCTCAGGCCTATGTTCCCTGACATTTATATTAAATTAATTCAACTTTTATTCATTTGCTTATAGCGGTTGTTATGCATCTGTGCACTCTCCCAGCTAACAAAAGAAGTCTGGTTTTAAAAGGTCTTCCGAAGCTACTTTCAAGGGACAGCAAATATAGACTCACATAATTAAATCAATGCATTGGAAACAGCACAGCACCATCGCCAAGTATTATGTTTATAAGGAAAAAAAACTACAATGTTTGGGCCAGGTTCAAAGCCATGCAGACACGTGTGCATTTGGTTTTCACCATTTCTCCTCAGCGATTCCTCCTCTTTGCCCATTTCTAAATTGTGCAGCTACACAAGGGGGTGGAGTGGGGGATAGCGATTCCTGTCTTTCGCTCCGGGGATCTAAAGCTCTGTGTATTTTCTCCTTCATGCCAACCATCTGTACTACAGAAATGTGAGCATGATTTTAATTAAAGATTCCCATCTAGGAACATATTAATTTTCTAACCTTTACTTAGATCGGCATTTGAGATTTGAGGATTTCAATATCTTTATGAGAGCAATAACCATGTTTAAAATTAAACAAAAGTCATTGTACAAATGGGACCTTTTTAAATAAGACCGAGTTCTATATTTATCTCAGACATTTCGTAATATGGCCTAAATATATCATAAAATGGATGTTTAATCAAGTTTAAAAGAAAAGATGTATAAGATTACTTTAGAATTGCCTATGTAGCCCTGTTACCCTTCACGTTGGTAGTGATGCTTAACATTCTTTTTAGTCCCCAGATTTGTTAGCAGACTAAAGCAAAGTGGTCTGCTTATATACCGCCCAATACTACTTCAAGTAGTCTCTGGGCAGTTTACAGTTTGTTTGTTTTTAATTACAGTATGCAGGCTATACATTGCCCCGCCCCAGCAAGCTGGGTGCTCATTTTACCTACCTCAGAAGGATGAAAGGCTGAGTCAACCATGAGCCAGCTACCTGGGATTGAACGAACCCCAGGTCATGAGCACAGGCATTTAATCACTGTGCTACTAGGGTAGCTTTTCAAAAATCAGTGCTTTTTAATAATTTAAGTAACTTTTTAATTTTTTTATTTAAATCATTAATTTTTTTTTAAAAAACTACATGATTTAAATCAGTTTGATTTAAATCAAATCCACCCTGAGACTAGCCCAATTTATACCTTTAAGCTATGGATCAGTTTTCTGATCTTGTGTTGTAGCAGGTGTTTTAGATATTAAAGTGTAAATTGCTGCCTATTGTTTTGCAGTGAGGTAACCACTTCAGTGGGCCTATGGGGAAGGAGAGGGTCCTGAAGGGCAGAATGATGCATGCATCAGACTAGCTGCTGCGGAACCTGCTGCAATCACATTTCAGTAGGCTTCCAGACAAATAGTCTCCTTGCACTCCAGATGGCTGGGCCCCTGAGACGCAGATATCTCTTACGGCATCCCGAGAGAGAGAGAGAGAGAGAGAGAGAGAGAGAGAGAGAGAGAGAGAGAGATGCTTCTGAGGCACTTTGATTTTGGTGGCTGAACATTTGTAACAACTTAAAGCTAGCTTTTGTGTCTCCTTAGACATATTCATTTTACTGAGCTAGGGGTATCTATGGTAGTGCTTATTTTCCACACTACAGATAACATTTGCACTAGAAGTAGTAAACTTTGTAGTTAGAAGTAGTTGATAAGATCATCAAATGTTATGTCTTATTTTACACCTTGGAAGCAACCTAACACAAACCTCACATTTTAGGAGGAAAGTAAAATATTTTAATGAAACCAGAGGAGTATGAATGTTTTCTGTGTGTGTGTGTTTTTTTAAACAACAATCGTGAAACTAGGATTATCTAGCATTATGCATTCAGTACATTTGTTATGATATCTCAAATCATATCATTATACATCCACATCATGTTCCACATTTGGTTTGAAGTTGTCCTGAGGGAGAATTGGATGATGATGGGGTGAGGATAGTATGCATGTGTTTTGTGGGCACGGAAAGGAAGCATGGGCATAGTGAGACATAGCATTCAGGAGCTCAATCTATCCATCTGGTTCTTCTTGATTGTCTCATGACTCTCTGGGTTTACTGCTGCCAATTTGTTCAATGAGATCAATGCAGAAATGAGTTTTGACCCAGATCTACTTGATTGTAATTATCTGGGCATCTGAATCATACAGACCTTTTTTAAAAAATGTATCTTCTTGATTTCAGAATGGTTTTGGTAATCTGCAGTTTTCTTCATGCAAGGTGAAGCATGCAATAAACTAGGATAATCTCTTAGAGCGGTTCTTGTGTTAACGTAACAGGTTGCAAGTTTTTAAATCATACACAGTAGCTTGAAAGGCTGGATGGTCTTACAGTAGGAGACAGCCATCCAAATAAGATAATAACTTATCTTTTTTGTATCTCTGTATTACTGGAAGGCAAGCAGCTACAGTCTTATGAACAATGCTGATGCTATCAGTGCTGACTAGAGATGGGCACGGAACGAACATTTTTTTCATTTCCGTTACCGTTTGTAGTTTCTTTTTCGTAAATTTGTGATGAAAATGAAACGAAATGAACAGAACCACAAAAATTGTGGTCGTTACGTTTCGTTTCCGTTAATGGCGACGCGCAATGAAATGAGCTGTTTTAAATGTTAAAAAATGTCCTGGACATCCGTAAAAATGCAGCGATAATTATTTATATTGTCTGATAATACCTACCAGGGGGGTTGGGGTCCTTAAAACCTTTGTTTTTGTCTTCTCCCATCGTGATGTATTTTTCTTTTCCCTTTAAAATGGATGTCGCACCAGCCACAAAATGGAGGTAAGCCATGTGATGGGATCATGTTCAACCAATAGCATGCCCAGGTTGCAGACTGGGCAGGCAGGTCTGGCAGCCACAGAGGGCATAAAAAGCTCTGGCAGCCCCCGTCCTCCTTACAGTCTCTGGTGGGAGTTAGGGTGGGATTGCTGTCTCTGCGACTCTAGCTTCAGTCCTGCAGCCTCTCTGTGTGCATGCGCGCTGCGTACCTCTCAGTGAGTACCCTCCCTTGCCCCACAGTGCAGTCACTCTGCAGCTGCCTTGCACCCTGGGCAACGCCCGCCGCTGCCTTTGCAGCCTCCCTGCATACCTAGTCTATACTGTGTCTCTGCCAGCATCCTTTTTTTTTTTAGTGTTTTCCCTCTGGTCTGGGGCTTTGGGGGATGCCTGTGCACGGAAATGCTTTAAAAATTGCGCAAAAAGCGGGTAGAAAGGACAAACGAAAAAATGAAAAATGGTAATGAAATTTTTCCAAAAATTCCCGACAAATGGAAACAAACCGAAACAGACCTCTCAACGACAAATGAAAAACCGAAACGCTATTTTTTTGTTTCGTGACCATCTCTAGTGCTGACAGTAAATGTTTTGGCTTCCATTGGCTTTTAAAGAAATAGCCAGCTAGATACTGACATTCCTCTTCACTTTAAAAGATTTAGACGATTTCTATTCAATCTTCTGTGTTCCATCTGTTATGGACAGTGTCCTGAGAATGAAAATGACCAGGCCCAGTGTCATGGCTCCTTCTGTTGCCTCATTTGTGGGGGGAGGCAGCTCTTTGCCTACCATCCAGAAGAGGCAGAGAATAGAGGCTACAGTGGCCTGGAGGGAGGAGGGAGGCTGCCTTTTATATTTATCTCAGCCTCTTTCCAGCATCAGTTTTGCTTTCACCTTCATCGTTGCTATCACTTCTGAGATGCAGCGGTGCTTGGTTTGAGGGAACATTGGGTGTGTTGAGCTCAGGCACTCCCCTTGTAAGGAGAAGTTCTGAGTTGGGGTCCCCAGGTGTATTTTTTTAAAGAAGTAAATTGAGGCATGGAAAGGGGGAATAGGGAGAATGGGAATATGTTTAAAAGCAAGGATTGGTGGGCCATTGTCTCTTTATTGGTCTCATTTTCCCCTTGCCAAGTAACCTGTTGGGGGTCATATGTATGTAAAACAGGAACATATTTGATTGGAGTGTAAGGGGGTGGAGAAAGTAGAACACTGGGTATTTGGTACTTAGCAGAACACTTGGAAAGTGCTAAAATACACAAATGATTTTTTTTTAAAAAAATAACCTTAATATTAGTATTATCAGCAATTATTATACAGGCAGCATGGGTCCTCGGAAGGGCCAGTGGGGTAAGAAGGGCAAGCAGCCAAGAAAAAGAAGAGTGCCACACTGTGTGCCTGCAGCACAAGCTTCATAAGATGAAGAGGATGGGCCTTACTATGGTGCTATTATAAGCAAGCTTAGTATGCTGGAATGGGAGGGATCTCAGGCTAGGGAGGTGGCAAATGTGGGTAGTGTAAGGTGACCCATTAGGGTGAATAAGGCACACAAGAATGGCTGGGCTGCAACATTTGGGTAAATGTTGTCCCTGATTGTGGTTTTCGAGAAGGAGCATGCCAAATTGTCAGGCTCCATTCTCGAGCATCTGTAGTGTGTGTATCTCAAAAGCAGACGGCAGCGGTCAGGCAGACCCAGAGAACCTCAAGTGGTACACAGATTGTGGCGATGGGGTCCAGGACACTGACTGGTAAGCCAATGGCAATGGAAGAGGTCACCCCATCAGAGACCAATCACCTGGTGGTGGATACCATGATCCAAGCTGGTGATGGAGCTGATGAGGGGTTGGTGGTGACAGCAGGCCCAAGTGCGCCAAGTGAGTCCTCCTCTGCACCAGACACAACCCTGTTGTCTGGTATTTGGCTCAGGGGCCTGGTGGTCCCCTTTGGCTCACCTTCAGCAAGAAGTATTAAAAAGAAGAAGTAAAGTGAGGCATGGAAGAGATGCTTTAGGGAATGGGATGTTGCATGTTGTCCACTATTTTGTCCTGTGGAGAAAAAGGGTCCACCCTTGTAGGAAGCTTATGGTGGCTTTTTAGGAGATGGCTGAGGAATAAGAGTGCCATTAGCAGGGGGGAAAACAGAGGATCCATTGGCAGTGATAACGTATTTGGATATCAAGCTTGATACTGAGCAGCAAGGTTGTAGATTGCCCAGGGATAAATTGGCTGATCTTCAGCACAGATTGAGGAATCATTTGGAACATGGCAAGTTAATGCTGAGGAAACTGCAGGAAATTGTGGGCCATCTTAATTTAGCCTGTAATGTATTAGCAACACCCAGGATGGCTTTCATACAGAGGCTTTGTGATGCTATAAGAGGACTATCCAGGCTATATCATGGGTGGCAGCTATCAGCTGGCATGAAGGGGGACCTGAGGGTTTGTTTGTAATTTCTGCAAGGTTTAAATGGAGTCTTGTTTTGGAGGTGCAAAATAGTGTTTGGGAGTGCAATTTCAAATGCAGATGGATGGAGCAGGCTCCTTGTGCTATGGTTTATACTTTTGGGGTAGGTGGTGTGCCATAGTTTGACCCATATATGGGATAGAGAAGGGAATTACTTTGGATTTGACATCCCTGATTTTTTCTTCCAGTAGTGGTGAGCTAGGGAATGAGTAAACCTGGCTGTCACATTTTGGTGTGACAACCAAGTGGTTGTATATGTGGTCAATTCACTGCTAACAAAGTCCCTGGGGGTCACGTGTTTCGTTTGAGCTTTCACATTGTGTTGCCTGAAGTATAACATTTTTTTCAGGCTTGCCACATGCCAGGAGTCAAAATTCCAGGTCCTGGGGAGGGCTATCTTAATTAAAGCTCACATGGAGTATATCTGGGTCTGGGGCAATGGCAGCCCTAGATCCAGATCATGATTCTGCACTATGGCAGGTCCCTGCAGAAAAGGGATGCTGTTGTTCAATGTTGAATAAAGTGTGGCCCTGTTTATAACCAGTTGTCATTATTCCGGTTGATTGGGTAATGGAGACAGCAGAGTGGATTGTCTCGCTGGCATCACATCACGTGCAATCACAGGCACACTGTTATGCATTTTTGAGACCACTCCATGGAAATGCACGAGGCTTTACATATGAAGATGGAGTGCCTGACTTCTTGTGCAAATGCAGTGAATGGCAAGATATGTGTGTTACCAATGTACGTGGGAGGGACAGACAGGATAGGAACTGCAGGATAGCTCAATTGGGAGTTAATTCCCAACTGTGCCTCCTTGACAGGGGCTGGATTCAATGATCCATAGGTCCTTGACAGCTCCATAGTTCTAAGATGATGATGATGATGATGATGATGATGATGATGATGATGATGATGATGATGATGATGATGATGATGATGATGATGATGATGATGATGATACAGGCCCATGTGGTCCTTTATACAGTGCACTGCACTAACAGCAAGATTTTCAGCCAAGTAGAGAGTTTGGAAATCTGCTTTTAAAGGGGCCTCTTTTTCTATTTTTTATCCTTGATATCTCATAGCAAGTTCTGATCTCATTCAGAGATCAGATCAAGATAGTCCACAAAGTGCATTGTATCTCACTCAGTGAAAGAGAGTCAATATATCATTCACGCAAACCACATACCCCATTTCTATTTCCTGCCCCTCATGCAGCCCGCCACCACCTCCTCGCTGCTGCTGGCAAAAGATGAGGAAGAGGAAGAGGAGTGGTGCAGCAGCAGGAGCAGAGGAGGAGGAGGAACAGGAACAGGAGGAGGAGCCTTGGAAGGTCGCTGCTATGCCGGATGGTGCGGGCAAGGCATTGCTTCTCCGCAAGGGGAGAGGCCTGGTGGTGGCGGCGGCAGTGGCGGCCATCTCTGGGCTCAGCTGGGCTCCATTTGGCTTGACTGCACCCCGCTGCCCACCCACCCACTTGCTCTGATGATTTCCGCTGGACAGGCACAACTGCTCCTGGCGTGCAAGCTCAGTGTCGGGCTCCTGCCCTCCTCCTCCTCCTCCTCCTCCTCCTCCTCCTGATGTCATCATGAGAGGTCGAAAAGAGAGGGCAGGCATGCGCTTTGCTCCTCCCAGCATGTTGAGCTGCAGCCACACCAGCTCAGCCCCCCTCTCTCCCCATTCCCCAGCCAAAAGCTTCCCTGTCAACCACCAGGAAGACAGCGGGACAAAGGCTGAAAAACAGCAATGTTCCGGCCAAATTGGGACACTTGACAGCTATGGTTTATCTTGTTTGGTGAATTTGGCATATCCAATGATTTATCCTACACCAATTTTCTTGTATTTGTCTTCAGATTAAAATCAACTCTCTGTTCTGGCTCTATCTCCTGATCAAGACTTTCCGGGTTTTTTTTCACAAGTTCATCCTGCACCATTCTTGAGGGACAGAAGATGTTATAGATAGTTGTTATGGATGCATTGTTAAAAATTGTTGTAGATGAATTAAAGGTGGGGAAAATGCCTGGGACAGATGATTTAGGTCCAGAATATTTTAAGAACATAAGAACATAAGAACATAAGAAGAGCCATGCTGGATCAGGCCAAAGGCCCATCTAGTCCAGCTTCCTGTATCTCACAGTGGCACCACCAGATGCGTTTGGGAGCGCATGAAACTAGATATCTGTCTCCTGATAGCACTCCCCTGCATCTGGCCCTTGAAGTACCCCGATTTTAATCCTGGAGATTACACATCTCCATCATGGTTTGTAACCTGCGATGGACTCTTCCTCCAGGAATCTGTCCAGGCCAGATGCAATCACTACATCCTGTGGCAGGGAGTTCCACAGACTAACAATGTGCTGGATGAAAAATTATTTTCTTTTGTCTGTTCTTACTCTCCCAGCCCACAATTTGAGTGTATGTCCCCTAGTTCTGGTATTTTCTGAGGGAGAAGAGCTTCCCTCTATCCACTTTACTCATGCCCTGCATTATTTTGTATGACTCAATCATATCCCCCCTCAGGCGCCTTTTTCCAGACTAAAGAGCCCCAAATGTTTTAGCCTTTCCTCATAAGGGAGGTGCCCCAGCCTAGTAATCATTTTAGTTGCTCTCTTTTGCACCTTTTCCAGTTCCACTATGTTTTTCTTGAGATGCGGTGACCAGAATTGTACACAATACTCCAGGTGCGGCCTTACTATTATTTTGTATAATGGCATTATAATGTTGGCTGTTTTATTTTCAATCCCCTTTTTGATAATCCCTAGCATGGAATTGGCCTTCTTCACCACTGCCACACATTGGATAGACACCTTCATGGAGCTGTCCACCAACACACCAAGATCTCTTTCCTGATTAGACATGGGCACGACTTGGCGAAATTCTCGTTTCCGTTTCCATTTCTCGTTTCCGTTACGGAACGGAAACAGTAACGACAATTACTCTGCCAGAACTCGAACTCGAACCGACTAAAGAAAAATTTGGTCTGATTTTTCGTGTTGTCGTTCCTGGGCATCGCAGCGATCACACGATGCCAAGCGGCACAGGAAAAAAGTTTTTTTAAAAAAACCCCGATTCCCGGCCATAAAAGCAGGCGAAAATATGCCTGCCTGAGTGAGGGCACCTACCAGAGGGGTGGTTTCTGTGGGGGGGGGTCCCCGGCCTCCCTCCCCTCCTCTCCTGGGCTGCGCAAAGTGCACATCCTCATCATCGAGTCGCATTCGCCCACGCCAACTCGCCAAGCGGCGCGGCACAGGAAAAAAGTTTTAAAAAGAATAATAAAAAACCCCGATTCTCGGCCAAAAAAGCAGGCAAAAATATGCCTGCTTGAGTGAGGGCACCTACCAGAGGGGTGGTTTCTGGGGTGGGGTCCCCGGCCTCCCTCCCCTCCTCTCCTGGGCTGCGCAAAGTGCGCATCCTTGTCGTCGAGTCGCACTCGCCCACGCCAACTCGCCAAGCGGCGCGGCACAGGAAAAAAGTTTACAAAAACCCGATTCCCAGGCAAAAAAGCAGGCGAAAATAATATGCCTGCCTGAGTGAGGGCACCTACCAGAAGGGTGGTTTCTGGGGGGGTCCCCGGCCTTCCCCCCTCTCCTCTCCTGGGCTGCGCATCCTCGTTGTCTCGCCAACTCGCCAAGTCACCATGCCATGCGGTGCGGGCGGGGGATCCAAAATGGGGCGACCGCAATATTTATTTTGAAATTGCGTGGTCCAAAAACACACCAAAACACCACAGAAACATGCAAAAATAGCTATTTTAAAACTGCCTGAATTTTTTCAGTAGCAGCAGTGGGTTTTTCTTGCAACAAAATGTCTCTCTCCATTGATTTTATTTTATTTTATTTTATTTTTATTTTTATCTTTTTACACCTGCAAACTCGCAATGATGGGCTGTTCATGGGAGTGGACCATGCAAATATTTGGAGCCATTCCACCAATTGCATGGCCACTTGGCCAGGTTTTGACCGAGACTTCTGGGATGTGCCAGTCGGGCATAAACAGCCACTAACCCTAGCCCGAACCCGAACCCTAACCCTAACCCTAACCCATACACCAATACACTGTCCTTCTTAGTGGGTCAGAGAGGCACCCAGAGGTGCACCCCAGTAACTCACCCTAACCTTACCAGTAACCCTAATCCTAGCCCTTGCGCTAACCCCTAACCCCAAGCCAGATCTGTGTACTTGCATTGCACTACAGCAAGTACACTTCCCTTCTTAGGGGTCCCCAGTGACTCACTCCAGTCCTCTGTCACTTCGCTCTCTAGCAGGCAGTGAGACACCCGAAAGAGTTGCCTCTGCCTGCTACTGCTGTTGCAGCTTAATGGTATGCATATCCAATTGCCATTTTGTAGCGGTTAGCGGGTGAGGAGAGGAGGCACCCACGAGGTGCCTCCAGGAGCCCGCTTTCCCTTCATGGCGGGCCAGAGGAGGCACCCACCCAGAGGTGCCTCCAGGAGCCCCCCTCAAACCAGTACTAACAACAGACAAAAATCTGACAAACGAAATGACAAATTTTTGGAAAATTTCACGAAAAACAGAAACGAGCCGAAACAGGCCGGCTCCGACACACGACAACTCGAAAACGTCATTTTCCCTGGTCGTGCCCATATCTATTCCTGATCCATCACGGATAACTCAGAGCCCATGAGTTGATAGATAAAGTTTTGATTTTTTGCCCCAATATGCATTACTTTACATTTGGTTACATTAAAACACATTTGCCATTTTGCAGCCCATTCCCCCAGTTTGGAGAGATCCTTTGGAGCTCTTCACAATCTTCTCTGGTTTTTACCACACAGAAAAGTTTTATGTCATCTGCAATCTTGGCCACTCACTGTTTATCCCTGTCTCCAGGTCATTTATGAACAGATTGAAATGCATCGGATCCAGGACAGAGCCCTGGGGCACACCGCTTTTCACCTCTCTCCATTGTGAAAATTTTCCATTGACGCCTACTCTTTGTTTCCTGGATCTTTTGGGGGGTAGGTGGTGTAATGTACCTTGTAATGTATTTTTAAAAATTACGTATAAGAAGCTTTTTGAATACCTTATAGTATTCTGGATCTAACCATCTGTTCCAAGCCTTCTCCCGACCTTTAATTTATTTAAAATTAAATATATGTTTAATAACATTATACAAGAGGAAGAAATTCCCCAGTCATAGAAACAATGATACTGTTAATATTAAAACCTGGTAAAAAGCCTATGAACATGGTGGAGCATAAGAATGAGGAAGGAAAACAGAATCATGACAGCTAAGAGGAAAGGAAAACTGGATGAACAGATGGGTCCATGGATGGATGAGCAGAGTGCAGGTACAACCAGGGAAATGAGAAGAAAAAATAGTGGGAAGCATGAAAGATTTTCTTGTGTTTGTTTTAAGTTTAATTGAAATATTGAGGCAACAACAAAAGGAGAGAGCAAAACACAATAGAAAAGAGCTAAGTTCGGAGGCAAGAAAACACACTAGGCCTAATTCTAAATATTTTAAAGGACACGGAGAGGAGTAGACATGGAGTTACTGGAAGCAAGTGTTACATCATGCTGTTCTTCCCTTAATTTTAGCCCTCAGGCGAGCAAATTACATACCTGTATAGCACTGTTTATCTCTAAGAAGAATGTAAGTTTGAAAAGGAGTACCTCACTTATTATTGGTATTTGGGATAAAAAACTGATATAGCCATTGGCTGTGCTATGTATATCTGTGTTTTTGTTATATCTGTGATTGTCGGCAAGTTGCCCCATTATTTTGCTCTTGGCACCCTATAATGGACAAACTTACAATGATCCATTTTCAGGAAATTGCTTTGCACGTAGACGTTTGCCAGTCTAAAGCTGTCTCCTCCAGGTCCAGCAGAAATTGAATGGAATTTACTGCTGGGTAAGCAGGCACAGGACTGGCATTTATTTTGTTCGGTCAGTTGGTGTTTTTTTTGCTTTTGTTTTCTTGTTTCTATACAAGATTTTTAGTAGCACAGAAAACAACAGTCATAGAAAGTGTTTACATCAGTTACCAATGATAGAAAGAGGTCTTGTGAGTGATAACATCACATGCAAATCTTGGCACAGGTCAGTTTTTTGCACATCCTAGAAAGAATATAATCAGCTTGCCTCATTGTTGAGTAAAATGTCAGCCAACTCAATGGCCTTAAGGCTGAATGAGAGTAAAACACAACCAAGGTGTTTTCTCTATCAAGAGAAATTAAGCCTTAAATTCATAGACACCTGCATTCCCAAATCCTTGTCCACCACCACTTCCTCCATTGTGCCACTGGTGTGAGGTTTAACTGTAAACTTCTTTCAACAGGCATATTATTGCTCCACCTGTATTCTTCAAAGAACTATCCATGGAATGGCAGTGATGATGGCAATGAGCCATGCCAGGTCTCAGAGAATGAGCTATAGCATAGAGGAAGTTTCTGCCCAGGAGACCAATCTCAGCACCAGTGGGGAAAGGGAAACAATGGCTGATACTTCACGTCCATCTCATCGCTGTTCGTGGTCCTGCTGGGGACCAGTACGAAGAAATCTAACCACACATCCATTGCGGGGTGAGGGGAGTTTGTCCCGACCACACCCCCTGAACTGTGATCGAAGCGGGATGAGAGATTCCCTTCCCTGGCCTTGGGAATCTCGTCTCGCTTCTTGTTCTGATACAAGAGCCCGTGAGGTCAGTCTCCTCCCGCAATGTGCCATTCTCCATCCAGTGGCAGGAGTGCGAAGTGCCATTCACCAGTACATCCCTATGGAGTCAGCAACGCAGTACAGAGAGATTAAAAGACAAATGCCTCAAACTTAGCTCTGTAACACATTGAAGGCAAGGCTTTGGAGAATCAAAACATTGAAAAATGGAAGGTTGGGCCGAAATAAAACCCCGGAGAACAAAGACATTGAATTTCACATCTCATCACGGAACGAGGACATGCGGAAACAGTCATGCCGGTATCATCAATCACGCCCAAGCGTACATGGGAACAGGGACAGAACCGCAAGAAGACCATGTGACTGCGACTGACATCAACATGCAACAAACTTCCTCCCGGGACAAGAGTGGACGTGAAGTAACCGTCAATAAGTCTCATTTGCTCTATTGTTACAGCATAGCCCTAGTGTTTGAGTACGCACACCCTTCCCTCTCTGAAATGGCCCCAGGGCTCATCGACATCTTTTCTGTTGCACACTAACATACTTGTTGAGGTTGTACAAGGAACTCACAGTGTTTATTTCCCTCCTTCACACTCACATGAAGACATTACTGTCCCTTTGTTGGAAAAGCTGTCACAAGGACCTACCCCATGACCTCACAAAGACCGTCCCCATGCCATTTGGCCCCAGAGAATGATGCTTAATTGACAGACAACACAACACTTCAAAATCTTTGCTGAAAAGTACTTTTATTGATTTTTGATAAATAGGCTAAAAAGGGGCTCTTGGCCTCACCAGAGACAGCCTAGTTTAGTGCCAGCTGCATGTCCACACTGTGGTCCCTCACATCACAATGGGGAGGAGGAGGCTTCTGACCCGTGCAGGAGAAAGAGAGAAAGCACAACTAAGGGGCAAGCTCATCCTCTGCCATCAGCCAGCATCAACCCATGTGTATCCACTGGTCTCTGTTCTAGCAACTTCAACCCAAAGGTCCACGTGCCAACATTCACTGGCTTCCACTAGGAATATTCCCCCCCTTTCTTCTCTTCTTCTCTGCTTCTGAAGCCAGCCTCCACCAGGTACCAAATGCTTGGCTCACACACATACACACCTCCAGCAACATTCCCATGGGATGACACACACACACACACACAGAGGCTTCCATCCACCGATTTCCACCAAGCTTCCACCAGCTGGTTTCAGGAGACCAACTTCCACCAGTTTCATCTGCTCCCCTTTGTCAGCATCCACCTTGGGACCTCAGCCAGAATCTGAAGGCAGATTCCACCAGCTTCTGCCTGCCAACGTCCACCGATGTAAGCTACTTTGAGTTCTTTTAAAAGAAAAAGGAGACAAAATATTTTACTCAGACAAACTGATGATTGAATAGTAGAACAGATCCCATTTTAATGTATTCTTGAAGGCTTTCACAGCCAAGATCTGATAGGCCATGTTCTGGAAGTTTTTCTTCCTGACGTTTTGCCAGACTCTGTGGCTGGCATCTTCAGAGGGCAAGGAACTCAGGGAACAGGGAGTTCTCTCTGCACTCTGGTGTATTGAGTGAATGAAACTGTGTGGTTTTAAAGTTGTGGGAAAGAGGAAACTTGTTCTTTTCAGGGAAATAGTTGTTAGTCGTATTGTGATGGAGGACTGCAATCAGAGGTGGTAGCAAGCCTTCTCTGTAGTTGATGGGTGTTGTAAGCTGTTCTGTTGTGTGAACTGATCACCAGTGCTTGTGGCTGGGTGGGAATTATTGAACTTTGATCTTTTGCAGGCTGTAGTTTTCAGTACTGGAAGTCGGGCTTTGTTGATTTTTAGTCTTTGTTCTTTTTTGTTGAAACTGTGCTTGTATCTGTGGATTTCAATGGCTTCCTGTGTAGTCTGACACAGTGATTGGTAGTGTTGTGCAGTACCTCTGTGTCCTGGAAGAGGATTTCATGTCTAGTTTGTTTCAGGGTGTGTTCAGCTACTGCTGATTTTTCTAATGAAATTCAAAAAGCAACCTTATACCCACTAGATCCTGGGAGGATGGATGTCCCAAGGAAGGATGACAGGTAGCTAGCTGAAAGAGAAGAGTCATTGCAGAGAAAGTCTATATAACCTGTTCTCTTTTTACTTTTCTTGAAATGGTTCTAATGAGAATATAAAATTTATTCTCTTTAGCTTTTTTTCTTGTGCATGAAAACACTACCAGTAATTTTACACAAATGTAAAGATATTACCCAGCTATTGCAAAGTATAAACATGAAATAAGTCTATTGTCAAGCTCCGGTTGATACCCACTTCCATTTATTTTCAAAAGAATGTTGAAATGAACTGTAAGCGAGTGCCTGCTCCATCCACATAATTGACTAGCAAAAGGCTGCAGATAGTAGGTTTTTTAAAATCCCCAATGAAAAGTAACATTTACAGTTCCAGTCCAAAGGGAATGTAACAGTCTCATCAGACCTTCCACATTTTAAAATGAGCTATTTTATAATTGATTTTTTTTCATAACAATAATTTCTGTAAATGTCTCCCAATCCCTCCATGCTTACTCTCTGATTCACATGGGATTCTTTATTGTGGGGCTGTGACATCAAAGTGCTAGAATAATGTTAGTTCTCATCTGATCTGACTCTTCCACCCCATCAGTGAAAGTGGAGGGACCTCCGTCTGAACTCCAGTAGTAGGTCACAACTAGAGTAGGCAATGGAGCTTCCAGAGGAAATAACCCACCAAACTCCCCTATGATTCAGCATACTCAGGTTGTGACTTACTTTTTGGCATTCAGCCTATATGAATTCATCTCCATGAAAAAAGCACAAATCAAGACAAAGCTTTACACTTCTCCATTTAATAATGATGAGCTTAGGGGCACCAGAGTGCTGTGTAGTTCCAAACCCATGTATAAAATGCATGTCCCCCAAAATGTAACTACAAATAAAATAGAGTTGATTCATACATTCACACACATCTCCCCCAACTTGCACCACCAACATATCCATCATGTGGAGCTGCCATGCCAGGAGAGCCAGATGGCCAGGCCACTACCTTCAGAATGGGGGCCACTGCACTATTGACAACAAGGGCCATGGAAGTTCTGAGACCCACATTTTAAGGCCATTTCCTGGACATGAATACCAGCATGGTGTTTATTGAATATGTATCTATTTGTTTTAATATGCATTTTAAAAACTGTATATAACCAAAATCATGGTGCTCCGATGGCTGCAATTCAAGGGAGAAGTGTATATGGTCACAGAGTCTGTCAAAACTTCAGGAAGAAAAACTTCCAGAACATGGCCAAATAGCCCCAAAAACTCACAACAGCTATCAAGAGCCCACCTGTGAAAGCCTTCAAGAATACATTAAAATGGGATTTGTTCTATTAGTCATTCATCAGTTTGTCTGATTAAAATATTTTGTCTTCCCTTTTTCTTTAAAAAGAACCCACAGTAGCTTACATCATTCAAAAGAAACCCTCATAAAGGTACTAAACACTCTCTGATCTAAGAATTGAAATGTATGTCTGTAAGTGCTCCATTCAAAATATCAGCAGAATTTAGAGGTGGATGGATCACACTATTGCTGGTTTTTTTAAAGTTTTAAATGTCTTCATTGATAAATCTGTTCCATTTCATTTCTAAAAATCTGTGTGGAAATCTCTCTGTCTCTAATAACAATAATGATTATAAGCCATCAAGCCCCTTTTCAGGGTTTTCCAGGTAGGGAATACTTAGAAGTGTCATACTATTCCCTTTTTCCTGGGGGTGCCCTGGGACTGTGCAGCTTGCCCAAGGCACACAGGTTGGCTCTTTTCCCTGGAAGTGATATAGGTAATCAAACACCCAACCTTCAGCATTGCAGTCAGATGCCTGAATCATTGAGCTATCCAGTTAGCTTTCTCTCTCTCTCGTTTTATATATATATTCTCATGAAATGCACATTTCTAAAGATATTTTAAAACACGTCATCCTATTATTCCAGGGAAGCATCTCAGGAGCCATAGAATAACCGAGCCTTCCTTCAGAGTGCTAAACAATGAAGCTGTGTGACCTTGGATTTACCTTTTCATCCCACATAAACATCCACATATTTCCCTGATGTCTGAATCCCAACAGCAGGAGGAAAAAAATAAGCACATGGGAGGCATGGTCTGGGTGAATCAGAACAAGCTGTACATATGTTGTATCCAAAGTCCTCCCATACCACTACCTCCCCCAAATAGGGGACCATTTAAAGGAACTCTAGATTTACAACTCAAGCATAGATTGCAGTGCTGATCAACAAAGTCCAAAATGCAAAATCCATACTAAAGATAATTTTATTAGGAAGAACAACAAACAGCAAAGCAGAAGTGGTAGGGCTGGGAAGGCTGCGAGTGGAGTGGGGACACAATTGGGAGTCATGCTGGGGGTCTGCTCTCTGGCCAGCTGGATTCCGTGTCTGTGCAGTGGTGCATCATGCTTGCTGTGTCTCTGCTGTCCCAACAGCAAGAATTCTACCATGTACTGGCTTAGGTATGCCTTCCTCTTAGAAAAGAAAGTTCAGAAACAAAGGGGCGGGGGACAAATATTGCATACAAACTCTGAGAATCATAAGATCCCTCCATCAAGTATGGCATAACAAAAGTCTGGGTTGGGAGAAACATGAAGAAAGGGAAAGAACAAAAAGCAAAACAGACTAGTATTTCTTGTATTTGTTATTTGCTGTACACCACCCAGAGTTCCCATTGGAAAATCAGGTGGTTAAGAAGCACAAATATAAATAAATATAAATAAATAAAACATCCACAGTGCTGGAGGACTGGAGGATAGTGGATGTCACACCAATTTTTTAAAAAAGGAAGGAGGTGGGATCCAGGAAACTACAGGCCAGTTAGCCTTACGTCTGTCCCAGGGAAGATTGTGGAAAGCCTCATCCAAGAGAAAATCTTAAAACACATAGAAGAACAAACCTTGTGAGGGAAGATCAGCATTGCTTCTGTAAGAGTAAGTCTTGATTGACCAACCTTTTAGAATTCTTTGAAAAGGTCAACAGGCATGTGGCTTTGGGTGAACCAGTGGGTATTGTCTATCTTGATTTTGAGAAGGCTTTTGACACAGTCCCTCACCAAAGTCTGCTGAAAAAAATGCACAGTCGGGGATAAGAGGGCAGGTCCTCATGGATTGAGAACTGGTTGAGATCCAGGAAACAAAAAGTAGGTGTCAATGGGCAATTTTCATAATGGAGAGAAGTGAAAAGCGGTATGCCCCAGGGATCTGTCCTGGGACCGGTGCTTTTCAATCTGTTTATAAATAACCTGGAGACAGTGATAAGCAGTGAGGTAGCCAAGTTTGTGGATGACACAAAACTCTTCCATGTGGTAAAAAATAGAGAAGATTGTGAAGAGCTCCAGAAGGATCTCTCCAAACAGAGGGAATGGGCTGGGAAATGGCAAATGTGTTTCAATGTAGGAAAATGTAAAGTACAGTGGACCCTTGTATAACAAAAGGTTTGTATAACATAAAATCTGTACAACATAAAAAACTCCCAGAAGTATTCCAGAGATAGGGGAAATTTGCTTAACAGAATCGTCTATGGGGTGAATCCATACACCATAAAATTATTGCAGTTAGGGATCACTCTGTTTTCAATGCATTCCTATAGGAAATTTGTATAAAGGAAATTTTGCTTAACATAATTTCATTTGGAATGAATTAATTTCTTTATATAAGGTACCAATGTAATGCATATTGGGGCAAAAAATCCCCCAAACTTTATCTATCAACTCAGGGGCTCTGAGCTATCCATGATGGATCAGGAAAGAGATCTTGGTGTGCTGGTGGGCAGCTCAATTAAGGTGTCTACCCAGTGTGTGGCAGTGGTGAAGAAGGCCAGTTCCATGATAGGGATTATCAAAAAGGGGATTGAAAATAAAACAGCCAACATTATAATGCCATTTTACAAAACGATAGTAAGGCTACACTTGGATTATTGTGCACTCCCAGATGCATTTGACGGGACCACTGTGAGATACAGGAAAATGGAGTAGATGGGCCTTTGGCCTGATCCAGCATTTATTTATTTATTATTTTATTTATTGGATTTATATCCCGCTTATCTACAAGTACCCTAAGCGGCTTACACGAAAGCATGGCTCTTCTTATGTTCTTATGTTCTTTTGTTTTTATGGTTTAGGTCACATGTCAAAAAAGTTGTCAAGCACTTCATAACATTTAGACCAAGGTCAGGTTTGAGACACTATATATGTAGCTTTTACAGTCAGGTCTTATTACAGGTCAGAATAAAATACCTGGATACTATTCAGCCTGATAAATAACATCCTTCTACTACAAACTCAATAATCATTCACCCATTTTTTTCCTCCCACTCTCTCTTCAAGGGACTTAATGGAACATTAAATACCCACTCAGAAGAAACATCAAAGATGTTGTTTTTCTCTGGAAATTATTCTGTGGGCTGTTTTGATTAAGAGATGACCATATGAGGGAAATGAACCCAGCAAGCTTCGCACATGAACAAAGATTTGGATCCATGGTCTAAATCAAACACTCCATCCCTAAAAACATCTATCTTTTAGGTGAAAACAACCACTTGTCTCCTACAGAGTTAATTACATTTTTGTTAGTTGCTGCCCTGCTAGAGGTGATACTCCACTGGAAATCTGATAGTGTGTTCACTGTAGAAAAAATTGCTTGATAGAGAGTAGAAAATTGCTGTCTCTGAGGAGTTGGCACATAACCTGAGGTTGGCAAGAGGTACAAAGGAGCTGGATATTTTAAACGTACAGTGGCACCTTGTATAAAGGAATTAATTTGTTCCAAATGAAATTCTGTTAAGCAAATTTTCCTTTATACAAATTTCCCATAGGAATGCATTGAAAACAGTAATCCCTAATTATGACCATTTTTTGTTGTACAGATTCACCCCATAGGCAATTCTGTTAAGCAAATTTCCCCTATCTCTGGAATATTTTATGTTGTACAGATTTTATGTTGTACAAACTGTTTGTTATATGGGGGTCCACTGTATTTAGTATCATACTCTTGTATTTGCAATCTTATCCCAGATGCAAAATTGTTAGGAGGGGGCATTTTTTAGCATTGAGCATAGAAAGAGAAAATTGATGTGCAGTTCATTAACTGTTAACTCCTTGGTTAATAAACATTGTGGTGAATTGTTATTTCCATCCATCCATCCATCCAGTGCTCCCTGCTGCTCCTTGTCTAATTCAACTGAAGATTTACAAAAGTCAGCAGCAAGGCCACACAAGTAATGTAAAAAATATCCTCCAAGTTATTTTTTCTTGTCCAGTTAAAATCTCTTGAGTGGAAGAGTCACCTGGATGAGGAATTTTCAAGCCTGTGAGAATAAGACAAAGAAGTAAACATTTTTATCATTGTCATCTCAGCAACTGGCGCAAACAGTATTATACAAAACTAATATCCTCTTTCAGACCCAAAATACACACACTGACCCCTGAACATACATAGCAGGCACAGAACTGGATGAATGTTTGAAAAGATACCAGGAATGTCTCTGTTAATGCATCTGTTCCCAATAGATTCATCTGTTCCTTAACAGTCTATCAAGCTGTCATCTTCACTTTGTGCTTTTGCATAATTTGCACAGTTTTGGTTAAATGTTGGAATAAAAATAAAAATGTCCTTATTAACTTGCCAACAGTGCCATCATGCACATGCAGGATAAGGTTCCATGTATACAGAGGTGTATGTGTGTGTGTGTGTGCATGCACAGTTGTGTGCATGTGTGCATGCTGCTCCTCATCTTCATATTAAGGCATGAGACTTGCAATGATGACCCTCATGGCACAGTGGTTAAACTGTTGTACTGGAGCCAAAATTGTGCACACGACCCAGGGTTCGAACCCAGCTAGCCAGCTCAAAGTTGACTCTGCATCACACTCCTTCCCCAGATTCCACCATTCTGTGAATCCAAATTGCATTAGACTGACTTTGCAACCCAGCAGTCAGTCACTCCAGTCCTCTGACACAAAAGTTGATGGCATAGATTTTTAAAACCCAAAGCAAAGTTTGGCACTTCTGAGAGACCCAGTTTGGTCTGAACCATCGCAAATGGTGCAAATGCATCAGGCCCAAGAGTTTGGGGGACCCAGGAGAGGAGAAAAGAGACACAGCCAGGACAACAGAGTCTACAGAGCAGGGAGTTCAGATTCTTTCCTGCCTTCTTTTTCCCAACAGCCAGGAAAAAAATATCAACAGCTTTCTAAGATGGCTTCAGTGAAGAAAGTACTTTAAAATGGCTATGGGAACAGCCTGTTCTTCCTTCTCATCACCTGGAATTTCATCTAACATTTCCATTTTTTTAATCTGGAAGAATGTAACTCTCTTTCAGGGGAAAGAAATTGCTGTGAAAAATAAAGTTGAAGATCTCCCTTCTCTCTCCAACTTTTCATCCTTTCTCCCTCAGCTAATTCCTCTTTCTCTGTCTCCCTGGATGTGAAATTATTAGGGTTGCAGCCCAAACCTGCTTCAACTCTATGTCTGCAAAAGATGTTGAATTACTACACAACATGCTTCTAAAATGCATACACTTTAACAATTTAATCAATGACTTTGCAGGTGGAAAATTAAGGTTTACTTATAAGGTAAAGAGTACAATAGAGATGGGCATGGAACGAACAATTTTTCGTTTCCATTACCGTTTGTCGTTTCCGTTACGTAACAAAATGACAAACGAAAATTGTGATGAAAATGAAATGAAACGAACAGAACCACGAAAACTGTGGTCGTTACGTTTCGTTTCCGTTAATGGCGACGCACAATGAAATGAGCTGTTTTAAATGTTAAAAAACGCCCTGGACATCCGTAAAAACGCAGCGATAATTATTTATATTGTCTGATAATACCTACCAGGGGGGTTGGTGTCCTTAAAACGTTTGTTTTTGTCTTCTCCCATCGCGATGTATTTTCCTTTTCCCTTTAAAATGGATGTCGCACCAGCCACAAAATGGAGGTAAGCCATGTGATGGGATCATGTTCAACCAATAGCATGCCCAGTTTGCAGACTGGGCAGGCAGGTCTGGCAGCCACAGAGGGCATAAAAAGGTCTGGCCGCCCCCATCCTCCTTGCAGTCTCTGGTGGGAGTTAGGGTGGGATTGCTGTCTCTGCGACTATAGCTTCAGTCCTGCAGCCTCCCTGTGTGCATGCGTGCTGCGTACCTCTCGGTGAGTACCCTCCCTTGCCCTGCAGTGCAGTCACTCTGCAGCTGCCTTGCACCTTGGGCAACGCCCGCCGCTGCCTTTGCAGCCTCCCTGCATACCTTGTCTATACTGTGTCTCTGCCAGCATCCATTTTTTTAGTGTTTTCCCTCTGGTCTGGGGCGTTGGGGGATGCCTGCGCAAGGAAATGCTTTAAAAATCACGCAAAAAGCAGGTAGAAACGACAAACAAAAAAAAACAAAAAACAGTAACAAAATTTTTCCAAATATTCATGACAAACGGAAACGAACCGAAACAAACCTCTCAACGACAAACAAAAAACCGAAACACCATTTTTTTGTTTCATGCCCATCTCTAGAGTACAATCTCTGTGTCCACTGGCACCAACTCATTCCTTTCCTCAATTTCCCTTTATTTCTACCTGCATCTTATTGTATTTGGTTTTTTAAAAAAATATTAACATGTTTAATTTCATAAGTGTCAGGCCTAATATGTGGGTATCTCTGGCCTCTTGGCTCCACCCTATGGTTGACTGGCAAGTATCTTGGATTCAACTCATATTCTCCAAAGAAGTGCATATCTCTAGTTAAGATTGACAGAAACAGTGTGAGTACAAAGAAAAGAAATGCAGAAAAGACTATGGACTTCTGGCAGATGGGTGTACAGTTTTATCCAATGATTATGTGATACAAGGCAAATCAGTCCAGAATTCCACATCCCCAATCCATAGTAGTACTTTTCTGCAAGAAACCCTTCTGCTTTTTAATATGTCATGTCTTTTTTTTTACTTCAGTTCAAAATTTGTGACCATGAGAACCAATGCAGAAATGAAAGTTGAACTGAGCATATACACACAAACACAAAGCAGTGTTTTGGCAAAGCATCTTTCCTCTTCCTTCTCACCTCACAATGGAGGAAGCATCTCTCCCATGACATTATTTTAACAGTTTCCCCAGGTAGGCAGACAGCTCATTATGTATGTATGTATGTATGTATGTATGTATGTATGTATGTATGTATGTATTTATTTATTTATTTATTTATTTATTTATTTATTTATTTATTTATTTATTTATTTATTTATTTGCAATTTAACCAGCTCTCCCCTAGGCAAGATAAGATGAAGGCCAAGCCTTCTTAAGGCAGTTAGAATGGCACCACCTACAGGTGCTTCAACGGAACTTCAATTGGAAGATTTTTGGCTATGTAAAATACCTATAAAGGTACAATCACGTATCGCTTATTCTTGCATTCTGTATTGTTTTCTACTAGCAGCACAGTTCCCCTCTTTTATTTAAACAGAAGAGAATGGAATCCCCTGGTGTGGCATCACAGCAAGAGAAAAGGAATTAATTCACATTCCCCTCACTGTGTTGTTGAACCTTGGGATGAACAATCAACAGTTTTGTAGCGTGGGCGTTGTCTCATTCAGTCTCTCAGTTACTTATAGTTTTTGACAACAGTACTATGACCTTTGCAGTGTTTCAACAATCCCTCCCAGATACAGACTGAAAATAATTTTGTTCCATTTCACAACTTGTTTATTTATACCTCCCAAGACTTTTTGAGTAAAGAAATGCACTTTGTTTCAGGAATTAATTCATCTGTGACACAGCTAATGATCCACCTATAGATCCCTGGGGCAATTCCTAGAAACAATGTAGCTGATAGGGAATTTCCTATCTTCGTCCAATACACATTTATTTATTATATATTAATTTATTTTACACCACCCATCTAGCTAATAGCTACTCTAGGTGGTTTAGAAACCAAATAAATAATTTAATAAATGATTTTTAAAAATATGGAAAGAAATAAAATATGGAGACACAAAGACGTCTGCTTTGTCATCTGGTTTCTCCTCCATCAGTCCACAAACTCTGTGTGGAGAATTTTTGGTGATCTCTAGTACCTCAAGTTTTTTTTTAAAATCTCATTCCTACAGCCTGTGCTTCAAGACAAAGAGAGGAGAGGTTGTTCTGTAATAGAGAACATGTGTTGCAGTTCCCAGTAGATATGGGCAAGAAAAGGAAAAATAGCATTTTGTTTCATTTGGTTTCTTTAGTAGTTTCATTTTGTTCCATTTGTAATGAATTTTTAAAGTAGTTTTGTTACAAAATGAAACAAAATGAAATGAAACACTATGCTCTCCTAAAGGACCAAAACAGCAGGGGAGCTTTCTCAAGCCCTTCTCTGTAAGCCCTCCAAATTTGGAAATGTTTGGGGCTCAGGGTGGAGTAATTAAGCTCCAAAGGGGGTGCCCTAGGGAAAAATTGTTCTAATTGGATTTGGAACTTCGGAAGCCAAGCAACGGGTGAGCGATTAGCACAGCCACGGCTTGGCTTCTTATTCCAATTAGAAATATTCTTTTCCTAGGGGCACCCTTTGGAGCTTAATATCTCAGCCCATTAACCCCCAAACCTTTCCAAATTTGGGGGGCTTAAGGGAAGAGCTTAAGGAAGCTTCCCTGCCATTTCCTCTAGGATGCATCATTTTGATCTAGAAGGGAAAAATGGTGTTTCATTACAAAATGAAACAAAACATGTCCTAACATTTTGTTACCTAATAAAGTAATTCATTACTTAAAGAAACAATGAAACATCATTTTGTTTTTTGTTTTGTGCCCATCTCTAGTTCCCAGATTGTAAGGCCCAGCATTTCTAAGATGGGTTAATACCTGGAGCTAGATTTTTAGTTCTTGGATGGGAGACATCTCCAGCTAGGATAAAGAGAAACTCCTGCCTGAAACACTGAGAACATCTGGTGTCCTATATTCCAGTTTTCTATACTCCTGTGTCCTGAGGTTGACATTCTCTGAGAGTGCTTTGATTCAGCATTTACTCTGGATTTGTCCAAATGATCAAATGACCATGCTTATAATGTAGTTTCTACCTGTCTTCTGTTGTTCACTTCTTGATTGTTTGAATCTTCCCACAACAGGGAGTATATGAAAAGTCCTTACTGCAGCTGTTAAATGAGAGAAATCTCTAATCCCAACAGCCAGACTAGGCATTTATTAAGAGGAGAAACAAAATTGTAAACAGCCTCTCTGCAAAATTTTCATAAGGTTCTTTATTTGTCAGAGAAAGAGAAACCAGTATTTTGGTAAGAGATAAGAGAGCACTTTGATGCCCTCAAAATGCTTATTAGGTACTATATTATTACGATCCAAGGACATTCCCTTATGGTTCTAAATTGAACATTTAAAATTCCAATTATTATTTTTGCCTGAAAAACTTACAACAGATAATCATGGTTGATTATTCTTTTCCAATCACTCTCAGCATTATTTGATTTATCTGCACATGCTTGTCCAAATACAGACTCCATTTGAAAAATTATTCATGCATTTCTGAAAGGAATCATTTTTCCACATCTTTAAACTGGACTAAGAGCTTGTAGAAATTTGATCTATGCCTTTACCTATAATTCAACTGTCAGTTACAAAGTTTACGATCTAGAATCTTGACAGATTTTTAAAACTTCATAGTCTGTTCTTGTAGTGTAGCCCTGGTGCTAGTCAATAAGGTCATATTTCCATTGTCCTGTTTTGCACATAGAACATGTGATCTTTCCAATATTTAATGTTGGTCTGTCTGTCTGTCTGCCTGCCTGTCTGTCTGTCTGTATGTCTCTTGACTCTAGAGGATATCGGGTCAGTATATTTCGTCCTTGTACTCTTTTCCCCTGAAAACACCCTACAAAATAGGATGGAAGACAGAGTGATCAATCCACAAATGGATTGTCACAAATGGCAAAACAACAACAACAACAACAACAACAACAACAACAACAACAACAACAACAACAACAACAACAACAAAACCAAACAGGATATTTGAAGGATCATCCCTATATAAACTTATCCAACTGTGGAACACCCTCCACCTGAAGGCTTAATTTGCAATGACATGGACACTATTTCTGATTTGGAGGCTGTGTGTCATGGTCCCTACAAATTGTAGTATGGTGGTTTTAATATTTTAATTCTGTTTTTTAATTGATTGCTTTAATCAGGGGTGTCCAAACTTTTTGCAAGGAGGGGCAGATTTTGTGAGGTGAAAATGTGTGGGGGCCAACCATTCAGCTACATTTGGCCCCCTGGCCAGACTTTGGACAACCCTCTAGATCTAGGATATGCGAGGTGGCGGGGAGGATGCTGCAGCAATGGAGCTGGGGGTGGGTAGGCTGGGCAGGTGGCTGGGGGGACAGACGGAGGCAAGGGAGGGCAGGCAAAATGTAAAACTGCAAGCTGACATCTCCATCTAGTATGGGGAGGGGCCAGCTAGTGGGGATGAGTGACAGGCTGAGCGGCGAGGACAAGAGGCTGCGGGCCACTTGACATTTGAAAACGGGCCACATTTGGGCCCTGGGCCTGATTTTGGACATGCCTGGCTTAAATGATCTTATGTTTCAAATTTATTTTATATGATTTACTAAACTACACAGAGCTCTTGTGATATAAGGCAGAAATGGGCTAGGTATCTAACTGCAGAGCCAGAGGTTTGTAGTGGAGTTTGTTTTCCCACTGTGAATTCTGGGAGAAGAGCCAGCCTGTGTGGCCTTGGGCAAGCTGCACCATTCCCAGTGGCTTCTCAGAAGAAGGGAATGGTAAATCACTTCTGAGTACTCACTATCTAGGAAGCCTTGAAAAGGGTTGCCATAACTCAGAATACAGTTGATGGCACTTGATTACCAGAATAATAAATGTTTTAAATAGCTAAATATATATGCATAGGCAGACATTTTGATTTCACTTGCAAATGTCATATAGTTGTACTGAATCACATGGTCTTGGCAATAAGGGTAAAACAGAGTCATACTTTTTGTTTATCAAAGCTCATTTTTGACTCTTCTCTCCCCCTCCACGCACACATGTAGTTTGTATAAAAACTATTTTTCCTCTGGAAGGAAACAGCATGGAACAACATATTCTCCTACCTGCAAACGAAGTGGCCTGCATCCACAAAGCATTCAAATGAATCTCTGGTGATGTTGCCATGTGGCATAAGCAAGTCCCCAGGGACTGTATAAAACAGAGCTCGGGAAAGTTATTTTTGAATAGACCTCCCAGGGGGCCATGCTATCTTCGGTATTCAGAAAGGTGCAGTCCAATAAATAAATAAATAAATAAATAAATAAATAAATAAATAAATACACAAGTGTGATAGGGCACTGAGCTGATAATGAGCTGACGACATATAAAAATGATAATATAGGTGATCAAGACTGCATTTTTAAAAATACAGTTCAGGCTGGAAGGCCTTTTCTGCCTCGGACAATTTGGATTCCAGCTGTTAATGAACAAATGGGAAATGTTTCATTTGGGGACTATGATTCCTTAAATATGCAATTCGAAATGCACGAAAAGTCTCTGAAGGGGAATGGGACATCATGTTGTTATTCCTAGCCTATATTTAAATATCTGTTTTCTGCAGCAGAAGGGCAGATTCCTTGAATGTTGGATTTAATATTCTGGGACACCTATCAACTAGTGTGCCCTCTGCTCACAACCCAGGGTTCAATCCCAGGTAGCCAGCTCGAGGTTGACTCAGTTTTCTATATCCTTCCAGGTTCAGTGAAATTAGTACCCAGTTTGCTGAGGGCTGGGGGCAATGGGTAGCCTGCATAACTAACTTGTAAACTGCCGAGAGAGTGCTTTAACTTCCATGGGGAGGTATATAAGCAGAACATTCTTTTTTGCCACAGTGTCAAATACGTTCCATTTCCCTGATCATGGCAAGGTCCAATGACATTGCTACTCAGGTGTGGCTTTCATTTGGAGAAGAGATCACTGAAAACTCTTGGAGTTTGTAGTGCTTGAATGTTTAGTCAAATTCCTTTTTACTCCACAAGAAATACAGAGATCTACAGAACAGAATAGCTATAAGTTTGTGAGAGTCCACCCCTTTCTCATTAACTGGCACCTAATGTCTAGGTCAGTGATGGCGAACCTTTTAGAGACCGAGTGCCCAAACTGTGATTCAAAACCCACTAATTTTTCGCAAAGTGCCAATACAGCAATTTAACCCAAATACAGGTGGCTGTGAAGGGGTGATGTCGGGTGCCCACAGGGAGGGCTCCGAGTGCCACCATTGGCACCCGTGCCATTGGTTTGCCAACACTGGTCTAGGTAATTCATTCTGAGACATTTGTAGGAAAAGAAATATATTTCAGTCCTTACAATGGTAAACAGATCAACACCCAACAAAACAACTGATTGCAATAGATGGAGCATATAACACACAGAAGAGAGGCAAGGCTCCCTTTGAATTCAGAGGTGGGAAGGAGTGATTGATAAGTGTTGGATAGACTGACAGTAGCCCCAAACCGAGAACAATGCCTCTTAGGCACCTACTATAGACAGTATGTAAGGTTATAAAAATGCCAAGATCTTCCTAGTTCCACCTACCCCTATCGTAGAGTGTGAGAAATGATCAATCTGGATGTCTGTGAAGATTCTCAAGCATCCAGGTGAGTTTATCTGGAGGTTGAGTCATGGCTACTGGGAGATAGAAACGTTTCGCTGTTCATCCAAACAGCTTCATCGGTCTGAATACAGGTAGATCAAGTACTCCATCTTATAGTCAGCTTTGACCTCTTGTCACCCTGGTCTGAATTAGGCTCATAAGATGAACAATAGCCTGAATAGGCTCGTTAGGGAGACAATAGTATCCATAGCCTTAAGGTGAGCAATGGCCTAGGGTGCTGAAACCCATCAAGAATGGGTCGTTAGCTATGGCCTTGGTGGTGAAGGCTTTTTGATTTGTCTGGGTACTTTGGAAAGCACAGCCTGATAAGTAGCAGATAGATTATGCCGGAGCCCACCACCTCTGTTGAAGGAGGGGTTTTCAATGCTTACATGAATGGCTTCCCTTACTCCTCTCTCAAACCACCTCTCTTCTTTGTCTAATATGTGTACATCCTCATCTTTGAAAGAGTGCCCTTTGTCCTTCAAATGGAGGTGTACTGCTGCTTTGAATTACAAAGGGGTGGGAAATGCAGCGGGGCCTGGCAGCTCCTCCTTTGTGAGCTTGGGGAGTGGTGTGTGATGTTTAAAATGACTTTTAGCCACTGATGCAAGTGCTTGGGTCAGTGGCTAAAAGACATGTTTAAACATCATGCACTGCTCCCCTGTGATGCAGAGGGGGCGGGCATGAGAAGCGGCACACAATGTTTAAAATGACTTTTAGCCACCAACCCAAACACTTGCCTCAGTGGCTAAAAGTACTGACCCGTATATAAGTCGGGGCCCCTTTTTTCAGCCCAAAATTAGGGCTGAAAAACTAGGCTTATATTCAAGTATATACAGTATTTATTTAAATGGCTCTATACAGCAGGTTTTTACTTATGCTTGTACTCCGCTGTGCAATAATGTCAGCTGTGAAGAATTGTAGACAGTGTGCAGCAAATTTATTTCATTGGTTAGTGTCTGAGTTTGGGTTGTGGTTAGGATCAAGTTAGTATTAGGATTTCACGTGTTGTATTTTCTGACTTCAGTAAGACATATGGAAGCCAGTTGCTAGGGAGGCAGCTTCCTGATAACCAAAGGATGTAATGTCTGCATATATTAATTCTTGTTCACTGAAAAATGACATGGGACTTTTTTGGTTGCCACAGCAACAAAAAAATGCCTAATGTGGAATCTAACCACCTAGTCCAATAACATTGAATTTAACTGGCAGTGATTCTTCAGGGTTTCAGGTGGGATTCTTCCCAGGCCCTCCCTGAAGAGGCTATGGGCCAAATCTGCATATTTCTTGGTGCAATACATGTGCTCTAACAACATCCAATCTCGCCTGATTTTGCAAGCTAAGCAGGGTCGGCCCCGGTTAGTACTTGGATGGGAGACCACCAGGGAATGCCAGGTGCTGTAGGCGCCTGGAGTAGGAACTGGCAAGCCACTCCAGGATTCCTGCCAGGAAAACTCCATGGACATGGAGTCACGAAGAATCAGTCACAACTGTAACGACACACCACACACACCACGGACCTAAATGCTACATGATCTGGAACAAATGTAGCCCATCCCATGGCAACAAACAACAACTTTCCTAGGATATTCATTCATCCTCTATATTGCAGATGCCTGAAAACAAACAACAACTTTCCTAGGATATTCATTCATCTGGCTGCTGCCAGGAATATTGCAGATGCCTCCCAACGTGACATGTGGTCTCGGTTTTGGCTTTTATTTCAAGTTTTTTAAAAAAATATTCAAACAGGGATAGAGGCATTGTTCAGTGGCAATTCGCCCAGCCAGAGCAGGGCAAGGATGCTGCTGTGTAGCGGCGGCGGGGGGGCTGCCAATGATGCCAGGAAACAGTTGAAATCATCCTGTAACGGTAGGAAAAACAGATGGGAAAACTGAACGTTGAAAAGTTTAAATGTTCCGGTCCTAAAACTGCAGCAAGTTGAGAAACAGGGGCGGGAGAGATGGACGTTTGCCTTTCTTTCTTTCGTGAAGTAAGGGCCTTAGAGGCATTGTTCAGTGGCAATTCAAGGATGCTGCTGTGGAATGCCTACATTCTGTAACAAAACATAGAACTGAGAAGTTTAAATGTTCCCTCTTGATGTGCAAGTTAATAGGGATGGATTTTCTTTCTTTCTTTCTTTCTTTCTTTCTTTCTTTCTTTCTTTCTTTCTTTCTTTCTTTTGGAGTACAAATACCATGCTTCTCTATTCTGGAAGTTTCACCTATCAGATATACACCTTACTGATGCCCACATGTACCTTTCTGGGAGAAAGGTCTTAACTGGAAAGCTTTGAGACAGACCTGGGCATAGCTTGACCCAAGCATACAGTTCTTGCCCCAGTCCTAGCTCTGAGGTTTTCTTTCTGAACTGGAAACCTGACAAAGCTAGAATGAGCTCAGCCTTAGCACCTTCAAATTGAGTACTTCTAGGTGAGCCACATTTAGATGATTGTAAAGCAAGGATCCTCAAACTATACCCCTGGGCCAGCTATGCCCCCCCTGGGTCCTGAATCTGGCCCCCAGGAGCAACTGCAGATCCCCCATGGATCTCTGTTCTGAAAGCCAGCCAGCCAGCCAGCCAGCCTCTGCTGCCATTTTAAATTCCATTTGAAACTCTGCGGTGGGCTGTGTTGCTTCCCCCATAAGAAAATCCCATTGCTATGATTCCCAGTATGGTATAATAGATAAAATGATGGACAATGACTCTGAAGAGCAGGGTTTGATTACCCACTCAACCCTAGAAACCCTCTGGAGGCTTGGAATTGGTAAAGCCATTCCTTACATGTCTCACTTATCATGGAAGCCCAATTAAGGTCTCTATAATTCAGTACTGACTTGACGGCACAAAACGCATACATCTGAGTGACTGCAAAATGTTTAAGTGCCTTGATTCATGGTTGCATGTCATTGTGGGTTTGGCCAGCAGCCCAGCTGTGCTTCCCCACCATGCGTGGGATGAACATGTCATGGAATATGTATCCTACATGTGAGACATTTTTCAGAATGCTGCCAGTATTCCACTATTGTTTGGAATATCAGATAATATAGAACTCAAAAAGTTCAATCACACATTTGAGTATGTTGAGTATGTTAATTAGAAAATCAACAGACTTAGGAGTGTCTCTGGAAGCGATACAGTAGCAACCTGCAACATGCTCAACAGAGAGCTCAACCAAGCATCTCACTTTCAAGGGGGACTGAAGAAATAAATGTGAAATCACTATGGAATGAATCAGGAGTGGAGATTAAAGCTGGAGGAAGACGAATCACATTTCCCAGAAGGAACACAATGGACGGAGAGGCAACGAGGCAGCTTTGAAAGATGCATTAGGAAACTTGGAAAGCTTCATAAAGAGCACACTGAGAAAGATGCACAGAAATGCATGGATATTATTAAAGGAGACCTCAGCATGTGGGGCTCTCAGCAAATGGTGCTCATAATGGAGAAAGCCAGGGAGAGATGCTTCAAAAAAGGCAGCAGCAAAACCTGGCAGAATCTTATCCAATTAACTAAGCAACTGAACCCAAAGGAAAACTGACCCAGGTAACTGGAATTAAGGAAGTCATTAAATATCTCTGCACTGATACATATAACTCCCTGATAGTCATAAACACAACTCAAATTGAGTACCAGCACAGCAAATTGAAGTACTTATTCTTGTAATAAGACAGAAAAATCTCCACATCTCCACCAGAAGATTCCTTTTTTGGGAAATGCTGATCTCCTGGGCTAAATATATTTCTATCTAACCACTAATGGATAATTGCTCTTGGGTCGGGAGATTTCTTAAATGAATCATTATGCAGCCAAACACACTGAACGGTCCCAGGGGTAGGAGGTAGGGTTGCTAATAGTAAACCAGGTTCTGAAAAGCTACCTTTATTAAGGTCTGAAAAGCAAACAGAATGTCAAAATAAAAGACCTGTTTTGTTTTTTTTAAAAAATGAAACTGCATGAAGTTTTGTTGACATCTTTCCTTTGAATTTTTGCAGTTGAAGGCTATAATTTGCACAACTCAGCAGGTTCCTCCAGCCATGATCTGACATGGACATGTGTGTGCTTGTCCTGGCCTGCAGGCAGCCTGAATCCAGCTCACAAAGGAGCAGCAGAAGTCTCTTTTTCTCTTGTTGGAAAGTAAGATAAAACATATTTCCCCTTCCTTTGCCATTCCACAAATGCAGGTAAGTGGATTGGGGGATGAGGGGTCATTTCTGTTTTTTTCAAGGCAAGAACATACAGGTCATTATGGATTATTTCACCTGTGTGTGGGAAAAAAACAACACCTCAGTTTCATCTTTTTAATAAAAAGCTGCTGGCAACTCCTGATTTTGTTGCAAGGAGCAATGACCTCCCTACACCTTCCTTTTAATGCCCATAGAAAGTAGTCACTCACTTCAGGTGCTGCCTGCCTTGACCTTGGATAGGCTTTCATGTATCTGGGTATTATCTCAACTACAATGGTGTCAAGCCACTGCATGGCCAAGAGTGCCCAGGTTTCATTATAGCAAGCCCGCCCATTCATTGTAATCCATGTTCCATAGCACTGGGTCTTACCAAACCTGGTATAGCTAGAGTTTAGAGTGCCCGGGGACAAAGTCAGTTTTTATGGGGGGCAGATCCTGGGGAATCAGTGGGGGAGGGGAAGAAGGGTCTCCCCTCATGCCCTCTTTGTGGGTCTCCTTTCCAGTTAAGACTCTCCTGTGCAAACTGCACAGTGTGCAGATAGCGCCAAGCAGTTGATTTTTTTTTCAAGCATCACCTCCGTAGCACGCTTCCCCTTCCTCCTTTCCCCCGGCTAAGGCTTGGCAATCGTTAGCCTGGGGAAAGGAGGAGAGGGAAGCAGGTGATGGGGTTTTATTTCCCAAGCAGCACCTCCATCACGCTTCCCTCTCTTCTTTTCCCTGAGCTAACAATTGCCCAACCTTAGTGTGGGGAGGGGGAACTGCTTGGAAAAAAATTCACCTACTTCCCTCTCCTCTTTCCCTGACTAAGGTTCAGCAAGCCTTAGTGAGATGCAAGGAGGACTGCTGGTGAGATGGCACATGGCTTCCACCTCCTGCTCCCCCTCGATGTACCCCCAGATTGCTGCATGCCCCGGCGCAAATGTTATGCCAGTGCCTGGCAAATTTTCCTAGTAAACAGGAAAAAGTAGACATGGGCACGACCAGAAAAAATGACGTTTCGAGTTTTCATTTGTTGGAACGGGTCCGTTTCGGGTCATTTCCGTTTGTCGAGAAATTTTTCAAAATTTATTGTTTCTGTTTGTTGTTTGTCGTTTCCACTGCAATTTAGTGTGATTTGACTTCCCAGAGCATAGGGGCATCCCGCAACCAGGGCCAGTGCTAGGTGTTTTTGTGCCCTAGGCGGCGGGTGGGGTGGGGGGCAGGGGGAGGTGCGGGGGGCGGCTGTGGTGGTGGGGCCATGGGTGGCCGGCAGCTGCAGGCGGGCAAGTGGGCGGGCGGTGGCGCAGGCCACAGGCAGGTGGCGGCGCGGGCGGACGGACGAGTGGGCAGTTAGGATATCACTTAGGATAGAGGTTCTGTTCTTGGCTTGCACCCCAAATGTGTGTGCGTGCAAGCAAATTGAAGTTGGGAAAATAGAAAATAAATGGTAGTATATAATATATTTTTAAAATAAATCCACACCTCCCACTCCCAGTCGAACCTCCCCCTTTATCCAATATCAGAAAAAAATCCTCACAAACTGCCAGAGAAGAAATAAAGAATAAACTGCTATTCCCTTCAGCAGACAAAGCTGCAGGGAATCAAAGAAATTATTTTCTAAATTTAATTCCCTCCCTGCCTGCCTAACTTAAATCCTAAAACCTCCAGCCTCCCTCCTCAATGTCAATCGGATCACACCAGCACCAGCAGCCAGCCCTCCTCCCTCAACCACATCCATACACCCGACTGCGATTTCTGGAAGGTGCCTCGGCTTTTTATGCCCTCCGAGACATCCAGAAGTGTCAGTCAAAAACCTGGCAATGCCATTGGTGGAATGGTTCAAACAATTTGCATGGTCCCATCCCATGCCCAGCCCAAATGGGCAGGTCTAAAAAAATAAAAAATAAAATAAAATAAAATAAAATCAATATGACGTTTTATTGCTATAAAAAACCCACTGCTGCTACTATAAAAATTCAGGCATTTAAAATAAATAAATTTCACATGTTTCTGTGGTGATTTGGTGTGTTTTTTTACCACGATTTCAAAAGAAAAATTGTGGCCGCCATTTTGGATCCCCCCCACCGCGTGGCATGCAGCGAGACAGACGACGAGGATGACCCCCCCCGAGCCTGGTGCAAGCAGCCCAGGACAGGAGAAGGGGGGGAAAAGGCCGTGGACCCCCCAGAAACCACCCCTCTGGTAGGTGGCAAAGCCTCAGGCAGGCATATTTTCGCCTGCTTTTTTGGCCGGGAGTCGGTTTTTTTAAAAAAAAAAACTTTTAAAATCTTTTTCTGTGATTTGCATTGCGCAATCGCCACGATGCCACAAACGGAAATGAAAAACCTGACCAAATTTTTCTTTTTTCGGTTCGAGTTCGAGTTCTGACAGCTTAATTATCGTTACCGTTTCCGTTACGTAACGGAAACGATAACTGAAAACGGAAACGACAATTTCGCCGAGTCGTGCCCATGTCTAGGAAAAAGGATTGACATCTGCACATTTTCACAACTGAAATTTCCCCATACCAGTCACCATTGGATTGTGAGAAAGAAGAAGGAAAGGAGGAAAAGTTGCAAGTGAAAATGAATTTATTATTAAGCTGATTCTACCTCCTGTCTACATTGATCTCCCTTTTTCATAAGGGATTCTATGAAGACTCCTTTACTCATTGCAGGTTTTTTATTAGCAATACCTAACTGTAAAATTTACATGTCCGTGTGCTCTGTGCAACTTTGGTGTTAGTTCTTTGTAGCTGTAATGTTACCTTTGAATGTTGTAAGATGCCTCTTCTAATTCCCTGTTCCTAACTTGAGTATGTCTTAAATGTTCTGGGCTGTATATTGTCCCTCATTATTGTAAGCTGCCTTGGTTCCTTTTCCAAGGAGAAAGGCAGGATAAAAAATATTCTAAATAAATAAATAGATAGATAGATAGATAGATAGATAGATAGATAGATAGATAGATAGATAGATAGATAGATAGATAGATAGATAGATAGATAGATAGATAGATAGATAAATAATGAACCCCATTGAAAAACATGGTTTAGAATAACTTTGGTTGTTGTACCTCTGGTTCTAGAGAAGTTTTCAAGCCCTACATCACTGACATCAAGAAGATTAAAACAAGGCATTGAACCAAGCAATTAATTATTGTGTCATAATTAGCATTTCTAAATTACAGGGTGATTTGCTCAGACATTAAAATCTCTGTGCCACCAAAAAGTGAATATGAATTTTTCATTGTTAGTATTTTCCTAATTCATGTAATGTTGAGGAAAAAAAACACCCAACACACCATAGCGGCTATCAGGTTAGTCATTGGCAAGCACTGTATTTTTTTTCAATTCATAAACTTCACTTATTCTGCTCATGTCCAGTCTCTCATTTTATGAAATTTTCATGGCACAAGTTGATTAAAACCACAGGTGTCTACCAGCGGGATTGTTATATTCAGTTGATATAGATGCAGAAGTGGAAAGCTGCATCACAATTTTGCTGCCTTTCTTTAAATCCCACCTGCATCCTTGTGTACTTTGTTTACATCAGACGTTGAGAATCTATTTTTCCTTCTTGCCAGGGAATCTGTATGTCTCCCCATTTAAAAAGAACAAAACACCTACACACATTTTTTGTCCTCATCTTATTTATTTATTTATTTATTTATTTATTTATTCAACTTATATGCCGCCCACTACCCAAAGGTCTCTGGGCGGCTTACAATCAAAGAATTAAAACAATTTAAAATAGTTATAAATAAAATATCAATAAATCATCAAACAGTAATAAAAACCTTCTTTAAAATCATCATCCTAAAATTGTCATCAGCGGACCCACAATCTATATTGTATCAATTAAAAACCTTCTGGAACAGGAAGGTTTTTACCTGGCGCCGAAATGTAATCAGTGTTGGCGCCAGGCGGATCTCAATAGGGAGGGCATTCCATAACTTGGGAGCAGCTGCTGAGAAGGCCCTTTGACTACAAGCCATCCCTCTCACCTCCTTGAGGGATGGCTCTTTTAAAAGCCCCCCCCCGGCTCGATCTTAATCACCGGGTAGGTTCGTATGGAAGGAGGCGGTCCTTCAGGTATCTAGGTCCTAAGTCGTTTAGGGTTTTATATGTGAGAACAAGCACTTTGAATTGGGCTCGGACAGCAACTGGTAACCAATGCAGGTTACGCAGAATCGGCGTGATGTGATCCCTGGCGGCTCCACCACTTACCAGCCGCGCCACACGATTCTGAACCAGTTGCAATCTGCAGACCGTCTTCAAAGGCAGCCCCACGTAGAGCGCATTGCAGTAATCAATACGTGATGTTACCAGTGCATGCGTAACTGTCATGAGGCTCTGCTCGTCTAGGTAAGGGCGAAGCTGGTATATTTTCCGCAGCTGAAGGAAGGCACCCCTGGCCACCGAGTCCACCTGGGCTTCCAGAGTTAGACCGGGGTCCAGGAGCACCCCCAAGCTGCGGACCCTGTCCCTTAGGGGGAGTGCAACCCCATCCAGGACAGGAAGATGGCCCTCTAACCTGTCCGGCAAAGCACCCATTAACAGCACTTCCGTCTTGTCTGGATTGAGTTTCAATTTGTTAACCCTCATCCAGTCCATTATCTGGCCCAGACACGAGTTCAGCACAGAAACCACCTCACCTGGATTGGTGGAGAACGAGAGGTAGAGCTGAGTATCATCTGCATATTGCTGACTCCTCAGCCCAAACCTCCTGATGACCTCTCCCAGTGGTTCCATGTAAATGTTGAACAGCATGGGAGACAGTATAGAGCCCTGAGGAACCCCATGACATAAATGCCACGGGGCAGAGCAACTGTCCCCCAGCACCACCTTCTGGACACGGTCAGCCAGGAAGGATTGGAACCACCACAAGGCAGTGCCTCCAACCCCCAACCTGGCCAGCCTATCCAGAAGGAAACCATGGTCGATGGTGTCGAAAGCCGCTGAGAGGTCCAGGAGTATCAACAGGGTTGCACTCCCCCTGTCTCTCTCCCGGCAGAGGTCATCATACAGGGCGACCAAGGCAGTCTCTGTACCAAAACCCGGCCTGAAACCAGATTGAAATGGATCCAGAAAATCTGTTTCATCCAGCAGTGCCTGGAGTTGCCCGGCCACCACCCACTCCAACACCTTGCCCAAATAAGGGAGGTTTGCTACTGGACGGTAGTTACACATTTCTGTACACACATTTTTACTTGACTACAGCATTTTCCTATGCATTGCCCAATCATACTCAAATTTTGCTGTTCGGGTTTTTGAAACACATTGTGTGTACTTCATGTCTTATGACAGGCATGTCCAAACTTTGGCCCTCCAGATGTTTTGGACCACAACTCCCACAGTCCTTTGCCATTGGAAATACAGGCTTGGAATCCTGGGAGTTGTGGTCCAAAACAGGAGGGCTGAAGTTTGGACATGCCTGTCTTAGGAGTAAGAAGGCAGGATTTCTTCTCCTTGATTCATTATTCAGGAAGTAGCCAGGAAAATAGCTAGAAAGTGTAGCTCCTGCTGCCACATGTTTTAAAAAATGGTATTGTTTGTGTCATGGTGACATAAATGATGTCGTACCATAATTCTTAGGGATACAGCATGGTGAAAAGAATATTGATATAGGGCAATGGATATATGAGAGTAACTGAAAGTGCTGGGGGAAGTTTTTCCCATGGGAAGTATCTGTAAGTAACAGCATAAGTAATGAGAAATTCTAGGGACAAAGGCCCTTGCTGGGTTTTAGTTCTCTTTAGAAAGAAGTCATTATAAGGATTAGTTTATTATCAAATGTATAGCTAATGGTTTTAAGATTCTGAGAATTGTAATGAGGAAAAAAACTTGGGGGGGGGAGTCACAATCATGTATGAGTGCATGCCTATACTTTCCTACAGTCAGAGAAAAATTAAACCATTCAACAATCATATTCAGGACCAATTATTTAGATTTATATCACATTAAATAAGGAAACCCTCAAAATAAAATAAAATAAAATAAAATAAAATAAAATAAATCTTTTAAAACTGCCTGAAGTGGAAGTAGTCAGATTACATGCTTCCACTTTATTTTTTGACAAAGATTGTTCCCCAGCAAAATCTCAGTGCTGAGTAAAGATTTCTATGCACCTTGAACATGGCTTATTGAGGGTTTGGTAGCCTGTGATGTTTCAACAAACACAGGGTTTTTCTAGGCATGGGATTTTTATTGCTAAATTTAGTTCCGAAATTCTGAACATCTCCTGACCTCAAACAGAAGGTAACAGTGCATCTCTTATTTGTTTGAGATCTCGCACCCAAAAGTTTCATGGAGTGCCCCCTAGTTCTAGGGTTGTGCGAGAGGAAAACAGTTTTTCCTTATCTACTTTGTCCACACCATGTATGATTTTGTAAACTTCAATTAGGTCACCTCTTGGGCACTGTCGTTCAAGAGTGAAGAGGTCCAGCCACTGCAGCCTCAGATGGTAAGCAAGGTGTTCCAGTCCCCATATCACTCTGGTTGATGTACTGTTATTTGTTAACTTATGTTGTGCTTTAATATTGATTTTGGTATTATGCTGTATTTGGTTTTTGAATTTTAGTTTCTCTGAATGGCCATCCAGAGTGGATCTTTTGGCTAGATGGATGGAATAAGAATACAACAAACAAACAAACAAACAAATAGTCACAGTAGATAGAAGTGCAATAGATACTGCTGCAAGCTATTCCAAAATTCAAAGTAATTGCAGGCGACTTGGTGTTGTATAAGGAAGTAAAAGTTATTAGTTTTTTTAAAGAACAAAAACAAAACAAAACAAAACCCTGCTTCTCATTTCTTGATGTAGATCAATCTAGCTATCTAACTTTTGGTCTGTCGTCAGGGTGGTGGCAGTGAAGTGGGGGCTGATTACAGAGATTATCATGAAGAGCATTTACACTTTCACAATTACTCACTATTTTCTATGACCGCCCTTAATGATCACGAAGGCTTGATCCCATATCCTTTCGGACATTGGAGATTTTGATTCTATCCCCCCCACACACACACACACACCGACACACACAGACACACAAGTATTGTTACCTTCTGTTTGAGGTCAGGTTATGTTCAGAATTTCAGAACTACGTTTAGCAATGAGTGCTTAAATCTGGGTGTTTTAAGGGGGGATATGTTGCCTTTTCAAATTGCAGTGGAGTAATTAAAGTAAATTAATTAAAGACTAAAGTAAATCTGAACACAATCCTTTACATGTCTACTCAAAAGTAAGTTAGTGAGTTCATCAGAGCTTCCTCTGAGGTAAATGGATAGAGCATTGGATCATTAATTAATACAGTCAGTCGGAAGAGAGCCTCTGTGAGCAGATAAAAAAAGAATACACAAGGGTGATAAAATATTCAGTGTCATCATTTAGCTCTCCTGTGGTATATGAATTGTTGTTGCTGCTACCAATCATCACAAGTGTTCCTGAGCGTAAATACAAATGCATCACACATTAGGAAAGAAATATTTTCAGGCAGGGGTGATGGCATTCCTGCCCTGAAAAATTACAATTAAATTATACAGTCTGAGTATAACTGAGTTTCACATCACTGAAATCAAGGCTCTTCCACAGTTAGACAGTAAGCATGAGACCCCCTCATTATTCTGGTAGAAGGGAGTTGATGGAAGCTTATAATTTTCCCCAGTTGTTCCCAGAAACCCATGAGAAGCCTCTGCTGAATGTGGGCTCCTCTCTTCAGATCGGGGTGAACTGTGTCATGGTGTTCATCTGACAAGGAAGAGAGACCCCCTGAGGGCAATTTCTGCTGACAGTTGTTTATCTGGTGACAGACTGGCATCATAAGAATTAACTGCAAATAATTATGAGCTCCCAAAATCTGGAAAGAAATTAGCATGAAGATAACCTGCTCCTTAGACTTATCTGTATACTAGAGAACTGATTCTTAGGAAAACTATAAAACAAAAAAGGAACCAGCATCCCAGCTCCCACCCACATTTCTCCTGTAGGAATGTTCAGGGAAAGGTAGCTTATGCAAAGCTTCTTATCAAGGATATTGATTTCCCTAAAGAACAAGTTTTATAAGGAAAGTAAATTATGGAAGATGACTTCATCATAGAATACTGGATGAGGGGAATGCACTACCTCAGAAGAACTTGGCAGAAGATGAAGATAATGAATTACCATAATTCTGAAGAAAACTACACCAATTTAATTCTCTAAAGCCAAGAATGGAGAAATGAAATAGCATTCACAGTAATGATTGCAAGTTCAGGATCCAGCAATTTCTGGTGATTAAAGGCATGAAATTTCAGTTGACATTTCCTCCGCCATCATTTACTCATCAGCTACCTGCTTTGTCCTCTTGAGAATAATGTTGACTGAACTGAAGAAAATTAAAGAAGTTTGTTCTTTTCTTTTTAAGTATTCTCCATGAAGTCAAATGTGCTTTTTTGTAATGCTTAATTTCCTTCTTCAGTATTCAGATAAACAATGAGAATTGAGAATAATATAGAAATTGTGACAGTATAATTAACATCTACAATGAATTTTCTTGCTGTTAAACTACAAAGTCAAGACAATTTCCATGTTGGTCTAATAATTGTTTAAGCAGAATGACTCATATATTCGGAAACAGAACCCTAGATTTGTTCTGAAATATTTTCAGGTGAAGAAAGATGTGTTCCTGGTTTCACATACATATCATATACTACAGATTATCTATCTATCTATCTATCTATCTATCTATCTATCTATCTATCTATCTATCTATCTATCTATCTATCTATCTATCTATCTATCTATCTATCTATCTATCTATTATTTAAATTATATCACCTTTTTCTTTCTTTCTCACTTTATACTTTCTGTGCACTTACCCTTCTTGCTTGTTCTTTATATCGGGAGCAGTGTAACAAGCAAATTTTCCTGATGTAAGATTAATAAAGACTTATCTTATCTTATCTTATCCTATCTTATCTTTTCTTATCTTATCTATTGACATGTGGGATTTTATATACCATTATATATGGCTTTCACTCCAAAATGAAACAGTGGTATGAAAACAGATAGCCCTATAAAGCCTTAGGGAAACATTTACTGAATGCAAGAAGAGCAAAACCCAAGCCCTGTGTCCCCATTGTCACCAGTTCTGTTAGCCACTATGTCCAGAGCAACCTTGGAAAAGTTACCCTTGGAGCTATGCCTCTCCAAACTAGGTTTGGAGATCAGTTTCCTGGAAGACAGACAGAAAGAGAGGGAGGGAGGGAGGGAGGGAGGGAGGGGAAAGGGGGGAGAGAGGGAGCAAAAGAATTAGAAAGAATGAAATGTCTCCTGCAGCCCAAAACCATGATCCTGGCATCCATTACTTGGCCAACTCCATAGTGTTCACATACGATAAAATGAAAAATTCAGCATAAGTCAACATCTGAGTTGAAATAAGCTACCCCCTTGTGCCTGTTTATTTTTACTCATGTCTGAACAAAAAACACATTTACTGGCAAAAAGATGAATGCTGAGTAGTACATAATGTAATGAGATACTATAAAATCAATTTATAACCTCCTTGGTCTGCTACAAATGATGTTTTTCAACATGTAACTGTATCCTAAGTGTGCCTTGGGATCCAGTGCTTTCCAACAATCAAGCTGAATTTGATCTGGGGGGAAATTAAGTAGTCAGTTTTCTTTGTTACTAGATTGGTATTAGTTGGGTTCACAATCAGACCATGTGACCTAAGTGACTGCCTGAAACACCAAGCTAGGATGGAGCAGATGTCATGGGTCATCTCCTTCATCCATTTCATCCACAGGTGAAACAACTGTGAAGCCAACAGTTTTTATCCAATTGTCAAGCTGCTCTAACAGTTCCTTTGAAAAATGAAAAGGAAGAAAGATTATGTACCATGGGGAAATTTGCATTAGTACACATTCAGCAAACAATTCCTGCCAGTGATTGTGATCAGTTCTATGCATCCCAATTTATTCTCTCTCTCTCTCTCTTTCTCACAATGATGTAAATCATGCAAATGCTACAGCAGAGTTTTAAATGTTGAAATACTATATCAGATACTCAAATAATGGCTTATCCCCCACAAAGCCAGAGAATTTAAATTCTCTGTTGTTTTCTCGATAGGGAGGTGCCTAACTGTTGCATAACCAGTGTCATAAGCTGTGCTTGCTTACGATGCAATTTCCAGGCATGTTGGTCCTTCTGACCCAAGCCCAGGCAAAGTGAATGGAATGCCTCATGTTTGGAAAGAAAATGGGTGTAGGGATGAACAGGGAAGCTGTGCCAGGGTGTTTCAGCACTCCTTGCTGCAGTTTAACCTTAGTGCCAGGTGAATAATAGCATTTTAAAAGTGCCATTAAACCTCTGCCCCCAAATGAAACCCCTTTCTTTTAACTAGACATGCATATGACTGTAATGTAAGTTGACAGCAGATGGCATTGAAGCAAATTGCCCAAAAATATCAAGGAAAAAGTGGGTTTTAGGAGATATTTAAGCCAGCAAGTTAATTACATGGGACATTGTTTTGTTCACAGCCAAACCCATTCCATTCCATGTTTTGCCCCCAAATACCTAAATGTTACTTTGGATTGTGGGTTGAGTACAAATGGATAGGAACTAAAATTTGAATTGCAAAATTCATTCAAAATCTGCAAATTTGTCAATTCATATTTGTACCTAGTGATATTCCCAACAAATACAAATTGATAAGTTTTTTAGCATTTTTTAAAAATTTCTTGAGTTAAAAAAGAGTATCCAAGGCACCTAGAGGCATCAAACTTGCAGGGAAGCTTCCTCTGACTTTCTTCTACAATCCCTCCATGTTTGGTGAAGATTGGGTTTCCCCATATGAGTTACTAAAGGGCACATTTTCAGAAAGGGCGCCTGAAACCCCATTATCATCAAACTTGGAAAGACTTCCTGCACATTTGATGTTTCCGGGGGGGGGGGGCACTTTCCTGGGAAGTGTATAACTAGTAGACATTTGAAATCCTATCTTCACCCAGCTTGCAAGGCTTATAGGTGAGTTATGGGAGGTTTTCCTACAAACACGATGTCCCTAAGTGCCCTCGGGTGCACTATCTAGTGTTTTGAAGTAAAAAAAAATGAATTTACAAATTGGTTCTTTGATTCATCAGAAAATAATAATAATAAAGTCCTTTTGTGATTCATTTCCCCTGATGAGTCACAAATAAAAACGAATCATCATTTTTCTGATTCATCCTTGTCTCTAATGTTGACCCGTTAGGAGCATAGCTGAAATAAAAAACAAAATGTCTCCAGAAGGAAGTATATTGTTCAAAAGCTGTCAGGAACCAGTCAAGGAACAGGACCACAAACACCAAGTACTACAGCCTTGGCCCTATGCTACTCTGCAGGTGAACATGCCAGTGTGGTGTAGTGTGATTCAGTCAATGATGTTGGCTGCCCCAAGTACCCTTATTGCTGGATAACCAGTATGTGACACGTTTTTTAACCTTTTATATATATTGCATTCTACAAATTGTATTTTAGTCATACATAGATATGGATATTTTGTTTCGGAAGGGGGCTGGTTCCGAAATGAAAACACCAGCCCAGCTGGTGCATGGAATGCAGTCCCACCCTCTGGAACAAAATCAGCCACTGTCTTACCTTGCTTTACCCCACACTGGGTGAAATTCCAATCAGGAAGCAGCCTCCAATGTGTCATCTTTCCCTCTCCCTGGCACTGGCCAATCAGGAGCTGTGCAAGGACATGCATCCTCCCACTTCCCTATCTGACTGGCCAGTGTCAAGGAGAGGGAAAGATGACACATCAGAGGCTGTTTCCTGATTGGATTTTTGCCCAGCATGGGGTAAACCAAGGTAAGACAGTGGTTGATTTTTTTCAAGAGGGTGGGACTGCGTTCTGAGCGCCAGCTGTGCTGGTGCCTTTAATTTCAGAACCAATCCACTTCCAAAACAAAACACCCATCTCTAGTCATACACAAATAAAGAAAAGAAAGCTGAACCCAGAAGAAATTATAGCTTCAGATATATGGGACTGAATTAGCTATAGCAAATTTTAGAGTCCTCCCTTCTTTCCTTGCCCCCTTTTTGAACTGGATTTTAGGGAACAATTGGAGGCTATACTATCTTAATGAAGCAAAGCATTTTGAACAGCAGCTACTGGTTTGGGCTATGTAAAGTATTACAAATTGCTGACACCAAGACTGAAATAAGAAGCATTATAATTCTACTCTCTTTATTAAATTGAACTGAGATTCAAAAAATGAACATCACATTCACCATCTGAGGCTGCAATGGCTGGGCCTCTTCTCTCTTAAATAACTGCATCTAAGAAGTGGCCTGATTGAGGTTCATAAATTCATACATGGTGTGTAGACATGGGGCACGAAACAGAAAAATGGTGTTTCGGTTTTTTGTTTGTCGTTGAGAGGTCTGTTTCAGTTTGGTTCCATTTGTCGTGAATTTTTTGATAAAATTTGTTACCGTTTTTCGTTTTTTCATTTGTAGTTTCTACCCACTTTTTGCGCGATTTTTAAAGCATTTCCGTGCGCAGGCATCCCCCAACGCCCCAGACCAGAGGGAAAACACTAAAAATATGGATGCTGGCAGAGACACAGTATAGACTAGGTATGCAGGGTGGCTGCAAAGGCAGCGGTGGGCATTGCCCAGGGTGCAAGGCAGCTGCAGAGTGACTGCACTGCGGGGCTGGGGAGGGTACTCACTGAGAGGTACGCAGCACACACGCACACAGGGAGGCTGCAGGACTGAAGCTAGAGTCGCAGAGACAGCAATCCCACCCTAACTCCCACCAGAGACTGCAAGGAGGATGGGGGTGACCAGACCTTTTTATGCCCTCTCTGGCTGCCAGACCTGCCCGCCCAGTCTGCAACCTGGGCATGCTATTGGTTGAACATGATCCCATGCCACATGGCTTGCCTCCATTTTATGGCTGGTGGCGACATCCATTTTAAAGGGGAAAGAAAAATACATTGCGATGGGAGAAGACAAAAACAAATGTTTTGAGGACCCCAACCCCCCTGGTAGGTATTATCAGACAATATAAATAATTATCGCTGCATTTTTACGGATGTCCAGGCAGGGCGTTTTTTAACATTTAAAACAGCTCATTTCATTGCGCGTCACCATTAACGGAAATGAAACGTAACGACCACAATTTTCATGGTTCTGTTCGTTTCGTTTCATTTTCTTTTTTTTTCTTTTTTATTTTTTTTTATTAATAAATTTTTATTGGATTTTTAAGAGGGGAACAAAGGGAAGGAGTATGGGTAAGAGGAAAAAGAAAAAAAGGAAAGAAAGGGGGGGATACAGTTTTTAAAATTTACATTGAGTGTATCAAGCAAAATAGAAATAGTAATTAAACATATTGCTAAAATTGCCAAATGTTGTCACAATACTAATAAATTTGTTACTTCTTGAAGACGTAGTCTCCCTTTAAATAACCAGAGAGTTTATCAATTTCGATACATTCTCTTATCTTTCCATGAAGATCCTTCTCTGTTGGCGTGATTGGTTGTTTCCCGTACAGTATTCTTGCAGCAACAATTACATGATGAAGTACATATCTCTGATCATAAGAAATATTCATATCTACTATATTTAACAGAAATAGTTCTGGTCTAGACTCTATTTTAATTTTCAAAGATCTTTCTAAGAAAAGTTTTCCATGTTCCAATACGCCTTAGCTTCTTTACAAGTCCACCACATATGATAAAAGGTTCCACAGTCATAATTACATTTCCAACATTTAGGTGAACAGTTATACATCTTGGATAAACAATGAGGCGCGAAATGCCATCTATAAAACATCTTATAACAATTTTCCTTGAATGAAATAGATTTAAAGATTTTAACTGTGTTCCCCAGAGAGTCCCATTTATTTAAATGAATAGTATAGCCTAAGTTTTCTGCCCATCTTATCATACAGTCTTTAACCAGTGTATCAATCATTTTTTCATTTATCAACATGCTATAGAATTTACTAAGAAGCTTGGAGTCACCAGAGGAAAGTATTTTATCAAGTGAGGTATCAGTAGTCATAAAACCACCCTCTTTGGAAAGCTCTTTGAAGTGTGAATGTATTTGTTGATATTTCCACCAATCCAGATTATAGCCTTCTGATACTAATTTCCCTAGTGGTTTCAATGAGAAGTCATCATTCAGAAGTCATCATTCAGAAGTCATCATTCAGACCACAATTTTCATGGTTCTGTTCGTTTCGTTTCATTTTCATCACAATTTTTGTTTGTCGTTTTGTTATGTAACGGAAACAACAAATGGTAATGGAAATGAAAAAATGTTTGTTCCGTGCCCATCTCTAATGGTGTGGACAAAGTAGCTAAGGAAAAACTGTTTTCCCTATCTCGCAACACTAGAACTAGGGGTGCACTCCATGAAACTTTTGGTTGCTAGATCTCAAACAAATAAGAGAAAGTAGTTTTTCACCCAGAGGATCACTGGTCTGTGGAACTCCCTACCACAAGAAGTGGTGACAGCTGTCAGCCTTGACAGCTTTAACAAAGGATTGGTCAAGTTCAAGGAGAACAAAGATATCAACGGCTATCATTATGGATGCCTAAGGACAACCTCCGGGTTGGAGCGATAGGCAGGCTATCTCTCAATGCCATTTGCAGGCAATCATAAGCAGGTGAAGACATCTGCTTGGGAATACACTAAGCAAATGGTGAACTACTGTGTGAGATAGAATGCTGGACTGGATGGGCTATGGCCTGTTCCAGCAAGCCTGTGCTTATGTTCTTATATGGGCTAATGGACGGTTAAAAGCTCTCCTCAGGTGGACTACTGTGACTCAACTGAAGCATTAGGATATTTATAACTTATTTTTGGCCCTCTTCTTTTACAGGGGTGTTTGACCTCCAGGAAAAAGGAGAGGTCAACAACTTCCAGAATGGGCAAACTCTATTAATTAGGGCTAGAGATGTCACCTTTCTAAGATGAAGTGCAGAAAAAAATCCTGCTTGTTTCTTTAGCAACAGAAGACCTGCTACCATTTCCTGTCTGTGGAGCTCTACTCAGAACTATGTTCCCTCAATGTCTTTTGTGTCCAGGTGGCTTTGTGCTCTTTTTGCTGCTACAGAATGGCAGCAAAACATCTTAGGCCAGACTCAGGGACGTATCTGGGGAGGGGGGGCAGAAGGGTACATCTGCCCCAGGCATAGCAATCTGGGGGCGCCTGGAAGGGGAGCAGCAGAAGGAAGCCATGCACCCTCCCGCTGCCCAGCAGTCCTTTCCCTAAGGCTTGGCGATGGCACCCCCCCACCGCCTCTGTCGCTGCTCATGCAGCGAAACAGGCAGGCAGGCAGGCAGGCAGGAGCATGGTGGCCGTGTCCTCCTCCTCCTCTCTTCCTCACCTTGGTGGGAGAGGTATAAGGCATGCATGCTACCACACACACGTGCACACACACACATGTGCCCATCCGCCCGTCCGCCCGTCCACCCTTGCACGCACACCCACCCCATGCCCACAGTGTTTGCCCTCATTGCTGGGTGGGTGCGATGTGGGGGGGGGTGACAGGAAGGGCGCAGAAAACAAACGTTGTCCCCAGGCACTCCAAATCCTGGTTCTGCCTCTGGCCAGACTTGATACCAGGATGTGAGTGAATTCTGCTTTCCAGCATTGGGCTTTCGGTTCCATCCTGAAGGGTGCCTTTTCATGGCTAAGTGCAGTTTTTCTGCATAAACTTTTGTGAGACAACATTCCTACCTGTTTTTTCAGTGTTGCCTTCTCTGTAAGAAACATGGAGGCTTATCATGACTGGAGCAGAGGTAGATTCATCCTCTACATTTTCAGGGGAGAGTCTATCCACTCTATGAATTTCCACAAGCAACACATAATATTGGCTAAAGAGAACTTAGCATAGGTTCACTTCTATTTTTTTTCAAAATGCAAAATTCTTATAGAACTGTACAGTGTGCTCCTTTTTCTCACTCTAGATGTTTTCCAGAGATGTCTGCTGAACATTCAGCAATTGCAGTTAACCTGCCAGCTGCCTTTTTCTTTTCCTTTTAAAATATTTTAGCACCTTCATTTTGAAAGTACATTTTTAAAACTGAAGCTTTCTCTCTGACATCCACCTGTTGTGTCAGGTTGGACCTCTCTCTGGAACAAGGGTTTGAAAATTCCTCTTTACCAAGTGACAGCTGAGCAACCCAGTTGATTATACAACAGAAGAGACCCTTTTTGTTTCTTTTAACCTCCTTTTCTTAAAAAAAGTTTGGGCATGAAAGCCATTACAATAAGCTTTTTTAAAAAAAAAAATCTGTATTCTCCATTGTTGTATGTGGCACTATTGTTTTGAAGTTAGTACAAGCCTGTTTGAAAACATCGGTTTCCATGGGAACAGTTTTCCCTGCTAAGTCTTACACACAGAAATATGTCATAAATAATTGGTATCGCCCCTAGGGAATTGTTAAACTCCAGAAGAAAATGCAAGGAGTGAAACAGAGGAAGGAGTAGGGGATAAATATGAAAAGAAAGAAAGAAAGAAAGAAAGAAAAAGACTGATTGAAGTGGGTGGTAAATTAGATAAAATTGCTTCATTATAATAGAGTGCAATGCTATTCATTTGTCTACTCTGAAGAAAGCACACTGAGTTCAATAGATTTTTATTTGAGGAAAATGATTCTAAGGCAGTAGCCTAAAGGATTATCACAAACTAAGGCTGTGTCTACATGGACAAGCTGAATAGCTGACCAACTTATTTGATGTGCAGCCAGTATTACGGTTGAGTTCGCCATCAGTGATCACACAGTGTTCATATTCAATGTGATGTGAATCTCACTCCAGTCCACAGTCCCCACTTCTTCCTTCTTCTGTTCCCACCTCTATGGATCCTTTTGTGGTTTTCTTTCAAGCTGCTTGGTTTTGAACGAGCTGTACATTAGAAGCTTGGTTTAGGAGCATAATATGTTTGTAAACCAAAATACTCTTATGGGGAAGTAAATTTCCCCATAAGAAATAGTGGAAACTCAGATGATTTTTTTTCTGGAGACCCGTTTTGTACACCCAAAATGCCAAAACTCACAAAAGAAGTTGGCCAGAAGTCCGTGTCCACACCTTGGTTTAGGTATCTGGCTGTGGAATCTGTTTGGGACTAACAACTGGATTTTACTCTCTGTTTTTAATGGGACAATAATAAAATGCAATTTGTAGCCTATACACACTTGACTAGCTTTCCCATGACTAGAAATGATGTGAAAAATAAGAAAGGATGTTGAAAAACAAATTAAAGAAAAATAAAAATAAAAATAAAACAAACCCCTAATCTGCACTCCCCTTTGAAAATGTTCCTGGCTGGTGCAAGGGAGACCTTCCTTCCTCTATCATCCGTCTGCTTTGGAGGCTTGCCTGAGATAAAATGTTCCAGAAAACCATCCACAATCCAACAAGGGGGAGAAAGAGAGTCACCACTGGCTCACTTCTGATCATGTGACCTGCTCCAGTTATTTGTATTGCAAGACATTGCTTTTTGATCAAGGCAAAATTTAGAAGAAATGGTTGCTTGTTTTGCAAAATGCTCTTAAACCAATTTACTATTAAACTAAGGTATTACTGTATAGTATCAATGAGCACCAAATGAAAAAAACTAAACACTGTTTGATGAAATCTTAGAAACTGTTTTGTGACTAAATGAAACAAACTGCATTTTGTGGTTTGGGACATGAAATGGGGGAGCTTCCTCAAGCTCTTCCCTGTAAGACCCCCAAATTTGGATTGATTTGGGGTGCAGGGGGCTGAGTTATTCAAAAACAAAGAGGCCCCCAGCAGTAATTGGAAAAGTTCTGTGCACATGTCAGGCTGGCAATAGGTCAATTTACTACTTCCTCTTGATTAAAACCTATATTGCTTGTGCTTGCCGTACAACAGTTTTGCAATTAGCTAGGGGGACCCTCTTTGCACCTAAATAACTCACCTCCTGAGCCCCAAACCTCTCCAAATTTTGGAGGCTTAAAGGGAAGAGATTGAGGAAGCTCCCCTGCAATTTCCATGCTTTATATACTTGAAAATAGGGATCACAGGTATGTAGCAGCATGGAAGTCACAGTGTAGCTTCTTTGGACTCTTCCTTGTAAGCTCCCCACATTTGTAGAAGTGTGGGGTTCAGGGGGCTGAGTTATTAAACTCCAAAGGGTGTACCCCCAGGTGGAAGGTCCCCCATGGGGGGGGCTAGTAGCAACTTTCCAACTCAATTAGAAATGATTTTCTCCTGGGGGATCCGCTTTGCAATTTAATAACTCAGCCCCTGAACCCCAAGCCTCCCCAAATTTGGGTCTTTTACAGGCAAGAGCCCAAAGTAGCTACCCTGAGATTTTGGTGCCTCTAGAACCCAGGGGAGCCATTAATAATTTTTTTGTTTCATTTCATTCCAAAACTTCTTTAAACATTCGTTACTAATGAAACAAAATGAAACTACTAAAGAAACAAAAGTACACAAAATGAAACACTATGTTTTCATTTCATGCCCATCTCTACTGTACAGTGTTTCAGAAAAGGTGGCAGGGTTCCAGTGTTCTTCTTAACATGTAGAGAAATACCACATTCCACAGGAATCTCTTTTGTTTTTCTCTGGGTTATGTCCGTTGTGCTCATAATTGTTTTTATTGCTCTCTCTCATCCAGAAGTGATCTAGGACTAAAGTAGTAGATTGACATTAGCAATACTAATCTCATATTAGAGATGTGCACGAATAAAACAATGGCATTTCATTTGTTGTTTAGGGGGTCTGTTTCGGTTCGTTTCTGTTTTTCACGAATTTTTGCAAAAAATCGTTTTCATTTTCATTCGTTTCATTACCATTTCATTTCCATTTATTTTAATTTTGTGATTTTTTTTAGCATTTAATGCAGTTCAATGTATTGCCGTAACGAAAATGAAACAGATGACAAAATTTCTGGTGTTTCTATTCGTTTCGTTTCATTTTAGAGATAAAATTTGTTTGTCATTTCATTGAGTAACGAAACGAAAAAATGAAAACGGAAACGAAAAATTGTTCATTTTGTGCCCATCTCTATCTCATATATGTAAAAACAAATGGAAGATCTGTGTGGCTAAAGAAGTCATGGACAGGTGTTTCTGTGATCTTGAACACCACAACCCAACTCTCTAGGCTGCTGAAATAGCACCCACAGACTCACCCTCTGTCTTTACTCAAATGAAACAACTGATCGCATTGGGGGAAATCTGTCTGAATTGTTCTAGCTAGGAAAAAAATTAAAATCCCCCAACACCAGAGATGAAAAGCTGTGTTAGAAGCAGAAAGACTAGTTCATTTTGGTCGTTGCTTTGAGTGTATAGAAAGAATTGCTTTAAACCAACTCATTCTGTAACCACTGCAAATCCTACATTATTCGATCATGTAATCATAGCCTAACTTGGGTATCTGCATCCCATTTATTTTTTGGCCATTATCCTGTTTGATCTGTAACAATTATATGAAGTACAAAATGATTGAAGTTAAAGTGGTGAACTACCCTTGGGACATATTTCAGAGTCCATTTTCCCTTTCTATTTTGTGGGGCTCATGTGACAGGATTGCAATTTAAGTAGCTTTTAAGGACACATTGAAATGCAAATGAAATATTATATAAGGGTCTAGCTGGAAACCCTTTTACTGCCATCAACACAAAAGCTTCCAAAAAGGAAAGCCAGGTGCAAACAGGTATTAAAAGGCTCACACCAAAGCAGATAAATATAGTTGACATTTTATCACCTCAGACCTTGTTAGTTTGTTTGATCTCAGAAAGGAAGTGGGGTTAAGCTGGGTGAAAAACAGAGAAGGACTTACCCTTGAACAAACAAAACAAAAAGTCCACATCAAATGCCTACTGCTGGAAATAGTGTCTTTTGGATTTACAGGGTGAAAAACAACCCCATAAAAGGTTCACATTCATAGTGCAGAGCTCATGTTAAAAGGTGTAATTGAATACATAGGCACTCAGGTCCTGCATGAAATAAGCTGTTTGTCATATATAACCCCTTACTGAGCTTACAGGCCAAATGCATGTAAGTCAGGAAGGAAACCAGGTGCACATGTGGATTGACAAAGATGAATCCAATGTAGACTCCTTTCCTTTGGTCAGGGATGCATGTTCCCACCCCTTTGGCCACAGAAATTGACATGTACATCCTCACTCTTTATAGCAGCCAACTAATCTAATGTTACACCATTGATACATTGCTGCGTCTACAAAGGCCACTGAGTAATCTCATGGAAGTGAACTGCTTATTTGTTTGTACGTTACTTATGATTTTCTGATCTTACGCCATGTTTTGATGTCTTTGCTATATTTTTCAGTATGCGCTAGTCTTTCTTCTTGAAACTTTCAGTGAGTTTTTTTTTTTAAATGGCATTGTTTAATCTGCCACAGACATGGTAACCTGCTGTGTAACCATGCCTTTGTAGCATCCTTTTGTCTTTGCTGTCAGTGACTTTTTTGACATTGGAGCACATTACAACAGCAAATTTTTGTATTTATTTTCTGCTGCTACTATGAACACTTGACATTCATGCAGAGTCTCCTCCCCTTTTTAACCTTCTGCACCTACAATGGCAAGGCACCCTGTAGCACTGTCAGTAAGAGAAAAGCATACATTTAATTTTGTGCATTTTAAGCCAACTTGTGCAAATGAATCTTTACAGCCAGTTGTGAAAACTGTGCTGAATCCTATTGATGGCTACACAGTGACTGATAAACTAGAAATATCAGAGAGGCTCTCTCTCTTGAACAATCAGAGAGCTGAGATGTCTCGAACTGAGATAGCTTAGGTACTGCATCATAGAAAATGTTAATACCTATAAAATCAAGTATGTAGTGAATAGAGATGGGCACGAAATGAACAATGTTTCGTTTCCATTTTCATTTTTTCATTTCGTTACATAACAAAATGACAAATGAATTTTGTCTCTAAAATGAAACGAAACCAACAGAAACACCGGAAATTTTGTCGTGTGTTTCGTTTCCGTTACTGCAATATGAGTGAATTGCTTAAAATCCTAAAAAAACCACAAAAATTGAAATAAATGGTAACAAAATGGTAATGAAATGAACAAACACGAAAACAAATTTTTGCAAAAATTCACAAAAAATGGAAATGAACCGAAATGGACCCTCCAAACGACAAATGACAAACGAAATGCCATTTTTTTATTCATGCCCATCTCTAGTAGTGAATATTCTATACATGCTTGAGACGGGGGGCAATGCCCATTGAAGTGCTTTGTACAAAACACTTAGCACGGTGCCCCAGTTGCGGTGCTGTGCCTCCTCCTGGGCCAGCCGGCCCATTCCCTGGCTTTTGCACGCTGCTGGGATCCTTCTTCTCAGGCAGTGTGCCACACGGGAAGGAGCTGGACCAGCCTGTCACTACTTCCTTGGCCAGCCAATCACTCTGACAAGCTGCCAGAGGAGGCAGGGTGCACCGCTAATGATGAAGGGCCCCAGTGGCATGCAATGTCTGATGAGTGGGCCAACCCACTTCTGGGATGGGGGGGAGGCAAAGTGCAGTGCCTGTGGTGCCATGCTCAGGAATTTGTATGAAGCATTTCAATGGGCTTCATGCCTTAGACGAGGTGGCCGGGCTCTTTCAGAGCACTCAGACAACTTGGCCCTGGGCATGAGACAGAATAAATGGTTGTTATTTCAGCTAGACATTGTGAACCAACTCAAGAAGAGGTTTATGCCTGCCTGGAAGATAGAGTAATTACAATTACAAGAAAAAATTCCAAGGAGAAAAGTGGGGTGAAAATACTCTAAAATAAATAAAAATAAATAAGAACTTCCTGATAACAAGAACCATTTGAGAGTGTAATGGAATATCTTAGAAGATAGTGGACTCCTTTTTGAGATTGATGGCCATTTGTCTGGGATGCTTTAGCTGTGGATTAACTGCTTTGACATAGGTTGGATTTTATGACCCTTGGCATTGCTTTCAGGTCTGAGTTCTGTGCTTTTATTATTCTGTCATAGCAGTATATTATGTGACCATAAAAACTAGTGCCTTTTTCTGTTGCCTTTATGAGTATTGGTGAGTATATAAGGAACAGTTATCTAAATGTTTATTAAGTAGGTATTAACTTTATGGTAAGTGCCAAGGGCTGAGGTGTGTTGACACTATGAGTATAAAAATAACATGATTTATGATTGAACTAAGGTCCTAGGCTTTGGACAATAAAGAGCCAAAACAGACATTCTTGTAAATACAAAACTATCATTAATGTTGATTGATGGGGGCCTTAGTATGGAACAGAAACTTAGTGTGGGGTACTAGTGACAACTCTACACTCCCCTTCATGCATACAAACAGTATATGGGGGTCCCAATTTGGATTGCGCCCACATTCAAGTTATGTTGTAAAATCATGACCCATTAAAGCAAATTGTTTGGTAGGGTCAGTTTCTTGGTATCTCTAGACCTTTTGGGGGTACATTTCAGTAAACATTTTAATAATACATTTATCTTATTCTTTTGATTATACTTTATAATTGCAAGGTTATCAGAACACTGCCATTATATAGTGGCTGAGAGAATACCATATATACTTGAATATAAGTTGAGTTTTTCAGCCATTTGGGGGTGGGGGGCTGAAAAAGAGGCCCTCATATTTGGGTGAAGGAGAAGCAGCAGGTTTTTAAAACCTTTTCCCTCTCTCCCGAAGCAAGTGCCAATGGCAGACTTCAGTGCTTGCTATGAGAGAGGGGGAAAAGTTTTAAAAACCTGGCACTTCTCTCTCAAGCCCCCCCCCCCAAATTGGGTGCATAGAGGGAGAAGCGGCAGGGTTTAAAACGGCACTTGCTTTGGGAGACTAAAAAAGTTTTTAACATTGCTGCTTCTCCCTCCCCCCTTCATCAGAAGAAGAGGAGGAGGAGGAGGAGGAGGAGGAGGAGGAGGAGGAGGAGGAGGAAGGGGACAGCAACAACAGCTGCTACTGCTAGCACCGGCTTGGGGAAGGCAATGGAGGGAAATATTGACTCGGGTTATACACGAGTCAATACATTTTTCCACTTTTAAAAGACAAAATTAGGGGCTTCGACATACTTGGGTCGACTTATACTCGATCTTATATGGGTAAATTAGTAAGTTTTCAGCATGAACTTGACCTTTGCCATGAACGTGGTAGATGGTGTTAGGCAAATGTCTCTCTTGGATCTGAAGTACTCTCAAACACTTCTAAAGTGCAGGAAAAATAATAGTGACCCCACCTCATAGGAATGTGGTAAATATTTCAACAAGTACATGTTTCAATGCTGACTGTTAATGCTTATCAGTTAGCCTTATCCATATCGTTTTCATTTATTTAATCCTATTGCTACTGTGGTATATATTTATGGAAGGTAATCCAGTTCTGATGACTTTTCCCTCTTCATGTTTTGTTATTAAAAAGACCACCAGTGTTCCAGAGATGGAAATGCCATCTTTTTTCAAGAAAAATAAAGAATTGAGAGGTATAATGATTTTTTTCTGTGTCCTTCAGTTTCATAAAGGGTTTGTGGCACTGGAATTTATTCACAGTTGTCCTGGAAAAGAATAAGAGAGAAGAAGGATATTAATATGACTTTGACTTTTATGGGATTGACAACTGACTTTGATGCACTAATACCCATGGCACTGAGAGCCTTCCTGAAGTGATTTGTTCACCATTGTTGAGTACTGCTGCTTCATTATTTTTACTCATATTTTAAGGTCAGCAACCTGGAGGTCGAGCTTCTCTCAGTTGTCAATGAGCCGTCATCACTTTGTGGCTCAAGTGGGGGAGGGGAGTGAGGAGGACAAGACTTATATGAATCATCCAAGTAGAAGGGCATTTTTTAAGACTCCTGGCCTGTCTGAGATTGTTTCTGTTTTGTTTTTGTTGTTCTTTCTTCCAGAAGATGGTTTACATATTAGAAGTAGCTGAGCTGGCTTTTAAATCAGGCATAAATTTAGAAATACAAACAAGATCTCATCAAAGGTAGGAACAGTGAACCATTTTCAATGTTATATAATAGTGCTCATAGCATCTTGGCAGCTGAAAGCTGGTCTAGGTCTTCTAGAAATCTGTTATAGAGATGGGCACAACTCAGCGAAATTTTCATTTTTGTTTTTGTTTTTTCATTTCGTTTCATAACAAAAACGAAAATTTTTCAAAAACCAAAACAGAAACGGAAATGAAACGACCAATTTTGCCGTGTTTTTCGTTTTCGTTGTGGCAAATCCATTGAACTGAAAAGAATGCTAACAAAACAGCAATTTTTCATTTTTGTTTTTGTTTTTTCATTTTGTTACGAACCGAAAATGAAATGAAAAGTTTTTCAAAAACAAAACAAAAAATGAAAATGAACCGAAACAGATTCCTAAATGACCAAACGAAAAACGAAACACAATCTTTTTGAGTCGTGCCCATCTCTAATCTGTTATTGCTGTCATACCCTTCAATACTTAAGGTTTACAGGTCACTGGCTGGAAACTTGTATTTAAAGAAGAAATGTATTTGAACTGAGCACCACCGGATATGGCTGTAATAGTGGCTTCAACCATTGACTCATTCTTGTGTGAATGGAGATGGATGCTAGAAGAAAAAGGACCTGTTCCCTCTGGAGTCCTGGAACAGACACTTTGGCAGAAACATCTCCTTGTTATATGCTTGGGCTCCGTGCTTTGTCAGCAGAATCCAGAGATAAAGCTGTGTCTTCTGTTATTATGTCATGTTGGGCTTACCAACCAAACACTTCCCTGTGTGTTAAAAAAAAATCTCACAGAGTTCTCAGGGTCTCCCTCAAGGGGTTATTACAAACTGGAATAAGATAGTTGCCTCAAATGAGGCATTGAGGCACAGATTCAGAGCCCTTCCAGCTTTCAATGTAATGGCAATGTCAGACATGGGAAAAGTTACTTTTTTATTCATTTAAGCTTGGGAGGAGGAGGAATGACCCGTTTTCTCAAATCCTGGGAGAGGCAATTAATGACCTGTCTTTGAATAGGGAAAAGTAACTGAAGTATACAGTACATTAAAACAGGGAGCGGAGTGGGGATTTGGATGGGGATTTGTACAGTGAGTCAAAATATGGACAAGTTACTCTTTTAACACAACAGCCAGAAACTTTCCCAGTGTTTTAAAACTGATTTTAGGGAGGAGAGCTGTAATTCAGATAACACGTTTTGCATGCAGACGGTTCCAGATGTGTTCATTGGCATCTTCTGTTTGATCTGGGAAACTCTGAAGCCACTCAGTGAGGAAAAAAGCAGGACTTGGTGGGGTTAATACAGTACATTACCGAAGTGAGTACAACCCTTCACATTTGGTAAATATTTTAGTATACCTTTTCATGTGACAACACTGAAGAAATATGTCTGTGAAGATTCTCAGTCATCCAGATGAGGTCATCTGGAAGCTGAGTCATGGCAACTGGACTTTTTCCCTTGAGAGATCAAAATGTTTCACTGTTCATCCAAGCAGCTTTGTCGTCTCTGCAGAAATGACACTTGGCTGCAATGTAAAGCAGTGAGTATACAGCTTGTATAACAGTGTAAATGTACTGTCCTCTCAAAATAACACAACACACAGCCATTAATGTCTAAACTGCTGGCAACAAAGTTGAATACACCGTAAGTGACAATATCCAAATTTGGCCCAAGTAGCCATATCCCTCCCTGGTTTCATGAGACCCAATAATGTAACATGGTCCCAGATGTGAAGGGGGAGCAGATGTTATCGCTCTTGCTCTCACAGTTGATGTTTACATTCTCACTGTCTCATACTAGTAACTGGAAGTTCGACATGGCACCTCATGGTAATGAGCTATCTGAGGATCTGAAAAAAAGGAATTGTTACTCTACATAAAGATGGCCTAGGCCAGTGGTTCTCAACCTGTGTGTCCCCAGATGTCCCTGGACTGCAACTCCCAGAAGTCTTCATCACTAGCTGAGCTGGCCAGGATTTCTCTGAGTTGCAGTCCAGGAACATCCGGGGACCCACAGGTTGAGAACTACTGGCCTAGGCTATAAGCAGATTGCCTCGACATGGTCGACCAAAGAAGTTGGATGTCCATGCTCAGTGTCATATCCAGAGGTTGGCTTTGGGAAATAGATGTATGAGTGCTGCCACATTGCTGCAGAGCTTGAAGGGGTGAGGTGGGGGTCAGCTTGTCAGTGCTCAGACCATACACCACACATTGCATCAAATGTGTCTGCAGGGCTGTTGTCCCAGAAGGAAGCCTCTTCTAAAGATGATGTGCAAGAAAGCCCACATACGGTTTGCTGCAGACAAGCAGACCAAGGACATGGAACAATGTCCTGTGGTCTGATGAGACCATGATAAACTTATTTGGTTCAGATGGTGTCAAGTGTGTGTGGTGGCTACCAGGTGAGGAGTACAAAGACAAGTGTGTCATGTCTACAGTCAACCATGGTGATGGGAGTATCATGGTTGGGGGCTGCATAATTGCTGCCATCACTGGGGAGCTACAGTTCATTGAAGGAACCCTGAATGCCAACATGTACTGTGACATACTGAAGAAGAGCATGATCCCTTCCCTTCAGAGACTGGGCTTCAGGGCACTATTCCAACATAACAACCCCAAACACATCTCCAAAACAACCACTGCCTTTCTAAAGAAGGGTGACAGACTGGGTAAGTATGTCTTCAGACCTAAACCCTATTGAGCATCTGTGGGGCATCCTGAAATGGAATGTGGAGGTGCACAAGGTCTCTAACATCCACCAGCTCTGTGATGTTGTCATGGAGGAGTGCAAGAGGACTCCAGGGGCAAACAGTGAAGCTCTGGTGAACTCTATGCCCTCTGGTGAACTCTTCCCTTTTATTTCATTATTATTGTCTTCTCAATTATTATTATTATCTTATGGATTTCCTGTGTTTTTATGTGAACTGCCCAGAGTTCCCTCTGGGAAATTGATGCGGTATATAAATATAAAAATAAATAAATAAATAAATAAAAGAGGATTTAAGGCAGTGCTGGAAAATAATGGTGGCCACACATAATATTAACACTTTGTGCCCAATTTAGACATTGACCCTTGGGGTATACTCACTTTTGTTGTCAGCTTTTTAGATATGAATGGCTGTGTGTTGTGTTATTTTGAAGGGACAGCACATTTACACTGTTATACAAGCTGTATACTCACTGCTTTACATTGTAGCCAAGTATGTACTAAGATATAAGATATAAGATACTTTAGATATACTAAAATATCTACAAAATGTGAGGAGGTGTACTCACTTCTATGATACAGTCACCCCCCGCCATTTTGCAGTTCAGGTACCGTGGTCCCACTACATCACGGGATCGCAGTACCTGCACTGCGGGGGGGGGCATCCAGTCACTCTGTGCGCCCCCGCACCTCAGAGAAGCCTCAGGGGTGGGGGGCGGGGGCAATCATGACGCTCTCCGTTGCCCCCCCCCGCGCCTCCGAAAGGCCTCGGAGCCGCTCAGGAGGGCTGTGGTGAGGGATGGCTTCACTCTCTGTCACCCCCCAGGTGCCTCCGAAAGGCCTCGTAGCCACATGGGAGGGCGATGGAGAGTGACGTGGTCCCTCTCCACAGCCCCCTCTCCGGAGGGGTGCATGGAAGGGCTCAGGGATGGATGGCCTCTGCAGCCCCCGGCATCCGGAAGGCCTGGAGCCACGGGGATGGCTGCGGGGACAGACGGCGTCCCTCTCCGCAGCCCCCCGGGCGCCTCCGGAGGGCCTCGGAGCCACACGGAAGGGCTGCAGGGACGGACGGTGTCCCTCTCTGCAGCCCCCGGCACCTCCGGAGGGCCTCGGAGCTACGCGGAAGGGCTGTGGGGGGCGATCGGGTCGCTCTGCACCACCCCCACACTCCTCCGAGGCTTCTGGGACAGGCGCGTGATCGCCCCACCCACCCCAGGCCCCCACCTGCTTCCGCATATCACAGATTTTTGTGGATTGCAGGTGGGGTGGGTCCCTAACCCCCGCGATTGGCAGGGGGTTACTGTATACTGTAGTTTTTGTTTGTAAAAGGGCATATTCATATATTCCCACATTCTTCACTGCATATATTCAGGCTTTATCTTATTTGACCTGGGGCTCACTGTTGCCCTGCTTACATGAGGCCTCTGAAGCAACACCAGACATGTCATTGCTTATGTTCTGAGAGTTCTGTTGTGGCATGTCAGAGGTCAATATGGATTCCTGCATCATAGATTTTCACAGGTTATAATCCATAGAAGTGAACTTCATTCCTGGTCAGATCCTAAAAAAGCTCTGATTGGGGAACATATCTCTCTGAATCCCTGAGCCAGCATGATCAAATTTAAAGCTGAGGCACATGGTTGGCAGAATGGTGTGCCACACTTTTTCTGGACTGCCTTACTCATTAAGAATGAGAAGAATTCTTCCAGAATTATCTGTTCTCCATGAGACATGCTGTCCTGACAAGCCACAACAGGCTGATAAGGAACTGCTGACTTTTATTTCTTTCTTTTATTTCTTTTTTCTTTCCTTTTTCCTATTTTGTCTTGTTCTGTTTTGTTTTTAACTAGCATCCATGCCAGGTTCTGCACCCTGATGTCCATGTTCGCCTTCTCAAACCATAGGGTGCTTCGCTGCAGGACCCCCCACCCAAATCCTTTGCCTCCAAGCCTCAACAGGTGGCCAAAGCCCTCTCACACTCCTGCAGCCTCTCCCCTGTGTGATCATCACGACAAGAGGTTGAGTTGGGGGTGGGGGACTGGGTCTTACAAAGTCTTCCTCTACTTCCTCTCAGCCGCAATGTCACCTGCTTTTGCTCTTCTTGTACAGGTGGGCAGGCAAACCATTCCCGGGGTGGCAACTCTGTGCATTGATCTGCTTGTGTTTTTAAGATCTTGACAATCAAGCAAACTGTGAATGAGACAAGTCAACAGAAGGCAACACATTTTTATTATATGTTTCCTATGAAACCCTTTTACTGATATATGGCTTGCTTACCCATTGGTTTTGCATTACATTCACATCTAGATAGAATATAAACATGCTTAAGAATATCACAAAGATTGCAAGCTGAAATAAAACTAAGTATATGAAGACAAAGATGAAGACAAACTACTCTTCCAGCTCTTAAGATCAAAATGCCCACACATGGTGAGCTCTATGAAGGAGATGAACAGATTGTACTAACCAGAAGGCCCTGACTACCATTTTGGTGTCTTCACTGGTACTTAAATGTATTTTATTATCCTGATGGTTATTGCTATCCATCAATTTTTCTGAGCTATTCTGTCATCTGATATTAACTACACAGTTGCTGAGAGAGAGGGAGAGGGAGAGGGAGAATTGCAGGTCAGATAACTAGACTCCTTTTGCTTGACGTTAATGAAAAAAATTAGGAAATATAGATTCTTGGAAGTCTTTACTGTCAGTGGCGATATGCATTTCCTCTTCAGTCTGGAATTTCGCTGCAGCAGGACATGATGTGTTGAGGTCAATGCTGGAAAGTTTGTTAGTCGAGTGATTAATCATTCACCTCAAGCAGAGCCTCTAGATAGCAAGACTCACATGATTTGCCCTTGTCTGGTTATAATCTTGTATCAGCATGCCCAATGAACCAGAACGATCATTAACGTGTCAGCCTTATCCATTTGAATTGGCAACAGCACAGAACAATCTCAGTGCTTAAAGGAATGCTCTTCACCTTTCCCAGAGAACAGGCCTAGAGGCCTCTACTTCTTAAGTTATGAGGTCACTGTGACTTTATGGGTGAAACTGTCAAACAAGAAAAAAAAAGTTAGGGTTAACTTGTGCCTGTCTTTAGAGTTCAATCAAACACCTGTAATGAAAACTGGCCATAGCTTGGGAAAGTGTTTTTTTTTCCTTGGGGGGGGGACTTCAACTCACAACCACCCCTGCCAACATGATTGGGGGCAATGTTGGTTTGGGGATCTGGCACTGCTAGCTAGACATGGGCACGACTCGGCGAAATTGTCGTTTCCATTTTTGGTTATTGTTTCCGTTACATAACGGAAATGGTAACGATAATTAAGCCGTCAGAACTTGAACTCGAACTGAAAAAAGAAAAATTTGGTCAGGTTTTTTGTTTCCGTTTGTGGCATCGCAGCGATCGTGCAATGCAAAGCACAGAAAAAGTTTTTAAAAGTTTTTTTAAAAAACCCCGACTCCCGGCCAAAAAAGCAGGCAAAAATATGCCTGCCTGAGGCTTTGCCACCTACCAGAGTGGTGGTTTCTGGGGGGTCCCCAGCCTTTCCCCCTCTTCTTCTGTCCTGGGCTGCTTGCACGAGGCTGGGGGGCGTCATCCTCCTCGTCTCGCCATGCCATGCGGTGGGGGGGATCCAAAATGGCGACTGCAATTTTTCTTTTGAAATCATGGTCAAAACACACACCAAATCACCACAGAAACATGTGAAATTTATTTATTTTAAATGCCTGAATTTTAATAGTAGCAGCAGTGGTTTTTTTATAGCAATAAAACGTCGTATTGATTTTTATTTTATTTTATTTTATTTATTTTTAGACCTTTTATTTTTATTTTATTGTTTTTATTTTTGACTGACACTTTTGGATGTCTCGGAGGGCATAAAAAGCCGAGGCACCTTCCAGAAATCGCAGTTGGGTGTTTGGATGTGGTTGAGGGAGGAGGGCTGGCTGCTGGTGCTGGTGTGATCCGATTGAGATTGAGGAGGGAGGCTGGAGGCTTTAGGATTTAAGTTAGGCAGGCAGGGAGGGAATTGAATTTAGAAAATAATTTCTTTGATTCCCTGCAGCTTTGTCTCCTTAAGGGAATAGCTGTTTATTCTTTATTTCTTCTTGGCAGTTTGAGGATTTTTTTCTGATATTGGATAAAGGGGGAGGTTCAACTGGGAGTGGGAGGTGTGGATTTATTTTAAATATATATTATATACTACCATTTATTTTCTATTTTCCCAACTTCAATTTGCTTGCACACACACACATTTGGGGTGCAAGCCAAGAACAGAACCTCTATCCTAAGTGATATCCTAACTGCCCACTCGCCCGTCTGCCCACGCCGCCACCTGCCTGCGGCCCGCGCCGCCGCCCACCCACTCACCCGCCCGCAGCCGCTGCCCACCCGCTCGCCCTCCCCCTGCCCCGCCTACCACCTAGGGTGCAAAAACACCTAGTGCCGGCCCTGATTGCAGGACACCCCTATGCTCTGGGAAGTCAAATTGCGCTAAATCGCCGCGGAAATGACAAACGACAAATGGAAACAACAAATTTTTGAAAAATTTCACGACAAATGGAAATGACCCGAAACGGACCCATTCCGACAAACGAAAACTCGAAACATCATTTTTTCTGGTCATGCCCGTGTCTACTCCTAGCTAAAAAAAAAAAAAAAAAACTTTCCAAGCTCTGAACCGCTCACCCACTGGAACACCTAAGTCTTAATATCAACATAGCTGTTGCTGAGACCAAAATAGTTTAATATTTTGGGCTGCATAGTGCCAAATGGTTCAGTTAAGCATGCAATGTAATTGAAATCACATATTAGAAAAATATAATAATAACAACAAGTTATAATAATACTTTCAGAACTGCAGATTCATAAAGGATCATTGAATTCAGTTTCTATCAAGGAGGCACAGTAGGGAAGTGAACTCACAACTGTTGGGCCCACAGCCAGATGCCTAAACCTTTGCCCTGTGTAGGATGGCACCAGAAGCTCTTCCACTCCTTGCAGCCTTGGACTATGTATCATAGAATTCTTACATAACTGCTCCATTGAAACCAGAGACTTTGCATACCTTGTCATTCTACTTCATGCCTTAACTGATGACTGCCTGTATTTTTATGTCTGCAACTAAGAATGGGCACGAAACGGAAAAAAATGTGTTTGGTTTCGTTTCATGCCCACCCCATTTTGTTTCATTTCTTACATTTTTTTAAAAAAAAATCATACGAAATATAATGCTTATGAAACGATTCGTTAGGTCCTGGCTCTCCTCTTCCTCCTCCTCCTCCTCCTCCTCCTCCTCCTTCTGGGCTCTGGCAGGGCAGCCCAGCCAGGCTCTCCTTCTTTTTTCTGAAGCTGCTCATTAGCGGCAGCTGATTGAGGGACCTCCATATTGGGAGACCAGCAGGTAAGGAAGCCACAGCCGTTTTACAGAGAAACAAAATGCTTTGTTTCAGCAAAAAAATTAACATTTCATTTCGTTTGTAACAAAATGCTCCTTCCTCATTTTGTTTCGTTTTGTTACATAACAAAACAATGAAGCATTTTGTTTTTCATTTTGTACCCATTCCTATCTGCAGCCTCATGCTCTAGATCCCTTTTTTGCCTTCATTTGCATGATTTAAAATTGCCTTCCCACCATGCAGGCCAGGAAAGCCAGTGTCTCCAGCAGAAAATATCCATGGTCCCAGAGGAAGCCCCCCCCCCGATGTCAAGAATTTATGTCTGCAGGATGTCATTGGCAGAAGAAGACTGGCAAGGCATACCTGGCTGAAAGCAAGAATAAGAATGGGTCTAGCCTGCTGTCTGGACTTTTATACAGTGGCACCTCGACTTAAGAGCAGCTCAACTTAAGAGTAATTTGACTTAAGAGCGGAAAACTGTTGGCGTTTTAACTGCCGCCTTACAAATTTTAGATATGGTCTGCTCGACTTTCATTTTTTTCATTTTTTTAAACTTTTTTTTTCAGTTTTTTAGATAGGTACCCCGACTTAAGAGTAGTTTGACTTAAGAGCATGCATTCAGAACGGATTAAATTTGTAAGTTGAGGTACCACTGTACATTCTTTCTCAAGCATAAATGTTTTAGTGTTGCAACACTGAAACATGTTTGTATACATTCTATCTTTATAGAAAACCTTCAGGCACTGTTCCTTCATCCCGTAGTACAGGGCTGTCCAACTCTGAAAAGGCCAAGGTCTACTTTTTCCAGCCCAAAGTGCCTGAGGGCTACTACATGCTGGCTTTTATGGGGACAGATAAGAAAAAGGGAGGACACCTTCCTAACATGCTCAGAGACTCTGTTTAACATTACTTCAAAGCCCTCCTCGCTCATACTCCTGAGGGACTATGTCTGTGAAGATTCTCAGACATCCAGGTGAGTTTATCTGAAAGTTGAGTCATGGCTATTGGACTTCTTTTTCTTGAGAGATAGAAGAAAAAGATAGCGAAACATTTCTCTCTCTCAAGAAAAAGAAGTTCAGTAGGCATGACTCCACTTCCAGATCCTGAAGGAGGTTTCCCAAGTTGCACAGCTGTGGCACTGTTCTGGCCCGTTGCTGTCACTGCCAGGAGGAGGCTCAGGCGGCTGCCCTTTCTCAACCGACCAACCAGCCTGCCTGCCTGCCTCTCTTGCCACAGGCAGGAAGGAGCCCTTTTGCTTCTGTTGCTGCCACCACCATCATGGTGCCCAGCCTGGGGGCTGTGAGCCCCCCTCCCATCGCCCTTCTCCACCACCACCACCACCACCACCACCACCACCCTGCACTTCAAACCTCACTTCCCTTGCCAGCACCCTCACCTTGCCTTCACCCTCCTCCTCCTCCTCCTCCTCCTCCTCTCTTGGTCTCAGGGCCAACGTAAGAAGCAACCCCACTGCAGAGCCTGGGAGCGCAAGCGGGAGGCAGGCCTGGGCTCAGGCGCTCACCCTTTGTGCCCCTGGTGGGGCCTGGCTGTCTGAAGCTGGTGTCATAGGAAAGGGGGGTGTAGGGGGTGCCGTCGCTTGCCCACCCACCACCCACCTCTTGTCCAAACTGGCCAATGGGTGGGATCGTGCATGCTTTGCTCGCAGCTGCCACTGGGCCACGGCCACCAAGACTCCTGCACCTGCTGTGCTTGCCCCTTGCCACTGGCTCTCTCCCCCACGCACACCTCGTGGATTCCCAGCCAATCCTCCAGGTCCATCATTCAGGCCTGAGCCCCTTCCCCAGCCCCCAGCTGAGGCGCTGGGCCTTGTGTGTCCCTATCTTCCCCGCCACCACCAGCTGCCAGCGGGGGGGGCAGCCCTACAAGTGGGTGCACGGGTGGTGGTGTGAGTGCAATGGTGGGAGTCCAACTGCCTGTGGAAAGAAGAGAGCCAGGAAGGTGCCAGCCAGCCTCCAGGCTGCCACAAAAGGGGCTCCCACTACTGGTGGCACCCGCGAGAGAGGCCAGACCAGACCGCCAAGAAAATGCCCAAGCGGACATCCACTGAGATGGGGAGGGATGAAGCCACAGTGGTGCCGGCAGCTGGTAGGGAGGGAGGAAAGGAGAGGAGGAGGAAGAGGAAGAGGAAGAGGAGACAGGGAGAGGACGAGGCTAGCACTTCACGCCCTTGCTTAAGATGCCACCCTGACGCTGGTATACAAGCAGGAAAGGCAGTAGGTGCAGAGTTGCGTGTGAAGGGAGAGAGAGAAAGAAAGAGAGAGAACCAACGGCTGCTTGGCTGTGGGATTTTTTGTTTTTTGGAGGGGGAGGGGTTGGTTTCTGACATCAAAAGGAGAAAGGGCAGAAAATGTTCTGCTTATATACTGCCCCATACCCCCTTCAAGTAGTCCCTGGGCAGTTTACAGTTTAATTACAGTGTGCAGGCTACCCTGGAAAGGGGCAGGGGATGGAGGGCAGAGGATTTGGAACTCCTGCCTGCCCCCTCTGTAACCCGGAGCCGAGCGCGAAAGGCACGAGCTGCTGATTGACAAGCGCCAAGGAAGCAGGCAACCAATGACATGGGAGGGCCGGAAAGGCACAAACCAACTCGCGCCCTTGTAACTGATAGTGCAGGGAGGCTGCGTTGGTGTGCTGCCCGCTTCAGATGCATCGCCGCCACCACCGTCATTCTGCTCAACAGCGCTGGTTAAGGAGTGAGGCTCTGCCGCCTGCTCATCCACCCCGCCCACCACTTGCCCACTCACTCACTCGCTCGTCCCCCTCCTTCGCCTGACCTCCCACTTGCCCACCGTCAGGAGGCTGGCAGGGACCCGGCAGGCATTGTACCTTTTTGATGCCGAGTACCAAAACTGTGACTGTGTCGGGGTCGTGTGTGTGTGTGTGTGTGTGATGGGTTCAGTGGGCGGTGGCTGGGGTGATGGCAGCGTAGGGGGACAGGGGGCGATGGTAGTGGGAGCAGCGCTGGCGGCGGGGGCGGGGGCGATGACAGTGGCAGGGGGCGGCAGCTGTGTCGGGGGTGGGGCGGCAGCAATGGTGGGGGTGGGGTCGTGGCGTCGGCTCCAGCGGCAGGTGTCGGCCACGGAGGCAGCTCCAGGCCGGGTTGCTGGGCCCATTTGGTGTCTCTGACAAGCGAGCCCAGCAAGCTGGCCACTGCCGCTGCTGCTGGAGAAGGCGAGTGGGGGGGAGGAATCCCCCCAACACAGGGACCTGGCTGGCAACCCCTGAAGGCACAGCGGTCGACTGGTCACCTGCCGTCGATGTCTTGGGTAGCCCTGCCGTAGTAGATGCTATGTCCATTCAATATTATTGGTGTTTGTCTAGGCCACCCTTTGCCTATGAGAAACTGTTTATTTGTATAAAATAGAATGCTATATTAGACATTAAATTAGGCATGCTGTATAAATTTACAGCAGCAGTGTGAGAGGCTGACACAGCCCTCATGCTCTCACATGCACTCCCCAGACATTAGTGTTTTCACCCTGGAGCACAAACGGTGAAAGACAGAAGATTCTGGTTTCATAAGCTTCACAGGAAGCAGAAAGGTAGACAAAAAACAACTCACAATGGGATGGAGTACAGATTTATGGTTGCTGCTGTTTGTTCACTTATCTCTTTCCAAGACTGCCTTTGAGGTCCATGGGCCATAAATCAGCAAACATGCATGATGTAATAATTTGATGCCTCTATTTACTTAGATGGCAACCAAAAGGAGCATCCACTGATATTATGAGCTTGAAAGAATTAAAATACTAAATCCACTGTTCTTGTAAGACTAAATGGGGTAGCTGCCTTTTTCATGAGAAGTGACCTTGGCCAATAAAAGAAAGCATTTCATTCTTTTAACAAAAGGAATTCCTCACACAAAAGCAATTGTGGGGATTAGAAGAATTAGACAAATGCAACTTATAAGTCTTGCAGATAAATGTTACATAGTAGAATTTGCTGAGATTCAACACCTTCCCCCATCCCCATGGATTACTACTTCGTTGAGGTTTTCAAATAACTAATAATGTGGAATGGAACATACGATGATGCTGTGGAATAAGGGAGTCATCTCAAACACTTCTTCTAGTGTTTGGAAGTTGAGTGATGTGAACTGGACTTTTTTTTCCCTTGAGAGATCAAAACATTTACTATTCATCTGACAAAGCTGCTTGGATAAGTAGTGAAATGCTTTGATCTCTCAAGAAAAGAAGTACAGTTGCTATGACTCAACTTCTAGATCAGCGTTTTTCAACCACTGTTCCGTGGCACACTAGTGTGCCGTGAGATGTTGCCTGGTGTGCCATGGGAAAAATTGAAAAATTGAAAAATTCTAAAGAAATTCCACCCAGGGACGGTGGGCGGCCCATAGCGTCCAAGGGCCAGCTTGGCTCCTCCCCCCCGAGGCCCGCGGCGCTGGCGTCACTTCCTCCCCGGCTGGACCTGGCCCCGCTCATTCTCTTAGTGTTTGCCCTGTGCCTGCTGCTGCCGCCGCGAGTCGCTCGCTTCCCTCTCTCCCCCTCCTTTTTTTACCCTGGACCACCACCACCCCTTTCCTGGGAGCTACCAATGGACTGAGCCACCCGACAGCCCGCCCGCCAACACGAGCCGGCCCGGGAGCCCCAGCCCAGAACAAACCACCAGGTGAGGGGAGGGGGAGGAGGGGCGCGCGGCTGCCCCACGAGCACCGCGGCAGGGCTGCGAGGAGGAGGGCGGGCGGGGGGGCTACTGGCACGGCTGGACGGCTGGACGGTTGGCCTTTAGGGTCCGGGAGGAGAAGAGCCGTCTCTGAGGGGCCCCGCGATGGGTTCCTTGAAGTCTTGCCCCTTTCTTTCTGTCTTGGGTCGCCCTCTTCTCTCTCTCTGTCTTTTCTTTCTTTTTTTCCCCACCTCTCTCTTTCCATTCGTACCCTTTCCCATCTTCATAGAAACGTGCTCATTTCTAGCCTGCATATGTGTATGTCTAGCAGCCTGCCTACTGTAATTAAAACTGTAAACCGCCCAGAGACTCCTTGAAGTGGTATGGGGTGGTATACAAGCAGAACACTTTCTGCCTTCTTTCCTTCCTGCCTTCCTTCATCCTCCTCCCCTCCTGCCGCTGGACTTGCTGAAGGCATCTGCCTTGGCCACAGTGTGGAGAGCAAGATGGGCTTTTGGGTCTTATTTGTGTTCCTGGAGAGTCAGTGCCCCTTCTCAGGTCTCCACTGGACACAGAAGTCCATGCAGGGCAAAATGTCTTTAAAAAAACAACACAGGTAAGTGGGAACTGGGTGCTAGAAAGCAGGTTGCCTCAATCTGTGGCCCCTCTGTCCTGCTTCTCCCTACACCAGCAATGGCGAACCTTTTAGAGACTGATATAGGCACAGAGTTAAATGTTTTAACATTTTCTAATGGTGGTGTGCCTTGTGATTTTTTTCATGAAACAAGTGTGCCTTTGCCCAAAAAAGGTTGAAAAACACTGTTCTAGATAACCTCACCTGGATGACTGAGGATCTTCACAGACATTTCCCCTGGTGGCGTTTCACATTTTAAGACAGTAGAAAGAAGTTTAGTGTTGATGAGAGTAAATAGTCTTTAATCCCAAACCAGTGAGTGTAAAAAGGTTTAAATGTAACAACACCTGAATAAATAATAGAAGTTATATTGAAGGGATGGTGGTCCGGTACCAAAAAAGTTGAAGTTGACTTCAGGTATCCCTTTCCTGAGGGTGGCACTCAATGGCTGTGGAACCAATGTCAAAATGGACCTTTCCCTTGCTAATCAGTACCAGAGTTTGGGAAGGCTTTTGTGGAGAAGAACTCCCAGGATCACTCAGCAAGTGTGACCCTATTAGCTGGATCATTATGGTAGTCCTAACCCCAAACTCTATACCAGACCATGACCCATGACACAAGATCTTTGGAAAATACCATTGACTGGTCACCTTAAATTGGATTCTAACAAGATTTGTTAGTAATCGTCTTTCATGCTTTGCTTTGCTGTTAATGAATGTGTCATTGTTTATAATGCTAAAATTTGCATTGCCTCTTCAGTGGCAATACATGGTTGCTGCCATTTCAGTGATCCTTAATTGGTCCTTTTGAATTATGCATTAAAAGTGACTAATAAATTTGTAAATAAATATTGTGCATGGAATCAGTTTAATTTCCCCATCTGCTCCCCATTTCTTAAGCCAGACTTTTATGTTTGTTCATTACAAATAGTATTTGCTTCCAATGTGTATCTTTATCAATCTATGCAAACAATTAGCTCATTTTAATGGCTCTGAACCTTACCTTGCATTGATTATTTGTCCACTGTAATAATCAAATTGTTACACTGACAGTCTGTTATAACAGAGCGTGCTAATTTAATCTAGGGTTTGTTTTACTTTTTACTTGGCTAATTTCACATCCATTTTTGCTGATAGACTCATGATAGTTACATCCACTGGCACTAAATAAGAGTTATATCATACAAGTCCAATATGCTTAGATGATCACATAGCACTCATTGTCATAGCAGGATTGAGACAAAGCATGACTTACATTAAACAGAGTGGATGAGCATGCATGACTGGCTTTCCACAATAAATACTCTATGGCTTATCTTATATAAAAGTACTGATGACACAAACATTATCTTCAGTAGGCTCCATGGTCACTGTGCTCTGCTATGAATCCTCTTTGATTGCCATGTAGTGCAAATGTTCATCTTTAACACCTTCTGGACAGCGTTGCAATATGCTGAATTATTTCTTGTTTTTTTATTGTTTACAACTACAGCACTCATGATTGCATCCTCTGTTTGAAGGTGTTTCCTATCTGGTACAAGTTCATATATCACAAAGAGCCATAATAAGGGAGAACATACTGTATGTTCTGATGTTGTCCATCCACAATGAGCCCCTAGGCAGCAGATCCAGCAGGTATGCAAACCACTTGGTCAGAGCACTCCCCACTATGGCGTTTCACACTTTTGTTTATTTATTTATTTTATCTTGAATATTTTTACCCTACCTTTCTCCTTGGAAAAGGCTTTTTTGTTTGTTTGTTTTTTGTGTACTCACAAGTAGAGATGGGCACGAAACAAGCGATTTTTCGTTTTTGTTTTCATTTTTTCATTTTGTTACACAACGGAAATGAAATGAATTTTTTTTTCAAAACAAAATGAAAATGAAAACGAAAACGACCAATTTTGCCGTGGTTTTCATTTTCGTTGCAGCAAATGCATTCAACTGAAAAGAATGCTAACGAGACAGCAATTTTTCGTTTTCGTTTTCATTTTTTCGTTTCATTACGCAATGAAAACGAAATGAAAAAAATTGCAAAAACCCACCAAAAATGAAAATGAAACGAAATGGACCCCTAAATGACCAAACGACAAATGAAACACCATTTTTTGAGTCGTGCCCATCTCTACTCACAAGTTGCTTCTGACTCATGGCAACACTCTCTATGAGTGATCTCCAAAATGTCCTGTCCTTTGTTGCTCTGCTTAGCTCTTGTCAACCCAAGCTTGAGCTCTCTCTGGGAGTAAGTTCATCTCATGTTTGGTCTTCTTCTTTCTGTCTTGCCCCCTTCCCAGCATTATTTTCTTTTCCAAAGAATCTTGCTTCTCATGATGTGCCCAAAGGAGGACAGCCTCAATTTCTCCATTTTCTGCAGAATTCTATCACCTTTTTTTTCCACCATGGAAAATTGAGCAGTCAGTTCATATGCAGTGCAAATGTGATTGTTAAAAACCCAAGAAAAAGTGAAAACTAAAGCCAACCATTTGTAAATTAATTGTTTCAAGCCATAAATGCATCATTCCCTAACTCTGTCCCTCCAGGATACATGCAACTAATGTGGAAACCTTTCTTTGAAGGATGTGTTCCGGATGTCATGACCCACACACAGGTAAGTTCAGGCTTTTTACAGGAAACTCAGAGCCAAACCTCAATACAGTAAATCAGAAGCAAATTGGAGTCCAGGAGAACTATAGCAAGGTCACGCCTATTCAGAGAGCAAAGCAGAGTCCAAGATAAACAGTCCAAAGGTCAAAGCCAGAATGCCAAGGGTTGTTGTTGTTGTTCAGTCGTTCAGTCGTGTCCGACTCTTCGTGACCCCATGGACCAAAGCTCGCCAGGCCTTCCTATCCTCCACTGCCTCCCAGAGTTTTGTCAAATTCATTTTGGTTGCATCGATGACACCGTCCAACCATCTCATTCTGTCATCCTCTTTTCCTTTTGCCTTCGATTTTTCCCAGCATCAGGAACTTTTCCAGGGAGTCCTCTCTTCTCATGAGGTGGCCAAAGTACTGGAGCCTCAGCTTCAAAATCTGTCCTTCCAGTGAACATTTGGGGTTGATTTCTTTCAGAATGGATAGGTTTGATCTCTTTGCAGTCCAGGGGACTCTCAAGACTCTCCTCCAGCACCACAGCTCAAAAGCATCAATTCTGCAGCGATCAGCCTTCTTTATAGTCCAGCTCTCACTTCCATACATCACTACTGGAAAAACCATAGCTTTAACCATCCTGACCTTAGTTGGCAAAGTGATGTCTCTGCTCTTTAGGATGCTATCTAGGTTTGCCATTGCTTTCCTCCCAAGAAGTAGGCGTCTTTTTATTTCATTGCTGCAGTCGCCATCTGCAGTGATCAAGGAGCCCAAGAAAATAAACTCTGTCATTGCCTCCATTTCTTCCTCTTCTATTTGCCAGGAGGTGATGGGACCGGTGGCCATGATCTTAGTTTTTTTGATGTTGAGCTTCAGCCCATTTTTTTCACTCTCCTCTTTCACCCCCATTAAGAGGTTCTTTAATTCTTCCTCACTCTCTGCTATTAGAGTAGTATCATCTGCGTATCTGAGGTTGTTGATATTTCTTCCGGCAATCATAATTCCGGCTTGTGATTCATCCAGACCTGCGTTTCTCATGATGTACTCTGCATATAAGTTAAATAGGCAAGGTGACAGTATACAGCCTTGTCGTACTCCTTTCCCAATTCTAAATCAGTCAGTTGTTCCATATCCAGTTCTGACGGTTGCTGCTTGTCCCACATATAGATTTCTTAGGAGACAGATAAGGTGGTCAGGCACTCCCATTCCTTTAAGGACTTGCCATAGTTTGTTGTGGTCTACACAGTCGAAGGCTTTGGCATAGTCAATGAAGCAGAAGTAGATGTTTTTCTGGAACTCTCTGGCTTTTTCCATAATCCAGCGCATGTTGGCGATTTGATCTCTAGTTCCTCTGCCCCTTCGAAATCCAGCTTGTAGTTCTGGAAGTTCTCTTTCCACATACTGCTGAAGCCTGCCTTGTAGAATTTTGAGCATAACCTTGCTAGCACGTGAAATGAGTGCAATTGTGCGATAGTTGGAGCATTCTTTGGCGTTTCCTTTCTTTGGGATTGGGATATAGACCGATCTTTTCCAGTCCTCTGGCCACTGCTGGGTTTTCCAAATTTGCTGGCATATCTTATGCAGCACCTTTACAGCATCCTCTTTTAAGATTTTAAAGAGTTCAATTGGAATGCCGTCACCTCCACTGGCCTTGTTGTTTGCAATGCTTTCTAAGGTCCACTTGACTTCACTTTCCAGGATGTCTGGCTCCAGGTCAGCAATTACGCTATCTTGGTTATCAGGGACATCCAGATATTTCTGATATAATTCTTCTGTATATTCTTGCCATCACTTCTTGATCTCTTCTGCTTCAGTTAGGTCCGTACCATTTTTGTCCTTTATCATATCCATCTTTGCACGAAATACCCCTTTAATATCTCCAATTTTCTTGAACAGATCTCTGGTTTTTCCTTTTCTGTTGTTTTCCTCTATTTCTTTGCACTGTTCATTCAAGAAGGTCGCCCTGTCTCTCCTTGCTATTCTTTGGAAGTCTGCATTCAATTTTCTGTATCTTTCCCTTTCTCCCTTGCATTTTGTGTCCCTTCTCTCCTCCGCTATTTGTAGGGCCTCGTTGGACAACCACTTTGCTTTCTTGCATTTTCTTTTCTTTGGAATATTTTTCATTTCAGCCTCCTGTACAATGTTACAATCCTCCATCCATAGTTCTTCAGGTGTTCTGTCCACCAAATCTAGTTCCTTGAATCTATTCTTCACTTCCACTGTGTATTCATATGGGATTTGACTTAGGTTATACCTGACTGGCCCATTGATCTTCCTTACTTTCTTCAGTTTAAGTTTGAATTTTGAAATAAGAAGCTGATGATCTGAGCCACAGTCAGCACCAGGTCTTGTTTTTGCTGACTGTATAGAGCTCCTCCATCTTTGGCTGCAGAGAACATAGTCAATCTGATTCTGGTATTGTCCATCTGGTGATGTCCATGTGTAGAGTCGCCTTTTGTGTTGTTGGAAAAGAGTGTTTGCAATGACCAGCTTGTTCTCTTGACAAAACTCAATTGGCCTTTGCCCTGCTTTATTTGGAACTCCAAGGCCAAACTTGCCAGTTATTCCTTTTATCACTTGACTCCCTACTTTAGCATTCCAATCCCCTATGATGAGAAGAACATCTTTCTTTGGTGTCAGTTCTAGAAGTTCTTGTAAGTCTTCATAAAATTGGTCAATCTCAGACTCTTCAGCACCGGTAGTTGGTGCATAAACTTGGATTACTGTGATGTTCAAAGGACTGCCTTGGAATCATACTGAGATCATTCTATCATTTTTAGGTTGTATCCCAGCACTGCTTTTCTCACTCTATTGTTGACTATGAGGGCTACTCCATTTCTTCTATCAGATTCTTGCCCACAGTAGTAGATGTGATAGTTATCTGAACTGAATTCACCCATTCCTGTCCATTTAAGTTCACTGATGCCCAGGATGTCAATGTTTATTCTTTCCATCTCACGTTTGACCACATCCAGCTTACCCTGGTTCATAGATCTCACATTCCAGGTTCCTATGCAGGAGAACTATAGCAAGGTCACACCTATTCAGAGAGCAAAGCAGAGTCCAAGATAAACAGTCCAAAGGTCAAAGCCAGAATGCCAAGGGTAGCTTACGCCAGGTCCACTGAGAAAGTCCAGAGCCAAGGGAGATGAGGTCCAGGGTCACACAAAGCAGGAACAAGGACTGAGCAGGAAGGCAGTAGCAAGTTGTTGTATCAATGTGTTGCTACCACAGTTTGCCTCAGCCCTGAATGCTTAATTTATGTCTCCAGGGAGCAACATAACTTCCCCAGAAACTAACCCTGTCAAAACTCAGCACTCCCTGAATACAGACCTCGGTGGTTCACATAAAGCTTGTCTATGCTTCTCCTAGTTGTAAGTCTTTGCTGCCTTCGACAAGCAGCCCAATGTGGAGGTGAAATTCTCCTGAAGATGCTGAGTCAGTCTCCTGTGCAGCTGCTGGAGGAACTGACAGCTCAAAAACCCCATCTGGGGCTTCTTCAGGCATTAACTCTTCAGCCTCTGGAATAGGTTCTGGCAAGGGCCTGACACCGGAGGGCTGCAGTGATGTGCACACACTCCTTGCTGATGTGACATATCTGGAAAGGAAGTGACCTTCTATTTTCCCTGACCTTTTGCTTTGAGGAAGGGCCAAAGGGCTAAAAGGCACCTGCCTCCTAACCAATCTCTTTTTCCTATAAGTTCTATTGCTTTTCAACATAGTTAAGATGAATAAAATGAAGCCTTCTGGCTGGAAAAAGGCATGTGTGTGTGTGTGTGTGTGTGTGTGTGTGTGTGTGTGTGTGTGTGTGTGTGTGTGTGTGTGTGTGTGTGTGTGTGTGTGTGTGTGTGTGTGTCCTTTTTCTGCAGCCAAAGCCAGCTTGGCTTCAAAACCTCTCCAGTGAATTCCCAAGAACCTCCACTGCTGAGGCTGAAAAGGAGAGATAGAGCTGCATATCATCACCGTATTGATGACAGCAAGCTCCAACACTCTGGATGATATGAGCCAATGGCCTCATATAGATATTAAACACCCTCCAAGCTCACTCGCTGAACACGGCCCTCGAGGAAGGAGTGGAGCCAGCCAAAGGCTGGACCCCCGATCCCCACCTCAGATACAATGGTTGATGGTATCAAAAGCTGCTGACAAATTGAGAAGGACCAGCAGAGTAAAGCAACTCCTGTTGGCCCTCAACACATCATCCTGCAGTGTGACCAGGGCAGTCTCAGTCCTGTGACATGGCCTGAACCCTGACTGGAAAGGATCCAAGATGAGGTTCTCCTCCAGCGACGACTGGAACCACATAGCGGCCACTCGCTCCATCACCTTGTCCAAGAACATTAGCTATAGGATACTAATTGGACATATTGTCTACAGCCAAGCCAGGTCTTTTAAGAATGGACTTAACCACCATCTCCTTCAGCCAAAAGGGAAAATTCCCATCCCTAAAGGAGGTGATGGTGATGGTAGCAGCCCACTCTGGCATTCTCCCTCCGGCAATCTTAATCAGCCAAGAGGGCAGGGATCGAATGGAGAAGTAGTTAGCCTGCAGTGATCCAGTGCCCTGGAGGCCTCAGCTGGAGTAACAGGCCCAAACTCAACAAACTGAGGAGAAAGAGAGGGTGCGGCACCAGCCATGCACGGGGTTAGGTCACTAAAACCAGTTGTATTTACACTATCCATAATCCTTAATGGGTTTTATATTGTTAATAATTAATTGTCTATGAATAAACTAATTTTAACCCAATCCTTATTCCCTGTTCACATTTTTTCCTCTAATAACATTTACCAACAATTTTACAACTATAAAATACTACAACTATAGTATAACTTCCCAACGTTCTTTTAATATTAATATCCATATTCATTAAAACATAGCCAGTAACCTTATAACTCTCACTTCTGTTTTAACCAGTTTCAGTAGTGTGTGTGTGTGTGTGTGTGTGTGTGTGTGTGTGTGTGTGTGTGTGTTTGTGAAGTGCAAAAGAAAGAATTAAATCACATTGTGCCTCAATATCCAGTCTAAAGATCATGAGTAGAAATAGGTGTGATTCAAAAATGAATTGTGATATTCATCAAAAATTGCCAATTCATCAAAATTTGCAACCTTGTATTTGTTCAATTCAACAAACCCAACAAATATGAAGCAATGAATTTTTGGCAATATTTAATTAGTTGATTACTCAAACCATGTTGGCCCTTTTGGGGGAGGCTTGCCATCTGCAGCTTCTGTCACTTTCCTGACGAGTACCTCTTTGGGGGTGCATGACCAAATATGCAGGAATTGTAGAGGGGTGTCAGGAGAAGCTTCTCTGTGATTTTTGTGTCTCTAGGTTCCGGGGGGGCATATTTAAGAGAGTTTTTAAGGTGAGACAAACCAATGAATCAATTTGTGGTTCACAATTCATCAGCGTTGATGAATTATGAATCGTGATCCTGTCAGATACTCCAAATGACAAGAATGTCTAGCTTGTCCTCAAAGCTGCATTTCATTTAAATTCTAGTATCTGGATACTGTGAAATAAAAAAAAAAAAACAGTCAGCCCCATCCCACAGTAAATGAAAGTGTCAACTTAATCTAAAGTCTATCTGTTGGAACTGAAGTGAAAGCATATTTCAAATCTGTGATGGCAACATATGGGTCATTATTGAAAGCTCATATATTTGTTGCTTGGCTGCCTTCAAATAAGGCACTGGCCAAATCCCAGCATGAGCACAAGAAAATATTATAATTATAATACAAACTAAGGGAATCCACAGCAAAATAGTATGTAGAAAGTCTTGGTTAGAGAGAGAAAAATGTGTCAGTTTTTATTTTGCCCAGTTCTTCTCTCTTCCAGCATTAAATATTCTGCCCCATGTCTACATCCATTTGCAGGTGAGGCTTTTCAAAAGCAAATGAAAATGTGTACTCAATTGTGTGTTCATTTATTTATTTATCTATTTGACTTGATTTATATACCGCACCATCTGACCAAATGTCACTGACTGGCAATCATTCTATATGTATCATTTTACACATTATTTAAGACTCTTTGGTTAATATGCAAAAAAAATTGAACTACTTGACCAAATCAAGAAAGCAGGATATTTTTATGTACAATGGTATCTAGTAAGGGGAAATAAATCTGTTCCACACATCCTTTTGTTTTACAAAAAAATTGTCTTTCAAAACACGGTTTACCATAGGAATGCATTGAAAACCAATTAATCCATTCCAGAGGTCAAAAAAGACAAAAACAGGGAATGGATTGCATTGGTTTTCAATGTATTCCCATGGGAAAGCTGTCCCACTTACCCTCAATCAAACAGCATCCCAATAGACAGCTGATTTTGACAGTTCCAAGCTGTCAAAATCACCTGTCTGTCAGGGGCTGCGGAGAGCAGCCTTTGGCTGTCGTTGATTGAGGGGGTTTACCTCCAACCCAGAAAAGGGGGGAAGATTTTCCCCTTCACTGAGTTGGGGCATGGGAAAAGTTTCCTCCCTTTTGCTGGCTTTCCCCAACCAGGGGGGTGACTGGAAAGGGGGTAGCTTGACTGCTCATCCCTTTCTTGTGTTGGGACAGCCAGACACTCCCTTTGCCCAGGTCTCTGCACGGAAATGGCTCAGTGATGGGAGGCATCAGTTTGTTCATTCGTAGATTGGAGAGTAAACCGCAGCTATGAATGAGTAGAAAAACCACTGGCATGGAGACCCAGGTGAAGGGGTAGTGGCTGCCCAGTTGCCTCACCCCCCTCCTCCTCCTGGCTGCTTGGATCTCTTTGCAATGCCCGGCGGCTGCAAGTGAAGAGATTAAAGCATCCAGGAGGAGGAGGAGGAGGAGGAGGAGGAGGGAAAGCAGGGTGATGGAGGCGGAGATCAGAGACTGCACTGATCTCTGCCTCCAATCAGCTGGGTGTTGGGCTGCCAGGCGGAACCTTCAGTCCCAGAATTTGTTTTCACCTTACAAGTTTTTCGCCTTACAAGGCATTTATCTTACAAGGTATCGCTGTAAATGCCTTCTAGTATATATATAGATTTGTTTCCTATGGTCCAGGTATATGAAGATATCCACATTTTTCAATAACTTTCCACATCACAGCTATATGAAAACATCCACACTTTTAAAGGATTTTTTAAAAGTACCTACAGTGATACCCCAACTTAAGAGCAGCTCGACTTAAGAGAAATTTGACTTAAGAGTGGAAAACTGTTGCCATTTTAACTGTTGTCTTACAAATTTTAGATATGATCTGATCAATTTACAAATAATTGTTTTTTTAAAAAAATTTAAGAGCATGCACTCGGAACAGATTAAATTCGTAAGTCAAGGTACCACTGTACTAAACTTCTAGCCATACAAAGTTGTCCCCCTGCCTTGGCAATGTTTAGAAATATGTAGAGCATTCTGCAGGAAGTCTCCTCAATTCTTATGTTCAATGTGAAAGCAGGCTTTCCTTAATTGTAGCAAGGGCTAATGCTACTCTTTTCCCTTTCTTTTGTTTTTTTCTGAAGCAAATCACAGGCATACAGAGAAAACACAAAAGAACATGTGGATTGCTTGCCAGGCCATGAGAACATAATTAAGTGCTTCTATTCTTGATAATCCATGCAACAATACATCGATTATTGCAGATTTCCAGAAATGCTGAAAAATCGTTCTCATGCAGATATCCATTCTGTCTGTGGCACACATCAAAATTTTTGATGTCTTGCCAAGTGGAAGATGAACTCAATCACAATTAGAGATGGACATGAACCAAACTGAGAACCAGAAAAACCAACAAACCAGGCTGGTTCCTGGTTCAGTTCATGACATGGTTCAGAGAGTCTGTTTTGCTGAAGCAAAATGAAATGTAGAATGTTCCCCCCCACACACACACTGTGGTGTTTCATTTGCTTTGGCAAATTGGGATGGCCACTCACTCACTCCTGCTGTTGTGCCACTGTATCACTGCTGCCACTACCTTCTCCCTGGGTGTCTGGGTGCCTAGTTCTGAGGTAGTGATTGGACTTCTTGCCAGGAAGCTGGTCACTGACTCTGAACATGTATCTACCTTCCAACTGATCAGGGTGATCTGCTGAGTAGCAGATGTATGCTCAGATGTAGTGGCCTGACTTCCCTGAAAACAGCGTAGTTTCCTACCTCTGAGCACGCACCTGCCTCCTAGCTGATCAAAGCAATCAGCTGGGAGGTGGGCACATGCTCAGAAGCAGCACCCTTCTTCCCTGCCACACAGCATGGCACCAGAGGAGGAGGAGGTGACAGCACAACAACAGGGGCATGATAGAAGTGCATCAGACATTAACTGAAATCTGAATTGTGCTCTGGTTCAGTTTTCTGTTTGGTTTGAGATGGGTCATGGCTAACTATGAGCCATCACAAACCACTATTTTCAGAACTGAGTCTGTCTCTAATCATAGTTAACACCCCCATGCCATAGCTGATGTCCTATACTTGTTGTTGTTATCTGCCATTAAGGGCTCTATCACATGTCCATTAAAACCCAGAACTAATTTTCTGATAAACTGGCTCCAAAAATCTTGTCCCCACGGTCATCGGGCTTTTAAAAAAAACCTGGTAGCACCTCCTTTAGCAGGTTCTTGTGAACTTTCCAAGACCTACCAGAGCCAGCCTGTGGGCCAGTAGGGGCATTTTTATTTTTGTTTTTATTTTTTGTTTTTCCTTAGCCCCCACCAGCCAGGCCTGGGGCTGTTCAGAGGTTTGTTTTTTATTTTTTTATTTATTTTCCCCTCCCCCAGTGCCACTTAGCTGGCCTGCAGCCCGGTTGGGGCATTTAATTTTTTTTAAAATTTCTCCTTAGCTCCTAGCAGCTGCCCCTGGGGCTGGTCGGCCATTTTGTGTATGTTTTTTTTAAATCCCCTTTGTGCCTGCTTGAAGCAGGTTAGGGCTGTGGGGACATAACATAAGCAGAGCAGAATCCAAGGGATGTGGGAACTCAGTACCCACATCTTAAATCACGTGATCAGATAAGGACAAAAGCCAGAGTTTCCCATTCCCCACATTTCCCCCTTGTGTGATAATGCCCTAAGTCAGAACTGACTTGTAGAGACATTAATAGGTCTTTCAAGGTAGAGCTACTTAAGGAGTGTTTTTACCTGTTCCACTCCCCTACTGAGTTTCTGTGGGCAACTGGGGATTCAAACCCTGTTCTCTGAAGTCCTAGCCTGTCATTATATCCATTAAACCACAGTGGATATTTCTATGTTCTATATAGGCAAACGTATGTATGTTTTAAAGAACTATACAGATTCATGGAGAATAAGGGTGTTAGCAGATGGGCCTGCTCCTGTCACATCTGCCTCTGCCTCCACCACTGCCTCTGCTGCTTCTCTGCCAGGAGCTGTCCACTGCCCAGTGATGGTGGCAGGGGAGGTTGAGATGGAGGCATAGGCAACAGCAGCAGGTAACATCCCTGAGGCACAAGACGTGGTGGTTTGTGGGTAGCTATGGTTCACAAACCATCATGAGCCATTAGTTTTCCAGTTCATGCCCATCTCCAGTAGTGAAGACAAGAGAGTGTCCTGTATATCATTTTGACTACTGACATTGGCGTTGTCAACATTCAGTAGCAAATTGCAGGGGCAACATCTAAATAGCAATCTTTGCTATTTAAAGTTTGACACACTTTTTTTCTTGCTGGCAACACACCATGATATTGTTCAGCAATAGGCTATTTCCTGGCACTTTTAAATCATGGATACATGGAAGCACAAGATTCCACATTCATGAACGGAAGGGTTTTCCCCCCAGAACTGAATTCATAGTGTCATAGTGTCCTGTGATTGATTGTTAATTTCTGCTATCAGATTAGGAGCATTTATCCAGAGCCCTTCATGAATATATTTCCTATTTCCTATATACAATTAAAATCCATGCAAACAGATCCAATCAGAAAAGGGAATGGAAAAAGCCTTCCTCACCGCTTGAGCTTTGGCTTTTTGTTCGGCCATGCATACCATATTTAATAATATAACAACATTTCAAAGGCTTGGTGATTTGAGCAGGAACCTGTAGTTTCATGTAGATACCATGAAATTTAATAATATAACAAAGAGAAAAGTTTACCCACCAAGACTTTTGAATGAATTCTCCCTCCCTCACGCAGCCAGCAACCAGGAAGTGCGGAGGGTGACCCCTAAGATCTCTGTCCATTAGTGGCCAGCAGATCTGTAAAAAGGCCCAGACACTCAGAGTGAAAAGAGAAAAGAAGACTCGAATGAATTTATTGACAGTGCCATTAAGCCTGCAGATCAAAGAGGCCAATTCTTCCTGTTAGATAATGCTGATGCTGATGCTGATGCTGATGCTGATGCTGATGCTGATAATAATAATAATAATAATAATAATAATAATAATAATAATAATAATAATAATAATAATAATAATAATAATAAATAAATAAATAAATAAATAAATAAATAAATAAATAAATAAATAAATGGTTAACAATAGAAAGAACGTACTTAATTATGAAAGATCTGAGCAAAGGGCCTATACCAAGCAACTATTGTCCAATTACATGCTTGTCAACAATGTTCAGACTCCTTACAGGAATAATCCAGAGTCACTTGAAACAAAACAATTTTGAACAAAAGGGAAATTGTAAGAATGGCCGTGGCACCAAAGATCAGCTATTTATTGACAAGATGGTAATTGAAAACTGTAAGAGACACAGAACCAATTAACTAAAAGAAAGCATTTGACTCCTTGCCACATGATTGGATACTAAAAATTTTGGAACTAGCAGGCATTAATGGAAGTATCCAAGAATTTATCAAGGCAACAATGAAAAAGTGGAATACCAAACTAACCATCAATGGTAAACAAGTTGGTTGTGTTCATTATCACCCCTGCTGTTTGTAATTGCTCTAATTCCATTCACAAAAATATTGAACAATACAAACATGGGCTATCAAATATCAAAACATTAAGCCAAATAAACCATTTGCTATATATAGGTGATTTGAAGCTGTATGGAAAATCTCAACAAGAAATAGAGTTAATACTCAATATAGTGCAAATTTTCAGCAATGACACTGCAATGGAATTCGGATTAGACAAGTGTGCAGCCCTCAGCATCATCAGAGGAAGGACAGAAAAGACTGAATGAATTGATATTAGACATGGGCACGACCAGAAAAAATGACATTTCGAGTTTTCGTTTGTCAGAACGGGTCCGTTTTGGGTCATTTCCGTTTGTCGCAAAATTTTTCAAAAATTGTCGTTTCCATTTGTCATTTGTCGTTTGTCGTTTCCACTGCAATTTAGCGTGATTTGACTTCCCAGAGCATAGGGGTGTCCCGCAATCAGGGCCGGCGCTAGGTGATTTTGCACCCTAGGCGGCGGGCGGGGCGGGCGGCGGGCGGTGGGGGGGAGGTGTGGGCGGGCAGCGGTGGTGGGGGGCCATGGGCAGGCGGCAGCCACGGGCGGGTGAGTGGGCGGGTGGCGGCACGGGCAGACAGGCGAGTGGGCAGATAGGATATCACTTAGATAGAGGTTCTGTTCTTGGTTTGCACCCCAAATGTGTGTGTGTGCAAGCAAATTGAAGTTGGGAAAATAGAAAATAAATGGTAGTATATTATATATTTTTAAAATAAATCCACACCTCCCACTCCCAGTCGAACCTCCCCCTTTATCCAATATCAGAAAAAAATCCTCAAACTGCCAGAGAAGAAATAATGAATAAACTGCTATTCCCTTCAGCAGACAAAGCTGCAGGGAATCAAAGAAATTATTTTCTAAATTCAATTCCCTCCCTGCCTGCCTAACTTAAATCCTAAAGCCTCCAGCCTCCCTCCTCAATCTCGATCGGATCACACCAGCACCAGCAGCCAGCCCTCCTCCCTCAACCACATCCATACACCTGACTGCGATTTCTGGAAGGTGCCTCGGCTTTTTATGCCCTCCGAGACATCCAGAAGTGTCAGTCAAGAACCTGGCAATGCCACTGGTGGAATGGTTCAAAAAAATTGCATGGTCCCATCCCATGCCCAGCCCAAATGGGCAGGTCTAAAAAAATAAAATAAAATAAAATAAAATAAAATAAAATCAATACGATGTTTTATTGCTATAAAAAACCCACTGCTGCTACTATAAAAATTCAGGCATTTAAAATAAATAAATTTCACATGTTTCTGTGGTGATTTGGTGTGTTTTTTGACCACGATTTGGATCCCCCCCACCTCATGGCATGCAGCAAGACAGACAACGAGGATGACGCCCCCAGCCTGGTGCAAGCAGCCCAGGACAGGAGAAGAGGGGGGGAAAGGCCAGGGACCCCCCAGAAACCACCCCCCTGGTAGGTGGCAAAGCCTCGGCAGGCATATTTTCACCTGCTTTTTTGGCTGGGAGTCGGGGTTTTTAAAAAAACTTTTAAAAACTTTTTCTGTGCTTCGCATCACGCGATCGCCACGATGCCACAAATGGAAATGAAAAACCCGACCAAATTTTTCTTTTTTCAGTTTGAGTTCAAGTTCTGATGGCTTAATTATCGTTACCGTTTCCGCTACCTGACGGCAACGATAACCAAAAATGGAAACGACAATTTCGCCGAGTCGTGCCCATGTCTAATTGATATGCCTAATTATTTTATAAAAAAATTGGATGAAGAAGAATCATATAAGTATCTTGGAGTACTACAAGCAGATAACCTCAGGCATAAAGAAGTAAAGTTAGCCAAGAATACATCAGAAGAGTTAGAAAGGCACTAAAATCAAAAGTTAATGGAAAGAATACCATCCAAGCTATAAACACATGTGCTATTCCAGTCTTGTGATACACAGCAGGTATTATAAACTGGATCCAGGTAAAATTAGAAGCATTAGATCGAAAGACAAGAAAAGTGATGACATTAAACCATGCACTACATCCACAATGTGATGTCAGTAGGCTCCACTTGCCAAGGAAAGTTGGAGGCAGAGGCCTCTTGCAAGTTCATCAAACTGTCGAAGAAGAAAAATGAGCAATATTTGACTATCTCCACCATAGTGAAAATGCTGTGCTTAAGTCAATAGTTACTGAAGGCATAATAAAGGAATATCCAGAAACTAAGCAAGAATTTAAAAGTCAACAAATGCAAAGCCGAATAGAGAACTGGCATAGTAAAGCACTGCATGGTCAGTTTATAAGGGACACCAACAATAAGATCAACCAAGAACAAACATGGCTTTTGCTAAGAAAAGCAACACTGAAGAAAGAAACTGAAGGATTAATTATGGCAGCTCAAGATCAAGCTTTAAGAACAAATGCCATAAAGGTGAACATTGATAAATCATTGAAAGATAGTAAATGTTGATTATGCAAAAAAAAAAAAGGATGAAACTGTGGATCACATCATCAGCTGTTGCCCAAAAATCACTCAGACTGATTAGTCATAATAACGTAGCAGCAATGCTCCACTGGAACATATGTAAAAATTTCAGACTACCATCAAGCAAGAACTGGTGGGAAGACATCAGCCAGAAAAGGTGACTGAAAATGAAGTCATCAAGGTGCTCTGGGATTTCAGAATCTGATGCAACAAACACCTTGTCCACAGTACTCCAGACATCACAATACACACAAGCAAAAAAACAAAGTTCAAATTATCAGTGTGCAATACCAGGAGATATAAGAGTCAATGGCAAAGAGTTAGAAAAGATAACCAAATATCAGGATTTAGCAATAGAAACTGAATAGCTATGGAATAAGAAAGCAGTAACAATACCAATAATAATAGGTGCTTTGGGTTCAATCCCATAAACTCTGGATCAACATCTGAAAACTCTCATCATTCACAAGATCAACATTGGTCACTACAAATGGCGGCTTTCTTAGGAACAACATATATTCTACAAAGATATCTCCAGTCATCCTAGGCTCTTGGAAATAGCTCAATCATTGGAGAAGGCCAACTCCAGCTTAACACCTGGCAGCTGTGTTCAGAAAATGATAATCATAATCATAATCATTTACTGACAAAGTACAACATGTGTACAATGGGATTAGCTAAGCCTCCTTCATACACAATGCCTCCTCCCAACACAATTAATCCCACTACCAACCATACAGACTTGTTGCACCATACAAACTTGTTGCACCTTGTGGACTTATCACACAGCACACCAGCCTCACAGGTCTGTTGCACTATGTTTATATGGAGTTATTTTCCCTTTAAAAGTCTGACAGCCCATGAGCAGAAACTATTTTCCAGCTTGTTGGTATGGCTGGCTATACAAACCACCTAGAGTTCCTGTTTGAGGAAAATCTGTTTGTGGTATATAAATATAGAAATAAATAAAATAAATAAATACTTCTATATCTCCTGGCCAATGGTAGGAGAGTAAAGAAGTGCTGACCAAATGATGTTATGTGGACTCAGGGGACAGCCCATGATATTTTGTGCTGTGCTCACCACCCTCTGCAATATATTTCTGTCTGTGGCTGTCAAACCGCCATACCACACTGTGATGCAATATGAAAGGACACTTTCTCTTGTGTACTGATAAAAGGTCATCAGTTGTTGTCCCACCTAATTCTTTCTCAAGACCCTTAAGAAATAGAATTTCTGTTGGGCCTTTCTGGTCACCTGGGTTGTATTGGTTTTCCAGGTGAGACCAGGCATTTAAAGGAAGAAACCTTTCCACACCACCACCCCTAATATACACTGGGGCAGGTTCCTCTCTCTTCTTTCAGGAAGTCTAACACCATCTCCTTTGTCTTGCTAATATTCAGGTGCAAGTTGTTTTCTAGTCACCATAATAAGACCTATTACAGTGGTATCATCTGCAAACTTAATGATCCCAGTGGATGAGTCAGACGAAACACAATCATATATGTACAATGAGTACAGATAGGGATTAAGCACACAGCCCTGCGGGGAGCCACGGCTGAGCTTCAGGGAGGTAGATGTGACAGGCCCAACCCTCATTATTTGTGGTCGGTCCCTCAAAAAGTCCTTAATCCAGTTGCAGATAGAAGAAGGTAGGTCCAATTCAGTCAGCTGTTCAATAGGAACGCTTGGCAGAATAGCATTGAAAGCCGAGCTATAATCAACAAATGCATCCTGACATAGTTACCAGGTTTCTCCAAATGGCTTGCTATGGAATGGAAGATAGTAGCTATGGCATCTTCTGTTGACCTATTTCTCCTGTAGGCAAACTGTTATTTGTCAAAATCTGGTGGAAGGCATGTCCTAAGGTGTCTGAGAACCAATCGCTTAAAGCATTTCATCACTACAGATGTTAATGCTATAGGTCTGTAGTCATTTAGGCAGTTAATTGCTGTTTTCTTTGGGACTGGGACAATGGTGGCTGCTTTCAGACATGATGGAACACAAGCTGTTTGCAGGGAGATGTTAAAAATCATTGTTAGGACCTCTGCTAATTGATTGGTGCAGTTCTTTACCCACGGTCCCTAGCACCCCATCTGGGCCTGCAAGTTTACTAGGATTCACAGCCCTCAATGCAGCTCTCACTTGGTGATCATATAAAACAAGTGCCTGGAAATTAGAAGACTGGCAGGCAGAAACTCCGAGGTCTGGTCTAGAAAACATCAAGCTAAGAAGCAGTCAAGAAGCAAGTGGCTGTTGAACTGTTGTGGTGGTTATATGTCTTTTTTTCTTTTTATCCTCTTTTCTTCTCCTTTTAGACTACTAAACTCAAAGTTCTCCATTTTGGAAGACCCAGATATCTAAATTTCTTATTAGGAGAAGTGTCTAAGCTGGAAGGCTTGATTGTCTAAGTCCACTAAGCTTCCTCTTCAAAAATGAAGATGTCCTGCTACATGCTGGGAGCTGAAATTGAACTTTTTTCCATTTCAACAGCCTCCATAGTATCCATATGAGAACAGATGAAGAATGTAGACACTGAATTTTTTTTTTATTTTAATACAGTGGACCCTTGTATAACAAATGGTTTGTAACATAAAATTTGTGCAACATAAAAAAATCCAGAGATAGAGGAAATTTGTTTAACAGAATCATCTATGGGGCGAATTCATACAACATAAAAATGGTTACGATTAGGGATTACTCTGTTTTCAATGCATTCCTATGGGAAATTTGTATAAAGGAAGGTTTGTTTAACATAAATTCATTTGGAACAAATTAATTCCTTTATACAAGGTGCTACTGTACTTTAATATTTCTGATGGCAATAATATAAACATTTGTTTCTTAGTTTGGCAGCCACCAGTGATCCTAAATTGGTTTATGGTAGAGTCACATTCTTCTTTTTCTTAATGTTTGTCCTGTTTGGTGGCAGGGTCTGCTGTTCTGCATCAGAGATACCATTTCTCTCAGTCACCTGCTTGGTCTGGGTATAAGCAAGTGATGTTCATGTCATTGTGTAGTGTATCAAGCCAACGTTTCTTTGGTCATCCCTTTGGTCTTTTGCCAACAACCTCTGACTGAAGGCCCTTCTGTGCTAGTGTGTTGGTGTCAGAGGACAAGACATGGCCATACCATCATAGCCGGGCTTCTCTCATCTTGCTGGCAAATGGAGCAATGCCATACCACTGCCTGATGTCATCTTTGTGGGCATGGTCAAAGTGAATGTTACCAGTGATCCCATGACACCAAAGTGATGCTCAGTTTCTTTCATCGCTGGCCAGCAGTGGGCACTGTAGAGTGCAACTGGTTGAATAACTGTCCTGTATAGTTTCAGTCTGAGTTGATCACTAATCTTCTTGCCACTTTCCTTTTGAGTTGGTCACTAATCTTCTTGAGTTATGATAGTTTCATATTATTAAAAATATATAAAAGGAACCATTAAAATATTATTTAAAAGCAGACTAGATTGTTATCTAAAGCAGCAACAGCAGCAGCAGCAGCAGCAGCAGCAACAACAACAACAACAACAACAACAACAACAACAACAACAACAATAATAATAATAATAATAATAATAATAATAATAATAATAATAATAATAATAATAATAATAAATAATAAATAATAATAAATATCATTCAAGGAGAGCCATTGACCTGGTGTTTTGCTCTGGGTTTCTTTCTAATGTAATGTGCCCATCTTGCCTTTATGATCTTTACATTTATCATATTTTTAAAAAAACAAACATGCTGGTAATAGTCTGTTATGGAACATATGCATAGTATAATGAAGGAATCAGTCAATCAAATAAATTAGTAGACAAAACAATGAATGAATCTCACCCTCACATTTATAGATCTTGACTGCAATCTCATGTAAAACAAACATCACTGAGCTCAGTGGAAATTACCTCTGTGCATGATGTACTTTTAGAAGAACACATTGAGCTTTAACAAAAGTTCATTCACCAGGTGAAATACAGCATTTAGCTTTTAATTAGAAATGCATACAACCACAGATATATTGCCATTTAAATGGCAGCATTTCTAGGCTGAAAATAATTGTAAGAAATCATTCTATTAAATAGGAGCCCATCAAAGGCAAAAATTCTCCAGCATCTAGTTGATTATTTTTCTTATTCACTGGCTTTATATGCTAATCTGCCACAAATAATAGAAAAAATGTCCTCATTTATTTAACAAGAGCAAGGAGTGGCTGTCAATTAACCTGTTGCCCTGGAGGCAATGCTGTCACTGCTGCCCTGAAAACAGTCCCAGGGCTGCCATTCCTGTTTCCCACTACTGTGGCCCACTGTCCTATTTGGTGGTTGATGCCTTGAAATGAGAAAATGGGAAGGAATTCAATATAGGCATCATAGGATTAGTCAGGTTGGTAGGCCAATAGAAATGAGAGACTTTAAAGGGGCAATAAGCACAACTATTCCTTCTTAAAGGGTCAATGCATGGAGGCAGCTCTTCTCAACAACTGTTTTTGTCCTTTTTATCTTCCTCGCCCTTCCTCTTTCTGGGATAGGAAATCCAAGGCACTGTGACCCCAAGATTTTGACCATGGAATTAATGAATTTGTAGCAGGAGAAGTAAAGGAGGCTCATTTCTTGGGGGAAGAGCATATTCCCCTTTTCTGTTGCCACTGGGTAACTTTCTTAGATTTCTTTTCTCTTTTCCTGTGATACTTGCCCAAGTTAATGTGTGATCCATGGGGTGGTGACGATGATCTGCCCCATTATGTTCTTGGGATTTTTACTCCATTTTATGGTGGCTGCCATAATGTGCAAGAAGTGCCAATCTACTTTCTATTTAAATACTGTAATTGTTCACTACGACACCCCTAGACACAAGATATTTCTCAACTACAAGGCTTCAAGTTGACACCAACTTCTGTTAAGCCCTGCTACGATGTACAAACAGAGCAAGAGTGAAAAACAAAATGCTCTACAGTAGTGCCGAGCCACCTCGTGCTTCCTATAGGGCAGTCTGAATCCTGGTATATTGCATATTTACCGGGACTGCAAGCATGAGCAGGTGCCAGGGCAGCGGCCAGACAGAGCTGGGCCCAGAACAAGCTCCCAAGTCCCAGCACAAGTGTGCCACGTAACCTGGAAGTCACTTCTGGTCTGCTGGAAGCCACGTCTAGGCCTTGTACAGGCTCCAGAGGCCCAGCACAGGCCCTGGAAGTCACTTCCGGTTTGCTGGAAGCCACTTCTGGTCTCTGGGAAGCCCGCCAGAGGCCCATTCTGGGCAGTGCTAGGACTGGGGTGAGTTCAGGAGGCCCCACTCAGGTCTGCCAGTCCAGGCCTGACCTGCAGATAAAGGCGTCCACATATTGTAGATTTCCCTTTGTTGCGGATGGATTGGAAAACCTAACCCCCGCAATATTGTACTTTAGGACTACTGTACCTATAGAGAGGTGTGCCTACATGCATTTTGTCAACTGAGTCTTGATGCTTGACTAAATAATTCCCCAAATTGTAGGAAAAAATTCACTCATCTACAGACAAGGCTTTGCTGAGAAATAAGGCATGTTGGACAGTGCTTGGAAACAACATAGGATTCCAGAGTTTTAGTCAGACAAATGAAATCAAGTATATAGCTTCTTCAGTGAACTCTAAAATGGGTCAGCAGACAAAAGTTGTTCTCAATCAAGATTTGACCATAAGGAAGTTGTTCCAGTGAGAAATTAAACTCAAAAGTCAGCACAATGAAGCGCTGTGGGACTTGCATGGAAAAACACAATGGCCCCTTCTTCAGATTCACAGAGCAGACAAGCAACCTCATAGACCTCTTGTGATGTCTGTTCACTATCTTTCATCAGCCTTTCCCATAATTTCATCAGAGGTGAGTTTAGGATTTACTACATATAAATGCAGAAATCACATCTGGGCCACTTCAGACTCACAGTTGTATTTGTTTGGGTGGAAAGTATTGAATAGTGAGAATGAAGGACGGAGACAACACAAAACAATAATGAACACCTCTTTATTGAGGCAAAACCACACAGCACCAAAACAGCCTAGATGGGCTGCTTATATAGTGAGCCCAGCTAGTGAATAAAAAATCAGGAGGTGGTATTTTCCCGCCGAATATAGACAAACTGGACCTGAGTGAAAACTTCAACATATTTACAGTTAATACACAACAGAAATTCTACTTTTCTTGTGTTATTAGCTGTTCTGAAATGAGTTGAAAGTGGTACAGAAAGTGTGGTGTATGTCCTGTGAGTGCTATGACAAGTTAGCACCACTATACAAACATTACTGGAAAGATCAAATATCACACTTAAGAAACAAGTCATGCTGTTCTGGGGGACCTGAAAGTGCAGGATAAAAGAAATCTGAAACTTGGGGTATTCAGTGGCAGTTCTACACTGCAGTTGGGGGAAAAAAGAGATAAATAAATAAATTTCAGTTACTGTGTATTCTATCTGGGCAAATAAATTTTCAGTTACACTATATTCTATCTTTTTTCCTGCTCAGCTGCATTTGTGATTCCTGGATGAGAGTTAAGTGCACACTCATTCATGTTCCTTGTCTCTGGCTATTGAAATCAAAGCAAGCATACTCTGTTTCCCAAGATACATACTTTTAGCTACTGGTTGGAGGATACAATATGTTTCTTTGCTGCAGGTGAACAAACTAATTTTAGCTTTGGAACAAAGGGAAAAACAAGACAAAATGGAGGAACAGTCTTTTCTGTTTAGGAGAAGAAAGCAGCGTATGGTCTGGCACGTTTCTAACCTTTGAAAAAACAATATTGTTTACAATGGAAAACCCCAAGGCACACATTGCCTGTCACCTTTAAGTTATTGTATCTTTCCTCTTTAGGGGAATAGCTAGATGAATGTTTCTTGAACCACCTTGCCTTCTATAAGAAAAATTCCCTTCTCCTAAACTCTTTGAAATGTATTATTTGAGAGCTGAACACCTGTGCCATGCAGTCTTCTGAAATGATGAATAGGGGACTGGTTGCAGAAGTGAATGTGGATAGTCAGAAAGATTCCTTCCTTCACTAGATAGAAATTTATTGTTTTGAGTTGTATCACCTGGCATTTCTTTGCTTTGCAGAACTAGTCAAATTGAAAAATAAAACTTAATTCTTTGAAGTTACAAAATCCTGTTTCCATCATTTATTTTAAGTTACTTGTATTAATATATTCATATTATGTATATGTATATGTATATGTATATGTATATGTATATTTACACTCATATTTATATGGACCTACATTAGAAAGCCTGTGTGAATGTATGACCATGGACCATTCCCATGGGGGTCCCAATCAAAAGGATTCCCTTTGTAAACTAAGCTGGAGGTAGAAACCAATCTGCAACCACCACCACCCCTCCCAATCTAGGCATACATCTTTGTCAGTGCGTCTCAGAGATAAACTATGGACAAAAATGCACAGTCACTTTTTCTGTTAAAATCTGTATGGAACAGTTACAGAACAAAATGAAGATGGGAAACGGAAGATGACTTTGGAAACAAAAGGGATAGCTCTGCTTCTCCCTAACTACTACTTAAATGTGAATGCAGGACTTGTTTTGGCAACCATTCAAAGCAAAATGTGCTAGGTATGATTGTTAGATAGTATTCTTACACTTTTTCATGGCATCCATTTAAGTACTGTCTAGATTGATTAAATTATACTGGTGATATATATTTTACCTTTGTAAGACACTTTGGATCCTTTAGGATAATTAAGCCACTCTTTGTTAATGGGGAACTGAGAAGCAATGATTTATCAGCCAATGAATTTGTGGTTGCACTCCAGGGTTGAACTCCACTGACTTATTTGAAGCATTTGATAAATTTATCTCCATTAATTAGCAAAAGCATTGCCTCTACAAATAAATCTGGTACTTCCAGCATGCTGGCAACAGATTTATGACCCCCAGAAAGTCCAAAGAAGGAACCATTCTTCTCAAGTGGCACAGAAGACTCTTTCCTGAAACCAGTCATCTGGTAAGCTGACTAGCTGAACCACTGGAGAAATCCATGGGCCAACTAAGATGGGTCTTGTGAAAGCTCCAGTGGGGCCACAGATACCAAAATTAGAGATGGAGATGAACTACAAAAAGATTTTATCAACCACAAATGGATTCATTGATTCATTGGTGATTTTATTTTTATAAAACTCTGGGGCTGTCCTTAAAAAGACACAAAAAACACACAAAAATGAGCACCTCCCCCTAGCTACCCGTGCCCCTGTCTGTTCTGCACCGCCCTATCTCTATCTGTTCACAGGTGATGGGGGATGCTCCGAGTAGCTGGTGCTGCCTGCATGAAGCAACAAGCCTCTACTGGGCTTGTTGCCATTGCCACAAGCCATAGTGAGCTTTTCTGACACTGCCGTATGCCACAGCAGGGTGCAGACCCTGTCAAGCTTGTTGGTACTACCATAGGTGTCAGCTTGCTTTTTTTGCCATGGCACTTTTTTGCTGCAATGGGCTTTTTCACTGCCCCCATGTGCCCCCCACTGGGCCTGTAAAATAGGTTAGACCAGGCGGGCCCAAACCTTGGCCCTCCTGATGTTTTGGACCACAACTCCCAGAATTCTAAGCTTAGATTGCCAATGACAAAGGACTGTGGGAATTGTGGTCCAAAACATACGGAGGGCCGAAGTTTGGGCATGCCTGGGTTAGTCTCTTTCCACTGCATTTTGCAGTGCAGGTAGACCTCCGCTGGGCCTGTCACTTCCTCTGCTGCAATGACAAGGTAGGTGGTGGGGGCAGACTGAGGGGCAGGGGGCAGGGGTTTGTTTTTGTATGCATCTGTGACTATGTATGGTTCTTTTTAAAGACATGGGCTGTATAAAAGGGGGGGAATAAAAACAAGAAACTATGTGTCCCCACCTGGAAGTTGAGTCATGGCAACTACTTTTCTTGAGAGATCAAAATGTTCGGCTACTCATCCAAACAGCTTCATCATTCTGAGGAAAGTTAGTGGTGAGACCTCCAATTTATAGTTCACCTTGATTTCGCATCACCCTGATCTGAATAGGCTCAATGTTTGGGCAATGGTCTGAATAGGCTTGTTAGGTAGACAATGGCCTGAATAAGCTCATTAGGTTGACAATGGCCTAGGGTGCATGAAAATCCCACCTATAAAACCTTTCCCAACATCCATTAAGTATGGGTCATTGGCTATGGCCTTGCTGGTGGACATGTGAAGAGCTTCTGAATTTGTCTAGGTCTTGATGAAAGTGCAGTTTGATAAGTAGCAGACAGATTGCATCTGAGTCCCCCACCACTGCTGAGAGAGAGGTTTTCAATACACACATGAATGGTATCTCTGACCCCTCTCTCAAACTACTTATCTTCTCTGTCTAATATGTGTACATTCTCATCTTTGAATGAGTGCCCTTTGTCCTTCAAACTAACTTTCCTCAGATTGATGAAGCTGCTTGGATGAGTAGTGAAACATTTTGATCTCTCAAGAAAAGAAGTCCAGTTGACATGGTTCAACTTCCAGATAAATTCACCTGGATGACTGAGAATCTTCACAGACATTTGTCCCTGTCTCTAACCAAAACATTTAGTTTCATAATAATAATAATAATAATAATAATAATAATAATAATAATAATAATAATAATAATAATAATAATAATAATAATAATAATAATAATAATAGAAGAAGAAGAAGAAGAAGAAGAAGAAGAAGAAGAAGAAGAAGAAGAAGAAGAAGAAGAAGAAGAATGAAGTGTCCTTTAGAAAATGAAATGAAACTAAATGGAAATTTTCATTTTGTTCTGTTTTGTTTTTCATTTTTATTATTTATTTTGAGAAGCACTGATCTCGACACTTGACAAAATAAATAATAAAAACAAGCACCAAACAGCTGGCATGCAGGGCCATGTGCCAGCTGGTCGGCAGGAAAAAGAATTGTTTTTTTAAAAAGGCTGACCAGCTTCCTCACGTGCTACCTCATCAGCAGGAGAAAATACCCTGCCAACTGGTTTCCCTGCATGCCAGCTGGTCAGCAGGAGAAAAGAGCCCCACCAACTGGCCTCCCTGCATGCCAGCTGGTTGGCAGGAGGAAAAAAACTGCTGACCAGCTTCCCTCTGCACCAGCTGGTCAGTGTGAGAAAAAAACTGCTGACCGGCCTCCCCACACACCAGCTGGTCAACAGGAGAAAAAGAAAACAAATAAACAAAGTGTTCTAGGACCACTCCACAGATGCCAAAAAACAAAGAAATTCATTCCCTCAACCTGTTCCAAGATTTTCTATGGATTCCTTTAATTCCAGATGCAGATGGACTCAGAATGAGGGGAGTTCTCAATGTCCAAAAATTACCACTACCAGTCCCACCACTGGGACCAGAGGCAGTAATTTTTTGACATTAAAAGCTCTTCTTATCCTGTCTTTCAGCTCATGTCTTCCTTAGTCTAAAAAGAATCCCTAGGAGGTCTTGGAACTGTGTGTGTGTGTGTGTGTGTGTGTGTGTGTGTGTGTGTGTGTGTGTGTGTGTGTGATAGGAACTTTTAATCAATACTGTGATTTATGATACAGTATTAGCTTTCATGTATATGGATGCAAAATTATTTCTTGTGGAAACATTTATTTGGGTGATTAAGCAATTATTTAATGGTAAAATGGATTCAGAAAGAAATAACAGCAAGAAGAAAATGCGTTTGAGAGATGCAAGTAAAATGACACAGATATTTCCATGTCTCTGATTGGAAATGACATAGGTATTGCCGACTAAACTGCACAATTTGCCTCCATTTTCAAATATGTCTTTCAAGGGAATGGGACGCCTTTAGAAGCACAGTCTATTCTCCATCTGTGATAGACACATCCTACCTTCCATGGCCATTGGAATGCCAGTAGAGAAGCAGTGAGAGTAAGGAAGGGTACCACACATTCGTGCACAAAAAGTTGGGCAAGCATAATGAGGAAGCCTCAAAAACCAGATTTTGTACCTACCTACTAGCCTTTCTGTACCTACGATCCTCTTCTTGGGAACTTTGGGCTTCTTCCCTGAAGCCCATTGAGGAATTTTTCTACCACAGTGTCTTCCACATGTTCTTATACCTTCACCAATAACATCTGCATAAAAACCACCAATTCTTAATGAAAGAGAGTGTAAATGTTCATTACATTTCCTCATTAGAACCATTACTTCTTATTGCTCGAGCCCATATAATGCTCAGAACCTCAATTTGCATTAAATTGTGACTTCATAGTCCTCTGGTGTTCTCATTTTCAGAATTATTATTCAATATTGGAATACACCATAGGCACTTAAAAACCAGAAGAGAGTAATTGGGGAGTTAAATCATTGTTCTTATTAACTATCATTAACAGCTTCCAAAAGAGGTTCATTCAGTGGGGTAGTAACAACTGGAAAGAAATGAGCAGATGGATGGAGAAAACAGGGGAAAAGCTATTTCCAGTGTTTCTACCAGTGAAGTCTCACAGGAATGGATCAATTGTTGTGGTTTTAAGGATGAGGGGATTTGATAGTGGAATGAGGATGTTAGAAGTCAGGGGACCTTTGCAGCGGTGCTCTACCAAAATGTAACCCATATTCACCACATGAAGCCAAAAGAAAGAAGTCAGCATTTTGATTTTGTCTGCTTTTGATTGTTGCGTCATTACAGTCATGACCGACCCTTCGTGAGCCCATGTCCATGGAGTTTTCTTGGCAGGAATACTGGAGTGGCTTGCCAGTTCCTACTCCAGGCGCTTACAGCACCTGGTATTCCCTGGTGGTCGCCCATCCAAGTACTAACCAGGGCCGACCCTGCTTAGCTTCTGAAATCAGGCGAGATTGGATGTGCTTAGGAAATCTAGGCAGCAATCTGCTTTTGATTAGAATTTCCCAAAATTTAGAGACTTATTCATGTTTGGCTTGGAAGGTGCTTGAGATCTTACAGGAACTGAATGTCGAGAAACCAAAACTGACAAATGGCCTATTTAAGTCAAAAGATTAGACACTTAGCTCTTTTCTACTTTGAATCTTTGCATATTGAGCCATGATGATGCTGGGAAAGGGTTGTTAGATCTGGTGTTGTTTTTTCTCCAGACATACTCCTCTTTTATATACAGTAAATATATGGTGTATCATAGGCGAATACAATGAGCTCCTCTTAAGAGTGGATTAGATATAAATATTCAATTTGGCTCATCTAATTGGAAGAGAGGTAGTGCCTAGATGCCCTAAGCACATCCAATCTCACTTGATTTCGGAAGCTAAGCAGGGTCGGCCCTGATTAGTACTTGGATGGGAGACCACCAGGGAATACCAGATGCTGTAGGCACCTGGAAAGGGAACTGGCAAGCCACTCCAGTATTCCTGCCAAGAAAACTCCATGGACATGGAGTCAAAAAGAGTCGGTCACGACTATAATGACACAACACACACACAATTGGAAGAGAGGAAGCTCATGTGGTAAAGTGGACACAGAGACTGGGACATGGAAGACTTGTGTTCAAATACCAACCTTGCTATGAAAACTCACTAGGATGGCTCTGATAAAACCATTCTCTACCTATACTACAAACTTTAAAAACTCTCTTAGGATAGCTATAAGTTACATGTAACTTGAGGACACATAACAACAACAACAACAAAACTAGGGATGGCCATTTTGTTTTGGAACCAGTAGGTTCCGAAATGAACCATGTGAGCCCATTTGGTCCTCGGAACTGGCTGACACACGCAGATCCAATTGCTTTACCTTTCTCTGTCTCTCGCAGGGTTAAAATCCAACAAGGAAGCACACTGTGATGCCATCTTTCCTGCTTCATGCTGCTGGACAATCAGAGAGGGAGGCGTGATGATGCCTGTCCCTGCACAGCTTCTGATTGGCCAGTATCACAGATCTAGCACAGATGATGTCGCACCATGCTTCCTTGTTGGATTTTAAACCTGCATGAGACAAAGAAAGGTAAAGCAATTGGATCTGCGTGTATCAACCGATTCTGAGGACTGTGTGGTCTGGGCTCGTGTGGTTTGTTTCATATCCTACTGGTTCCGAAATGAAATGCCTGTCCCTAAAAAGAACCCATAAAATATAAAGATAAATATGTCTTAAGCCTGTATGTTAGATCTGAAGTTTAGGGGTGAAAGTCTTTGTACAAGTTTTCACATGTATGGAGGTGAAGTGGGCTTCCTCCAAAGTGAAACAACCAAATCTCCTTTTTGGTAGATGCCCTAAGCACATCTGATCTCTCCTGATTTCGGGAGCTAAGCAGGGTCGGCTCTGGTTAGTAGTTGGATGGACAACCACCAGGGAATACCAGGTGCTGTAGGCACCTGGAGTAGGAACATGGCAAACCACTCCAGTATTCCTGCCAAGAAAACTCCATGGACATGGGGTCACAAAGAGCAGGTCACAACTGTAATGACACAAAACAACACAAAGGGACATTAAGTGTCCTATGGTTCACATAGAAAGTGTTTCAGCCCCAAACTTTAGGTGAGGCTCTTCCCCCCACCCCTGAGCTATGAGCCACCATTAAAGATGGGCATGAAACGAGAGAGAAAAAATTCATCCGTTATTCGTTATTCATTTCATTATGTAAGGAAACAAATAACGAAAATTGTGATGAAATTGGAACGAACCGAACAGAAACACAAAAATTAGGTTCGTTACCTAGTCTATACTGTGTCTCTGCCAGCATCATTTTAAAAGTGTTTTCCCTCTGGTCTGGGGCGTTGGAAGATGCCCGCGCACAGAAATGCTTTAAATCATGCAAAAAGCAGGTAAAAACAAAAAACGAAAAATGAAAAATGAAACGATTTTTTTTTTCAAAAAATTCACAAAAAAGGAAACAAACTGAAACGGGACCCAGAACAAAAAAACAAAAAACTGAAACATCAGTTTTTCGATTTCTGCCCATCTCTAGCCACCAAAGAGGGGTAATAACATGAGAAGGGTTGAGCAACTGAGGCTTCTAATCCTTGTCATGTTTTATCGAACTTTTACATATTTTGTGGAAATTATTGTGATGTTGACTCTTGCTTTGTTGTTTCTAAAGTCGCCATGCTTCATTATCTACATAGCCCTGTAATGATTTTCATGCATCATAACATAGTAATTCCATGATTCCATAAAGGAAACAACGTCCTTCAGTTTTGAAAGACCCACGAGCCACTAATTTGAAAGTTTGCTGTGGGTCGCAAACAATGTGACAGCACATAACAACAGCAATGCAGCTATCCTTCCAGCTCTTTTCAGCTTCAGGGCCTATGGATGCCTTTGGGGTGTGGACTCTTTTCATGCCAATTGCTCTGTAATAAAAGCAAAGCATGAGGAAAAGACAAATCAATCACTCTCTCCTGCCCAATAGATTTGGGATTGCACCTTCACAACAACTGCTTCCCTTAATCTTCTGGATCTCTGCAGTCTTATTCTATCTGTCATTTTTATAGCAATGGTCCACACAGACCACAAAGAAACTGAAAGCATGTCACTCTTTGAGCACCCTCTGAATGGAAAAGATGCTCCCCCCACAAACTATTTGTCTGAAACTTGGCAGGTGTAAAACCTTCTGAAAGAGTTTCTAAGCCTGTAAATGCCATTCTGTTCTGGAAAAAGAAAAGAATGGTAGAACTGTTTTTATATTTCCCAAAATTGTCAATGAAAGACTTAAATATTTTAGGTTTTGAAATCTTACTTGGAATTTGTGACCCTTGTCAAAGTGGATTGGCTCCAGAACAGCCTGAATACCTATGGATTGTGTTCTGACATGCATAAACAGGATCCAAATTGACATGTAGGAAGATAAAAAAATGTTCTTCACCTCTATTGCATGCTTTGCTACTAAAGACTGGGAATGTATTTGTTTAGATAGCTTAAACTCCTGATCTAGGCATTTAGAATGCTACTTCTACTGCTGCTACTAGTAGTAGTACTCAGCAGCAGCTTTAGATAGCTTAAACCAGGCATGTCCAGAGTCTAGCCCAAGGGCCAAATGCGGCCCAATTTAAACTTTTGAGTGGCCCTCAAACTCTTCTCCCTACTGGTTCAGCCTGTCACTCATCCCCGCTGGCCGACCCTTCCATGCTGGCTAGAGATGTCATCTGGAGTTTTATGGTTTGCCTGTCTTCCCTGCCTCTGTCCATCCCCTCACCCCCCGGCCTGCCTACCCACTCCTGGCTCCGTTGCTGCAGCATCATCCCCAACACCTTGTGAGGGAGGGGAGCATATGTGAACAGTGGTGCATCTTGGGTGTGCGTGGGCTGATGCCCGGGCCGTGCAACAGCCGCTGGGCCCTTGGGCACCCTGAAACTGGAACATTTGCGGCTGTTGCAGATGCACACAGGACCACGCCCTTTCTCCACCCTTCAGGCTGAATGGTCGGCCCCCACATATTTTCACCTCACCAAATCTGGCCCTCCTTGCAAAAAGTTTGGACACCCCTGGCTTAAACTCCTGATCTAGGCATTTAGAATGTTACTTCTACTGCTGCTACTAGAAGTAGTACTCAGCAGGAGCAGCGTTATCACCATCATGGCTGTCTGTGACATCCTATTTATAGAGTCTGAATGTGTTGGCCTGTATAATCTGGGTTATATGGTTAACTTTTTTAAAAAAATATGAGTTAAAAATCTCATGAAGGTGATATAATATTATTAACATTATCAAAAAAACCAGCCTGATTAGGACATGCCACGAGCAATATGCTTCCTCCCCACGGAAATCTATCATTTGTATCAGATCTCAATAGAGGAGAGAGAGTGTGGAGAAGACATTCTGGCAGACTTCGCCTCAAACAGAGCATGCCGGGTCAAACCTAATTGAAAGGACATGATGTTATGCCAGCCCAAGGCACAGCCCATGTTGATTAAGAAAAGCCATCCGATGCAATAATCAATACACCCTGTGAAGTGAATCAAATGAAAAAGCCCAGCTTTTGGTTGGCTTTCTTTTTTAAGCAATTTGTGTTCCCTTTGAAAGCCATCTTGAACAGTGCGTTTGGATGACAGACTAAATTGAGGGAGGGAATCCCAGGGATTTCCCCAGGCCATTTTTGAACTCTTCACTCTCTAAACCCGGGACATCAAATTTCACAATCTTGCTTCTTTTAAATGCAAAATTTGGCAGTGAATGAGAAACCCCTGTCTAAAAGACACAGGCTGAGTTGTTGCTGCTGCGTATGGACACATATACTTTCAGAATTTATTTTTCCACAATAGCTTTCTGAATTTGCCAGGAATTTCCCAAGCCAGACCTCCCATTGCTGCAGCCAGAAAAAAAAACCCTCATGTCCTCAGAGGAGTTTCAGCACACATGCCTGTGCCTTGATAAGTCTTTCTCTGGAGTAATGGCTGTGAGCCCAAAGAAAAAGAAAAGCAGTGGAAGTGACAAAGCTCCATGGGAACTGCACGTATGAAAAAGTAAAAGGTACAGGTTCCCCTTGCATAGGCGTGCTTAGTCGTGTCTGACTCCAAGGGTAGTGCTCATCTCCGTTTTCAAGCCAAAGAGGCAGTGTTGTGTAATGATGGGCACGGAATGAACATTTTTTCGTTTCCGTTATTCGTTAGTCATTCCATTATGTAATGAAACGACTAACAAAAATTGTGATGAAAATGCAACAAAATGAACAGAACTATGAAAATTGTGGTCATTACGTTTCATTTCCGTTAATGGCGACACACAATGAAATGAGCTGTTTTAAATGTTAAAAAACACCCTGGACATCCGTAAAAACGCAGAGATAATTATTTATATTGTCTGATAATACCTACCAGGGGGTGGGGTCCTTAAAAGGTGAATTTATGTCTTTTCTCAGATTGCTGTATTTTTCCCTTTAAGGGGAGTTAGGGGACATTGACCCAAAATGGCTCCCAGATGCCTAATATTGATTGATTTCTTGGGTATTAAAACACCCTGGACATCTGTAAAAACGCAGCGATAATGCAATAATTATTTGAAATTATTACCTACCAGGGGGTTGGGTCCTTAAAACGTTTGTATTTGTCTTCTCCCATCATGATGTATTTTACTTTTCCCTTTAAAATGGATGTCGCCACCAGCCACAAAATGGAGGCAAGCCATGTGATGGGATCATGTTCAACCAAAAAACTCTGGCTGCCCCTGTCCTCTTTGCAGTCTCTGGTGGGAGTTAGGGTGGGATTGCTGTCTCTGAGACTCTAGCTTCAGTCCTGCAGCCTCCCTGTGTGCGTGCATGCATGCGTACCTCTCGGTGAGTACCCTCCCTTGCCCTGCAGTGCAGTCACTCTGAGGCTGCCTTGCACCCTGGGCAACGCCCGCCGCTGCTTTTGCAGCCTCCCTGCGTACCTAGTCTATACTGTGTCTCTGCCAGCATCCATTTTTTTAGTGTTTTCCTTCTGGTCTGGGGCGTTGGGGGATGCCTGCGCACGGAAATGCTTTAAAATCGCGCAAAAAGTGGGTAGAAACGACAAACAAAAAACAAAAAAAGGTAACGAAATTTTTCCAAAAATTCACGACAAACGGAAACGAACCGAAACAGACCTCTCAACGACAAACAAAATACTGAAACACCATTTTTTTTGGTTTCGTGCCCATCTCTATTGTGCAAGGCCATGCCCATGTGGCCAATATGGATGCACGGAATGCTGTTTACCTTCCAACTGTTTACGGCAGTACCAATTTATCTATTTGCATTCATTTACATGCTTTTGAACTGCTAGGTTGGCAGGAGTCTCTTTACTTATTAGGTTCGACACAGGAACCTCTCAAAAACCTACCAGTGAGTCATGGGTGGCACACTTTGCTAAGAAATTACAGTAATAACAAGAAGTGCTGCCTATAATGGATATTGTTTGTTTGTTTGTTTGTTTGTTGCATTTTTATACCGCACCGATTTCCCAGAAGGGACTCTGGGCAGTTTACATAAATGCAACTAAGAAACAAACTATGCAAATTAAATAAACAGTAGAATAAACAAGTAAAATGGTTTTTGCCCCGATTTTGTCAGCTTGCAGCTCCCAAGCAGCTTTAGGTCACGCGGCCAATGGCAATCAAGGATAAGAGTTGTAGTTCAACATCATCTGAATGGCAACATGATCCCTGCCCTTGGTTTATCTTAGTGGTTCTCAACCTGTGGGTCCCCATAGGTTCCTGGACTGCAACCTCCAGAAACACCCACCAGCACCGAGAGTGGTGGAGGCTTCTGGGAGTTGCAGTCCAGGAACATCTGGGAACTCACAGGTTGAGAACCACTGGTTTAGCTGCGAAGACTTTGTTACATGCTGGCAAGCTGGAATTACAGCAACTCTAAGGAGGGCTTTCAAGACAGGTGAGATATTTAAGTTGTGACTTTATCAGCTCTAGATCTCCAATTAGGGATGGGCACAAAATGAAAAACGAAATGCTGTTTCGTGGTGTCATTAGGTAATGAAATGAAACGAAATCAGGAAGCAGCATTTCATTACAGATGAAACGAATTTTTGTTGTTGAAATGAACCATTTTGTTCCATTTGTAAGCAGTTTGGGGGAGCAAAAAGTTTTTTTCAAAAGCTCCAGGCTTTTAAAAAAAACCTTTTTCCTCATGACCGACTCTTCGTGACCCCATGTCCATGGACTTTTCTTTGCAGGAATACTGGAGTGGTTTGCCAGTTCCTACTCCAGGTGCCTACAGTGCCAGGTATTCCCTGGTGGTCTCCCATCCAAATACTAACCAGGGCTGACCCTGCTTAGCTTCCGAAATCGGGTGAAATCGGATGTGCTTAGGGCATCTAGGCAGCTCTATAATGGATATTAGGATGTGTCAAATATCCCCTGGGATTCACTGAAGTTACCAGAGATTAGAACAGAACAGACATGTGAAAGGCCACTGGTTTTAACAAGCATTCTGCGTTTCCCCTGAGAAGCAGAGAGTTATTTTAAGATAGTCTGGCTCTTTCCTGTCTGTCCTTAGTTTCCTTCCTTCCTTTTCAGAAATGGACACCACAATGTCTGTGTTTTGTGAGGCTATAATTTTAAAGTCCCTTTCTTCTCCCAATGAGAGTAGAGACTCCTTCCCCAGCAGAGGACTATCTGCTTTGCTGGCCTTTTCATTCTTCCTTCCTTCCCATCTCTGTTTAAGTAGAGCAGCGTGTTCAGTAATGAAGAGAAGTGGCTTGTGTGTGGGTGTGGGTGTTGTTGTTCCAAAGATGGTGGCCACTGCAGCAGCTTTTAGGACAACTACCATCTTCATGAGCCAGTGGCCTTTGCTGCCAGGCAAACGGCTGAGCAGCATCTCAGAGCATCCCCAAAAGGAAGAAAACCTTGCTTTCTGTTTAGTGCTGCTGTTCGCACCTGCTGAAAGGCTGTTGAAGTGAGATCTCCCCTTTCCATATTCTCTTTTCTACTCAACACCGGTTGAGCAGTCCATGCTTTCTTGAATGGGGAAACTCACACCTAAGGTGGTAAACATATCATCCATTTGGATTCCTTCCTTCCTTCCTTCCTTCCTTCCTTCCTTCCTTCCTTCCTTCCTTCCTTCCTTCCTTCCTTGTTTCCTTCCTTCCATTCCACAACCAATCAGATGGAAGGCCTTTGTGGGTAAGAGAAAGGGCAAAATCACTCTCATCCTTCTGCTCAGCTTTCACTGTCCAAGATTCCATTGGCCAGCAGCATCATGGAATCATGGACCACAGAGAAGCACTATTTTGCATGTTGACTAATAGCTCCCTCTTTCCTGTTTCAACACCCCAACCCAGCACAGGCTTCAATAAATGCATTTTTCAGACATTTGCAAATAATGGAGTGACTTCTCATGCCTATATGTAAAGAAATGGGATTTCAAAGAAAAAAGAATGAGGCATGATGAGTTCAGTGGAAGGAGACTTCTGCGATGGGTGGCAAATAAGAAACATGCATAGATGGAAGAAAGCAAATAGAGTTGGGAAGAAATTGATTTGGTTTACATTTTAATATGACCTGTCTAATTTGTGCTTTCTGAGTCACAGTGATAATTGCAAATTACAAAATTTTATAACCTAGTTCTCTCATCCAAAAAGGCAAGCTGAAATGTATGTATTATGGAAATGTAAATGGATTACTCTTTCCCTAAAGTAGTGAAAATAATGGAAAATGTGCATTTGGAAACTCTGTTTGCAAGACGTGCATGTATTACGTAAATTTGCATGCCAAATGTTTATGTTCTGAAAAATGTACATAAAAGTAGGAATTACATTTTTGGAGCTATTTTTCTTGAAATCCAGAGTGACATGAAAAGAAGATGTGTTGAACATGAGATCCAAAAAATGAGGAAACAAGATGAAGAATTTTTTTCCATCCGTATTATGAAGACCCTTTTTGAAATCAAATTCAGATTGTCCCCAGAGTCCTTCCTTGTTAACTACTTACCTGCTGGGCCTTTGTCACTGTATTCATTGAAAAAGATCTCCCTCCATGTATATGGATAGCAGAGGTAACAAAATAGGAGATAGTATGGGGTGGATCTGATCAGTGCCACCCAGTGCCAGCTCTGTCCCTGCCCATCATCACTATATATGTAGCAAGAGCTTGTTTTTATTTATTTATTTATTTATTTATTTATTTATTTATTTATTTATTTATATACTGCACCTATTCCCAAACATGGGACTCAGGGCGGTTCAGAAGGGAATATGTTCTGAAGGGAATATGGCTTTGGGTATAATCTTTCTCTCCTTTTTGGATATACTGCATGGTGAGAGGAGATGAGTGCATGAGAGAAGCTTAGAGCAATGCTGTCAGGAGGCCAGAAGGCCAGACTCCATTATGATTGTGGACTCCTGGCAGGGTCACCCAAGATGGAATAGTCACAGCTGAGACACCAAATTAAGATGCATCCACCCTCAACAGGATAAATGTCCATATCAGAAGAAGACAATGGGTAATTCAAAAGGTGATGGGGTGGAGAAACTTCTGGAGAGCTTCTATTGGGCAGCAGTGGTAGACTGGCAGAGCATCTTTCACCGATAACAGCAGCAACACTCAAACTAACTTTTGTTAGTACTGTGGAGAAGAAGGCAATGATAAACTAAACCACTGCTTAATGTTTTTAACTTTGAAAACCTATTAGTGTAAAAGTACAAATAGTGCTATCACTAACAATGCAACTAGATTATAGCCAAAAGGATGTCTTGTGGCTGAGGTGAACAGAAGTGAAAGAAAGTCTGATGCTCCACAACACAATTGGAATGGGGAATGTATGAGGTAAACTGAAAATGATAATGCAAGAAATGGCTCATACAAACATTGCAGTACATGGCATCAGTGAGCTAAAGTGGACTGGAGCAGGACATTTACTGACAAAAAAACTATAAAATATTTTGCACTGAAAATGACAAGCTTAGAATAGAATGGTTCCAATACTGAGGAAAGATGCAGTAAAGGCAGTTAAAGGCTTATAATAGAAGGTCTGAGTGAAGAATATCAGTCTTGGAAAACTTATCAGTATAACCATCATTTGGGTCTATGTTCTATCTACAGATGCTGAATATGCTTTTATGCAATCATTCAAGAAGAGATTGATCATACACCAAAACAAATGTTTATAATCATATTGTGATTAGAATGCAAAGCTAGGAAACAAAGTAGAACCAGGTATTGTTCGAAAATTTCATCTTAGGTTCAGAATCAAGGCAAGAGAATGATTCATAGAGTTTTCTGAAGCCAGCAATCTGTTTAACACACACACATGCTTCAAGTAACCAAACAGATGCTAGAATGCCAGAATGCCAGAAACAGATTGTACTGGTACTGATCATGAACTGTTATTAGGAAACATTAGGGTAAATCTATGGGAGACACCTGGCTGGAGAATAGTATATGTGAAAGGGATCTGCGAGTCCGGATGCACCACAAATTGAACATGAGTTAGCAGTGTGACGTAGTGGCGGCCAAGAAAGCCAATGTGATTGATTCTTGGTTGCATCAACAGAAGCATCATGTCGAGAACTCCCTGCCACAGGATGTGGTGATGGCATCTGGCCTGGATGCCTTCAAAAGGGGATTGGACAGATTCCTGGAGGAAAAGTCCATCACAGGTTACAAACCATGAGGGAGATGTGTAATCTCCAGGCTTAAAACCAGGGTACTTCAAGGGCCAGATGCAGGGGAGTGGTATCAGGAGACAGATGTCTAGTCTCATGCGCGCCCAAACACATCTGGTGGGGCCAGTGTGAGATACAGGAAGCTGGACTAGATGGGCCTTTGGCCTGATCCAGCATGGCTCTTCTTATATTCTTATGTTCTTATATTTAGATCAAGGGAAATGAATGATAGTACCCCTCTACTCTGCTCTGGTCAGATCCCATCTGGAGTATTGTGTCCAGTTCTGGGCACATCAATTTAAAAAGGATGTTGACAACCTTGAACGGGTCCAGAAGAGGGTGACCAGGATGGTTAAAGGTCTGGAACATATGTCTTAGGAGGAGCAGTTGAAAGAGTTGGGAATGTTTTTAGCCTTATAAAAAGAAGGTTGAAAAGGGATATGATAGCCATGTTTAAATAGTTGAAAGGATGCCATATTGAAGAGGAGACAGGTTTGTTTTCCATGGCTTCAAAGACTAGGACTCAGGGAAAGGGTTGCAAACTACAGGAAAAGAGATTTCATTTGAACATTAGGAAGAACTTCCTGATGGTTAGAGCTATTCGGCAGTGGAATATGCTGCCATGGATGGTGGTTGAGTCTCCTTCTTTGGAGGTTTTTAAGCAAAAGCTCGGTGGCCATCTGTCAGGAGTACTGTGATGGGGGTTCCTGCATGGCAGGGGGTTGGACCGGGTGGCCCTTGAAGTATCTTCCAACTCTAAGATTGTATGATTATATGAAATCTGAAGAAGACTAAAATAATTCTAGTGCCAAAATATAATTCAAACAACCTTTCAAATGAATTTAAAATAAACTTACAAACATGATTCAGTTCCTAAATTCATTTAACTGTGAACCACTAGAACTCTGCATTGAAACTAGATATGTTATCATGGAAGAATGAAAAAAGGCAAAAGAAAAAACCCTAGTCAGAGGACAGAAGAAACATACTGAGATTTGGAAGGGTAGTAATGAAGTAGCCAGTAAAGTTCATCAAGTGTCACTGCCAAGACCAAGATCATCCATATTCATGTATTTCTGATTGGCATGTATGGGTGAGAAAGTGGAAGAACTGATGAAGCTGGTATAAAAAAATGGATTCATTTGAATATGGTGCTGGTGCTAGAGGAGAGCTTTGTGGGTACCCTGGATTGTCAGAAAGATGAACAAGTGATGATACTCAGCTCTACCTCTTGTTCTCCACCAATCCAGGTGAGGCGGTTTCTGTGCTGAACTCGTGTCTGGACTGCTTTAATGCCTGGATGAAGGTTAATAAATTGAAATTCAATCCAGACAAGACAGAAGTACTATTAGTGAGTGCTCTGCCAGAAAAGTTAGAGGGCCATCTTCCTGTCCTGGATGGGGCTGCACTCCCCCTAAGGGATAGGGTCTGCAGCTTGGGGGTGCTCCTGGATCCCGGTCTAACTCTGGAGGCCCAGGTAGATCATGGGTGCTTTTCTTCAGCTGTGGAAAATGTACCAGCTGCACCCCTACCTGGATGAGTGGAGCCTCATGACACTTACACATGCATTTGTAACATCCTGTATTGATTACTGCAATACACTTTAAGTGGGGCAGCCTTTGAATATGGCCTGGTGATTGCAACTAGTTCAGAATCGTGCAGGTGGCTGGTGGTTGGTAGGGCCATCAGGGACTACATCTCGCCAATTCTCTATAACCTCATTGGTTACCAGTTGTTGCCTGAGCCCACTTCAAGGTGCTTGTTTTGACATATAAAGTCCTAATCAGCTTAGGACCTATACACCTGATACACTGCCTTCTTCCATATGAACCTACCCAGCAATTATGATTGAGCCAGGGGGGACTTTGAAAGAGCCATCTCTCAAGGAGGTGAGAGTGATGGCTTGTAGACATAGGGTCTTTTGGGTAGCTGTGCCCAGGCTATGGAATGCCCTCCCAAATGAGTTCCACTTTGCGCCAACATTGATGACATTTTGACGCCAGGTAAAAACCTTCCTGTTCCAGATTGTTTTTAACTAACATAAAATATATTGTAGGTCCTGATGGCAATTTTAGTGTATTGTATTTAAATGTTTTTTTATTGTTTTAATTTCTTATTGGCATTTTAATGTTTTAATTGTTTGTTTTAATTGTAAGCTGCCCAGGGACCTTTGGGTAGTATGTGGCATATACCGGTAAGCTGTAAAAATAAATACATAAATAAGTTGGTTCTAGATTAAATCTAGGCTGATCTCAGGAGGTGAAAATGGTGAAATTGAGGCTGTCACACTTTGGATACATCATGAAAAGACAGGATTCATTGGAAAAGACAATACTGAGGAAAGTTGAAGATAGCAAAAAAGAAAGAAAAAAAAGAAAAAAAGAGGAAGACCAAATACTGTATCAGATAAACTACATAGGCGGAAGCTGAGCTGTTGAGAACAGGATATATTTGAGGTAACTCATAAGGCAGAGGTGACTTGACAGATTGTAACAGCAACAGAAATTTCCCCTCACCCACACAGTAACTCTTGTCCAAAGCTGAATAGAGAATCCAGTTAAACGTATTAATAAAGATAACTCCTACTTACAGTTTATATAAGCTATGATCCAACTGGGAAAAGGGATTTAAAAATGACTTTCTCAAAGAACAAAACACTAATAATAAATGCCTAGAGAGTTTATTCAGAATTTGCTTTTATTTTTTTAAGTGAAGTTTATATTCTGTTCTGAATAGAGATGGGCATGAATTGAAAAAAAACGGCATTTTGGTTTTTCGCTTTTTGTTGAGGAGTCCATTTCAGTTTGTTTTCATTTTTTGTGAATTTAAAAAAATTGTTTTCATTTATTCGTTTTTCATTTTTACCCACTTTTTGCGTGATTTTTAAAGCATTTCCGTGTGTGGTCGTCCCCCAATGCCCCAGACCAGAGGAAAAACACTAAAAAAATTGATGCTGGCAGAGACACAGTATAGACTAGGTACGCAGGGAGGCTGCAAAGGCAGCGGTGGGCGTTGCCCAGGGTGCAAAGCAGCTGCAGAGTGACTGCACTGCAAGGCAGGGGAGGGTACTCACTGAGAGGTATGCACACACACACACACAGGGAGGCTGCAGATCGAGAGAAATCTCTTCTTTCTCTCCCCTAAGAGCCAGGCTGCAGCTGGCAGGAACACAGAGACACACACCTGCCTGGCTGGACTAAAGTGAAAATAATGAGTCGCAGAGACAGCAATCCCACCCTGACTCCCACTGGAGACTGCAAGGAGGACGGGGGCTGCCAGAGCTTTTTATGCCCTCTGTGGCTGCCAGACCTGCCCAGTCTGCAACCTGGGCATGCTATTGGTTGAAGTTGTCCAAGAATTTACATGATCCCATCATATGGCTTACCTCCATTTTGTGGCTGGTGACATCCTTAAAGGGAAAAAAATACATCGCGATGGGAGAAAACAAAAACAAATGTTTTTAAGGACCCCCACAGTAGGTATTATCAGACAGTATAAATAATTATCGCTGCGTTTTTATGGATGTCCAGGCCGTTTTTTAACATTTAAAACAGCTCATTTCATTGCGTGTCACCATTAATGAAAAACGAAATGTAACGAACCTAATTTTCGTGGTTCTGTTCGGTTCGTTCCAATTTCATCACAATGTTTGTTATTCATTTCGTTATGTAACAAAATGAATAATGAATAACAGAAATAAAAAAAGTTCATTTGGGCCCATCTCTAGTTCTGAATACTTCAGTGAAAATTTTGGACACTTTCTTTCATTGTGATAAAAAAAGAAACTGCATTGGAGGGTGGTGGGAGGGAATGAACAGAAGATCATCTTTGGAGATAGTCTCACAACTCTGTTACAAAATTCATCTTTACTTATGAGGTGGCTGTGGATCTATGTAAATGTCTTGATCTGTATCTTATTTATGATGTAGACTGTGAGGGCTCCATGCCTGGAACACTCCATATTTGAGTTGGCATTCTCCAGCTTACAGTTTGTGTTGGAGAGCAGCTTGTTGAAAACAATGGGGCTTTATGATTAACACAAGAGGTTAATGGATCTCCCAGATACAAGCAGAAGTATAAGAGAGACCACACAGGGAGCAGGTCTTTCTGTGTGCAGTGAGCATCAGACAACTTGCTCCGGCTGTCTTTGTGGCAGTTGGCAGCTTCTCAAGCTTCAGTTCATGCCCAGTGGGGAACAAGTCATAAGGTAACTCCTCCCACAGAGAATTTTTGGGTTTAAAATGATGGCCAGACAGCAGAGCTATAGAGTCTTTTTTTCATGGGGGGGGACTTTTGAAAAATTGGAGATACATTATGCCTTGGTGTGCTGTTAAGTTACATCTGACCTATGGTGATCCTGGCATGTGAGATATTTAAAGAGTGGGTTTACCAATGTCACCCTCCCTCAATGGGTTTTCATGGCATTTGAAACCAAGTCTCCTGAGGTCTTGTCTCTTACTCTATCCTCTATATATTTTCAGACCCTTTCCCCCTTTTGTCATTTTCCCTTTCCCTTTTCCTTTCCCTTTTCCTTTTCCTTTTCCTCCCTCCCTTCCTTCCTTCCTTCCTTCCTTCCTTTTGGCTCTGGCTATTTTAGGATATCTTCTCAGATTCCATTACCCCCTGGCAAACAAGATTACAGCACAAACAGATCAAAAGACAAATAGAAGATAACATTTTTCTGTAGTTAAATGTGCCAGGGCCTCCCAAAGGGCCCTATGGCTCCTGATGAAAATGGCTGCCATGTTATACCATACCAAAAGGGGTGAACTCTGCTTTGAGCGACTATAAGATAATTTCTTCTTCTCTCAAAAAGGTTTGCTGAAATTATCCCAGTGATCACCCCTCCCACAAATACTACTGGAGACATTTTAGAGGCCGTTTGCACACAGTTATTCTAAATATAGAGTCTTGGTGTATAACCCCAGTGGAAATCTTGGTAATCCACTTATTTATTTGATTTATTGAATCTTTATTGTAATTCATTTATATAGCTAATTTATTGGATTGATTTTGATTTCAGTTTGTCATCCAGGTTTCCTTTGTTTTGGGATATCCTGAAATTAATGACTCTTGGTTTACTCTTTAGGTTTTGTAGGTGGTATGGGACTGTGGTATTTTAATTGCTGTTAACCACCCAGAGTAGTGCTTTGGCACTGGATGAGTGGGATTGAAACGTAATGAATAAAATAAATAATAATAAATTATATCCTAGAGGAAGCAAGTTGCAACTTTAGCATTGGACTAAAAAGCAGTACAGTGGCACCCCGACTTAAGAGCAGCTCGACTTAAGAGCGAAAAACTGTTGGCATTTTAACTGCCGCCTTACAAATTTTAGATATGGTCTGCTCAAGTTACAATTTTTCCTCATTTTTTATTTTTTAAACTTTAATTTTTTTTAGATAGGTACCCCGACTTAAGAGTAGTTTGACATAATAGCATTTATTTGGAATGTATTAAATTCGTAAGTCGAGGTACCACTCTAATTCTAATGTGCAATTTCAGCATGGATAAAGGCCATCTGAATGTAACTGTATTCATTCTAAGAGGACTGTTCTCTGCTTTCTATTCCAATGCAGATTAATAGTACCACCTAAGTGTCTGGGATTGTATACACCTGCAGTGAACCTGAAAGAACCAAATAAACTGTTTTTCTCTCTCTAAAAAAGTTTCATATGAATCCTTTTCCCCCAACTGCTGCCTGTTTCAGAATGTAAGCACAGTCCTGCCGGTTTGTAGGTATTTCGTCCACAATCTACTTGAGCACTTGTAGTCTGTCGCACCCATTTTGGGTGGTTATTTCCCTTCTGTCAAGTCTTTGAGAGTTTACATCAAACATGGCCCTCCAAGCCCACAAAATCTTTGATCCCCTTTGTGCTCTTGTGCTCCTTGTGGGCCAGTGTTTCTATAACACTGCAAAGAAGTAAGAAGTTACTTTCCTCCCTGACTTAGTCTCGCAAACAGACATGCTCTTCAGGTTAAACATAAATGAAAAGGACAACCGATCAGGGCAAAAAAAAGGTTCTTCGAATTATTTGTTCTCTGTGATGTTTTCCTGTCATGTGTAATAAAGTAAATTCACATTCCACTGTCATCTGAGTGTATTCCAGAGAAATTTAAATTGTCACAACAAATGGAGTAAGTAGTACAACTTTGTGGGGAAATGGTCTTTCCAGTTCACTTCTTACTGGAATGTTGAATTTGTGTTTTTTTAAAGTTATCTCCTCATATTCATTTGGTATAAGTTGGATATGAACTCAATAATACTTAGCATATGATGCTAATTGCAACAGGCACTGAAAAAGAAAAAGTTCCAGTGGAATTGAAAATAAAATATAAAGCCAAAATAGTAGACATTTATGTTTTGTATTTATTTATTTTAATAAACTTAACTATTGGTCCATATTTCCAATGACTATGAACTCAAATCAAAGTCTTTGTAAAAGAGAACTCTTATATTGAAATACAGTTAACAATATGACTGTATATGTGTAACAGTGGCAGGCAAATGGAAACAATTCATTCTGCCAATTGGATTTAAATTTAATTTTGACCTGCTGACACTTCCTTTGATTGCACTCTGAAAAAGTCCACCTAGGGGGCTTTCTCCTCACTGACCATTTATCAACCTTAACAGTGTTACTCCTTCACTTTTTATCCAGGTCCATCAAGAGAAGCCACAATTCATCATTAATCAGGTCCCACCTGGCCCTGCAGTCCCAAATTGCCCTTTTCCTGTAGCCTTCATCATACTCAGTCACAGCAGCTTGCTCCACAAGAGCCCTGAAATGTAGAACTTGACTCAAATTGTTGGTGAGATACTAACCCCTTTCAAAATTATTGAAGATCTAAAGAAAAATGGAAATATTTATTCCAGGATGCCAAATTATCCCTTTGACTGTGGGATTAATATGACACTTCTTCTAACACCATTCCTTTCTACTGACTCTTTGCTGCAAAAGTTCCCATCTGTTAAGAAATCTAAAGCTCACCATTTTCTTTACTTTTAATGTTCTCTGTTGATTTTATGTCTATCTCCCCTGAATTCTTTTATGGTGAATGGTGTTCGAAGTACATTTTACTTAACACTTGAGGGCAATCAAATCCCTTCACACATGTTACTTCAGTCATCATGGCAATACTTGTAAGCCAATTTAGTATCATTCTCCCGGATGGTAGGGCTAAGGCAGAGGAAGTGGGAATTGAGAGGAGATGGTTCTGGGATCATCTTGAGAGTTTATGATTCATTTCTTATTTGAACTTGTTCAGAACTCATTTTCTTAGTCTTTCATGGATATGGTCACCATCCATATTTATTTATTCCAAAAAAAAAACCACAGGCAGGTTTATGATTACTTAATTTTTATTTAATCACAAACAGACAGACAGACAGACAGACAGACAGACAGACAGACAGACAAACAAACAAACAAACAAACAATGAGCCAACTCTTGTCCAAAATGTTCCAAATCAAATTTTGTAGGTAATTCAAATGACCTTCATATGTTCCTAACATTGTATGTATGTCCTGGATGTTACATCTCATGGACACCTCATGGACAAAAAGATCAAATAGTGGTGCTCTGCTAGATGCTGCTTGTACCAATGAGAATAGTCATGATTCTATGAACTCACAATAGCTAAGGCAGCTGAAAAACAATTAAATAAATATTGTAACATCTACCTTTCCTGAAGTATGGTGAGTAATCTACTTACCCTTGCAAGTAATAAATGAGAAAGCAGATTTGCATGGCCTCCCAAAAGCATTGTAGGAAAACAAATCTGACTTCTGCAGCAAGGAGAGTGTTCTGTGGCGTGGGGAAAAATCATAGCATTGCATAAAGAATGCCCTTGTGAAGAACTAACATTTTACAAGATAAGAGGATAGAACCTCATGCCTAACAAAAACAGATAACTAGTTTTTAAAAAATCCTTCAAATTGATCAAGAAAGTTGCAATACCCCTCCAAGGAAGAGCAATTAGCGCCTTCCTGACTCAATTATAATAATTTTTCCTAGAGGGACCCCCTTTGAAATTTAATAACTCAGCCACCTGACCCTCAAACCTCTCTAAATTTCGGGGGTTTACAGGGAAGAGTCCAAAGAAAATCCCTTGCCATTTTGGTGCCTCTGGGATGAATCATTTTATTCCTAGAGGAAAAATTAGTGTTTTGTCTTGTAACAAACACGTCCTACAGTTCAATTACGTAATGGAGTAATTCACTGTAACAAAATGACAAAACAGCTTTTCATTTTTTGTTTTGTGCCCATTTCTATTCAGCACCTTGGGCAGTTTCTTTCAAGTTCAAACTCCGAATGACTGCACAGTCCTTGTGAAACTGGAGTCACTAGCTTCTGTTGCTTCAACCTCCCAATCTTCCGTCTTTCTTCTCATTACTTGATGGCTCTCTAAACACTACTAAGTTCTTGTAGCTCCCATGGAGCTTAGTCAATCCCACTAACTTGCTCTCTTTGTTATGGCTGCAGAGGAGAACATGCTGGGCCTCAGGTGAGCATGCTGAAACTACTCTAAAATCTTGAATTTGTTAGCTACAGTGCCCAAAAGGAATTTTTGGTAAATTGTGGTAGCTATTATATAAGAAAATCTGAAAATACCATACCTAATGCTGCCATCTCTGACACCCATATTGATTTGGAAAGAAGGTCACAGGCAGCATAGCATTGCTCCAGAAGCACCCATTCATCTGGTATCAGTTACCATTGGTATACTATCAGGTACCAGAGGAAAATAGTTGAAGTTTTGGAAGAGCTAGTCATGTTAGTCTGTGCAAGAATTCCAGGCAGTTGTGCAAACGTAAGAAGGGTAAGTAAGAAGGTAGAGGCAGACAATAATAATTACTCTATGATGCTTCCCCTCATGTTAAATCAATAAAATGCACTTGAAACTGTATTAAACAGGATGGGAAGTTGGAAACTATCTGAAAAGTTAAAGTATTTCTATAGGCAGCAGAATTGATGCTTCTACACTTAATTTCCCCAAGATCAGATTCTTCTGCCCTTGCATTTGTTCTGGGATAAACTGCTGCAGCTCTGTATAAAATCCCCAACAGAAGTTATGGGCCCAAGGCCAGAATTAAAAGTATTGTCTTGAAGAAGCAGAAAGTACGGTAATTGTTCATGTGGTGAGGAAGAAATAAGAATCCATAAAAGCCACAAGCCTAAAAATGAGAAGCCATTTTCTGCTCACATTGTGAAAGCAGAAGGTTCAACTGCAGGTAATATGGCTTGGGCGGTAGATTCAGGAGCAACTCATTTTATGGTAAATGATAAGGGGTTGCTTAATAACATGATAGTAGCAAAAGATTTTGTAACTTTGGCAGATCAAACTAAAAGGGAAATAGAAGGAAAAGGAACTGTGTATGAGCCTTTTCACATGACCCCTAAGATCCGCTGGCCACTTAAATTCGGACCAGAGATATTGGGGGTTTGTCGCTGTTCCTGTGTTCCCACCCCCTCCGCACTTCCTTGTTCCTGTCTGTGTGAGGGGAGGGAGAAAAAAAGGAAGAAAAGAATGCCGGCTCACTTCCGTTCTGCTGTCTCGCTCTGCTCCCGGCAGCAAGTATCTCTTAAAGGGGCGGGGGGCAAAAACAACAACAAACAGAAGCGAGGAGAGCCCGGCACTCACTACGTTACATCTGCATCAGGAATTTTTCACCCCCGGAGAGCAGGTACTTGAAAAGTGCACTGGGACGCACTTAGGTGGGCATGGTTGCACTTAATTTTTTGTAAACTCCTGAGCTGGTGGGGAAACAATTTTAAGCTCCGGATCTGGGAGCCATTTGCCGCAGATTTTAGGGGTCATGTGAAAAGGCCCTATGTAAATTGGATTGATACATTAGTAGCAGATGTATTATATGTTCACCAGTTAGAAAACAACTTAATGTCTGTGTCCAAATTGGATGCTATGATTCATACCAGGCCTGCCCAAAGTCCGGCCCGGGGGCCAAATCCGGCCCGTCAGGCCATTCTGAGTGGCCCACGGCTGGCTGGCCCACCCCTCCCTCCCCCTCCTTCACCCACCCATTCCCCTGCAGTGGCCACGGCCCCCTGTGCTTCCTTGGTCCCCACCTTCCTTCTTTCCTCCCTCCCTTGGTCCCCACCTCTCTCCCTCCCTCCCCTCCTTGTTCCCCACCTTCCTTCCTTCCTCTCTTGGTTTCCATCTCCCTCCCTCCCTCCCTTGGTCCCCGCCTTCCTTCCTGCAGGTGGGGTTTCAAGGGGTCAGTGGGTGGGGCTTATGGGTCAGTGGGTGGGGCTTGCAGTGGGGTGGCAGCATCAGGGATCAACCGGCCCCTGACACATTCTCAGCCACCAAATCTGGCCCTCCTTACAAAAAGTTTGGGCACCCCTGATTTATACTGTTATGTTTAAGAATGGAAAATGTGAAATACTCAAACAGGAAGAATGTGTGTAACAGGAAAATTAGAGCAGTCATTATATACTATAAAAGAAAGTAAGGCAAAATGTTGCAATAATAGTAAAGCAGGTGTTACTATATCCAACAATCCTCCACACAATAATTGTATTCATTTATATCATAGAAGATTGGGTCAGGCAATTTTCAAAACCATTAGTGAAATACCATAGTTGTGTAAAGATGTAAAATTAAACATATGTAATGTATTTCTGGATTGCAATATATGCAAAGAATTTAAATCTACAACAGCTCCATTTATGGGAAAATGTGAAAGGAATTCTAATTCTGGAATTATTAGATACAGATTTAGCAGGTTCATTTCAAAGTTCATTAGATGGAGCAAAATATTATTTAATAATTGTGGATGATTACTCAATGATTGGATTTATATATCTGTTGAAACACAAAGTGGAAACTGAAAGAACAATTAGAAATTTTGTGAATTGGGTAGAAGCCAAGTACAATGCCAAGATAGCTGAAATATTATCAGATACAGGAGGCGAATATACATCTAATTCCTTAGAAAAATTCCTGGTTAACAAAGGAATTAAGCAAAAATTAACATCTTCTCAGCAGAGTGAGATAGCTGAAAGAAAGAATCAATACTTACAGGAAATGGTAAGGATCATGTTAAATAATTCTCCATTATCTAGGAAATTTTGGGGGGGCATGCATACATACAGAACAGGATTTACTCAAGAGCAATTGGTACAACACCATTTGAAAAATGCCATGGTTGCAAATAGAGATGGGCACGAAACGAGCGATTTTTCGTTTTTGTTTTTGTTTTTTGTTTCGTTACGCAACGAAAATGAAATGAATTTTTTTAAAAACAAAACAAAAATGAAAATGAAATGACCAAATTTGCCATGTTTTTCGTTTTCGTTGCAGCAGATGCATTGAACTAAAAAGAATGCTAACGAAACAGCAATTTTTCATTTTTGTTTTCGTTTTTTCATTTTGTTACCTAACGAAACAAAAACTTTTTTTTGCAAAAAAATCACAAAAACGAAAATGAACTGAAATGGACCCCTAAACGACCAAACGACAAACAAAACACCATTTTTTTGAGTCGTGCCCATCTCTAGTTGCAAACCCAGAATCAAACACATTAAGGGATTTGGATCTGAGTGTTTGGTACATATTCCTAGGGCACAAAGGAGGGGAATGTTAAGTGTTAGAAGTAAAAAAAAAAAAAAGGAATACTATTATGGTTTGAAAACTCCAGTTATAGGGTGTGGCTGCCTAAAGAAGACATGATAGTATTCCATAGAAGCATTAAGGTCAATGAGCAGACCTGGAAATCATGTGATAGAATCCTTAAGGTCAATGAGCAGAGTTGGAAGTCAGAGGATAAATTCACAAGTGTATGTCTTGACATGAGAGTAAGTAGTTCAGGAACAGAGGAAGAAAGTAACTCATAAAACCATCAGGGGGTAGAAATTAAACAGGAAACAGATGTTGAAAGCTCAGAAGAAGAAGAGGGAACTGATGATGTAAGTGAGGAACTAGAAGTAGAGTCAGAACCGGGCACATCACAGGCAGCATTAAGAAGATCTGAAAGAGAAAATTTAGGAAAACCTCCAGAAAGCTAGTAAGCTAGTAAAATAAAACCTTGCTGTATAAAATTAAAAGGTACAAAGCAAGGTCAATGGCAAAATGTAATAATCAAAGGTTTGGGTAATGTGAAACAATATGTGGAAATGGAAATTCAATAAAAATGCTAATAGAAATGTTTTTTTTCCTGCCAACCCCCCCCCCCCCAAGTAGAGCTTTTGTATGGTAGATGAGAAAGCCTGAAATTGATTTCTGAAGTAGAAGTGTATTTAAAATGTATTTCAAAGCAATTGAAGAGAGTCTGGAAGTTGAGTCATGGCTACTGGACTTCTTTTTTGAGAGATAGAAACGTTTCGCTGCTCATCCAAACAGCTTCATCAGTCTGATGAAGCTGTTTGGATGAGTAGCAAAATGTTTCTATCTCTCAAAAAAGAAGTCCAGTAGCCATGACTCAACTTCCAGATAAACTCACCTGGATGACTGACAATCTTCACAGACAAATTGAAGAGAGTATTTCAATGCATGTACTGAGGCAGAATACTGTTTGTCAACAGCCTATAATATTATAGTTTAAACAATTAATGGAGTTGAAATTCAGAGTAAAGTAATCAGTAAATTGATTGCTGATAGACTTACCAAACTACTATATGCAGAAAAGCATGAGAAGTTTGTAAAGCAATTAGGTTTAGTGTAATATAATGTATAAATGTATTTTGGAAGTCTTTGTAAAATAAGGAAGGACTGTTGGAGATTGTATTTTTCAAAGCAGGAGTAAAGAAAGAGTTACTGGGTGTAGCAGGTGAAAGAAGTAAAGGAACCAGGTCAGGGAGACACTGAGGCACACTCAGATGCTATGGGATAAAAGCAACAGGCAGACACAGCAGGGCAGCAGCTACAATGAAGAAGGGTAAGTCTTTGCAGCCTACAACAAGAAGCCTGGAAGAAAGTAGCTCTACTGGATGAACTGCCTGGTGCTAATAAGAAGGGTGAGAGACTTGCAAACTGCTGAAGGACTTGTAAATATAGAGATAGCACACTTTATTTTGTAAGACAGTGAAGTGAAGTGTTCTCAATTCAAACCTGTTTGTAAATAAATTCTGTCTTCTCAAGATAAACAACTGCTGCAGCTCTGTATAAAATGCCCAACAGTAGCATGGGGGAAACACATAATTTGATAAGGTCACTTAGTACAAAAGAAAATCATGGATGGGTGATTTATCATGAGCCCATTTTGAATCTGGGAAGCAAAGTTAAAAAGGCTTGTGTCATTTACTTGAGTCTGAAAAGGTTTATGACATTGGAATATATGCAAAAATAATTGCCAAGGTGATCTACCCTGATATTCTACAATGCTGTTATGCAGAAAGGTTAAAAGTAGGCCTTAAACAAAGGCATTCATTAATTTGTCAACACGAAGATGGAAAATGGCAGATCCATTTTTGTTTATGTGGAGTGTCTAAACTTGTCAAATGCTGAGTTTTTAAAACAGCTTCTGTTTTCCTAAGGGAACATTTGAATAAATAGACTAAATTAAGGCAAAGAGATTTCAGTGGTTTGAGCTCTTCACTGGGCAAGTGGTTATAATAATGGTGTAATGTAATATACAATACATGGGCTGAAGCTCAGAAATTCAGATGCCGTGGAACCAGCAGGAAGATTTGTCTTTCCCCTCTCAGCTTGAGTAATATGCAGTTGGCACGGCAACCAATGTTAAAGTTCCAACAACTTTCCTAATAATTGTGTGTGTGCGGCAAGGATCCATTCCATCACTCAAATCAAAATTGTTTTCTGTTATTAGGTATTTAGAGGCTGGATGCCCATCTGTTGGGAGCACTGTGATGGGGGTTCCTGCATGGCAGGAGGTTGGACTAGATGGCCCTTTAGGTCTCTTCCAACTCTATGATTCTATAAGTACTACATGCTTCTTGTTATTGAACAAATACAATGCACCTGATCCATTGCCACCACCCCTTTTTGGAAACATGTCTTCAAAAAGGACTTGCAAAGACAACAAAAAACCTTCCAAGACTCATAACAGGCCTTAGAAAAGTTACTTTTTTAGAATGCAACTGCAAATTGGGCTATAATTCATCAACAACTCTACTGCTTGTGAAACCCTGGCATCAGTAGTCTGAGCAAGGTATGTTTCAGCTTTATTCTAAAATTTAAAAAGTTAGTAAAAATGAAATCAATTACCAAGTCCTTCATAATTACTCCTTGGCAAGTTTGGCCTCCTGTTCCTGGAAGGCGAGCAGAGCAATGCCTTATTTACACAACTGACATCCTTTATCTTTAGAGAGGTCAGGTGGAAGTAAAATCATCCTCCAACGATGCCAGAAAATCCTAGGGGCTTGAACTTTGCTCCAGCTGATTATTTAATATATAGGTGGGAATTAGGGATTGGCACAAAATGAAAAATGAAATGCCGTTTCATCATTTTGTTATATAACAAAATGAAACAAAATGAAACAATGAAGCAGCATTTCATTACAGATGAAATGAAATGGTCATTTTTTGTTAAAACGAACCGTTTGTTTCTTCTGTAAAATGGCTCGCCACCACAGGTTAAAAAAAACCTGCTGATGGCCTGCAGGCCAGCTGGTCAGCTGGAGATTTTTTTAAAAAGTCCCGACCTGGCCCGTGGGCCATCTGGTCAGCAGGAGATTAAAAAAATAAAATAAAAAATGTGCCGACCCGGCCAGTGGGCCAGCTTGTCAGTGGGAGATTTTAAAAAGGAAAAATAAAAAATGTGATGACCACAGCCCACAGGCCATCTGATCGGAATGATATTTTTAAAAAACATGCCAACCCAGCCCATGGGCCAGCTGGTCAGCATGATAGAAAATAAATAAACATTTTTTAAAAACGCACCAACCCAGCCCATGGGGCAGGTGGTCGGCGCGAGATGAGAAAAATAAAAAAATTAAAAGTGCCAACCTGGCCCACGGGCCAGCTGGTTGGTGTGAAAAATAAATAAATTAAAAATTAATTTTAAAAATACCATGCTGACCTGGCCAGCAGGTCAGCATGACATGGGGGGGACATGCTGACCTGGCCTGTGGGCCAGCTGGTTGGTGTGAGAAAAAATAAAAAATAAAATAAAAACTAATAAAAAATAAAAAATAAAAAAATGCACTGACCCAGCCTATGGGCAGCTGGTTGGTGCAAGATAAATAAATACATTAATTTAAAAAGCTCAGACCCGGCCCACGGGCCAGCTGGTCAGAGAGAGATAAAAATTAAAAAAAATAAAGAATAAAAATGCACCTGCCTCCCCACAGGCCAGCTGGTCAGTGGGAGAAAAAAAAACCCTGTGACCATGGCCCCAACAGAGTAAAAAAAATCAAAATGAAACAAAACAAAATGAAATGGGGGAAGAAACGAAAAATGAAACAAAATGCCATTTTCGTGCCCATCCCTAGTGGGAGTTTGATTCCACACTGTGCATCCTAGAGGAGCCATCCTGTGTGGCCTTGGTCAAGTTGCACAATATCAGGACTCCCACAGGAGAAGGCAATAGTAAAGCAATTCTGAGTACTCTCTACCTTGAAAACTCTGAAAAAAGTTCACCATAAGTCAGAATTGAATTGAAGACACAAGTGGATAGATTTCTGAAGAGAGCAATAAGGTATTCTCCATTGACTCAGTGACTTATACGTCATTCCATCTATCATACAAATCTGAATATCAATCCTACCAGGAATTAAGAACAAGCCCTTCAAGTCCATTGGCAGCCCTGTGCAGCAAACATTTGCTACCAAAAAGAGATCTTAGCAGTAATGAATATTTCACTCAAAGGTAAAGGAAAACCCACAATCTAAGTCTGATTCATTTCTAATACAGAAGACTTGCCTGCTATGTATCTTATCATGCCGAGAGCCTTTCTCTTCATTTAGCAACACAATAGCTTACACTTTCAGGTACCTGCTGTATTATTATCCCTACATTCTTTGGAGGATTTTCTTTCACTTCATTGGGAGAGTTCATGAATAAAAGTGAGTTAAGCCCCCACCCACCCACCAAGATCTGATTGATGCTCCACTTTTCTTTCAAACTCATACTGAAACCTTATCATTAGGGTATGCCATGGAGCAATGCACGTTTATCTCTATTGTTAAACTAGGAGGAGGAGCCAGAGGCATGGGAGAAAGAAACACTGAGGAATGAAGCCTTGCACCTCAGAAACATATAATTGAGGCCTTAAAGTTGTCTTCTTTTCCTTCCCTTTTCTTCTCCATTTCACTATTTCTTCTTTGTTCACAACTCCCTCATTTACCTGAGAATGATTACAAGGGGTGAAATAATAACGTGTTAGAAAAAGCAAGTTCTTTGTTACAGATTGGAATCAGTGGAGGCCAACGGAATGAATACTCAGTTGATTTCTGGTCATGAAATGCTAGCTGAGAATTCATCTTCCTCCCTTCTGAACATTCATCTCATAAATTCCACTGGAGTTTTTACAACCTCACATGCTGCCTGTTGATGGTGTGTCTGGGAGAAATCTTCTTGAGCTGGTGAGTCTGTCAATCTACCCAGAACAAAACAGGCATTCTTTCTTATTTCAAAGAGTATATGGCTGAACTCACCTGAGGCTGAGTCCAAAGGCTGGCATCCCTTTGCCCTCCCGGGAGTGTGAGGCTAAACACTAGTCTCATCCCAGGCAGGTGGGGGAGGACTGTATATGGCAGGACTCCTTCCCCAGATAGTCCTCTTTCAGCTGCTGGCATTCCCCACCCGCCCTCTCACTCTTTGATAGTGCTAGTGTGAGTCTGACTGGTCACCTGCAGGGGTTGGATGGGATTTTTGGCCTGTTCCCAGATTGGGCCCGGTGAGTGGGAAATAGACATGGGCACGACTCGGCGAAATCCTCGTTTCCGTTTCCGTTCCTCGTTTCCGTTACGTAATGAAACGAAGAATGACAATTACTCCGCCAGAACTCGAACTTGAACCGACTAAAGAAAAATGTGGTCTGATTTGTCGTGGTCGTTCCTGGTGGCATCGCGCGATCATGGGATGCCAAGTGGCACAGGAAAAAAGTTTTAAAAATTAAAAAAACCCGATTCCCGGCCAAAAAAGCAGGCGAAAATATGCCTGCCTGAGGGCACCTACCAGAAGGGTGGTTTCTGGGGGGGGATCCCCGGCCTCCCCCCTCCTCTCCTGGGCTGTGCATCCTCGTCGTCTCGCCAACTCGCCAAGCAGCGCAGCACAGAAAAAAGTTTAAAAAAAATAAAAAAACCCGATTCCCGGCCAAAAAAGCAGGCGAAAATATGCCTGCCTGAGGGCACCTACCAGAAGGGTGGTTTCTGGGGGGGGGGTCCCTGGCCTCCCCCCTCTCCTCTCCTGGGCTGCACATCCTCATCATCTCGCCAACTTGCCATGCCATGTGGTGCGGGCGGGGGATCCAAAATGGGGCAACCGCAATATTTATTTTGAAATCGTGGTCCAAAAACACACCAAAGCACCACAGAAACATGCGAAAATAGCTATTTTAAAACTGCCTGAATTTTTACAGTAGCAGCAGTGGGTTTTTCTTGCAACAAAATGTCTCCATTGATTTTATTTTATTTTATTTTATTTTTATTTTTTTACACCTGCGCAATGATGGGCTGGCCATGGGAGTGGACCATGCAAATTTTTGGAGCCATTCCACCAATTGCATGGCCACTTGGCCAGGTTTTGACCGAGACTTCTGGGATGTGCCTGTCAGGCATAAAAAGCCCACTAACCCTAGCCCGAACCCGAACCCTAACCCTAACCCATATGCCAGTACACTGTCCTTCTTAGTGGGTCAGAGAGGCACCCAGAGATGCACCCCACGAACTCACCCTAACCTTACCCGTAACAACCCTAAGCCTAGCCCTTGCGCTAACCCCCCCTAACCCTAAGCCAAATCTGTACTCGCATTGCACTACACACGCAAGTACAGTTCCCTTCTTAGTGGAGCACAGAGCGCCCAGACTGAGGAGGAGCCTTCCACCAGTGTGCGCACTGTGACACTGCAGTTAGAAGTGGGCCTGTGGTCAACAGAGAGAGGCACCCAAAAAAGAGGTGCCTCTCTGCTCAACTTGGTATGCATATCCAATTGGCTATGCATGCCATTTTGTAGCAGGCCAGAGGAGGCACCCACCCCAGAGAGGTGCCTCCAGGAGCCCGCTTTCCCTTCATAGCAGGCCAGAGGAGGCACCCACCCCAGAGAGGTGCCTCCAGGAGCCCGCTCCCCCCCCAAACCAGTACTAACGACAGACGAAAAAAATGACAAACGAAATGACAAATTTTTGGAAAATTTCGCAAAAAATGGAAACGAGCCGAAACGGGCTGGCTCCGACACACGACAACTCGAAAACGTCATTTTCCCTGGTTGTGCCCATCTCTAGTGGGAAATCATAGAATCATAGAGTTGGAAGATACCTCAAGGGCCATCTAGACCAACCCCCTACCATGCAGGAACCCCAATCACAGGACTCCTGACAGATGACCATCCAGCCTCTGCTTAAAAACCTCCAAAGAAGGAGACTCCACCACCCTCCGTGGCAGCATATTCCATTGCCGATCAGCTCTAACTGTCATGAAATTCTTCCTAATGTTTAAATTGAATCTCCTTTCCTGTAGTTTGAGACCAGTGCCCCGTGTCCTAGTCTCTGAAGGCATGGAAAACAAACTAGTCCCTTCTTCAATATGACATCCTTTCAAATATTTAAACATAGCTATCATCTCCCCTCTCAGTCTTCTTTTTGTAAGGCTAAACATTCCCAGCTCCCTATGCCACACTGCCACTTGGGTGTTGGTTTAGGTTAGGTGGTCATTGCGTTGGTCACACTCGGCGGTAGTGCGAAGGGGGAAAAGCTATTGGTGAGTCATGAAGGGAAAGACCCACTCCTAGTCCATCCAACCTCTTGACACTGCGGATCCGGAGATTACAGTGTGGGGGGAAGCATGCACTGGGAGGCACCCCCTTCAGGCCAAGAGTTACCACTGGAAGGGGATTGCAAACCTGGTGGTACTGAAATTTGCCTGCCTTGGGGGTGCTATTTCAGGACTGTGCTACCAGGGGTTAGCGACCCACCCAAAAGCTTGCTGGTTAGAGGGGTCCCGGGAGCCCCCAAGGTGTAAAACGGAATCTGCACTATGTCAGACCCCTCTCAGTTTATGGCTGTCATTAATGTTGACATGTTTAATAAAGTATGGCCCTAGTTAAACTCATTTTTGTATCGAGCCTCGTTCTTTCTCCATGGGAGGGCAATGGCTTTCTGCTGGGTGTTCTCTTTCCCTCTCTTTAGTCTGTTGAGGTTTGTTTGCTGTTGATCTGTTCGCAACTATAGAAATATTTTTCTTTTTTTCTCCTACAAATGTCTCAGTGTGAGTTATTGAGATGTAAGATGGCAGTTAATTAGAATGGTGTGGACTATCTAGGGAACTTGAAGCTATTCTCTTCTATTAATCCCTGTACTTCTACTGCATAGCAGAAGGGATTTTTTTCCTAGATATTCAAAACTCTGCAACAATTCTGTCTCTGCTTTTATCACATGAAAATAAATTTCATATTCTGTCCATGTGCCTGACAGAAATATAAACACTGCACAGCAAATAGCTTATTACTTTCAATTCTGAAGAAATTTAGGCCTTGAAAGGCACGAATTTGGTCCCTCCAATAAAATTAAATAGATAAAACAATATATTTAAAGCATTGCTAAAGAAAAGGTGTGGAGACCAACTGTTTACTGTATTTTTCTCTCTATAAGACACACCTGACCATAAGACACACTTAGTTTTTAGAGGAGGAAAACAAGAAAAAAATGTTTAGCCTAAGGTTTCATGGTGGAAGAATGCAGGCTGCAAAAGGGAAGGCTTGCAAACAAGGTGATTGGGACTGGGGAATCCAGGCTTCAGAAGGGGAGGGGAGAGGTTCTGTGGAGGAGACCTCTTTGCAAACAAGGTGATTTTTGACTGGGTAATCTGGGCTGCCGCAGGGGATTGGAGAGGCTCCATACAGGTAACTGCTCTCTAAATGAAAATCTGTGATATATATATATATATAGTGGGGAATACTTTATTCACTTTATAAGACACACAGACATTTCCACTTACTTTTGAGTGGAGAAAAAGTATGCCTTATAGAGCGAAAAATACAGTACATCTCTCAGCTGTTAACACAACTTGGAGAGATTCTGCCTGGAAACTTCTAAAATCTGGAGTCCAAAGACATAATGTTTAAAAAATCAAATTTGCAAAGAAGGACACAGTGAGACATCTAAGTATAAATAAATGTTACCTTTGTAGATGTCAGCTCAGCCTTTGATCTTATTGACAGAGACCACCTGTAGCAAAAACTTTCAGCAACAAATATAGATCGAATATTTCCATTTCTAATTCAGTTGCTTCATACAAATACCAATCTTAGGGTAAGGCTTGGGGCAAATGGGCTGCTGTCAGAGACAATGCCAACAGACAGAGGAGTACGACAGGGATGCCTGCTGGTCCCCTTTCTTTTTAATTTTTATATCAATAATATTGCCCAAGAATTAAATAGCCTTGAATCCCCCCCCCTTCAATTGCAGATGTCAAGATCTCAGTCCTTTTATATGCAGATAATATTGCAATAGTTTCTACAACACAACTTGGCACGTGAAGACTTTTGGTTAATTTTTTGTGTAACAGAACATCTGACTATTAATTACACAAAAACCAAAGTAGTAGTCTTTGGGAGGAAGAGAAAAAACCATAGATAGAAGCTTGATAACAAACAGTTGAGCAGTTAAGAAATTTCATATATCTTGGCCTTGGCCGAAATGCCCAGTTTTCATGGACATATCCTCTGAAAGCAACCAACTTGAAAGCATCTCATTCCATTCAATCTCTCTTGAGATATACTACAATACAAGGGGAAAATTTGATTGCACCTGCAGTTGAGGTGTTTTCTAAGAAAATAGAACCCCAGAAAACATATGGGGCAGAGATACGGTGATATACAATGATACTGGCTCTATAAGTGGCTCAAAACTATTTTATACGATCCCTTCTAACAGTTCCCCATGGCACAACTGCTGCATATTTAAGGGCTGAAGTAGGACTAATCCCAAATGAAACTCATGCCCACATTGCACTGGCAACTAGAGATGGGCAAGAAATGAACTTTTTTGTTTTGTTATTCGTTATTCATTTCATTACATAATGAAATGAATAACGAAACTGGCACTGAAAAAGGAACGAACCGAACCGAACCAAGAAAATTAGGTTCATTATGTTTTGGTTCATTAATGGCAGTGCACGATGAAATGAGCTGTTTTAAATGTTAAAAAACGTCCTGAATATTCATTAAAAAAACCAGCGATAATTATTTATTCTGCCTAATAATACCTGCCAGTGGGGTTTGGGGTCCTTAAAATGTTCATTTATGTCTTTCCTCACATTGCGATGTATTTTTCCCCTTTAAGGATGACACAAAATGGATGCCAGCCACATGCTTAATATTTCTTGGGTATTAAAAATGTGAAAGGGGGTGAGGGTGCTTAAAACATGCATTTATACCTTTTCTCAGATCATTTTAATTTTATTTTATTTTCTGGTATTTTTTTGAGTCGATTTATAGCTTCCTTGAATTTATTTTTATTTTTATTTATCCTTATTTTACTATATCATGCATTGAGCACAGTCACATGGCCTAGCCATGTGATGGGATCATGTAAATTGTTGGACAACTTCAACCAATAGCATGCCCAAGTTGCAGTGGGAAGGTCTGGCAGCTCCAGAGGGCATAAAAGCTCTTGCTCCCCCCAGCCCTCCTTGCAGTCTGTGGTGGAGTGGAGTGGAGTCAGGTTGGGGTGGGATTGCTGTCTGCATCGTTACTTTCACTTTAGGCTAGGCAGTTTGTTCAGTTATATCATTTTTTTTATTTTTTTAGTGTTTTCCATCTGGTCTGGGGCATTGGGGGATGCCCACACATGGGAAATGCTTTAATCGTGCAAAGTGGGTAAAAACAAAAAAACAAAACAAAACAATGAAATGAATTTTTTCACAAAAATTAACAAAAATGAAACGAAACGAAACAAACTCCTCAATGAAACAAAACGAAATGAAACACCATTATTTTTATTCGTGCCCATCTCTACTGGCAATGTACTGGCTGAAACTGACCTGTATGAGTGACTCTCATCTACCAAAGAAGTGTTATAAACAAAAACTTCAGAGCCCTTCTCGATAGTCTTGGGTAAATTCAGTTAGACCCATACTACAGAATTATGGGATTGACACAGATTCCTTGCCCACCTTTACCTCTGGCAGAGTTAAGCAAATGATTAAAGAAAAATCTATCTTTAGTTTAAGTGGCTGGATATGTCTACTATCTCACAAATGTCCCATTCTTGTTGCTTCCCCTTGTACAAAACATCATTCAGCTTGGAAAACTATTTTGTCAGTCTAACCTCAGCCCCCTTGAGGAAAGCTTTCACAGCTTTGAGATTTCAGTGCATGCCATCTGCCATCTTGGAGGGGATGCATGACAATGTTCCATTCCACCAAAGACTCTGCTTTTGTGGATCAGGAGAAGTTGAAGATGTCCTCCATTATTTATTTAGTTGCCTTTTATATGAGCACCCCAGAAATCAACTTCTTGCTGGAATCCTTAGACCTCTGGGTGATAGTCCCCACCACTCCTGGCTCAACTCTGTATGTGGGTATGGATGTAGCTATTACCCATCAAGTAGCAAAATTTGCTTTGGCAGCAAAGAAAATATGGGCCAAGCATCAGAAACATTAAGGGGGGAAACCATATCATTTTATAAGTTATATATATACACATATATGTTGTGTCTGCATGGTGTTTGTTTTTATGATTTATGTTATTGTGATGACCTATGGTTTCAGGGCCGGCGATGGGCGCGGGGGTGGCGGACGAACAGCGGTGGCCGGTGGTGGGGGTGAGGGGGGCAGCAGGCTGGCCAGTGCCCTCTGTCCATTTTGGCGCCCTAGGCAACTGCCTAGTTCGCCTTAATGGGCACGCCGGCCCTGTATGATTTAGCAATAAAGCCTGATTGAATTGGATTGAATTGAGTAGGAATAATAAACATATCACCAGACTATAAAGAAATAAATGTAGTAGCAAATCTAACCTGCAGATGAACTCACATTACCTGATGCACCTGTATTGATATAGTGATCCACCAAAACAGAACTGGGAAGGGGGAGGCAGAGAAACACAGTCCCTAGTGAAGAGGCTTGCAGAATCACAGCTGGACAAGATTACAAGATCACAGCTTTTTACAGTGCGGCAGAACATGTAACACTGATTTACTGACCAGACTGAATCTTGGCCCTTTTGGGTCCAAAGCATGTTGATCATGTGTTCTGTTTAATGCTACCATTTTTTAAAAAAATTCCCCACACATTCATCTGCCACATTTCAGATGGAAAGCAGACCATCATTCTCAAAGAAAGATTAAATTTTTCAGCTTGAGCTAAATATCCAGACCACTTAGGGTTTAATAAAACCACACTAGCAGTCTGAGTGTCATTGTCTCAGTGATTATGAAAGAATTTGTGAGAAGACAAAGGAATGTGTCAGAAATTTGTTCTCTCTCTCTCTCTCTCTCTCTCTCTCTCTCTCTCTCTCTCTCTCTCTCTCTCTCTCTCTCTCTCTCTCCCCCTCCCTCCCCCCCATGTGTGTGTGTGTGTGCTGTTTTCTTTTTTACTTGATTTGCTCTGACAAAACATAGAAATGGAGAAGGGCATTGATTTGGCCAGGGAAGACACCTACAGTTGTTGGGAAGATAAAGCAGAAAAGAGCCATGAACGTTATCCCGAACCCTTTGAGGAAAGGTGAAATAAAATCAGACTTAAATTATCCCTGCTGAACTCATTTCCCCCTCTGAAATTGTAGCAGAGGTAATATATATATATATTGTTCAAAGAGTCACTGTAGATACTTTTGATCTTGCTGAAATACCTTGACTTTCCTTTAGAACACCGAAAGATACAGCATAGAAATATTTCACGGTGGCACTGCTACAGAGGTAGCCCTTTCTTTGTTTAATTGATTGTATCTACACTCTCTAGTGAAAAAGAAAGAAATGATTCAGATATCCTCCAATACATGGCAGGAAGGTGGTTAATTTTCTGTTGGGCGAGCATAGGATTTGTGCAGATCATAAGACAAAGTCAGTCAGCGGGAAGTGATTAGTGATACAGTGCTGCTACCAAACTAAAATTTTCTTCCTTGTCAAAATGAGGGGGAATAATAAAAGGAAGGCAGCAATCTGTATTTAACTTCAATTACTTCCTTCAGGTGGCATGAGCCATTACGTACAAGGCTTGTTTGCTGCCAGCATGATTAAATAGCAGTATGTAATAATTCAGTTCTGTCCATGGTTGGCCTCTACATTATTTCATTGTGCAATCAAAGCTGACCTGCCCATTAAACAGATGAGACATGGATCATAATAAGTACTGGATCCAAAGACAGTATCCAGGAGAGGCATCACATAAGGGATAGAAGGGGAACCACCGGAGGAGAACAATAAAACCTGACACGGAAGATCTGACAACAATAAGACTATAAAAATAAAAGTGAATAAGTGTCTCTGTGTTTTCCCCCCTGCAATTCCTCAAAGGCTGTGAAATATAGAGAACTGAAAATCGGCATGAACATAATTAAGGAGACCCTGTGAATGAATATTTAGGGATACTTTAATTTAAATTAGGTGAATTAGTTTTAGTTTATTAACATCTGTGAGAAGCAAAACACAGCAGCAGTGGGGAAGAGGTAACTTTGATTCGCCTCCCCTCCACACATTTCCAGCTAGCACTAGGGCTCACTGGTTCAAGATGAACATGTTTGTTGAGCTTGCGCAATCTCCACAAACTCAGGGGGGAAAGTGGAAAGTTAATGGGGCCTCAGGCCACTTGGAATGTGGCAGGGAGGGAAGTACCAGCATGGCAACTTATTGGACTTCTTGTTGCAGAAGGTCCAGGGATAGCAGCAGCATGCCTGAAAGAAAGCTCATTGGTACATCTTCTGCTAGGTGTTCTTCCTCTTCCCCTTTGGAAAAAATAAAGTTTTTATTTCTAATCTAATTTTTTTAATCAGTTAATAAAGCTCCGCTCTTCCTTTTTTGCTTGTCCTTCACAAATGTCTATGATAAATCTAAGGCTGGTGTTGATATTTTCTTCCAAGTGTTTCCAAAACAGTTCTGCTCATTTTCATGGGCAGGATGGATTGGCTTTTCTCCTCTTGTTGACTTTAATATTTTGGATTTGAGGAGAAAAATTGTGCTTGTTTCATTACCCATCTTATGTTTTGTTTGATTGTTAACTTCAATTATCCAAAAATCAATTCACTTCATCATACAGCAGGAACCTTTAAAATTGTTCTTTGTTGCTCTAAGTGTTGTTCTACGTCACAAGGGGCAACACTTAAATCAGAGAAAGTAATCTGTTTGTTTCCATTTCACCTCATTCTCCACATAAGCTATGTATGCTCTGCACCATTTTGCAATCAGATAAACCTTTCCCATCGCATCTCGGATTTGCAGGGGACAGATTCTCAAAGAAACAATTACTGTGGATACATGGTGTGTGCCTTGTTTTTGCTTTAGTACATGTGGCTATGTTCTGCTCTTTGGAGGTAGATAATCGGATGCCAGAGTAAGTTATTTGGCCATTTAGCTGAGTATCAGATCAAGCAGAGATTTTCTTTTTCAAAGTACATCTTCCCGGATTGCTCAAATATGAAACACAAGTGAAATACTGCTGAATCTGAGATCTTTCACCTGGGAAGTAAATATTCTTGAGCTCATTTACAAATCTGAAACTCAATGTTGCCTTTGTCCATTGAGTTCCTTCTCCATGGCATTTCTTCTCTGTTTTGCTGCATGAGATCCACCAAGGTTGGCAAATCTTTGGGTCCTAATTCCAAGTCCGATTCTGAGTCCTTAGTACTAAGGCCTATGCCCCAAGCATGAGACTTTGATTCTAAGCCCTGAATCCCAATTCCAAGTATGAGAACCTACTGGAAACTTGGTAGTAGAGATGAGCACAAACCAAGGTCCATTACCATCAATTCAGTTGTTTAAGTATCTGCCTGGTTGTGAATTTGAATTTCCCACTGTGTCTCATAAACAGGGGCTGGACTTGGTGGTTCATAGGGTCCTTTCCAACTCTGCAGTTCTCATATTATCAATTTAAAACAAGCTCCCACCCCAAAAAAAAGTGAGGGGATGAGTAGATTCTGAGCTACAAGTAAAGTCTGAGTCACTGGGACCCCCACCCCTTCTCAAATTGAGTCTCATTTTGAGCCACTGGTGCAACTTATGTCTGACTTGACAGTGAGTCCCCAAACATGAGTTCCCATCCCTGATGAGATCCTACTTCTGCAAAACAGAGTTCCACTTCAGAAGATTGGGCAGTATATAAATGTAACAATAAATAGATAGATAGATAGATAGATAGATAGATAGATAGATAGATAGATAGATAGATAGATAGATAGATAGATAAAACAAAATGTTAGGGAATAAACTTGAGAGATGGGAGGCATAGTCTCTACATGAGCTAGTTTACACTTATTATTTTGACAGTGGCATGTTCTCATATTCTTATCAGGAAACAAATTATCTGTATACAGATTACTAGGAGAAATAGAAGATTCTGGTAGCTTCTAGGATTTTCAATAGCACATCAAGTTGGATTAAAAATATAGGGGGTAGACAACAGGCAACAGCAAATAGATGATTACACTCTTCCAGATATCAAACCACTCTTACCACTTGCTTTGCATATAGAGTTCATCATTCAGCCTACCTCTCATTATATGAACAAGAATCCCAGAGTTCAATGAGGCTATATCTCAGGTAATTTTTCAGGTGCTAACATGGATATATAATTCATTGACTTGGCAACAAAATGTAACAAAATACAGATACAGTTTCATTGATCTCAGTGAAATTTTTTCTCATGGCCTTATTCCAAGATCTTCTCTGGAAGTTGAATCATGGCAATTGGATTTCTTTTCTTGTGAGATCAAAACATTTTGCTACTCATCCAAGCAGCTTCGTCAGTCTGATGAAGCTGCTTGGATGGGTAGCAAAATGTTTTGATCTCACAAGAAGTCCAGTTGCCATGACTCATCTTCCAGATAACTTCATCTGGATGACTGAGCATTTTCATTAATTTAGTATTGTCATATATTCAGATAATTCTGAGGAAGAGCTTGGAGGCGATGGTGGAGAAAAAGGACTCAGAGTTACTGAACTCATTCAGGATCTCAGTGTGAACCTTCTAACCCATGGTGCTGTGGTTATGCTGAAGCACTGCAGTCAAAACTCTTCTCACAAACTGGATGATGCTATAATTAAGCTGACTTCAACCAAAACCCTACTTATGGGCTTCTATTAACAGCATTCTATCATTCCAAGTTCATGGAAGTGGAGGCAATGTGTAGGCTTCAAAATCAAGTTGTACCACCCAGAAACTGCTTTAAGGCAGGCATGTCCAAACCTTGTCCCTCCTGATGTTTTGGAACACAGCTCCCAGAATTCCAAGCCTGTATTTCCAATGCAAAGGACTGTGGGAGTTGTGGTCCAAAACATCTGGAGGGCCAAAGTTTGGACATGCCTGCTTTAAGGGCTATCACGCCTAATAGCCCTTAAAACATTATCAGAATGGTTCAACAATTGGGCACTTGTTTTTGTAAAAACTGATACCCCCCCAATGAATACAAATCAATGAATTTTCAGTGATATTTTATTTGTTGGGCTGTAAATTAGTCCCAAGGCACCTAGAGACACCAAAATTACAGAGAAGCTTCACCTGACTCTCCTTTACAATCCCTCCAGTTTTGGTGAAGATTGGGTTTCTCCAAGCCAGAAGCTAAAGGTCATTTTCCTATGTGACCCAATTTTGGGGCATATAACTCAGTTTTCTGAAACCCGATCTTCCGAAAATTTAGAAGGATTGTAGAGGGCAACTGGGAAAAGCTTCTTTGCAATTTTGGTAATTCTCAGTGCTCTTTGTGGGTATATAACTTGGACATCTGAAACCCAAGCTTTATCGAACATAAAGGGCTTGTACATGAAAGTCGGGGGAAGACTTGCTGTGGTTTTGGTGTCTCCAGTTGCTTTGGGGGCATTCTAAAGAGTTTTAAAGACAAAAAGGATTCAACAAATGAAATAAATTGTTGATTCATAAAAACTTGTTATTCAATTTATTATTTGTGATTTGTGAACTGTGAAGATTGATGAGTCACACTGAATCACAATGTGTCTGATTTGTGCCCATCTCTACTGCTGTGACGTCTCCTCAACAGACTTTTCTAAATATATGACAGTTCCAAGGCTGGAAATGCTGCAAATGACAGTTCCAGGCTGGAAATGCTATCATTTTAAGACTTTCTCCTGAGTGACTGGAATGAACTATGAGCAAAGGAAAAGAATTCTGCCTGGTTTATAAGTCAGCTTTACATTATCAGAAATTCAGCTTTTATACAATTTCCAGATCAGAATTTGGAAGCAACTTCTTATAGTGAGAAATTCATTTTGCAATTATAAAGTTATAGTCACATTATGCTATACGATAACAAGGGATTTGGGGGTCTTGGGACTATCAGTGTTACTAATAAGTTTAATAAAATAGCTTCCCAAGCTCTGCATCAGTCTTTCCCCCCTCTTCTGGACTCTCACAGTGTAACTTGGGAAGCTTGTTATTTAAGCGAAACTAGCAGCAGCAAAGGATGTGAGTGGCTGGCCTTAAGAAGAGCAAATTGCTAGCCAAGCCAAACTTCAGAGGAAATAATTGGTGTGGTGTTTCCTGTCTGAGGAAGATCTTTTTTGAACCCCCAACTTTTGAAAATCAGAGTCATTTCTAGCTGCTTCAGGAATGAGCTGTGGATGGCCTGAGAAAATTACTCTGACCTCAGCCAACACTAGTTTAAAGACTCCCATAATAGGCAATTTCAAGGTACTTATGTACTGCTGGGGCAAATAAATGGTGCTTTCTGTGTAATAATATGTGCTGCTGAGTCAATTTTGACTCATGGTCATCCTTTCCAGGGTTTTCTAGGTACAGACTACCCACAAGTGGTTTACCATCCTCTTCTTCTGGAAGCATCCTGGGCTTGTACAGCTTGCCCAAGGCTAGGTTGGCTCTTCTCCCAGGAGACACAGGCCGTTACTTCACGAAGTGCCTCGCTTCAAACCGACCTTGCCTTCGCTGTGAATTCGGTGGCGGTCACGTGGTCTCCCTTCGATCCCACCCCTCACGCGCTGCATTTTTACTACCGAATCGATTACTACCTCACGTGCTCCCTTCGCATTAGGACGCCGCTTTGCAACGTTCGCTTGCTCCCATCCTTTAAAAAAAAAAAAAAAACCTCGGCGTATCGATGCATCAATACTTGGCTGTCATTTCCGACAGAGCTGGTTATGTGTCTAATCTGGTGGTGGAGAGAAGCGGGCTTGAAACCCCCCCCTTACGTGGGGAGATTTGAAAGCCAGCAGGGTAAGGGACTCCTGCCCAACCTCTCCCCTTTGGATGCGTCTTTCCTCCCTCCCCATTCCCTTCTCGCTCCCGGAGGGTGTGCGGTATGATTTTCAAGTCCTCCCTCTGATGCAGACCCGACCGGATCGCTCAGCAGCGGAACTCCCTGGGCGTCCCACGAGGGGACGGAGGTGATCGGGCTTGAGGGTGCGTTGCCGAGTCGGAGCGCGCACACGCGCGCGCAGTTACTGCTTCTTGCCGCATTGAGCATCTTCAGTTTGGAAGCCGAAAGGGTCGTTTGCAGAGTTTGGATATTTAAAAAATAAAAATAAAAAACCCCCGAGTCCACATGTCACATTGGGAGTGAAGCGAGATGCGAAGCGAAAAGATTCCCGGCAACTGGCAGGGGCACCACTCGCCCCGGTTGGAGCACGGTAAAGGGGGCGTGGTCGGGGTGGCATCGCAGCCAAAAAGGAGGGGCATGCGGACTGAAACGATCGATTCGCACAGAAAGGAGGGGTTGCCGCGAAGCGAGCGGTTCGTGAAGTAACGGCCACAGTGGGGAATTGAGCTCCCAATTTCTGGTTCCACAGCCAGATAACCACTGAGCTATCCTACCAGTTTTCAATCTACCCCCTCTCCACTTACTCTCACATTCTGCCTTGGATGTTTTTGAGTTCTATGAATTTTCAGTTTCTAGATATTTTCAGACGATCAATGCATGAACCCACTAATTTTGAACCAGCAGCAGAGCCCATGTTTTGTTCTTCATAGAGATCACCAACGATGCAACAGCATAGTTCACTTCTGTTGATTGTTTTGAGGTATTTTCCAAAGACATGGAAAGAACATATTTTAAACTTTAAATCAAGCAAAAGCTACACACATTCAGCCCCAGCTGGAAATGACCAAAAATAAAACAACACTTAATTTAAAAACTAAAAGACATTAAAATGTAATGAAATGAAACAAAAATGCCCATGAGTTCCATGTGCTAAAATGGTGCTAGAGAAGGAGTGTCTTACAGAAAAATATTCCTCCAAAGTCTCTAACCCAAACATATCAGGAACCTGATTTGAAAGTTCTGGGTTTTAAATTGTTCTCCACATGCAAATATCCAGGATTCAAAGAAAGTTGCCTCAGGGACTAAATATTCAACATTCTAAAATAAAATGCAGTAAAAGGCACAAATGTAGATGGCCTTTATAAAATTTTGCTCCTCCATTGCTTCTCTCTAATGTGTGTTAACACTCTATTCCTTAATCAAGGTGACTGTAAATAGCCTGATTCATGCTCCTAAGCCCTTCCTAAGGATTTCCCACTCACTGAGCTGAACTAAATAATATATAGGGAGTACATTAGCATTTATGGAAGCCTGTATAATCCTAAATCAATGTGTTGATGGGACTCTCTGTTCAGCAGAACCTTGGTAGATTATTGTTCAGTAGATTTCAAAAGAGTTTTCTTCTTCAATGTCTTCTACACTGGAGCTAGATACTGTCTTTTTCCAGTCTAAGAACTTCATCTATAGATATTGGGCTGGTGCCTACCCAATAGTCAGAATAATTACACAGATTGCAAAATTGAATTGATCCAGTCCCAAAAGTCTGATGTCATGTTCTTAAAGGTTTTGGGCTAGTAATGTTTGAAAAGCCTTCAGTTAGTTTCAGAAGCTGAAGCTTAGTACATGACAGATGATTAGAAGCATGTGGAATTTGCCTAATTAATGCTCAGAAGTAGCTGGTGTTTCAGTTTTTTCTTTAGAGCAATTAGAATGATTACTCGTTATCTAAATGGCCTAGCATTTTAAATATGACATTTAATTGCCAAGTATCTGCTTTCACAAAAGGCAAGACTTCTGAAGATTCTCTTTGGTGTCCTTGCCGTTTTTGTAAAGAATAATGTTTGGATACCTTGTGACTGCCTGTTCTAAAAACATATTCAGAACTCACAATCATGTTTCTTCTCCAGTGTTCCTTTTAAGAAAACTAAAATGAGCAAATTATTTGCCAAGTTTCTAAAATACTAATAATCAACTTTAAAGCTGATTCTCTCTCTCTCTCTCTCTCTCTCTCTCTCTCTCTCTCTCTCTCTCTCTCTCTCTCTCTCTCTCTCTCGGACATGATTGTCATGAAACGGGGAAGTTTATTATGTTTAGTTTATTATTATGTTTAGTTTAGCCAATCATAAAGCGTGTGGGAGGGACTAGTGCCTATATATAAAACCCTGATGTGTGTGGGGAGAGTATTTCGAGGGAGTTCTGAGGGCTCTATCACACGTCCTTTAAAATGCTGATTAAATTTCAAGATAAAGGGTTTCCAAAAATCTTGTCCCCATGGCCACTGGGCTTTTGTTTAAAAAAGGTTATGCTCCATTTAGCGAGTTTTCCAAGACCTACCAGAGAAGTTGGGAATTTTTTGCTTTGGTAAAAAATGTGAGCCAGAAGTCCGTGGGAGCTCGCGTATGATCCAGTTTTCTGCTTTTCCCCCCAGCCCTGACCAGCTCGTCCTGGGGCTTGTCAGTGCTTTTTTAAAAAAATTAAATTTCCCCTCCCCCGAGTGCTGATCAGCTGGCCTTTGGGCTGAGAGGGCTGTTTTTTTATTTTATTTTTTCTAGCACCGACCAGCTCATCCTGGGGCTCATCGGTGCTTTTTTTAAAATGTTTTTTTTAAATCCCCCCCCATGCTGATCAGCTGGACTTTGGGCTATCGGCACTGGGTTTTTTATTTATTTATTTTCTAGCACCACCTGCTGGCCCTGGGGCTGGTCTGTGCTTTAAAAAAATCCTTGTACGTGGGAACAGAGTTCCCACATCTTCAGTCACATGACCAAGAAAGAAGAAAAGATGGACTTTCACAATATCCAGATCTTCCCCCAGGTGCGATAGCGGCTGCAGAGAGTCTTAAGTAAGACAGTTGAGTGGAGTAGGGTCTGGGAAGCTATCTGTATTAGTATATAGGTTGTTGTGCAAAGCTGAAGACATCAATATATCTGTTTTATAACTACAAAGCTGATTGACAATTTACAACCTTTAAGTTGTAATGTATTCCCAAAGGCTTTCACAGCAGGGATCTGATTGTTGTGAGTTTTTCAGGCTGTTTGGCCATGTTCTGGAAGTTTTATTTCTTGATTTTTCGCCAGACTCTGTGGCTGGCATCTCCACAGGGCAAGAGTTCAGGGAACTCGGAGTTCTCTCTGTGCTCTGAGTTATAAAGTGAGTGAGATCGGGGGTTTTATAGTTGAGGAAACTCGTCCTATGCATGAAAATGTACCTACATAAAAATTCAAACCACCACTCACAACAAAAAAAAGCATAATCAAAACTATTGTAGATCATGCAAACTGAAACTGTGAAGCTGTGTTCCTTAACACTGAACTCAGCCATCTGAATTGGACCCTACAGGCAAATGGCTATTCCAAGAACGAAATCCAAAGAGCCATGAAACAAAAAAACAAACAAAAAAAAACACCAAACTGAAGAAGAAAAACAACCTCCAACAAAACAAAGTATTTCTGCCATACTTAAAAGGACTCATTCACTGCATGGACAAAGTTTTGAAGAAACACAACCTACAAACAGTATTTATACCCACCGCAAAAATACAAAAATGCTATGGTCAGCAAAGGACAAAAGGAACCAAATTGCCACTGCAGGAGTATACCAGATACCTTGTAGTTGTGGCCAGGTATATATTGGAACCACAAAGCGCAGCATCCAGATCAGAATCAAAGAACATGAAAGACACTGAAAGCAATTAAAAAGCAACAGACAAAGAAAAGAAATAGTAGTACAGCTCCTCAGTGGAGATGGGAAAATGGTAATGGATGACCCTCTCAAAAGGCAGTGGTGCTCAATTCCTATTTTAGCCTAATCTTTTCCCTTAAGATACACTTTGCACCTCAGTAAATTGCAAGTGGAAAGGACAGGATTGCAGCTGGTCATTGATAAAGGAATAGTCAAGTTTTTCCCCCTGCCATCTGCCTCCTTGCCTTTTTATATTATGTGTTAATATTGTTTGAATTGTTTTAAATTATTTGTTGCTTGTTTACATGATTGTAGTTGACTATTTGCTGCTTTTGCACTATTGTGAACTGCCCAGAGTTCCTTCAGGAAAACGGGTGGTATATAAGCCATAAAATAAATAAATAAATAAATAAGAAATACCTTACCACCTTGAATGAATACAAAATTCCAGGACTGGATGAACTGCACCCATGAGTACAGAAGGAATTGGCTGAAGAACACTCAGAAGCACTATCCATTACTTTCTTCAAATCATGGGATACAGGTGAGGTGCCAGATGGCTGGAGGAGAGCTAATGTTATCCCTATCTTCAAAAAGAGCAAAAAAAAAAAAAAAAAGGAACCTGGGAATTGTAGGCTAGTCAGCCTGACATCTATCACAGGAAAAACCCTGGAACAGATGATTAAGCAGTCACTATGCAGGCACCCAGAAAATATTACAAGAATAACTAAAAGCCAACACGGATTTGTCAAGAACAAATCCTGCCAGATTAATTTGATCTCATTTCTTTTATCAAATAACCTCCCTGATAGACAGAGGGAATGCTGTAGAAATATATCTTGACTTCAGCAAAGCATTTGAAAAAGTTCCCCATGATATCCTGATTAGAGATGGACATGAAATGATTGTTTCATTCTGTTATTCGTTATTGTTTTGTGACGTAATGAAACAAATAACGAACCTGGCAGAGAAATTGGAACGAACCGAACAGAACCATGAAAATTAGGTTTATTATGTTTTGTTTTTATTAATGGCGACGTGCAATGAAAGGAGCTGTTTTAAATGTTAAAAAACATCCTGAATATCCATAAAAACCCAGTGATAATTATTTATTCTGCCTGATAATACCTACCGGGGGGGTCCTTAAAATGTGCATTTATGTCTTTTCTTAGATTGCTGTATTTTTTTCCTTTAAGGGGAGTTAGGGGACATCGACCCAAGATGGCTGCCAGAAGTCTGTTATTGATTTCTTTGGTATAAAACACCCTGGACATCCTTAAAAACGCAGGGATAATTATTTATTCTGCCTGATAATACCTACTGGTGGGGGGGTTGGGGTCCTTAAAATGATTGTTTTTGTCTTTATCTCATCATGATGTATTTTTCTTTTCCCTTTAAGGATGACACAAAATGGATGCCAGCCACAAAATGGATGAAAGCCATGTGATGGGATCATGTAAATTCTTGGACAACTTCAACCAATAGCATGCCCGGGTTGCAGACTGGGTGGGCAGGTCTGGCAGCAGAGGTCAAAAAAAGCTCTGGCAGCCCCCGTCCTCCTTAGGATAGGAATCTTTATTGTCATTGCCCCCTTGGAGGAACAACGAAAATTTTGTGGTTGCTATATTCAACTCATTTAAAACATTTCACATAGATTTAAAAACAGATACAACACATGATAATATGACATATAAAATGACTAAAATATGACATATAAAATAAGCTGACTTCAAAGTCCAGAATTTCCGTTTAAGGCCAATATTGCTCTAAAAGACCTTGCAGTCTCCGGTGGGAGTTAGGGTGGGATTGCTGTCTCTGCAACTCGTTATTTTCACTTTAGGCCAGCCAGGCAGGTGTGTGTCTCTGTGTTCCTGCTGGCTGCAGCCTGGCTCTTAGGGGAGAGAAAGAAGAGATTTCTGTCTAGCTTCAATCTTGCAGCCTCCCTGTGTGCGTGCGTACGTATCTCTCGGTGAGTACCCTCCCCTGCCCCGCAGTGCAGTCACTCTGTGGCTGCCTTGCGCCCTGGGCAATGCCCGCCGCTGCCTTTGCAGCCTCCCTGTGTACCTAGTCTATACTGTGTCTCTGCAAGCATCATTTTTTTAGTGTTTTCCCTCTGGTCTGTGGCATTGGGGGACACCCATGCACGGAAATGCTTCAAATTGCGCAAAAAGCGGGTAAAAACAAAAAACAAATAAATGAACCAATGAAACAATTTTTTTTGAAAAATTCTTTTAAAAAGGAAAATGAAACGAAATGGGACCCGCAATGAAAAACAAAAAACCAAAACATTTTTTTCAATTTGTGCCCATCTCTAATCCTGATTAGCAAGCTTAACTAGGTATGGGCTGGATAAATCAAATGTAAGGTGGACACACAATTGGGTATAGAATCATACTCAGAGGGTGATGATTAATGGCACCTTTTCTAAGTGAGGAGGAGGTAACAAGTGGGTTACTTCAAGGCTCAGTCTTGGGTCCCTTGCTTTTCAACATTTGTATTAATGACTCAGACAAGAGAGTGAAAGAACTGCTTGTCAAATTTGCAGATGACGCAAAATTGGATGGAATAGCTAATACACTGAAAGACAGAAACAAAATTCAAAAAGATCTTGACAGGCTGGGGTACTGGGCTAAAGCCAACAGAATGAAATTTAACATATAAAAGTACAAAGTACTGCATGTAGAAAAAAAAACCAAGGTGGGGGACACCAGGCCCAGCAATACTACAAGCAAAAAGGATCTTGGAATTCTTGTAGATCATAAGCTGTATAGGAGCCAACAGTGTGACGTGGTCACAAAAAGGCAAATGCTATTTCAGGCTGCATGAACAGAATTTCCAAATCCCATGAGGTCCTTGTCCCCCTCTATTTGTCACTGGTTTAGGCCTCACCTTGAGAATTGTGTTCACTTCTGGACGCCACACTTCAAGAAAGATGCTGACAAACTGGAAAAAGTTAAGAGGAGGGTGACAAGGACGGTTACTTCACGTCCTTCCTCATTCTGAGATTATGTTTGTTTTGTGATAACATTGTTCGCATCACGTGGTCTTGTCCCAGTTCTGTCCCTGTTTCCGTTTACCCATGGGCTTGATTGATGGTATCGTGACAACTGTTACTTCATGTTTCACGTCCTTGTTTTTTAACAAAACCTGTACTTCCCTGCCTTCGTTTTCCCTTTTTTTTTTTTGGTCTGACCTTCCATTTTTCGATATTTTAATTTTCCGTAAATTTGCCTTTCATGTGTTAAGCCACAAAGTTCAAGGTTTTATGCCTTCTTCCCTCTCTGTGATGCATTGTTTTACACCATTGGGATTGTACTGGAGAATGCAACTTAGCACTCCTACCACTAGATGGAGAATGTGCACGTTGCGTGATGAGCCTTACTTCATGGGCTCTCATCTCGAAACAAGAACCAAGACAAGAGATTCCTGAGGTCAGGGAGAGATATGGCTCATCATGCTTAAATCCCAGTTCAGGGGACGTGGTCGGGATGAATTCCCATCATCACACAATGGATGTGCAGTAACATTTTTTTGTACCGGTCCCAAGTGGGACCGTGAACACCAATGAGAGGGACATGAAGTAACCTTCATAAACAAAGCACCATGAGGAAAGATTAAAAGAATGTGGTATGTTTAGCCTGCCTGAGGGGTGATATGATAGCAATTTTCAATTATTTGAAAGACTTTCATACAGAGGATGGGTGGGATCTTTTCTTTATCACCTCAGAGTGCAGGGCATGAAAACAAATTGACTCATATTATGAGAACCCAGCTTTTGGATGAATATCATGGGGGGAAATCCAGTTAGATCAGTAAAGCAAAAGTATCAATTATCTCAAGAGATGGCGAGTGCTCCAACACTGGGGTCATTCAGAGAAATTTGGACAAATACCTGGCAGATATCCTTGATTTTTTATTTCTGCATGGAGCAGGGGGTTGGATCGGATGGCATTATATACCCCTTCAAACTTCACTATTCTAGGATTCTCTTTCTTTCTTTCTTTCTTTCTTTCTTTCTTTCTTTCTTTCTTTCTTTCTTTCTTTCTTTCTTTCTTTCTTTCTTTCTTTCTTTCTAACTACAGCCCATTTTTATTAACAACCATTCTTCCTAGCCATTAACTCTCATAGACAGTTTTGGAAACAATAAATCATATGTTATGCTTGATTCTTCCTTGTGAGGAGGGGAAAACATGAACATGGCTATGCTAGTGTAATCACAAGCTGTGGTATTTTCTTTAATGTCACCCTCAAAGCTGCCAACAGAACTAACCATACTGTGAATTTCCCAGAGATGTTCCACCAACACTTGTTTGGCTTCTGGCTCCTACAACTTATTATAATGAATCCTGAAGGGTGACATCTTGTTAAATTTGACTTCTGTCAATTCATTCACAGGGTGTTTATCCTTTGGATCTCAGTATGAGTGTTTTCATCAGTCCTACTACTGGTTATCTTGACACATCTCCTTTCTTGACAAATCTGCCGCTTCCTCTGATGGCATAATTATTGTATCCCTATTCTTTCTTGCCTCTCCTCCTCCCTCTTTTAATGACTTACCCAAAGTATGCATTTTTCCCTCAGAGTAACCAGCTTAAAGCTCATGATCCATTCATACAAAATGAGTGCTAACTGGAAAATGTGCTCAGTGGAGTCAATATAACATTAAGCTTTGTCGCATAAAAACACCATTTCCCTTGTACAGGGTGTGCTTGACCTCAACAGATGCTGGTTGGCAGAAGCAAAGTACAGGGTTAAGGTTAGAGAATGGGAAATAAAGTGAAGGCTGCAGTACACTTTGACACAGATCTTGCTAGTTTTAAGTAATAAGAACAGTAGTGAGCCCAGTCCTCTCAATAGTCATCTTCCAAGTGACTCATACATGTGTTGATTGCATGGGAGAAGATTCCTTGTTACTTGGAACTGAGTCCTATCCCGTCTCTCTCTGCCTACTTGGTTTATTCCCCATGATACCTCTTACTAGTGCAAACAGAAAGGAAGATATAGCTTGCTGTTACCATTAATCAGTGTTCACTCAAAAACTGTGGAGCACTACAAAATATCTCCCCAAGCACACATTCCACAATGAAATACAGCAAAATGGGGAAATGTTATGTGGGGGCATTGTTGTTCACTCGTTCAGTCGTGTCCGACTCTTCATGACCCCATGGAGCAGAACTCGCCAGGCCTTAGTATCTTCCACTGCCTCCTGGAGTTTGGTCAAATCCATCTTGGTTGCATCGATGACACCTTCCAACCATCTCATTCTCTGCTGTCCTCTTTTCCTTTTGCCTTCAATCTTTCCCAACATCAGGGACTTTTCCAAGGACTCCTCTCTTCTCATGAGGTGGCCAAAGTACTGGAGTCTCAGCTTCAAAATCTGTCCTTCCAGTGAACATTTGGGGTTGATTTCTTTCAGGATAGATAGGTTTGATCTCCTTTCAATCCAGGGGACTCTCAAGACTCTCCTCCAGCACCACAGCTCAAAAGCATCGATTCTGCAGTGATCAGCCTTCTTTATAGTCCAGCTCTCACTTCCATACATCACTACTGGAAAAACCATAGCTTTGACTATCCTGACCTTAGTTGGCAAAGTGATGTCTCTGCTCTTTAGGATATCTAGGTTTGCCATTGCTTTCCTCCCAAGAAACAGGCGCCTTTTAATTTCGTTGCTGCAGTCGCCATCTGCAGTGGCCCAAGAAAATAAACTCTGTCATTGCCTCCATTTCTTCCCCTTCTATTTGCCAGGAGGTGATGGGACCGTTGGCCATGATCTTAGTTTTTTTATGTTGAGCTTCAGCCCATTTTTTCACTCTCCTATTTCACCCTCATTAAGAGGTTCTTTAACTCCTCCTCACTTCCTTCTATCAGAGTAGTATCATCTGCATATCTGAGGTTGTTGATATTTCTTCCAGCAATCTTAATTCCGGTTTGTGATTCATCCAGACCTGCCTTTCGCATAATGTACTATACAATAAAGGCAAAGGTTATTCTAATCTTTATTCCACTTTTCCTCCAAACCCTTGCCTACAAATGACACTGATAAATGCATGGCCCAAATGGGGAGAAATAGATAATATGAACTGACACTTCATTTCAAATCAAATACTCTTTTCCAGAGGATTGTAAATCCACCCAAAGCAGACACATGGTATAAGCCACGTCAGTAATCTAACCATAGAAAACAGATGTGAATTATCTTCATTGAAATGCTGACTATTGCAGCCACACAGTAGTCTATGTTTTTAGATCTAAGGTTGAAAGCATCTGGCAGGACCTTGGCTTCTTTTTGATATCAGCAGATCTGATGGAGATGTCCAATTCACTGTCTAGTCAGGTTAAATGGAATCAGTTTTAGAGATGGGCATGAAATGAACTTTTAGTTCGTTTTATTATTCATTATTCGTTTAGTTACATAAGGAAACAAATAACAAACCTAGGGGTAAATTTAGAATGAAATGAAATGAACCAAAAAAATTGTTTTGTTTTGTTTTGGTTCATTAATGGGGGGCAGAGATGTCTCCTACCTGGTGCTGGTCCGGAGATCCAGTCTTCCAGCCTTCAGGGAAGTGACCAAGAAAAAAAAAGCCAACAGCTGCAGCGCGGCCACGTGGTCGGCAGTAGAAAAAATACCCAATAAAAATAAAAATAAAAAAGGAGTACCAACCCGGCCCCAGGGCCACATGGTTGGCACTTAAAGAAAACAAACAAACAAACAAACAAACAAACAAACAAACAAACAAAAGCCCTGCACTACAGCTGTAGTACAGGGCCAAACCCAGAAGTAAAACAAACAAAAAAAAATACAATAAAAATAATAAAAAGGAGCACCGAGCGGGCATCATGGGTGGCCTGGTCGGCACCCTAAAATCTTAAATATATATATATATATATATATATATATATATATATATATATATATATATATATATATATATATATATATATATATAAAATCTTATATATATATATATATATATATGCATGTTAGGTGGATTCGGGTTTCTTCCCGTGTAGAAACACCGAGGTCTCAGTCATCTTCAGGCTGGTGTTCTGGCTTCTTTCTTCTTGAAGCAAAGCGTGGTCTCAGTTGAAGTCCTTCTATAAATACTGCTGGGGGTGTGGTTTGCTTGCTTTGTTGCTGATTGCAGGTTCCTTTGTTCCTTTGTTCTTTTGTGATCTGCTGTGTGGCTGAATCGTTAAGGGATTAACTGCTGATGGCTGTTTAGATGGCTGTTTACATGCTGGTGGGTTAGATGGCTGGTGGGTTCTGGCAGTATCCTGGGCTTTGGTGGAGTGGGGTCCTGTGTCTTGTGAATTCATTTTGGTCTGGCTACGTGTCTGTGGTCTCCCAATGTTTTTGGGGTGTGTGAGTGTGCTCCATGTGGTGACTGGAGTGGGGTGCCGCAGTAGATGGTGCAGTCGTGGTTTTGTTATTGGATGGTGGTTTCGTTTCATCTGTGGGAAGGGTCTGGGTTTGTGTTTGGTGTGGATGGAAGGTGGTGGCATCTTGTGTCCTTTTGGACCTGGTGTCAGTCTTTGTGACAGAGGCTCGTCTGTTGACCAGGGCTAGTTTCCAGATGTCAGGCAAGCGGGAGGTGTCATCACGTTTATTCATGTTGTTGGGGTGTTTCTCTATTTCAATGGCTTCCATGATTATTCGACTGTTGAAGTGTTCAGTTTTGGAGATGAGTTTGGTTCTTTCAAAGTCAATTTCATGACCTGTTGTTTTTATGTGCTGGAAGAGAGAGGAAGATTTTTCTTCTTTTTTGACTGCGTTCTTGTGTTCTGCGATGCGTGCGCTTATTCTCCTGTTTGTCTGTCCGATGTATGTGGCTGGACAGACTTTGCATGGTATTTCGTAGACTCCTTGGTTTTCTAGCTCAATCTTGTCTTTGGGGTTTCTTAAAATGTTGGCTATTTTTAAAAAAGGCTGTCTTGATATTGTGTTTGTGGAGAATTTTGCTGATTTTGTCTGTGGTGCCTTTGATGTAAGGGAGGAGGGCGGTGCCGTTGTTCTCTTCTGTTTCTTGGTTCTTGGGGGTGTTTCCTTTTGGATTAGTTTGGTGATGGAGTTTTTTTTAAATTAAAACATTCGAAAGTGTGTAATTCAGTTTTTAGGTGGTCTTTGTCAGCGAGGCGTTTGGTTCTGGAGATGAGGGTTTTGCTACGGAGTTGATCTGTGCAGGGTGGTGGTGTGATTGTGCATTTAAGTAGCGGTTTGTATGTTTTTTTCTGGTAGATGGTATGTCCTAAGGAGCCGTCGGGTTTTTTGTATATTAGGACGTCCAGGAAGGGAAGTTGGTTGTTGGCTTCTATTTCCATAGATAATTGTATTTTGGGGTGTAGGTTGTTGAGATGTGTGAGGAAGTTGTTCAGTTTATCTTTCCCGTGTGGCCAGATAACAAAGGAAAAATAACATATCTGAGCCAGAGTTTCGGTTTATGTTCGGACTTCTGTAACGCGTTGGTTTCAAAGTGTTCCATATATAGGTTTGCGATGACCGGTGAGAGGGGTGATCCCATGGGTGCTCCTTCTATCTGTTTGTATCTTTGTCCATTGTGGATGAAGTATGTGTTGGTTAGGCAGTGGTTGGTCAGATCTAGGATGTGCTTGGGGGGGTTGTATTTGTTGTGGATAGCTGTCAAGGCTTCTTGAATGGGCACTTGTGTGAAGAGCGATCACACAAGTGATCACTTCATACGTACAAAACTCGTTCCACTTCATAGAAATTATAAAGAAACAAGACCTACAACCCAATGACCTACTCGTGAGCTTCGATGTTGTTTCGCTCTTCACACAAGTGCCCATTCAAGAAGCCTTGACAGCTATCCACAACAAATACAACCCCCCCAAGCACATCCTAGATCTGACCAACCACTGCCTAACCAACACATACTTCATCCACAATGGACAAAGATACAAACTGATAGAAGGAGCACCCATGGGATCACCCCTCTCACCGGTCAAAAACCTATATATGGAACACTTTGAAACCAATGCGTTACAGAAGTCCGAACATAAACCCAAACTCTGGCTCAGATATGTTGAACACCTTTGTTATCTGGCCACACGGGAAAGATAAACTGAACAACTTCCTCACACATCTCAACAACCTACACCCCAAAATACAATTCACTATGGAAATAGAAGCCAACAACCAACTTCCCTTCCTGGACGTCCTAATCTACAAAAAACCCGACGGCTCCTTAGGACATACCATCTACCAGAAAAAAACACATACAAACCGCTACTTAAATGCACAATCACACCACCACCCTGCACAGATCAACTCCGTAGCAAAAACCCTCATCTCCAGAACCAAACGCCTCGCTGACAAAGACCACCTAAAAACTGAATTACACACTCTCTCGAATGTTTTAATTGCGAACGGATTCCAAAAAAAAACACCATCACCAAACTAATCCAAAAGGAAACACCCCCCAAGAACCAAGAAACAGAAGAGAACAACGGCACCGCCCTCCTCCCTTACATCAAAGGCACCACAGACAAAATCAGCAAAATTCTCCACAAACACAATATCAAGACAGCCTTTTGCACCAACCAAAAAATAGCCAACATTTTAAGAAACCCCAAAGACAAGATTGAGCTAGAAAACCAAGGAGTCTACGAAATACCATGCAAAGTCTGTCCAGCCACATACATCGGACAGACAAACAGGAGAATAAGCGCACGCATCGCAGAACACAAGAACGCAGTCAAAAAGAAGAAAAATCTTCCTCTCTCTTCCAGCACATAAAAACAACAGGTCATGAAATTGACTTTGAAAGAACCAAACTCATCTCCAAAACTGAACACTTCAACAGTCGAATAATCATGGAAGCCATTGAAATAGAGAAACACCCCAACAACATGAATAAACGTGATGACACCTCCCGCTTGCCTGACATCTGGAAACTAGCCCTGGTCAACAGACGAGCCTCTGTCACAAAGACTGACACCAGGTCCAAAAGGACACAAGATGCCACCACCTTCCATCCACACCAAACACAAACCCAGACCCTTCCCACAGATGAAACGAAACCACCATCCAATAACAAAACCACGACTGCACCATCTACTGCGGCACCCCACTCCAGTCACCACATACACACACCCCAAAAAAACATTGGGAGACCACAGACACGTAGCCAGACCAAAATGAATTCACAAGACACAGGACCCCACTCCACCAAAGCCCAGGATACTGCCAGAACCCACCAGCCATCTAACCCACCAGCATGTAAACAGCCATCTAAACAGCCATCAGCAGTTAATCCCTTTAACGATCGCCTCAGCCACACAGCAGATCACAAAAGAACAAAGGAACAAAGGAACCTACAATCAGCAACAGAGCAAGCAAACCACACACCCCCAGCAGTATTTATAGAAGGACTTCAACTGAGACCACGCTTTGCTTCAAGAAGAAAGAAGCCAGAACACCAGCCTGAAGATGACGAGTGAGACCTCGTCGAAACGTCAGCCAAAACAACCAGATTTCTACACGGGAAGAAACCCGAATCCACCCTAACATGCATACCTATACCCGTGAAAATCTACGAAAACAAATATCCGACCTCTACGGGGAGGAAACCTTCCAGCTGACCAGAACCTACGAGAAACTAGAAGTCCGAAGAGCCACCATCTTATGTGACATTGCATTCCTACGCAACTGCCGAGACAAAAATGTGATCCCCACAAGCTTCCAACTGAAATTCCACTCAAAAACCCCATCCAGCGAAAGGATCCTGAAAAGAACAGAACTAGCCCTAATCAGAAGCGAACTACACAGGAAAAGATACCTACTAGATCAAACCAACAGAGACCTACTCACTCTCCACCTCAAACTCAGCAACAAAATCCACCCAACACTCTGGAACAAATCCAAGCAACTGGCCGCCTGGAGAGCTGAAACAGACCTCCCACAAGACAGACACACACACCAACAAACTCCACAAACTGGAAAAACGCCAGAAGCCCAACCCCCACACACAACAACCCATGAAACAAACAGTTCACAACATATCAGACAGGACACTCACCATCGCAGAGACCAAAGTCCTTTCCAAAGGATTCAACTTTTCGCCCCCAGACACATCCCCACCGAAAACATCATATGCGGAGTGGAAGCCAGCCTAACCAAAATCAACCCAGATGAAGCCAACAAAATCAGACTCGAAGTCACCAATGTCCTCTGCTCCAGCAAACCACCCAGAAGCAATTTACACAAAGAAGAACAAAAAGCCCTCTCCAACCTGAGGAAAGACAACAACATAATCATTCTCCCAGCAGACAAAGGCAATGCCACAGTGGTGATGAACACATCCGACTACCAAGCCAAATTATCCAACCTACTACAAGACCCTTTACATACCTTTGAACACAGACCCCACCACCTACCTGGAAAAAAACCACCAAAGCCAAAATAAAAGCCTCTCCCTTAAGTGAAGAAATCAAGCCAAGCATCATCCCCAGAGAGAAATCATCCAGATGCCCCAAGCTCACGGCCTCCCCAAGATTCACAAAGAAGGAACACCTCTCAGACCCATAGTCAGCTCCATAGGCTCACCTCTACAAAACCTCGCCAAATTTCTTGCCAAACAACTCCAGCCCTATGCAGAATCCATCACATTACAAAACTCGTTCCACTTCATAGAAATTATAAAGAAACAAGACCTACAACCCAATGACCTACTCGTGAGCTTCGATGTTGTTTCGCTCTTCACACAAGTGCCCATTCAAGAAGCCTTGACAGCTATCCACAACAAATACAACCCCCAAACACATCCTAGATCTGACCAACCACTGCCTAACCAACACATACTTCATCCACAATGGACAAAGATACAAACAGATAGAAGGAGCACCCATGGGATCACCCCTCTCACCGGTCATCGCAAACCTATATATGGAACACTTTGAAACCAACGCGTTACAGAAGTCCGAACATAAACCCAAACTCTGGCTCAGATATGTTGACGACACCTTTGTTATCTGGCCACACGGGAAAGATAAACTGAACAACTTCCTCACACATCTCAACAGCCTACACCCCCAAAATACAATTCACTATGGAAATAGAAGCCAACAACCAACTTCCCTTCCTGGACGTCCTAATCTACAAAAACCCGACGGCTCCTTAGGACATACCATCTACCAGAAAAAAACACATACAAACCACTACTTAAATGCACAATCACACCACCACCCTGCACAGATCAACTCCGTAGCAAAACCCTCATCCAGAACCAGAACGCCTGCACGCCGCTGACAAAGACCACCTAAAAACTGAATTACACACTCTCTCGAATGTTTTAATTGCGAACGGATTCCAAAAAAACACCATCACCAAACTAATCCAAAAGGAAACACCCCCAAGAACCAAGAAACAGAAGAGAACAACGGCACCGCCCTCCTCCCTTACATCAAAGGCACCACAGACAAAATCAGCAAAATTCTCCACAAACACAATATCAAGACAGCCTTTTGCACCGACCAAAAAATAGCCAACATCTTAAGAAACCCCAAAGACAAGATTGAGCTAGAAAACCAAGGAGTCTACGAAATACCATGCAAAGTCTGTCCAGCCACATACATCGGACAAACAAACAGGAGAATAGCGCACGCATCGCAGAACACAAGAACGCAGTCAAAAAGAAGAAAAATCTTCCTCTCTCTTCCAGCACATAAAAACAACAGGTCATGAAATTGACTTTGAAAGAACCAAACTCATCTCCAAAACTGAACACTTCAACAGTCGAATAATCATGGAAGCCATTGAAATAGAGAAACACCCAAACAACATGAATAAACGTGATGACACCTCCCGCTTGCCTGACATCTGGAAACTAGCCCTGGTCAACAGACGAGCCTCTGTCACAAAGACTGACACCAGGTCCAAAAGGACACAAGATGCCACCACCTTCCATCCACACCAAACACAAACCCAGACCCTTCCCACAGATGAAACGAAACCACCATCCAATAACAAAACCAACTGCACCATCTACTGCGGCACCCCACTCCAGTCACCACATGGAGCACACTCACACACCCCAAAAAAACATTGGGAGACCACAGACACGTAGCCAGACCAAAATGAATTCACAAGACACAGGACCCCACTCCACCAAAGCCCAGGATACTGCCAGAACCTACCAGCCATCTAACCCACCAGCATGTAAACAGCCATCTAAACAGCCATCAGCAGTTAATCCCTTAACGATCGCCTCAGCCACACAGCAGATCACAAAAGAACAAAGGAACAAAGCAACCTGCAATCAGCAACAGAGCAAGCAAACCCACACCCCCAGCAGTATTTATAGAAGGACTTCAACTGAGACCACACTTTGCTTCAAGAAGAAAGAAGCCAGAACACCAGCCTGAAGATGACGAGTGAGACCTCGTCGAAACGTCGCCAGAACAACCAGATTTCTACACGGGAAGAAACCCGAATCCACCCTAACATGCATACCTATACCCGTGAAAATCTACGAAAACATATATATATATATATATATATATATATATATATATATATATATATATATATATATATATATATATATATTATATATATATACAACATGAATAAACGTGATGACACCTCCCGCTTGCCTGACATCTGGAAACTAGCCCTGGTCAACAGACGAGCCTCTGTCACAAAGACTGACACCAGGTCCAAAAGGACACAAGATGCCACCACCTTCCATCCACACCAAACACAAACCCAGACCCTTCCCACAGATGAAACGAAACCACCATCCAATAACAAAACCACGACTGCACCATCTACTGCGGCACCCCACTCCAGTCACCACATGGAGCACACACACACCCAAAAAAACATTGGGAGACCACAGACACGTAGCCAGACCAAAATGAATTCACAAGACACAGGACCCCACTCCACCAAAGCCCAGGATACTGCCAGAACCCACCAGCCATCTAACCCACCAGCATCTAAACAGCCATCTAAACAGCCACCAGCAGTTAATCCCTTAACGATCGCCTCAGCCACACAGCAGATCACAAAAGAACAAAGGAACAAAGGAACCTGCAATCAGCAACAAAGCAAGCAAACCACACACCCCCAGCAGTATTTATAGAAGGACTTCAACTGAGACCACGCTTTGCTTCAAGAAGAAAGAAGCCAGAACACCAGCCTGAAGATGACGAGTGAGACCTCGTCGAAACGTCGCCAAAACAACCAGATTTCTACACGGGAAGAAACCCGAATCCACCCTAACATGCATATATATATATATATATATATATAAACCCAACACCGACCAGGCTCCAGGGGCATGCAGTCGGCACTTAAAGAAAACAAAAAACAAAAAAAAAAAAAAGCATGGGGCCAAACCCAGAAGTAAGTAAGTAAGTAAGTAAGTAAGTAAGTAAGTAAGTAAGTAAGTAAGTAAGTAAGTAAGTAAGTAAGTAAGTAAGTAACATTGAAATAAAATAAAAATAAAAATAAAAAGGAGCGCTGACCCAGCCCCAGGGGAGGCCAAGTTGGTGCCCTAAAATAAAGAAAAAAATTAAAAAAATAAAATCAGTGCTGACCCGGCCCCAGGGGCCGTGCGGTCAGCGCTTTAAAAAAATAAAAGGAAAATAAAATAAAAATAAAAAGGAGTGCCGACCCAGCCCCAGGTGTGGCCAAGTCGGTGTTCTAAAATAAAGAAAAATAATAATAAAAAGAAGCCAAGTCATTAAAGGTTTTTAAACAGGATAGGTGGACTAGCTCTGGACAGTTGTTGGGTTATCTGACCATACAAGTCATTTATAGTTGTATGACTCTGTGATTCTTTCATTAAATTTCCTCTTACTGTCATCGACAGAGAATAATCGCTACAGGAATTTGTCTATAAAAAAATTTCTCCAAGAGTGCAGCAGGAACAACAACAAAAGAACGGTATAGTACAGAAGAAAAAAAGAGAAAAAAGAAAATAAAGAGCCTATTCAAATTAATTGCTAGATATTGGTGTATTTAAAACTGTTAACTCACTGGTGTTTGATTTTTCACAGTCAGGATTAAAATTCAAGTGAAAGAATTAACCTAACCTCCTCTGTGTTCCACAAGGGATTTTATTATTCAGATTTATTCATTAGAAACTTCCTATTCATGTTTTCTCTATTTACTTTCATTAAATGTTTGGCATCAAACAGCCTTCTGTTACCTACTCACTAAATGAAGAGGAAGAAGAAAATTTGTACAGGTAAATGTAGTATAGTCTTCCAAGTCTAAAGATCATAAGACTTTTTCTTTTAAGCAACAGGTACAGCAGAAATGATTTTGCTTTTCTTAATGCTTCCCTAAACATCTACTCAAGGTGCTGCAGATTTCTTCAGAATCTAGAATTCTATCATTAAGCCTTTTTTACAAACAAAACAGAAGTGATAATGACCTTATTCCACTCACAATGAAAATGCAACATTTGGTGTTCACCCTGCAGGCTTCCTTCCCATATAAGCTGATGCACATCCAGATTAGGCAAATTGAAAAATTTTATGTCCGCTCTGAAATGAAAAATCATGAAAAGTCTGTGCACAGTGCTGTTCATGGCATTTTTGTGCCCAAGTTATCATAGCTAAAGATGGATGGAACTTTATATCTCCATCTTGAGCTGCCCCAAAGAATTAGATATTTAATCCATGCTTGCACCAGTAGGCAGCTATATGTACTGCCATTACAAAAAGTATGATGCATTGATGCCACAGTTTGTTGCAGTTTCTACTGCCTTCCTTGTCTCATCTACTTCCACCTCCTTTCACAAAGTAATAAACTCCTTCATTGTGGCCTTCTTTCTGAACTTACCTCTGTTTCAGTTGCCTATTAGATTGTAGTCATTGCTTCAGCACCACGTCACACATGCATATTTCTTCTGCATTTGAGTTATGATCTGCAGCAGAGCCATGCACCCTGATGCCTTCCAGATAATTTTCATAATTGCACTGGCTATAACAACTGGAAGTGGTGGAAATTTTAGTCCAGATTATATACAGAGCAGTTTGCTTTTTTGATCAATAATCTCTTTTTATATATTGATCAGGTTGCTTTTCCTGATCAATAATCTCTTTTACATTACTCATGACTTGAAACTGAAAAGTAATTGTGTAGTTGGAGGTCAATATAATGAAGGTCATCCAGATAAGAAAGATGAACTATGAAAGGGTGATCTGTGTGTCCTGGTAAGGCCCAGTGGTTTCCAACATTTTTCAAGTTGCAACTCCCTTTTATAATAGCCATGTACTGTGAGACACCACATTCCCTTAAAAAGGCATTTTAATGGGGTTAAGTCAGCTCATCATTTCTAATAACTTAGGGGCTTCTTTCTCTCTTCAAGGTCCTGTTTCTCATACATACACATACATGCACAAAACGGAAAATGAAATGCTGTTTCACTGTTTCATTACGTAACAAATTACTTTGTTATGTAACAAAATGGTAGAATGTGTTTTGTTACAAAATGAAACAAAATACCATTTTCCCTCTAGGAACGAAATGACCCATCCTAGAGGAAACAAAATGGCAGGGGAGCTTCTTTGGACTCTTCCCTGTAAGCCCCCAAATTTGGAGAGGGTTGGGGTTCAGGGAGCTGAGTTATTAAACTCCAAAGGGGGTTCCCCTAGGAAAAAATCATTTCTAATTGAGTCAGAAGCCAATCATAGCCCCCCCCCCTTTGCAGGCGAGTGATTAGCTGCTTCCCCAGTCAATTAGAAATGATTTTCTCCTAGGGGGACCCTCTTTGGAGTATAATAACTCAGCCCTCTGAACCCCAAACCTCTCCAAATTTCAGGGACTTACATAGAATAGTCCAAAGAAGCTACCTTGCCATTTTGGTGCCAATATATGGCTGCAATACCTATTTTTGAGTACATAAACATAATAAAATATTATATACTCAAAAATAGGTATCACAGCCATGTACCAGCAGCAAAATGGCAGGGGAGCTTCTTTGGACTCTTCCCTGTAAGCCCCCGAAACCTCTCCATATTTGGGGGGCTTACATGGAAGAGCTTGAGAAAGCTCCCCTGCCATTTGTTCTAGGATGAATTGTTTCATTCCTAGAGGGGGAAATGGCATTTCATTTTGTTTTGTGACAAAATGCATCCTACAGTTTCAATATGCAACAAAGTAATTTGTTACATAACGAAATGACAAAACAGCACTTCACTTTTCATTTTGTGCCCATCTCTAGAGAAGACACTAGTTTTGCACAGAGACATTGATTCAAATTGCAGAAGCCTCAAGAAAATAGTCCTCCTTGTCTCATTCTTGCTTTGGAGATAAGAAGTTTCATTGGGTTGAAAAATGCTTCCAGAAGTAGCTTATTATTTTGAGGCATATTCAATATGATGGTGAATTTATCAATTGTTTTTTACATAGTTTCCTAATGTCTGTGAAGAGTATCAGTCATCCAGGTTAGTTTACCTGGAAGTTGAGTCATGGCCAGTGGACTTCTTTTCTTGTGAGATGGAAACGTTTCACTACTCACCCAAGCAGCTTCATTGTTCTGAGGAAAGTTACTAGTGAGGCCTCCAATTTCAATGTGCACTATAAACTGGAGGCTTCCCCTCTAACTTTCCTCAGACTGATGAAGCTCCTTGGATGAGCAGCAAAACGTTTCCATCTCAAAAGAAAAGAAGTCCAGTTGCCATGACTCAACTTCTGGAGTTTCCTTATGGTATGGAAGGCAGTTGATATAGACTTTATGTCACAGACAACTTACATATCAAGTGATAAATAAATAACCTCAGTAGTAGAATTCCAGAATGAAATTGGCATCCAAAGAGTACAATTCCTGTTGATTTGAGTTTTGGTTTCTCTCAAGGCTGTAACAAAACATTAAACTCTGTGCTTTAAAGAGAACAGTCAGATTATTATTTTTTACATTTTCAGCTTCACCCTTTATTAAGTTGCAACCTTTTACGCTCACATGCTTAAAATATTTTGGTTGCAGAAGCTGTGCTCAAAAGCTCTTGCTGCATTTTCCTTCTGAGGTAGTCGAGGGGCAATCATGAAATGGAACAAAGCATGATAGGGCAACACACGGCCATATCAAGTTCACTGCAGAATATTCATTACTTCTAAGTTAATCATCTTTCTACATATGAGTAGTGATCATTGATGAAAAAACTTGCAGAGAAGTCAACACAGGTCTTTTGCAAGTTATTGCAGCTTCTGTTAATCAGTCAAGATATGAATAATGGAGAGCAGGTCAAAGCATATATGAAGTCTCCATTAATTACACCTTAAGCTTCTGCTGACAGGAGGTTGTCCCTGTTCAGCGTATATTTAGCTGAACAGAGTGTTTTAAGCCTATCTACTGTAATCCTACAATAAATAACTGAGGCTGCCAAATGATTAAATTTTTTGTCAATTAACTCTCTTGCCCTTAACTGATTAATGGATTAATTATCCAATTTAAGCATTACTGTATTTCAATAAAGGTGGTGTTTTGATGATATTTAATTAAGATAACAGTTTCTTTTAAGTAACAGTCTGATCGAATTAGGACTAAACACATCTTTGATTAAAATCCACTTAAATCCTGTTCTAATAACGAATGAATGATATGAACAACAGTGCATATCAAGATTCCTGTTGCCACGCCATAAATAGTCTGTCTTCACAAGACTATCACTTAACAAGCATGAGCTGCACCGAGCATATTATGCCTTTTCTGGGTCATTTGCACTGGCTTTTGATTTGCTCATGGGTCAAGCCTCACAGCCCTCATAATAATGGGATCCTAGTAATTTATGGAATGCTTTGTGCTGTGTCTTGCTCCTTGACCCACAGCTTAGCTGCTGAAGGTCTCCGTAATGTTTCAGAGGCGCTGATTTTTCAAGTGTAGGGCAGGGATTTTACTGTAATAGAGCTGAAACTAATGGAGAATTCAGCCTAGATTTGTCTCAGCTTTCAACTTCTTCAGGCTCTTAAATTCATAAACATCAAGGAAACACATTTTGATTTAAAAGTGATATAAAAATCAAGTCTACTTTGCTGTAGCAGATGGGTAAAAGGGATTCTGACTGGTGTGCCACAACAGCTATAACAGTAGTGTACCAAAACTAATAAGCAGCATAGCAAATTGTGCTTCCTTTCAGGTCACTTAAGGTACATAGTACACAAGCCATGAAGCAAAAGAAATGAAATAAAAACTCTCACAATAACCTGTCTCCTCCCGTGGCGGCAGCGTCGTCGTCGTCGTCGTCGTCGTCGTCGTCCTCCTCCTCCTCCTCCTCTTCTTCATCATCATCATCATCATCAGATTGCTGCTCATTTCTAATCCCTCTCCCATCCCAGTTCCTGAGGTAGTTGCCAACCCTGGTTACCAGTTCTGTGAAATAAAATGACACTTGTGAAGTGTAGAAAACCAAATTTTTCATACAAAATTGTATGAAAGAATTATCTCCTGTGTGCCAACTTCTCTGCATACATTAAGGCCAGCACTGGACCAAGCTCAGTCCTGGCCCTGACACTGTGTTACTTGATAATTGTGTTGAGATCTGTTCTTGTAATTCCTTAGTCACTCAAAACTGTGAGTGTAGCCTGATAAATGTATTGAGGTCTTGGGGGTCACAAAGAGTGGAGTTTACTCAGTGCGGCTGCTCTGAATCTGTTTCTAGTTCCTGCAAGCTCAGCACCAGTGGAGTGGGTCTTCAGTGATGGTGGAATTGTGATGAGACCTCGCTGTGCCAGACTGGAGGCCAATTGTGTAGAGAAAATTCTGCTTCTTAAATGTAATCTTGATCATTTAGTATTGCAGCAAATTAATTTTTGTGAAATGTCTTGAGATTTAACACCAGGCTGGGAGCCAAATCTAGCATATCATAGAGAAAGAAATTACTTGTTTACCTGATTATGTAGTTTTGAAGCAGCTGAGTAAGACCACAATTTTTTGTCAATAAATGGTTTCAATGTTGACACCAGTATGCTTTTCAAGCCAAATTTGTGCTGACAATCAGACGCTCAGAGGATGGGCAGATAGGACTAAAAGTGGGTGGTTCACAAGCCTCAGGCCTCCAACGCATGCACGCATGCACGCACGCACACACACACACACACACACACACACACACACACACACACACACACACACACACACACACACACACACACACACACACACACACACACACACACACTTTTTTCATGAGAGAAACTTCTTTTTAATAGGAACTTGAGACTTAGACTTGGAGTTTGGTGCTCAGGACGTAAACTCAAAGACCTGGGAAGTGATCTAAGGGCCTTTTTACACGACCCCTAAGATCCACTGGTCCCTTAAATTCAGACCAGAGATCTTGAGGGTTCGTTGCTGTTCCTCCGTCCCCACCCGCTCCGCACTTCTTTGTTCTGTCTGCGTGAGGGGAGGGAGGAAAAAAAAGCCTTAGAGAGGGACAAAAGAATAAAGGCTTACCTCCGGTGCCGGGGGAAGTTGCTCCGACCTCCGTTTACTTCCTGGTTCCTCTTTAAGGGGCGGAGGCAAAAGAAAAACAACAGAAAGAAGCGAGGAGAGCTCAGGCACTCTCCGCATCAAATATTTTTCACCATCAAAGAGCAGGTACAAGAAAAGTGTGTTGGGTCACGCTTAGGTGGGCGGGGTCGCACTTAATTGTCTGCAAACTCCGGAGCTGGTGGGGAAACATTTTTAAGGTCCGGAGCTTGCAGCCATTTGCGGCGGAGCTTAGGGGTCGTGTATAAACACCCTTAGTCTTTGTATCAATGACTTGGACTTGAACTCTCTTTACCAACCTCCTTGTTGATTGCTTTGAAATGATTAAAGTAGATGACTCTTCCAACAACTGGATAATCAGCTGAATTCTGATTTCTTGGCCAAATGGCCAATGAATGCAAACAAAGCAACACAGAACAGGAAGATGCTGACAGATTCTGCTCCACCATATTTGGACATCTGTACAGAGGTTGTGACCTAATCTTGCCACCACATTTCAAAAGATCGTGGAACCACTTTGCCCAGATCCTAAACTGTATTGAACTGATTTGAAAAAGGATCCAGATCTGGTCTAAATCAGGTTGAATCAGCCAATTCAAATGTGTATCTGAATAAATTCTGGTCTAAAGTGGTTAGGGCAGATTTACCCACCCAGATTTCCAGATGGATTAAAATAAACAAGCAGAGGATGTATCTCCAAAAACACTATATAAGGAATGGAGATGGACTTTTCTTACTGATAGCACTAGCTTCCATGGTCAAGAATCTCACTAGTAATTCCAATCATTCTGCTTACAGGGAGGGAAGGTGAATTGTACTTGCTGAATTTTTTCTATTTAGCAACCAGGTCAGGAAGGAATAGTGGCCAATAGGGATGGGCACCAAATGAAAAGTGAAGAACTGTTTCATCATTTTGTTAGGTAATGAAACAAAACAGTGAAGCAGTGTTTTGTTAGTAATGAAACGAAACAGCAGTTGAATGTCCAAGGTGTAAAAGACACCTCTATGTCCAGGGCAGCTCTTACAAAGATGATGGACCATTTCAGAACTTCAGGTATGAAGGGCGAGTGTGGATCTCCCTGGGATCAACAAGAAGACCAAGGCAGGTTTTAGAAATAAATGGGTCTTTCAGACCCATAACATGCAGACAGGCTAGCAGGCCTGGTAGGAAGGCAAGAGTTTGCTGGAATCCTCCAGCTAGGAACAATGGAATAGGAGGACTCCATTTTTATTTTGTTGTTTTTTTGAAATGGGGCCATGATTAAGAGGGACGTCCGGGCACATTCGTATTGTGCCAGTTGAGAATTGGAGAACTGGTATTGGTTGGGGGTGGGAATAACAATGTGTGTGGATGGAAGGAATGTAGTTTCAAGGGGGTAGGAGGGGAAAATATGTATAAAATATAATAAAGAAAGCCTGTCCAAAATCCCTCCCCAATTAAGCCCTCCCAAAAAGAACAGTAAAGAAGTGCCATTCTGAGCACAGAGAGACACACATAGTACACACACACACAGAGAAAAAAGCTCTCTCTTCTAAACACAAAAGCCACTCTCTCTTTGTCCACTTGCACAACATACAAAGCAGCTTTGAGCACACCGGGACAGCAGAAGTGAAGGTAGCCCAACTGTAAGACAGTAAGCTAGCAGCACTGCCAGAGGTGACTGTAACTCATCTCACTCCCACAGATGACAAAGAAAATGAAACCCGACAGCCTCTTATATACCCTAGCACCAGCATCCAGTTACAAACCACACCACCACCACCACCACCACCAAAATAGCACTTTAAAATGGATTCCTATGGACACCCCCTTTGGAGTTGAATAACGGCCCCTGTGCCCCCAATCCTCTCCAAATTGGGCCATCTTAAAGGGAAGAGCTTGGGGAAACTCCACCGTAATTTCAACACTGTTAGCTGCCTGGGGTCACTCTTTTCAAACACATAACATGGCAATTAGAATTTTTTTTCTTGGGGCACCCCCTTTTAATTTGAATAACTTAATAGTTTGGAGGGCTTAAAGGGATGAGTCCATGGAAGGTACCCACCAAATCTGGTGTCTCTAGGACCCAGGAGACCCGACTTATAGAGTAATAAATTGGTTTGTTACTGTTTCATTTCATACAATTGTATTTTTTAAAAACTTATTTCTAACAAAATGAAACGAATCACAGAGGAAACAAAACAAAACAAAACAAAACACATTTTTTTCTGTTTCATGCCCATCCCTAGTGGCCAAAAATGTTGGATTTGTTAGATAATGAGCTCTAGATTACAAATGCGGCAAATAAACAAAAAGGCATTGGTTGTGTTGGATCATTTCCTAAGTCATACATACTATGGTTCCCTGCTTAGACCTCTACCTGGACCAGTGAGATTACCCCACAACCCGCAAACAAAAAAGGATCCTGATCTCTCCTTCCTTCCTTCCTTCCTTCCTTCCTTCCTTCCTTCCTATCGCTTTATACAGTAATTTGCCAAATTCTGCTCAATACTTTTCCTCTGAATCCTGCAGAGGAAGGATGCCCTTCGGTGCAGTTTACTGTTTCTTCTGCTTTTTCAAAGTGAATCCTGTGCAGGGAAGATGGTATTTTGTGCAATAATTGCAACAAGTCTTGTACAGCTTTGAATTTCTTTAAAAAGACAAATAAACACAACAAAAACATCCACAAGTTCCTATAAGATTTCCCACATAATTTCTTGAGAAAACTGTCTGATGCACCAAAATTTCATTGTGAGGAGAAAATGAGCAAGCTGTCTTCTCTAAGCAAGAGACTGTGGGATTTGTTTCTTTGCTCTAAACACTTTTCAGCAATAAAACACACCAAGGACGGTCACTGTCTCTAAGACTGACCTACCTAAAAGTGTTGCTGTGGTGGTAAAGAAGGGAGGATCAAAATGTTCTGATATTTTCTGAGAAAACTGGGAAAGTGATGAGATATAAATGTAATTGGGGATGTACACCAACTCTGGATAAAACTATCCAAATGTGTTGGAGCATAGATGTTTATTCGTTTCTGGATTGCAGCTACCTGGGAGTTCAAAAAGCCCCCAGTAATTTTCAGGTTGGTGTGCCCTCCTCAAAACATCACTAAAGCTTGTTCCAGCATTTGTGTGTTAAAAATGTTAAAACCTGGAAGAAAAATACTTACTGCCAGTGAACCTCAGTTGGAAAATGAAAGCAAAAGCATACTAAAGATGAAAGTGGTGAAGCATGAAGACATTGGTAGCTGAAGCTTCAATGAAAGCCAAAATTTCTCCTAGAAACCTGAGTGAGGTTGACCTCACTCAGCTCTTTTTATTCCCACTCATTCAGTGAAGGAGCCATATTGCATCTAGACGTGGCAGGGAGATAATAGTATATAGTTGACAAGATGGAAGTTTTGTTCATTTCTTTCTTTCAGGCAGACAAGATAGAGGGACACTTCCCTGTTCTAAACGGGGTTGCATGTTAAGGGACAGGGTCCGGATATTGGGCTCCTGGACCCTGGTCAACATCAAAAAGCCCAAAGATCGGTGGCCACTGGTGCCTTTCTCCAGCTGGAAAATATATCAGGCCCCTACCTGGAGGCAACGGAGAGTTTATACGCATGCACTGGTAACATCCCATGATTACTGCAGATGCGCTCTACATGGGGCTGCCTTTGAAATTAAAAGATTGCAACTGATTCTTGGGAGAAAGCAATGGCAAACCTAGGTAGCATGGTGGGGAGCAGAGACATCACATCACGCCGAAGGTCAGGATAGTCATTGGTTACCAGTTTTGCCAGCAGTGAATTCAAAGTGCTTGTTTTGACTATATAAAGCCCTAAATGGCTTAGGACCTGGATACCTGAAGCTGTGCCTCCTTCCATATGAGAGTCTTGCAATTAAGATCAAGCCAGGGGCCCTCCTGAAAGAGCCATCCCTCAAGGAGGTGAAAAGGATGGCTTGTAGGAACAGGGCTTGGAGGCAGCTGCCCCAAGCTATGGAATGCCCTCCCTAAGTGAGATCCGCCGAGGCGCCAACACTGATGACATTAAGGCGCCAGGAAAACCTTCCTGTTCCTAACTTTTTAATTGATACAAACCAGATTGTGGGTCTTCTGATGGCAATTTTAGTGTGATGTTTTAGTATAAGTTGTTTTTATTGTTGTTTTAATTATTTATTGTTGTTTGATGTTTTTAACTGTTTTAATTCCTTGATCCACCACCACCCAGAGACCTTTGGGTAGTGGGCGGATCCCAGTCCAAAATAAATAAAATAAATAAATAAATATAGTTGACATGCATTTAGAATTTTCTTCATTTCTTTCTTTCAGGAAGCAAGATATGTCTTCACTACACTTAAGAATGAGTGTGTATGTTAATAATAGAGGGATATTGGGCTGAAGCTCAACATCAAAAAAACAAAGATCATGGCCACCGGTCCCATCACCTCCTGTCAAATAGAAGGGGGGGAAATGGAGGCAATGAAGAGTTTATTTTCTTGGGCTACTTGATCACATTTCAGATGGTGACATCTTTTGAAATTAAAAGACGCCTGCTTCTTGGGAGGAAAGCAATGGCAAACCTAGGTAGCATCCTAAAGAGCGGAGACATCACTTTGCCAACTAAGGTCAGGATAGTCAAAGCTATGGTTTTCCCCAGTAGTGATTTATGGAAGTGAGAGCTGGACTATAAAGAAGGCTGATCGCCGCAGAATTGATGATTTTGAGCTGTGGTGCTGGAGGAGAGTCTTGAGAGGCTGTGGATCGGCCTGGTTTAAGCAGGAGCTACAGACCTTGAAGCAGAACAGAAGGAGGCTAGAGTGTGCTTGGAGGCAGGCCCCAGCGGAACTGAATCTAACAACTGTCAATTTTGCATCCTCTATTAAGGCTACTAGAAGATCTTACTTTGCTAACTGGATAAGCGAAGCTCAAAACCATCAGGCCAAACTGTTTTGCATAGTATGTGATCTATCTGGGGTTGGTCACAGTGACAAGCCTCCCTCTAGAACAGGGGTCCTCAAAGTTTTCAACCAGCGAGCCGGTCCACCACCACCCAGACACCACTGGGGGCCGGATCCCAGTCCAAAAGCAGCTGCAGAGGCTGGCTTGCTCACAAAACAGGGGGTAGGTGGGGGGGTTGCAATTGGTCCCAGGGGCTAGATTCAGGACCTTGGGGGGCCACATCTGGCCCCGGGGCCTTAGGTTGAGGACCCCTGCTCTAGAATAACCTGTGACCAATTTGAAGCATTTTTTCAATCAAAATTGGAGGCCATCTGCCGGGACCTAGACTTCCAATTGACATTAGTAGATTGAGCAGAGGCATCAATTGCATTGCCTTGCCCGGTTACTTCTTCCACATTTCAATCTGTGACATCTTTTGAAGTGAACAGGGCCCTTGGTCGCTGTTGGGTCACCATTTCCTCCCTGGATCCTTGCCAGGCCTGGCTCATCAAAGCATTCAGGCCGGTGACTACCAGATGGGCCACAGCAATAATTAATGGGTCTCTCCAAGAGGTGAAGGAGACACTCATTAAGCTCATTTGGAAGAAAATAAATGGACCAGCTGAGCAAATTGATAAATATAGGCCCATCTCTAATATTCCATTTATGTGCAAGGCAATGGAGAGGGTTGTGGCTGACCAGCTCCAGGGGCTTCTGGTTGAGACTGACACTCTGATCTGTTCCAGTCAGGGTTCAGGCCATGCCATAGTACAGAACTGGCATGGGTTCACCCTTCATGACGACCTTCTGAGGGCAGCTGACAAGGCTAATCAACTTTGTTGGTCCTCCTTGATCTTTCAGCAGTCTTTGATACCATCAACCACGGTATCCTCCTGAGGACGCTCTCTGAGTTGGGGATTGGAGGCACTACTTTGCAGTGGTTTGCTCCTTCTTGGAAGACAGACCAAGAAGTTGAGCTGGGGGAGATGACCTCCACCTCTTGATACCTCAATTTTGGGGTGCCACAGGGGTCAGTCAATTTCATGCCAGCACTACACTGATGTCACCCAGCTCTATATCTTCTTTTGTCCATCTGCAGTGGATGCCATTCCATCCCTTGAGCGCTGTGTGGATGCTGTTCTTGGATGGATGAGAGTGAACAGACTGAGGTTGAACCTGGGTAAGACAGAAGTCCTTCAGGTGGGAGCACCCCCTATTGAGGGATTGGGAAGATCCTTTAGCTTTGGGGGTGACTCTTCCTGCCCAGGTGGAGGTGCGCAGTCTGGGTGTCCTTCTGGATCTGGCGCTCTCCATGGAGTCCCAGGTGGTGTCGGTTGTCCGGTCCGCTCATGTACAGCTCCTTGATCTGGGGGCCCTCACCACATTGGTTCCATGCACTTGTAATCACAAGATTAGACTACTGTAGTACTCTCTATGTGGGACTGCCTTTGAAGTTAATGCAGAGGCTCCATCTAGTGAAGAATACAGCAGCCAGATTGATTATGGGTATAAAAAGAAACCAACATATTACCCCAACTCTGGCTGCACTCCACTGGCTGGTAATCCAATTCCGCATTGACTTCAAGGTTCTTATGTTGACATACAAAGCGCTAAACAGTTTGGGGCCTTGTCATCTGTCAGAACAGCTCCTGCCACAGAGTACTGCCTGCAACACTCGCTCCTCTCAGGCGGGCTACTTGGAGGTGCCGACCTCAAGGGAAACTCGAAAAACTGCTACTAGGAACCAAGCTTTCTCTGTGATCACATCCTGGCTGTGGAACCAGCTGCTCCCTGAGATTGGTTTGTCCCCAACATTGTGTGTGTGTTGTGTCGTTACAGTCGTGACCGACTCTTTGTGGCCCCATGTCCATGGAGTTTTCTTTGCAGGAATACTGGAGTGGCTTGCCAATTCCTACTCCAGGCACCTACAGCACCTGGTATTCCCTGGTGGTCACCCATCCAAGTACTAACCAGGGCTGACCCTGCTTAGCTTCCGAAATCAGGCAAGATCAGATGTGCTTAGGGAATCTAGGCAGCTGTTTTTAGAAAAACAGCTTAAAAGCTGGCTGTATAGATGTGCTTTCCCTGACCACTGTTTGTCATGTCACCCATCTTGCTGATCTGCTTTATATTTTAATCCGCCTTTGTTTTTCTATGTATTTTATTTATTTATTTATTTTGCTTCATTGTCAGATTTAATTATGTTAAAATTATTCATTGTATTGTTTATGTTCTAATTTTTGTAAATTGCCCAGAGTGACCATTGGCCAGATGGTGTGGTATAAAAATTGAATCAAATAAATAAATAAATAAATAAACAAACAAATAAATAAATAAATAAATAAATGCTTCAATGGGGCTACTGTAGTGCAGTTTGCCACACTAATAAACAGTATTTTGGTTTTAGTGGCAGTACACCTATAACCTTAACACCACTTTGTCACATTTTGGACTTTTGTTTACATAAGGTTTTCAGTTGGATTTCAAATCTATGCTGAAAATAGATTGCATTCTCATAAAATGAATGTTTGCTTTTAAAATGCATCCTTCTTACTTTACAGTTGGATGCTTATATGGTGTAATGTGTGCATCAGCCATATATAGATATGTCATTTCACACACACACACACACACACACACACACACACACACACACACACACACACACACACACACACACACACACACACACACACACACACACACACCTCACTCCAGTGGAGCTCTGACTTTACATTTTTGGTTGTACTATTAAGCCAGTTTATCAAATCTGACCATACTAGATATTCTTAGGGATTATGGCATGTTACTCCCAGTATGGAATACCAGGACAAAATCAACATGAGCTTTTAACTGATTGTGCATGCTGTTCAAAAGTTGTCCTTAAATTGCAAATGTGGATAATACAAAAATTGTGGATCTGCCTCCTTTCAATTTGGCAAGTTTGAATCACTCTGAATTATATATAGGGATGTATTTTTCTCAGCTTTTTACTCTCAGCAAGAAATCAAGGGGGTTGATTTTTTTCTCTTCAGATATATTTTTCTGTAGGAAGTATTTTTCCTTGCAATAAATCTCATGTGAAATCTCATGTTGTTTATTTTTTGACTATTTTGTGCTTTTTTTATCCCTGGAAGGAAAAAGAATCTGCTCAGATCTATGACAATCACTGCATAAAATGGCATCCTTCCTGTGAACAATTGCCTAGAAAGGAATTCTGCGTAAAACACACCACCATTTCTTCTGCAAAAGAGCAGGAAAAATGAGACCAGAGTAGGGATGGGCACCAAACAAAAAATGAAACACTGAGTCACTGGTTTGTTAGATAACAAAATGAAACAAAATGAAACAAACTGGGAAGGAGTGTTTTGTTAGTAATGAAATGAACTGGCTTTTTTGTTGTTTAAAATGAACTGATTCGTTTCTCTGCAAAAAGGCTCCACTGGGTCCTAGAAGCACCAAATTTGGTGGGTAGCTTCTTTGTATGATCCCTTTTAATCCTTCCAAATTTGGAGAGATTTGGGGTTCAGGGGGTGAGTTATTCAACTTCAAATTGGATGCCCCCAGGGGAAAAAAACATTTCTGATTGCAATGTTATGTGCTTGAAAATAGTGATTCTAGGCAGCTAGCAGCATGGAAATTACAGTGGAGCTTCCTCAAGCTCTCCCCTTTAAGCACCCCCAATTTGGAGAGTTTTGGTCTATGGGGGAAAAGTTATTCAACTCTAAAGGGGCTGCCATAGGAGAGCATTTTAATGTGCTGTTTCTTTGGTTTTTTGGTGGGTGGTGGTTTCTAACTTCCTGCTGGGGCTAGGGTATATAAGAGGCTGGCTGGTTTCAATTTCTTTCTCATCTGAGGAGTGAGTGAGAGGAGTCTGATGGCTCTGGCAGTGCTGCTAACTTGCTGTTTTACACTTGGCTAGGTTCACTTCTGCTATCCCTGTGTGCTCAAAGATACTTTGTGTGTTGTGTGAGTGGACAAAGAGAGTGGTTTGTGTGTGTGTAGAAGAGAGCGCCCTTCCCTCTCTCTCCCTCCCTCCCCCCCTCTCTCTCTCCCTCCCTCCCTCCCTCCCTCTCTCTCTGTGTGTGTGTGTGTGTGTGTGTGTGTGTGTGTGTGTGTGTGTGTGTGTGTGTGTGTGTGTGTGTGTGTCTGTGTCTGTCTGTCTGTGTGTCTGTGTGTCTGTGTGTCTGTGCTTGGAGAGGCACTGCTTTTCTGTTCTTTTTGGGAGGGTTTTATTAGGGGAGGGATTTGGGGCAGGATTTCTTTATTATATTATATTATATTATATTATATTATATTATATTATATTATATTATATTATATTATATTATATTATAATCTTTCCCCCTTCCTCTCCCTTGAATCTACATTCCTTCCCCCTCACACATTGTTATTCCCACCACCTACCAGTAATCAGTTCCCCCAATCTTCATACCCCCATGTTGTTTTTGTACATTAGTGTATTGTACAAATAAAGAGAAGAACAATGAAGAAAACTCCTATCAAAATTAGGAGAACTTTATTTCCTGCTGGAGGAGACAGCAGAAGGGCCACTAAGTGAGGCAGGCAAAGGCCCATCAGGCAGTGCCACAAGCCAAGCCACTGAGCCTGAACCTAGGGAATTCAGGCAGCAGCATTCTGTTTGTGGACAGGTACAGGAGTGCCTGGAGTTGGTCTCAGGATTGGACACAGGAGATGATCATCAGCAGCAACTGGAAGAGGAGAAGGAAAGCATGCCCTCCCTCTCTGCTCCTTCCGCCAGTGTCAGCAGCACCCCCCAGTCATCCCAGGGTGGCAGTGGCATTGGGACTGGCAGCCAGCCTAAACAGCTACAGGCAGAAGCAAGTCTCTGGGCTTCTTGTGGGATCATTTCTCATGCAATGCCCTGGACATAGAGGTGTCTTTCATACATTGGACATTCAGTGGAGTTCCATTCACACTCTCTCTTCATACCTGAGGGTCATCTGGCCCAAACCTGATGTTTAATTCTTGCCTGTCTGTCTGCCTGCCTGCCTGCCTGCCTGCCTGCCTGCCTGCCTGCCTGCCTGCCTGCCTGCCTGTCTTATTGGTGGAGTGTAATTCTAATACAGCCCAATGTGCCTTGGTGGGCTTAAAGGGAAGAGCTTGAGGAAGCTCCATAGTAATTTCCATGCTGCTAGATGCCTGGGATCAGTATTTTCAAATACTTTAAATTACAATTTTTCCCTATGGGCACCTCCTTTGGAGTTGAATAACTTGGCACCATGTACCCCAAGCCTCTCCAAATTAGGGGTGCTTTCCAGAATGGGAAAATCTTTGATGCTCTTCACAATTCTATATCTTATCTCCAAATATCATATAGTTATGTGAAAACCAGCTGAACATTCAATCAGCAGTTTGGCTTCCCTATACAAATGACTTAAAGGTGGCTAAATTCATTTTTTTTCCAACTTCACTTTTGATTTAGGATCAAGATTGGTTTAATTTTGGTCCAGGTCAATTTAATGTGAATATGAATTGTTGAATGTGTCCCAAACTGAATAGGGGAGCAGGGGCTTGTGCAGACCTGATTTTTTTCTCTACAGAGATTTGCCTAATAAAAATAAATGATGGCTCATCTTTGGTGGTATCCACCAAGAATGTTCCCCTCTCTTTAGTCTTAATTCATGACTACAAAGACTTAGTAATTGGAATGGCACATATAACATCCAGAGCATCAAGCTCTCTTTCAAGAATCAGAAGAAAACAAATTGCTTGTAGAAATGGGGAAAAATTCAGTGGGGAAACACTCTTCAACAAAGGCACATCAAATAATGGATCTACTCTTGACATAAAACACTAGATAGGTGTTTCTGATAAAGAGCAAAGAAACAAACTTGACAGGCTGAATATTTCTTGCAGGACCTGCAGAAGATACAAATTGCTTGATGTTATTTATGTGGACAACAGATAGACAAGCCAGCATTTGATTTCAGTAGAAAATAAGCCTGGAAACAAAAGAAGGTGATTCAAAAAGCTGAAATGGGAGAGGATCAAAAGAGTGGAAGGACAAAGATTGACAATGAAACATGGAGAATCATGTCTACTTTTGCCCAACACACTGCACAAAGAATAATTTATATTGTTGTATTTTATATATATATCAATTTTTTGTTTGTGATTTCTGTTTTTATTCCTTGTATATGCTAATGTATTTTTGTCACCACCTTGAGTTGCTATCACAAGCAGGCGGTATACAAATCATAAAACAAAAACTAAACTAAACTTTCTTTTGACAAATGGTCTGATTATTAAGTGTTGCCATGTCTCACATACACCTGTAATATTGGGGACTAGACATGGGCACGACTTGGCGAAATTGTCATTTCCGTTTTCGGATATCGTTTCCTTTACGTAACGGAAACGGTAACGACAATTAAGCTGTCAGAACTCGAACTCGAACTGAAAAAAAGAAAAATTGGGTCTGATTTGTCATTGTCGTTCCTGGCATCGCGCAGCAATCGCGTGATGCCAAGTGGCACAGAAAAAAAGTTTTAGAAATAAAAAAATAAAAACCCGATTCCCGGCCAAAAAAGCAGGTGAAAATATGCCTGCCTGAGGGTACCTAACAGAGGGGTGGTTTCTGGGGGGGGTGTCCCCAGCCTTCCCCCCCTCCTGTCCTGGGCTGCTGGTACCGGACTGGGAGGGGGCATCCTCGGCGTCTCCATTTGCCATGCGGTGCGGGGGGATCCAAAATGGCATCCACAATATTTTTTTTGAAATCGTGGTCCAAAAAACCACCAAAGCACCACAGAAACATGTGAAAATTAGCTACTTTAAAGACTTGAATTTTTACAGTAGCAGCAGTGGGTATTTTATAGCAGTAAAAGATCGCACTGTTTTTATTTTATTTTATTTTTATTTTTATTTTTTTACACCTGTGCAATGATGGGCTGGCCATGGGATGGGACCATGCAAATTTTTGGACCCATTCTACCAATCGCATGGCCAGGTTTTGACTGACACTTCTGGATGTGCAAGAGGGCATAAAAAGCCCAGGCACTCCCAGAAGAGCCGCAGTCCGGGCTTGGATGTGGGTGGGAGAGAGCTGTGTGTAGCTGGCTGCTGTGCTAGACTAGTTTTGATTTCGCGGAGCCTTTAGATTTCAGTTAGGCAGGCAGGGAGGGAATTGGTTCAATTGAATTTTTAGGAAATAATAATAATTCCTTTCATTATCTGTCTGCTGTGGGGAATAGCAACACAGTTTATTCTTTTTTATTCTCCTGCAGTTTGTTAGGATTTCTTTTCTGATAGTGCTTCAAAGGGGGGGAGGTTTGAGTGGGAGGGGAGTTGTGGATTTATTTTAAAAATTTCATTTGCTTGGTGGCAAGCCAAGGTCCTTTCATACCCTGCCTGCAGCTCTGCTGTGGGTGCACTGCCCACTTTGTTTGCAAAAATTGCAATTGCTTTATTCGATGCAGTCTTGTGCAGCAAGTCAGTTTAAAGTGTTTTCCGCCTGCTCTGGGTCATTGCGGGACCTGCGCCCGCTGCCCGTGTGCCCGCGTGCCCACCCCTCCCCCTGCCGCTGATACCCATGCCCCCTGCCACCCCGCCTGCCACCTAGGGCGCAAAAACACCTAGCGCTAGCGGGACGCCACTCGCTGGGACGTCAAATCACGCGAAATCACAGTGGCGGTAACGACAAACGACAAATGACATGACGAAATGACAAATTTTTAAAAAATTTCATGAAAAACAGAAACGACCCGAAACAGACCCGTCCCTAAAAACGACAACTCAAAAAAAAATTTCTGGTCGTGCCCATCTCTATTGGGGACTGTATTTCCTCCTTGGGTCTCCAGGTGAAGAAACACATCTCTGGGTGAGATGAGCAAGAGGAAGAGGAAGTTTTACTTTTGTGTTAGACACCTCTTTAAATCCTGGTGTTCAGAGAGTGTCCAGAAGCACTGACTCATAACAAAGACATGGATGCTGTGCTTGTTTCTCTCTTAATTTTGTCTGCCTGCCTGATCTCTGTTACAGCATATGCGCCTGCTCCGTGATGTCACAAGGATCCACATATTGGTATGGTCCTAAAATCTCTGAGAATGGGATGCTGCCAATCTGGAGACAGAGGAATGAGATGAAAGTCCCTTAAGATGACTATTGTGTTGGAATTTCATTTATATGTGCATTTTTATGGCATTCATGTTTATTTGTATGCTAATTTTGAATTTTGTTCTTGTGGAAGACCTGCAAAACAGGTGTCTTTCTGTTCCCCCTGTGCTTGGTCTGCTATCTAATTAGTTTTTTTTTAATTGTCTAAATGCTTAGAACATCTGCTATGCACTCCAACTCACTGAAACTGTTTAGTTTAAATGGTCAAATATGTTGCTACCAACTGCAATCAGAGAAAGAAAATACTGTATTACTTTTTTTAGCATATCCCAAAGTACACTGAAGCTGGTGATTGCATTCATTGCTCCACTGAGCAAGAAGATGGCCATCTTACTGTGTCATAGGGTAAATATCTCCTTCATGTGGATGGCTCTCCAGTCCCAATCTGATGTAAGTATAAAGAACTATAAGGACCAAGTATGGGGCCCTTAAATTTCCCCATCCTCTTTGAGTATCCAGACTGCTGATTCAACAGGTGTCCAGATCTTCTGGCCACTGTCTTCTACATATGCATGAAGTAATCTTTAATTCTGTTCAAATTATTTTTGAAAGTCTTATTTTGGATCTCATGTAACAAATATTTACAAATGTTTTCATGCTGAAGAAGAAAGTCTATCCCAAGAGGTCAAAATTGTACCCCCAAAATACTACAATGTCTTATCCCTCAATACTATTAAAAGGGCAAACTGTTCCTCCATCATTCTTAGCAGTAGCAAAAATATAGTATGTTTGTGCGAAACATTTTTCATTTTGTGCAAACTGTGTCTTGCATAAAACACAATTTTGTGCAAAAAATTACTTTCAAATCTGTTTTGCAATTTTTTAAAAAACATGAAAAATACAGAAAAGCTATTGTGCATCAACAAATGGTGGAATCATTTTTGTTGTTGCTGTTGTTGCTCTTAACAGTGATTTAAAAATAAGTAAACCTTTCCATGTGCATATAAGATAGCTCATGCCATTTCAGGCAACTCTTTTTGTATCATACAGTGACACATCAGCCCCAGAAAATCCCACAGAACCTGGATGTTAGATACAAGGAAACAGATTCTTTAAAAGTACAAACTCCCTCTTGTAATTCTGTCAAGTACAGTGGTACCTCAGTTTAAGTAATTCATTCATTCTATAGGCTGTTTTGTACTGTGAAAAATTCTTAAATTGAAAAGTGGTTTCCCATAGGAATGCATTGAAAACAATTAATTCATTCTAGAGGTTAGTAAAAAGGCAAACAGGGGCATTTCACTGAAAATTTTCTTAAATTGAGGCATCCCCATTCTTTGTTGTCATGTGAACATCACACATCAACTTTCAATGCCTTGTGAAATAAAACTTAAAACACAGCATTCAATTGAAAAATGTTCAAAAACTGAGGCATCCCAATTTCTAATAGTTTCTTTTCTTAAACATAGGTTTTCTTTAACTGAGGCATTCTTTAACCGAGGTATCATTGTACACATAACAAAGCAGTAACCCAACATTTTGCATAATTTGTGTTATTGGCCTGTTGTTGCTGTTGCTGTAGTTATATGTCAACAATCACGCTGATTCATGGAGTCCCAGTGAATGAATGATCTACAAAATATCATGTCCTCAATTTCCCTTTTTGGCTCTTATAAATGTAAGCTTGTGGCTTCTAGTAGGGAGTCAATTCATCTCGTATTTGGCCTTCCTCTTTTCCTGGTGCATTCAACCTTTCCCAGCATTATTTTCTTCTCCAGCAAATTCTGTCTTCTCACAATGTGTCCCAAAATTGCTGCACTTTCCATTTGGGTTGATGATTGAACCAAGGTATATCAAATCCAAATGAAATTCTGTTAAGCAAATTTTCCTTTATACAAATTTCCCATAGGAATGCATTGAAAACAGAGTAATCCCTAATTGTGACCATTTTTATGCTGTACGGATTCACCCCATAGGCAATTCTGTTAAACAAATTTCCCCTATCTCTGGAATTTTTTATGTTGTACAGATTATATGTTATACAAACTGTTTGTTATACAAGGGTCCACTGTATTGTTAACTAAAAATTAATAATTATTTACCCTGTTTTGATTAACTTGCAGAGATAGACTCTTCTTACACAACACAAAATGAATAATTTTGCTTAATTTGTACCAAAAGTCCTTCTCCCCTTTTTTTGTGAGTGTCACAAAACACCTTACCCTGTCATTGGACCCAGAAAGTAACATCCACAGATAAATAATTAGCAGTAAGTAAATAATTAGCAGTAAGTATTTACATCCATAATATCAATACAATCTAGTCCACTGCAGCCATTTCTTAAATTAGCATGACACATACTTGATGGATGACTCAAATACTAACTGGCATGATGGCAGACAAGCATAGGTGAGAGAACTGAAAATGCAAATAGCTTCTCAAGGCATCTGTGTAAAAAAGATCATTGCTGTTTTTAAATTTTGCACCAAGCTGTCACTAAGAACTTTGTGGACTGTTTAAGCTAGTCATAAACATAGAATGAACAAGAATCTCTGATACTGGGAGATTTCAAGTTATGCAGTCAAAGCACAGGAGCAGAGCAGGGGAAAGACGGAAAGTCAAGCAATCAGTCTTAAGCAGAATGTTTCACCTGAGTTCATTCAAATTATCAGATAGCTCTAAGGAAAGGAACCACAGCAATGCCTCTGATGTAAAATGTCAGTCTCTCAGGTGAATAGTTTTTTTTACAGATGTTACAGATGCACATTGAGCTATCATTGTCAAGGATGGACCCATGAACAGAATATTACAGGTACATTTTTCAATATGTTGCAATCTAAGAGTCGCCTGTAAGGCTACGGTCTCCAGTTGTCATTGAATAAGAAGCCAGGTCTGAACACAGAGTCCAGATTTCTGCTAGTATTTCCCCAAATAACTTTCTGTATCCCTCTGTTGAATGACAGAAGGCACAAGGGAGCTTCCTGCACATGCTGATCTGGTATACCAAAAAGAGTATGTCGAGTGAGTAAAGGTGAGAACTTGAGAACTCTATTCTTGTTGAACAAAAATCCTCCCCCACCCAATAATTTCCCAGCCAAAATAACCAGGCTGACTATTATATTCTGAAAGCTGAAGTCCAAAGAGTAGGTTTCCCAAGTTCTGAGGAAATGTTATTTCCATAATACAGCAATATGATATTGCAGGAAATTAAGTTCATAAATATAAATCTACTGAGTATAACTTCTAGAACTAGTAATCAGCCAGTAGCTCTGTATGATGTCCTAACATAACTGAGTCCTCTTTTCATCATTTCCTAACTAGCAATCTTTTAGCATCAGCTCCAAATTTTCTTGGACATCCTTCTCCTGGGAGCAGGAAGATTTGTTGATTGGTCAGCGAATGAGTGCTAGCATGCCTCCCATTCCAGAATTTATTAGGTATGAATGCAGAGTAAATCCGGCAACACTGATTTCAGCACCATTTCTCATTTTACTAATCATGACAGGTATCCTGTTGCATAGTTATGCCAGCAGAGCAGAACTGGCATCAGCAGAAGTGGCAGATAGCTGCTTATTACACTGCTTTAATCTCAGGCAATGAGATCCAGTCATGTACATCCTAAAATCAAAGCTAGGATGCTTTGATTAATGGTAGTCTGCCACTGCTAGTGACACCATTCCTGGGTGCTGGCAGAACTATGCAACAGGATTTATTTATTTATTTCATTTATTTACTTATTTTATTTTTACCCCACCTTTTTTCATGGAAAGGGCCCTAGGCAACATGCAACACTGAAGGACAATGTATAAAGTTGAAGAATTCATATGGGCATTCCATTTGCAAAGTTGAAGGTTAAAAAAAAGAATCATAGCCCCAACAAGGTACATATTATGTACTTCTCCAATACAGCAACATTGGCCAGTATCCGGCTCAACAATTTCATGCACAGAGCTCCATTTGCAAAAGCTGCCACGGTTATCTTACAAGGTGCCCATTGTGTGCCTGGTCACATGTGACCAGAAACTCATCAGCTACCCATGGTAGCTTCCATAACTAGAGTTTCATGTAAATGCAAACACTGAGCAGGATTGTGGCTATTGTTGCAAATATATTTGCCTATGTGTTTTCTTAAATTCACATTTTTTTGCAAACAATTTCACTAAAATTATGCATGTTTATTTGAAATTCTTGAAAAAAATGCAAATATCAGCCAATTCATCCATAAATTGGGGAGGTATGTAAGAAATATAACTGCTGTTGAAACTTCTCACTCTCTCTACCTCCCAGGACAGTCAATGTTTGGCCCCTAAACCTTAAATGAGTATATTTCATGTAATACTTCAAAGGGGATTGTAGAAATGGAAGAGAATGATAAAATGGCACAGCTGGCTAATATTGCCCCATGAGATCTAATGTTGCATTTTCTATTTGAGCTTTTTAAAAAACTTCTGTGCTAATATGTAACATTTTGAGCTAATAAATCAATGTGATTTGATTCAAAAATGTGTAAAGAGCAAAAAGTAGTACGTACTAGCAAGCAACAACAACAACAGTAATAACAATTTGTTCATTCAAACACATTCAGGTATGGAATTTGTTTAGTAATTGAAAAAAAAATCAATAAAATGCCATCTCCACAGTTGTGAATTGAAATTAAATGCCAAAACTGTCACAGTGTGAGCGTGAATTGAAAAGCACATCTCTAGTTCCTCACCATAAATAGGTTTGTAGATTATGAGCAATATGAAAAGAGATGAGTGATGTGGGTAGATGCTTCTGTTAGTATCATGATGGTCTTAATGAGCCATCATTGCAGTGATGCAGTGTACAATTCAGAATAATGTAGCATTAGCTGATGAGTGCTAATTAATATTCCACTAGGATCTCAAATTTCACAGTTAATTGCTCATATGTTCTTTACAAATATGTTAAATGTATCTGTTCAGTTATATTTCTTATACACTACATTTAACATCATTCAACATTTGCAAAGTGAAAGTTAATCAGATCAATTGCTCTTCAGTGCCCAAATATAGCAGGCTAGATTTCTTGTTAGCACAACTATTGAAAGGTGTAGCAAATCATGGCAGCAAGTTCCCATTGCTTGATATTTCAGATCAAAAATCTGAGACCAGAGATAGGCCCTTGTAATGTCACAGGGGGTGGGCCAGTGTGATGTCACAGGAGGAAGTCCTTTCTATAACAACTACAAAATAATCTCTTTGGGACCCTTGAAAATACCTAACTGAAAGCTTATGCCCATCTCTACTAAGGAGCAGATCCAGTCAAACATGGTTGAGACCCCATTGGGGGTCGAGCCTGGACTTTGGAATCAGGGCGGTGCTGTAATATTTGTGACAATCAGGTCCGGCACCTTAGCTACCTTCAATGCCAAGTGCCTCCACAACACAGTAACCTCTCATTAACCATTAGAGCCTCGATTTCCTGGCCTCCTTCCCCCCAACTCCCAGGTGGTTTACATCTCTCCTGGTGTTTCGCCCGTTTTGTTATTTATTGTTCATTTGATAGTTAAGATTCGTTTGTTAGTTAAGATTTGTTTACCATTTTTATTATTATTATTTCCCATTGTTTGCTCATAGTTGTTATTTGCTTGTAACTTATTTATTGTATTACTTGTTATTTGTAGGAGTATTTATATTAATTAGGCTGAATTGGTTTTTTTTTCTTTTTTTTTTTCCCTTTTCCCTCGCCATGTTTGCAGGGACTCATATACCAACTGTGACGGGCCGTGGGCGGTACGCTTGTAGCCGGGGGGTTCGTCAGATCAGAAGAACCCGGGTCAGGCATCTTGTGCCTGTCCCGCGTTCTGACCCCTCGGCTCTCTGCCACGTGTCCGGGAGTCACTTCTCCAGCGCCTCCAGCCTTTCCTGCATTCTGCTGAATGCCAGGTCAGTCCATAATAAAATCCCCATCATATATGATACCATCCAAGATGGGCGGGCTGACCTGGCTCTCATCACCGAGACCTGGGTGGGTGCAGAGGGGGGGGCTTCCCTCTCCCTGTTGTGCCCGCCCGGGTATCTGGTCCAGGGTGTGGGAAGGCTGGAGGGTCAGAAGGGAGGTGGGGTCGCCATCGTTCATCGGGACTCTTTTTATGTCTGCAGGGCCTCGTCTTTGGTTAGCCAGGGGTTAGAGTGCCTTCACCTGTTGGTGGGACAGCGGGACAGATTTGGCATTGTGCTGGGTTACCGTGCTCCCCGCAACCCAGCTCAATCCCTCTCGGAGCTCTCCGAGTTCATCGGGGCTGCACTATTGAAGTCCCCGCCTTTTGGTTGCGGGTGACTTCAATGTGCATGCCGGGCGGTGAGCTCTCTGGGGCAGCTCTCGAGTTCATGGAATCCATGGCTTCCATGGGTCTGTCCCAGCATGTTGTATGCCCCACCCACAGGTCTGGCCACACCCTGGATCTGGTCTTTTCCTCCATGTCGGGAGAGTCTGGAGGTTGGGGGCATTGTCCCCGTCCTATGTCATGGTCAGACCACCACCTGCTTACTTTCCCTTTGGCGATTCCGGCCCCTCCTCGCGGGGACCATCGGCCTCCTGTTTTGGCCCGCCCCCGAAGACTCATGGACCCTTATCGGTTCCAGGGGGTCTTTGGGGCGCTTCCTGGAGAACTGACTGGTGCGCCGGCCGAGGTTGTGGCCAACCATTGGTTTGATACAGCTGCCCAGACCATAAAAGCGTCTTCTCCGGTGTCGAGCTCGGCCCTCGCCATGGTTTACGACTGAGCTCCGAGCGATGAAGCAGGTGCGGAGAAGACTAGAGCGCAGCTGGAGAAGAACCCGGACGGTTATTAGTAAGGCTGCTGTTGTTTCCCAGACTAGGCGCTATTCCAACGCGATCAGGGAGGCCCAAAGATCTTTTGTCTCCCTGAGAATTGGTGAGGCCTCGAACCGCCAAGCGGAGCTCTTCCGTGTGGTTCAGGACCTCACCAATCCCAGTCTGGCTAGGCCTCCTCCTACTGAGTTCAGTAGTGAGAATTTTGCAGCCTTTTTTTTGTTCTAAAATAGAGGCCATCCGGGCCGGCTTCGAATCGCCTCGGTTGGATGTGCTTGGGCCTGTTTCCGCTGTCGAGGCCTCCAAGGCTATGGCTCACTGCCGACCGGCGTCCACCCCTTTCGATCCCTGCCCAGCCTGGCTTATTAAATCTGCCAGCAGGACCATGGCTGAATGGGCCTCGGCTATTGCTACCGCCTCCTTCAGCGAGGGGGTTTTTCCCTCCCGTCTGAAGGAGACGGTGGTAAAGCCCATTCTTAAAAAACCTGGCCTCCCTTCGGACGATTTAACCAACTATCGTCCAATTGCCAATGTCCCGTTCATGGGCAAGGTGATCGAGAGGGTGGCGGCGGTTAATTGCAGTCATACCTGGAGGATCGGCAGTGCCTCGATCCTTGCCAGTCCGGGTTCAGGCCTCGTCGGGGGACCGAAACAGCTTTGGTCGCGCTGCAAGACGACCTAATCCGGGCGGCCGACAGGGGTTGCTCTACCCTGTTGGTTCTCCTGGATTTGTCAGCGGCCTTTGATACCGTCGACCACGGTATCCTGTTGGATCGGCTCTCCGAGGTTGGTATCGGGGGCACTGCTTGCAGCTGGCTCCGATCCTTCCTGGAGGACCGTCCACAGTACGTTCTGCATGGGGGGGAGTTGTCGGCTCCTTGGATACTCCCTTGTGGGGTTCCACAGGGGTCGTCGCTGTCCCCGATGCTGTTCAACATCTACGTAAGGCCGTTGGCTGGGGTCGTTAGGAGATTTGGAGTCTGCTGTCATCAGTACGCTGATGACACGCAGCTCTATCTCTCCTTTTCCACCTCTGCAGTGGAAGCTGTGAGGATCCTTGATGAGTGCCTGGGCGCGGTTCTGACTTGGACCGGGGCGAACAGGCTTAGGCTCAACCCCGAGAAGACGGAGGTTATGTTCTTGGGAGCTCACCATCTGGGTACGGTGGCCCTCTTCCACAGCTGGGGGGGGGTTTCCCTCCAGCCTGTGGAGAGGGTGCGGAATCTGGGCGTGGTCCTGGACCCGGCGCTAACCATGGAGGCCCAGGTGGCGTCGGTGACCAGGGCCGCTTATTTCCATCTTCGCCAGATCGCCCAGATCCGCCCGTACCTGGATGTTGACTCTCTGAGAACAGTGGTCCAAGCACTGGTGATCTCGAGACTGGACTACTGTAACGGGCTCTACATGGGGTTGCCCTTGACTCTTCTCCGGCGTCTGCAGTGGGTACAAAACGCGGCAGCCAGGCTGGTGGTTGGTGTGCGTCGTTATGACCATATCACCCCAGTCCTGGCTCGCCTGCATTGGTTGCCCGTTGCAGCCCGGATTAGATTCAAGGTCTTGGTTTTAGTTTATAAAACCCTCCATGGCTTGGGACCGGAATACCTGTCAGAGCGTATCGTCCAGCGATCCATCTCGGCCCGCCCAGTTCGGCAGGTGCGAGCGCACTCGCTCCGGGTTGCCACTCCTCGAGAGGCCCGGAAGTCGGTCACCCGGAACCGGGCCTTCTCTGTGGCAGCCCCATCCATATGGAATGCCATCCCTAGCGAAGTGCGCTCTGCAGAGTCCCTGCAGGCCTTTCGAAAATCCTTAAAGACCTTTCTATTTCGAGAGGCCTTTGGCGAATTTTAATTTTTTTTTTTTTGCCCTTTCCGCCATCGCTATTACTATTGGTAGTAGTAGTATGACCATTGTGCCTCCAATTTTATATATCAAGACTTATGTCTTAGACATGTTGGGATGCATTTGGAGGTCTTAGGAGTTTAGGAGTTTAGGATCCTAGGAGGATATATGTTTTAATTTATTATACTAGTGATTTGTGTTCTGTTGTTTTGTGATATTTGTTGTTAGCCGCTTAGAGTCCTCTGCTGGAGATAAGCGGGATATAAATATAATAATAAATAAATAAATAAATAAATAAATAAACCTTGCCCCTCGGCAGTGGTGGCAGTGAAGAATTTTCTTCCTCTTCTCTGATACCATAGTATCTGCACAAAACCACCCAGTGGGGCTCTTTTGGGTGGTCATTTGTTACATAAATGCCACAAAAAGATGTTAACCATTCAGTGTCCCACTCTGTACTCTGTAGAGAAAGTCACTTGGATCCACTCTGACTTAGATACTGTTGTTAAGTTGGATCCCTCCTTGTCCTATGCTAATGGATATATTTCAATTGGTGCACCCTGAGGATGTGGATAGACTCTTTGGACAGGTGAAAGCCACCTTATGTAGACTGGACCCATGCCCTTTTGGCTTATAAAAGCAGCTGGGGGGGTAGCAGAGTAAGTAAGAAGAGTGGTGAATGCACTCCTTATAACATGGTAATGTACCCAAATGCTTAAAGGAGGCAGTAGTAAGGCCTCTGTAAAAACAAACCAACCAACCACCAATTTGAGCCCCAAGTAAATAATTAATAACAATTATTAATGATCATAATTGGTCAGTTTCTGATATTCATTGAGGGGGAGGTCTTGGAATATGTTGAGGTATCTCAAGCTCCAGAGGCTCGTGGACAAAGCAAATTATCTAGTCCATTTCAATCTTGCTTCAGGTCAAGCGATGAACTTGACATGGCTATGGTCACCTTGGGGGATGACTTGCACTGCAAATTAGACAGAGGTGTGTGTCCTCTGTACATTCTGATGGACCTCTTAAAAGCTTTCATTACTAAATAGACCATAATATCTTTTTTGAGGCACCTTTCTGGAACAGGTCTTGGAGGTACGATTTTAGAGTGGTTCAGATCCTTCCTGGATGGTCCAACCTGAGCTCCACCTTGCCACCTCTTTAGAATCCTTCAAAAGACAGCTTAAAACATGGCTATTTCACCATGCCTTCCCGGTGTAGCTGAGATTATGACACATGCTCAGCCTTGCTATTTTTCCTACCACCTAAATCAAAATTTAACTTAATTTTGAAATTGTGATGTTGCTGATGTATTTTAATATTATTGTTAACTTTTTTTCTTTTCTCATTGTTTGACTCAGCTGCTTGTTGTGTTGATTATGTTTCTATGATCTAGATCAGTGTTTTTCAACCTTTCTTGGGCAAAGGCACACTTGTTTCATGAAAAAAATCACGAGGCACACCACCATTAGAAAATGTTAAAAAAATTAACTCTGTGCCTATATCAGTCTCTAAAAGGTTCGCCATTGCTGGTGTAGGGAGAAGCAGGACAGAGGGGCCACAGATTGAGGCAGCCCGCTCTCTAGCACCCAGTTCCCACTTACCTGTGTTGTTTTTTTAAAGACATTTTGCCCTGCATGGACTTCTGTGTCCAGTGGAGACCTGAGAAGGGGCACTGACTCTCCAGGAACACAAATAAGACCCAAAAGCCCATCTTGCTCTCCACACTGTGGCCAAGGCAGATGCCTTCAGCAAGTCCAGCGACAGGAGGGGAGGAGGATGAAGGAAGGCAGGAAGGAAAGAAGGCAGAAAGTGTTCTGCTTGTATACCGCCCCATACCACTTCAAGGAGTCTCTGGGCGGTTTACAGTTTTAATTACAGTAGGCAGGCTGCTACACATACACATATGCAGGCTAGAAATGAGCACGTTTCTATGAAGAGGGGAAAGGGTACGAATGGAAAGAGAGAGGTGGGGGAAAAAAGAAAGAAAAGACAGAGAGAGAGAAGAGGGTGACCCAAAACAGAAAGAAAGGGCCAAGACTTCAAGGAACCCATCGCGGGGCCCCTCAGAGATGGCTCTTCCCCTCCCGGACCCTAAAGGCTGGCCGTCCGGCCGTCCAGCCATGCCAGTAGCCCCCCCACCCGCCTCCTCAGCCCAGGCCCGGCGGAGGCCTCCTCCATCCCCTCCTTCTCGCAGCCCTGCCGCGGTGCTCGTGGGGCAGTCGGGCAGCCCTCCTCCCCTTCCCCTCACCTGGTGGTTTGTTCTGGGCTGGGGCTCCCGGGTCGGCTCGTGTTGGCAGGTGGGCTGTTGGGCGGCTCAGTCCATTGGTAGCTCCCAGGAAAGGGGTGGTGGTGGTCCAGGGTAAAAAAAGGAGGGGGGAGAGGGAAGCGAGCGAGTCGCGGCGGCGGCGGCAGGCACAGGGCAAACACTAAGAGAATGAGCGGGGCCAGGTCCGGCCAGGGAGGAAGTAACGCCAGTGCCGTGGGCCTTGGGGGGGAGGAGCCAAGCTGGCCCTTGGATGCTATTTATAGCGCCTATCAGCTGTGGGCCGCCCACTGGCCCTGGGTTGAATTTTTTTAGAATTTTTCAATTTTTCCTGCGGCACACCAGGCAACATCTCGCGGCACACTAGTGTGCCACGGAACAGTGGTTGAAAAACGCTGATCTAGATGTTCCTGGATGATAGTCCTAAAACAAATCAGGAGATAGGGATTCAGCCTGTGCTGGATTACACTCCCCTGAAAAGTCAATTTGTATCTTTAAATTGCTGTATTCCAGTCATAGAAATTGTCACACCAAGTTTCAGATGCTATATGAGAAAATGAGTGAGTGTGTGTTTCAGCTTTATGTACATGGGGTAATAATACTCAGCTTAAACCACCATTCTGGAAACCTTCTAAGACAGATTTATCCCATGTTTAGCAAATGTAGCCATTGAGGGAATGCCATAACTGGGTTTATGACAAAGACAGTAAGATATTCATAGTTGCATTTGTGTGAAGGGTAACGGGCAAATAGAAGGAAGTGGCACTGATTCACAAGCTAAAGAGGACACTCTTGCAGGAAGATGTATTTCTTGTTAGCACAGCAGGGAGGGAAGAAACAGCGCCAAGGAAAGCAATTTGGAAGAGAGGAGAAAGCTGAGGCGAGGAGCAGACTGTGAATTTGGCTTCTGAGGGTAAGATGGAAAGTGCTAATGGCTTATTATGCCTAGAGCAGGGAGAAATCATAAGCCCAAAGACATGGTTTTTAATAAGTTGGTGGTAAGAATATATGTGCATCCAAACCAAAGCACTGATTATGGAAATAGCTTTTGACGGGAAGGAGAATTTCATAGAGCCAAATGAATTTCATATTCAGAAAGAATTGCATGTTCTGGGTTTTGAATGAAGAAAAGTCTGATTTGGTGAAAACGAGAATGTCACAATGAAATAAATAGCTATGGACAGATCCCAAAGAAGAAATTGTCTTTTTAAAGAAATAAATATTTAGATAATGTAAATTGAAACTAGTTGATATTGAGATATTATAGGAACAGCCACCCTAAACCTAACCACCAGGGATGGGCACAAAACAGGAAAAAAATCATTATGTTATTTGTTATTCGTTTTGTTATGTAATGAAATGAATAACAAAAATTGTGATGAAATTGGACCGAACTGAACAGAACCACGAAAAAATAGGTTTGTTACATTTCATTTTCATTAATGGCGATGCGCAAGGAAATGAGCTGTTTTTAAATGTTAAAAAAGTCTTGAATATCCGTAAAAACCCAGCGATAATTATTTACTCTGCCTGATAATACCTACCAGGGGGTTGGGGTCCTTAAAACGTGCATTTATGTCTTTTCTCTGATCGCTGTGTTTTTTTTTTTCCTTTAAGGGGAGTTAGGGGACACTGACCCAAAATGGCTTCCAGATGCCTAATGTTGATTTCTTGGGTATTAAAATGCCCTGGACATCCGTAAAAATGCAGCGATAATTATTGGAAATTATTGCCTACCAGGGGGTTGCGGTCCTTAAAAGGTTTGTTTTTGTCTTTCTCCCATTGTGATGTATTTTTTTCTTTTCCCTTTAAGGATGACACAAAATGGATTCCAGCCACAAGATGGATGCAGGCCATGTGATGGGATCATATATGTTCTTGGATAATTTCAACCAATGGCATGCCCAGGTTGCAGACTGGGTAGGTGTGGCAGCCACAGAGGGCATAAAAAGCTTTGGCAGCCCCCGTCCTCCTTGCACTCTGTGGTGGGAGTTAGGGTGGGATTGCTGTTTCTGCGACTCGTTACTTTAGGCCAGGCAGGCAGGTGTGTGTCTCTGTGTTCCTGCTGGCTGCAGCCTGTCTCTTAGGGGAGAGAAAGAAGATATTTCTCTTGCAGCCTCCCTGTGTGCATGCATACTGTACCTCTTGGTGAGTACCCTCCCCTGCGTTTTACGCCCTGGGCAACGCCCGCCACTGCCTTTGCAGCCTCCCTGCATACCTGGTCTATACTGTGTCTCTGCGGGCATCATTTTTTTTTTTTTTTTTAGTGTTTTCCCTCTGGTCTGGGGCGTTGGGGGAAGTCCGTGCGTGGAAATGCTTTAAGTCGTGCAAAAAGCGGGTACAAATGAAAAAAAATGATTTTTTTTTTAAAATCATGAAAAACGAAAACGAACCGAAATGGACCTGCAATGAAAAATGAAAAACCAAAATGTCATTTTTTCAATTCGTGCCCATCTCTACTAACCACCACCACCTTTAAACTACAGGGCTGGAAAAGACCCTATGGATCATTAGGTCCAGCCCCTCTCAAGGAGGCAGAGTGGGGAATTGAACTCCCAGCCCCTGTCTTCACAGCCCGAGAACCAGGCTGCTGGACTCAAACCGGGAGGTAACAAGACATCCTTTTACCCAATCCCAAGTCCTGGAGGTAGCTGAGGATATATTAATGGCCTGCTTCACTAGTGAAACCCAAGAGCTTGTCACTTTGATAGGAAGCACTGGTTTCAATTTATGCCAGAGGTAAGTAAATTGTAGGCTCCAGGGACTCATGTTAGAGAACTATAGAGAATATAAAGGGCATTTTGAGTACCCCCCCCTCTCTTTGTATTGAAGGGGAGTGCAGCCCTTCAGAGTCTGAAGTTGTAGGTGTGTAGCCTCTGGCACCTGTTCAGATCACCATGGCAACTTCTGCAGTTAGTGCTGGAATAATTTGCCATAGCATCATCTCTTTGATGCCTTTCTCCAAGATTCTGGAAGTAACAGTAAATTGCAACTCTTCTTTTCATTAGCTGTATCTCACTGTCTCGTTGCGCCTCCTAGAGAGTTAAATATTCAACCCTCCTGTCTCCAACTCTTAATCCTTTCTAACCCTCAAACTGTTAAAACTTCTTTTTTTTTTTTGAGAAGGGGTTTAACCCTTCCTCTCTGGACCATGTGCTCAGGCCTTGAAACATGGTTTTCTGTCAACAAACCTAATAAGCTTTCTTACCGCCTGACTTTCTGCCTGGTTTGTTGCTCCAGGAAATAGAGTAACAAGATGAGTTGAAAAGTTTGCAGAAACACTGTTGTTAATTATCCTGCTAATTATTTCCTAACAGACTTGAATCAAACTTTAAAACGGTTAGAGCTCTGTGGACACACAGATCTTGAACAGAATTACTGGTGTCTAAATTTAAAGCTTGGAATGAGACAGAATACCAATTCCACAACAAACAGATGAATGAAACAAAACAAAACAAAACAAAACAAAACAATGAATCAATCCAGTTTCCCAAAAAGAAGGAAGCAGAGGTGGCCCATGGACCAAGCAGGGGGATTATGGCACCCTGAATTTTACAGTCAGGTATTCATCCCACCTAAACCAGGAACATCATGAAATTTCTCTCTGTGTTTGCTATTCTTGCTAATAGTGGGATTTTTTTTTGGTAGATGCAGGGCTTTTGCAGTTTAAGTGCAAGATGGCAGAAGTGGGTGCTTCATGAGCTTTTCAAAACTTCCCAGAGTCTTTGTCTTTCTCCAGATAAAACACTGAACTATGCAGAATTACTACAATCCCTACCCCAAATGGCATCTCTCCTCTGCAAGGATCCCCAGAAAGTCTTCCCTGTACAGAATGTGGCCATTTTCTGGTCACAGGAACAGGTGAATAACAAAAAAAAAAAAAAAAATAATGTAAGAAAAGTGAGTAGGGGCCCAGTTTTTCATGGTAACCATTAAATCTCATTGGCTCGGGGGATGTATCTTTTAGGGAAGTCATCGTGAATTTATATTTGAATGTTTATGGAGTTCATTTTAACCCAGGGCACCTATCTTTGAGGAAGTTGTGCCCTGGGAGATAAAATGGACTGCAGTTGCAGGGACGATAAATTCCCCTTTACATCTAATTTGACCCTCAGTCAAAGAGTGCCAACAAAAGAATGAATTATGTTAGAGGCTGACAACATGATTCAGCTGTGAGCAGGTACTCAACTGGACCTTCAAAAGGGAAGCAAAGAAAAAGCCCCCTCTTTGGCCCCTCCTGCTTTGGCTGTAATTTGTTAAAGTGATGCCTTGTCCATCATACAGCTGATTATTTAAAAAATTAAAATTAATTAATTTGTTTAATTTGCCAAGATCTTGATGTGCCTTTCTTCATAAGCCATTTCATAATATTAGCAATGTGACAGCTTGATGTTGCTGACCAAATAGGTTTGTGTGTTGTCCTTATGCCATTGGGATATAAGGGTCACACCACATGGCATACTGGACCTCCTAGTGACCCTGTTTATCCAGAGTGCAGATCTGGAAGTGACCCTGTGGATCACTGAGTCCCATTCCATTAGTTTTGTTGTAGACTCTCTCCTTTCAAATAAGTGGTAAAACTCACTCACTGGATTTTCATTCTGGTAGCAGGAAAGTGTGTGTGTGTGGGGGAAGAGAGCTATATCAATGTTTGCCATCCTTTTAAATGTTTTGATCTTTCTCCTGAAGTTTTATAAAGCAAATTAGAGCAGTGTAAAAAATTCCTAAGTTGCCACATGGACATTAGTCTGACTTAACATCTCACTCTGAACTGTACCAGAAGACATGTGGCATCCTCGGAAATCAATAGAGGGAAATACCCATTTATTTGTGCCCTCCATGAAAAGGAAGATATGAAGGCCAGTATTGATACATGACATGAATGTGGAAAATACAGTTTGAAAAGTTCCATGTTCAATGCAAAATAAATGCCATCCTTGACATCTTCGCAAAAAGACTATAATGCTACTCTTGGAGAACGTATTTGAAATTGAATGATTAAACATCAGCAATATAAATTCTGATGTTCACAGTGCTTCTGCCAATCTAGGTTCAATCTGGAATAAAAACTACTTTTGGAAATAGTTTTGATCAAAAGATCAAAGTTCAATTATTCCCAACCCAGCCACAAGCACCAGTGATCAGTTCAGACAATAGAACAGCTAACAACATCCATCAACTACAGAGAAGGATTGCTGCCAGCCCTGATTGCAGTGAAACTTTTTGATCCCTCCATCACAATGCAATGACTAATACCTATTCTCCTGCATAGGACAAGTTTCCTCTTTCCCACAACTTTAAAACCACACAGTCTTGCTCACTCATACCCCAGACCAGAGCGAGACCTCCTAGTTCCCTGAGCTCCTTGCCCTCTGAAGATGCCAGTCACAGAGTCTGGTGAAACATCAGGAAGAAAAACTTCCAGAAAATGGCAAAACAGCCTGAAAAAACTCACAACAGCTACTTCTGGAACTATTGAGCTTGGAATTTAATGCTACACTTCCACACTTTTTAATATTTTGTGCAGCACAGAAAGGGCAATTAATGCAAATTATTTTGTAATAATATTTTAATTTATATTGAGTCCAATTAGCATTGGCTGATTCACTTTAATTGTAGAGTATGTGAAGAGTTCTTCTTAAAATGTCAAATGATTGGAACATCTTATTGTAAACCAAGGATGGAGAAGAGTTTTATAGGGTTTGCATTTCATTCTAGTAAGCACTCCTTTTGCACTTCTCAGTAGCTACAGAATGAACACAGTTGTGTCTTGGACCATGTAAGGAGAGCACCATGTGCACATTTTATTACTAAAATGATTCTATTTGAAAAAACAATGCTTTGCTTGTTAGAGAATGCAGAATACTGTTATTGCATGTTTTACATTTGTTTCAGTTAGTGTTAACAAGTGATGTTTTCAACATTTGCAGAAATCCTGTTGTGTAGTTTAATATGTCGTCACTAGAGTAGGTCCATTCGAGTCAATGTAACGTATGGAAGAGATGACCCTGTAAATTCCCATTGATGAAATGGGCCTACTCTAGTATGGTCCACTATGCTAAGCAACAAGATTCCAGTCAATGTTTAGGTTTTAGTTTATTTTAATGTGAATACACCCATTTATTGTTTATTGTCATTTATTGCAATTTTACCATGAATATTTTTGAACCGTTGCAAGCTGCCATGAGTCTATTCTGTGGGGGGAAAGCAGGATAAAAATAAAATATGTAACTCAGTAAATAGATAGAAATATGGGAAAATGGGAAAATGAATAATAGTCTGGTTGCTATGTGCAGTCAAGCCACTTTTGACCAATGGTGACCTTAGAATAGAGTTCTCAAAGTAAATGAACAGTGGCTCATCACAGCCTGCCAGTGGCAGGTTTCTATAACTGAGTGAAAATTTGAACCTAGACAGACCCTAATCTGATACTGTTCAATATACCACAGTGCCATCATTGTGACATATACTCTTATTTCATCGTTTATAATATCTGTGAAGATTCTCAGTCATCCAGGTGATTTTATCTGGAAGTTGAGTCATGGCAACTGGGCTTCTTTTCTTGACAGATTAAAATGTTTCATTGCTCATCCAAACAGCTTCTTCAGTCTGAGGAAAGCTAGTTGCGAGTCCTCCATTTTATAGTTCACTTTCACTTCATGTCACCCTGATCATAAGATAGGTTCATAAGATGAACAATGGCCTGAATCTCAATAGGCTCATTAGGTGGACATGTTCATCTTTGAATGAGTGCCCTTTGTCCTTCAAGTGGAGGTATACTGCTGATTCTGGTTATAGTTTATAAAATTATTAGAATTTTGTTTATAGATAATTTTATATTTTAGATTAAACATAATATATATACAAATCTACAAAGTTTTCTATGACATCCTTTCAATTCTTTAAGGGTTTTGCTTAAATACAATTGTCCTTTTCCACCCTTGTTGGGTAAAGGCCTACACACAGATAGACATACACAGATTCTTTCTATACTGAGCCATTTTTGATAAAAGTTGGAAATGGATTTGTCTCTTTTCAAGTCTTTATTCTTCCTTCAACAGCAGATGTGCTTCAGATGAACTGCTGCAGGTTTACACTTGATCAAAAGAGATATTCAGGTATTTTTAAACATGCATGAGGATTAATCCTAAGGCATAGAGATATTCTTAAAAGATGCAGACAATAAAACAAGCAATAATTTCTTGGGGTGTAAGATGATAAGTTAAGATTTACTACCCAAAGCTGTACATTCATCAGCTGAAGAAGCTGACTAAAATATTCCCATAAGAACTACAGTAATAAAAATACAACAGATGTTGATTCCTAAGTTAAAACAACCAAACAAGAAAGGATTGCATCTGTAAGCTCAAAGGGCATGATGCATAAGATAACCCATGTCTATAATGACAACACGATATCCCATATCCCTGAGGGTTAGCAGTGCTTTTCTTATGTTGTTGACAACTTTGGGTTAGTTTTATTTTATGGTGGTAACACAGAGAAGTAGGCAAAATTAATTTGTGAGAGTGCAGCTCTCATAATTCCTGAAAATTATAGTCCAAAACGTTTTCAAGTGCATCTCTCATTAAGTTTGGATTTATTACAGCAAAAATAGCCATCAAATCTACAAAGCTGCCCTCCTGTAGAGAATCAGTGGGATTCACATAAATGTTGACATAATACAGAACTGTGGGCAATAAAGAAATTGAAATACTGTATAAATTATATATACCTTAGTTCAATTAACAATCCAAATGGAGACTGTCGCTAAGAAATCAGAAGAGAAAAACTCAGAAGGGTAGCAATGAAAGAACTGGGAAAGTTAATCAGGTGTAAGGATGTGTCACTGGAAACCAAGATCAAGATCATTGCACATTTGTGGATTCTAAATAATCTTATATGGGTATGAAAGCTGAATGGAAAAGTAAGCAGACAGGGAAAAATGATTTGTTTGAAATGTGGTGCTAGATGACAGCTTTGCTGGACTGAGAATGAGAATGCTGGGGAAGATTGAAGGCACCAGGAAAAGAGGAAGACCAAATATAAGACGGATCAACTACCTAAATGAACCACAGGCTTCAGTTTGAAAAATCTGAGCAGTGCTGTTGAGAACAGGACATTTTGCATTCTTGGGATTTCTCAAATTTGAGGGTAGCTTGACGGCATATAACAACAATGGCATTTAATATATCGACCTTTGCTGGAAATAATGATATGATTTTTAAAAAAACAAAACTCAGTTTGTTTTACTGTTATTTAACTAACTTTAAAAATGTTTAAAAATATGGGCTGCGGAACCGGCCTGTGGGCTGGCAAAAGTTTTATATATATATATATAAGAAAAGGCGACCGCCCAAGCTACAGTGGTCGGCAGTAAAAATAAAAAAAAAAAAATAAAATAAAATAAAATAAAATAAAATAATAAAAAGGAGCACTGACCAGGGGTAGCCAGGTCAGCGCTCTAAAACGGATAAATAAATAAATAAATAAATAAATAAATAAATAAATAAATACATAAAATGAGTGCTGACCCATCCCCAGGGGCTGTGCAGTCGGCACTTTAAATTTTTTAAAAAATAAAAAGGGGGGAGCACTGACCCAGCCCCAGGGGTGGCCATGTCAGTGCCCTAAAATAAAGGAAAAATAAAAAATAAAACCAGCGCCGACCCGGCCCCAGGGGCCACGCAGTTGGCACTTTATAACACAAAACTCTTTAAACTAAATAAAATAAAATAAAATAAAAATTAAAGGAGCACCAACCCATCCCAAGGGGTGGCTGGGTCAGCAATCTAAAATAAAGAAAATAATAATAATAAAAAAGAAGTGCCAACCTGGCACCACAGGCCGCACAGTTGGCACTTGAAGAAAAAAATTGAAACACTGGCTGCTGCATGGGCCAGGATCTGTTGCCGCCTCCACCACCTGGTAAGGTCCAAACCGGTTCGAATTGGTTTGGGTTTGTATGAATTTTTTTAAAAAATTGTATGAACCTGAACTTGAAACAAACCAAGGGTGGGCCCAAAACAGCTGAACCCGAATCATGGGTTTTCTGTTTCGTCCCCACCTCTAATGTATACAGTATATATAAATATACATACAAAACTGTGAGAAGAAAGAGCCAGAGGATCAGGTATATTTGTATTAAAATTATTTGATTTAATCATTTAATCATTTAATCAGTTTTTGTTTTTTTCATGGTGTGTCTTGTTTAGTTCATTATGTGAACATTTTATATATGTGATCACACGACTGAAAAAAAAGTCTTTGTGTAGATACAGCCTAAGGTGCCTTTTTTCAAAAATTCCTCTAAGGAATGAAACCCAATAAAGCCGCACTGCACATAAATAAATCATAATCACATATCTGCATTCTCACATTTTTCTCTGTTTGATTCTCAGCAAACAATATTGCTGGTATGTTTAATTAGCCCACTCATTATACATTAAAACAATCCAAACCATCAAAATCTAGATGAAAGGTATTCTCAAAGTAGGTATATATTGCTTTTTTGTAGGTGTTAAGCTTTTGATGATGAATACTAATGATTAAAGAAACATTCAAAACAGAGCTTGCTTCACATTCTCTCTTGCTCAGATCTTACCACCAGTGTGTGAGAGAGATTTATACTAAATTAATATACTAATTTATACTTAAAACCTAAAAAGGTTTAAAGGTTTTAAGTTCCAAAAAAACCCCAAATATAAGTGTATAAGAAAGCTTGTAATTTTGATGATGATGATGATGATGATGATGATGATGATGATGATGATGATGCCACCACCAAGTCAGCTATGAGTTACTGTGACTCTTGCTAGAGTTTTTCAAGTAGACAGGCTTGTCTTTCCCTTCTTCTAGGTCAGGGATGGCGAACCTATGGCATGAGTGCCAAAGGTGGTACGGAAAGAGATTTTGCCTGGCACATGACATGCTCCTTGCCCCCCTCCCCCCTCCGCTGGACCAGCCATGGGGAATTTGTGGAGGGGGAAGTGGGGGCAGGGAGCATGTCGGGTGCCAGGCCAACCATACAGTTGCCATTGCCATCGCCACCCTTGACGCCGCCCCTGCCACCCCTGACCTCACCTCCGCCAACCCCGCTGCCAAGACCAACCTCATCCATGCCCCTCCCACCGCCACCGCCACTGCTGCCGCTAACCCTGACCCCGTCGCCCTTGCTGCCCTTGACCTCACCCCACCCCTGACCCCCACTGCCGCCGATCCCAACCCCCCCACCATCCCCATCCCCATTGCCATCGCCCTTGCTGCCCCTGCCCCTGCCGCCCCAACCCCACCTCCGCCGCCATTACTGCTGCCATCCCTGCCCCTCCCACCTCTGACAACGATGACCCCGCCCCCACCCCATCACCCTTGCTGCCTTTGCCCCCTTCCCCCCATGCTGCTGCCAATCTCGACCACCGCCGCCACCGTGTTTGGGCACTCGGTGGCAAAAAGGTTTGCCGTCCCTGTTCTAGGTACACTTGGAAGCTCACCCAAGGCCACACAGTTTGGCTCTACTTGCCAGAAGCACAGTGGGGAATTTCACTCTCAACCTCTGGCTCTACTGCAGCAAGATACATGAATTATTGAGCTATCTAGTGAGCTATAGCTTAATATAGAGCAGAAGACATCTAAAATATTGGAATTTCGTCAAGGTTACTGATGTCTCAGACTGAACTGAAAGTAGATGTTGGTGATCGCTAAACACTCAGAATGGCAGCAATGGACAAGGCTGAAACTACAATATATACCCCAAAATAAGATTGAGTAATAAAACAGTTATACAGGGAGGATATCTTGAAACACCTTTCTGAAAAGCAGTGTTTTTATGTGCTTTCTGAATATTGGGAGAGAAGGGGTCTGATGCACCTCCAAAAGCAGAACAGTCCACAAGGAAGTGGCCTCTACAGAGAAGGTCCAGCTCCTAGTCAAATGCTCCATGGCCTCCCTTGGGGTGGCCACCAGCACCATCAAAGCAGTGTGAGTGGCGCAACCCATTGATCTTACTGAGAAACCTTACAATAGGTAGCGAGGTCCTAAACAGCTCAGGGCTTTATAGATTAATAACTTGAATTTGGCATGGAAACAAACATTCTTTAGATTCTGACTTATGGTGGACTCTTTGAGGGATCACCACAGGATTGTGCAATGTGCCCAAGGCTACACAGGATGGTTGGGGGGGGAGCAGAGGGGAATCAAAATCCCAGCTTCTGGCTCTATAGACAGCCAGCCAGCTCATTGAGCTCTCTATCCAGCCTACCACACTAGAGCATAATTTAAAGAACTAACAAAATTGTGGTTGTGCTTCTTAACTGTCTGGTGAGGGAGCAATGTCAGTTTGTGAGTTATCAAGAAACTCAATTTATTTTTTTGGTTATAATTTAATTAATGCTTATCCTGCCTTTCGCCTCCACATGGGAACCCACAGGGCTGTACAAAAATATTTAAAATCAATAATTATTCAAAACAAATTACTTAAGATCTAAAGCTAGTATATATAGCATTAACATTTAAAATATTAATATGTTTTTGTGTCACTGAAAGATTTGTTTAAACACAAAACTGGTAACTCTACTGCAACCATAAATATTTGAAATATTTGCTGCACATAAGCTGTCAATTTGTTTATTAACATACTTTACTCTTAGTTAACAAAGAAGACCTAGGACTATTATATCTGCTAACATGCCAATCAGACAAACTCACTGGTAGAGAAGGCACGAATCAAACAAATGGCGTTTCGTTTGTTGTTTGTCGTTTAGGGGGTCCGTTTTGGTTCGTTTATGTTTTTCGTGAATTTTTGCAAAAAAATTGTTTTCATTTTTGTTCATTTTGTTACCGTTTCATTCCCATTTATTTCAATTTTTGTGATTTTTTTTAGCATTTAAAGCAGTTCAATGCATTGCCGTAACAAAAATGAAACGGACGACAAAATTTCTGGTGTTTCTGTTTGTTTCGTTTCATTTTAGAGACAAAATTCGTTTGTTGTTTCGTTGCATAATGAAACAAAAAACAAAAACAGCAACGAAAAATTGTTCATTTTGTGCCCATCTCTACTCACTAGGTTCTTTTTAACAAAAAAGATAGAATGGAATAAAATGAAATGAATTGTGTTGGTCAATGAGGAATAAAAGAAAAGTGTCATTTGAGCAGTGAGATCTTGGGATGTCAAGGAAAGGGTGTGCTTGCTACTGAGCAATTTGCTCATTTGTACAATCAATTCAGATATATTAGGGCAGTAAAATGTTACAAAGTATTGTAGAACTTTGAATTTCAGATAAAATTCCTTGAAAAGCTGAAGTACAGAGACTCCCAGAGGAGAACAGCTACAAGTTCCCCAGATAGTTCACCCTGTCTCATTAAATGGCACTCAAGGCTTGAGTAACTCCCTCTGAGATACCATATTTTTCACTCTGTAAGATGCACTCCCCCCATCAAAATAAGGGGAAATGTCTGTGCATCTTATAGAGTGAATAGAGCCCTCTGGACCCAGCAGTGGCTGCTGTGGAAGCACCAGGTGCCTACCGCCGCAGAGATCTCTGGACCTGGTGGAGCCTCCAGGGTGGCCACTGCCGGGTCCCCACAAGAGGTGTTTCTCTCTCCCTCCCCCACCCATAAAGCCCATTATCATTTTTCCATTCAAAGAGGCAGGTTGTTATCCGTCCTCTCTGGATGTGGCTGAGGAGGAAGAAACAAGGAAGATGGGAGAACAGGGGAGGGAACTGTGATGCAACTTCCAGCCGTTCACCCAAACCCAAGAACCATCCACACAACCCAAACCCTGCCTTCTCTCCCTCCCTCCCCTGCCCCTGCCTTTTCATGCATGGGTCCATATATTGCACCATGACATCTCTGGCATCTGGAGCTGACAGGACATGTTCTTTCACCTCTTTCCAGGAGATGGGGTGGTGTGTGAGGGTGGGGGTGCAGCTGTCTAATATCCAAATTGTGGGGCGGAAAAGAATACCAGAGCCCCTTTCCATCACCTAGGGAGAATGGGAGCTCAAATCCTCCCCTCTATCACTTCCCTGCCCCACCCAGTGCCAACTAGCCTCCATCACTTCCCTGCCCCCCTGGTGCCTTTCATTCTCACCAGGCCTGACCAGCTATGGCCCCTCACACTGCTGCCACCACAATGCCAGATCCAGGCATGTACACAGAGAGGGCCTACCTCTTTCACTCACAGGGAGCTGTGGAAGCACCTGGTGGTCAGGGCCGCAGAGACCTCCAGACCCAACACAGTTCTGGATGGGATTACTGAAAATCAAAGTATGTAGTCATTGGAAGCCCAGATAGCCCCTGGCGATTCAACTCTGCCCATTCCTACTAGACATGGGCACGACTCAGTGAAATTGTCGTTTCCGTTTTCAGTTATCATTTCCGTTAGGTAACGGAAATGGTAACGATAATGAAACCGTCAGAACTCGAACTCGAACCAAAAAAAGAAAAATTTGGTCGGGTTTTTTGTTTTCGTTTGTGGCATCGCGGCGATCACACAATGCAAAGCACAGAAAAAGTTTTTAAAATGTTTTTTTTTAAAAAACCCGACTCCCGGCCAAAAAAGCAGGTGAAAATATGCCTGCCTGAGGCTTTGCCACCTACCAGAGGGGTGGTTTCTGGGGGGTCCCCAGCCTTTGCCCCCCCTTCTCCTGTCCTGGGCTGCTTGCACAAGGCTGGGGGGGTCATCCTCGTCATCTCGCCATGCCATGCAGTGGGGGGGATCCAAAATGGCAACTGCAATTTTTCTTTTGAAATCGTGGTCAAAAAGCACACACCAAATCACCACAGAAACATGTGAAATTTATTTATTTTAAATGCCTGAATTTTAATAGTAGCAGCAGTGGGTTTTTTATAGCAATAAAATATTTTATTGATTTTATTTTATTTTATTTTATTTTTTATTTTTTAGACCTGCCCATTTGGGCTGGGCATGGGATGGGACCATGCAATTTTTTGAACCATTCCACCAGTGGCATCGCCAGGTTTTTGACTGACACTTCTGGATGTCGGAGGGCATAAAAAGCTGAGGCACCTTCCAGAAATCGCAGTCAGGTGTATGGATGTGGTTGAGGGAGGAGGGCTGGCTGCTGGTGCTGGTGTGATCCGATCCAGATTGAGGAGGGAGGCTGGAGGCTTTAGGATTTAAGTTAGGCAGGCAGGGAGGGAATTGAATTTAGAAAATAATTTCTTTGATTCCCTGCAGCTTTGTCTGCTGAAGGGAATAGCAGTTTATTCTTTATTTCTTCTCTGGCAGTTTGTGAGGATTTTTTTCCTGATATTGGATAAAGGGGGAGGTTCGACTGGGAGTGGGAGGTGTGGATTTATTTTTAAAATATATTATAATACTACCATTTATTTTCCATTTTCCCAACTTCAATTTGCTTGCACACACACACATTTGGGGTGCAAGCCAAGAACAGAACCTCTATCCTAAGTGATATCCTAACTGCCCACTTGCCCGTCCGCCCGCGCTGCCACCTGCCTGTGGCCCGCGCCGCCGCCCGCCCACTCGCCCGCCCATGGCTGCTGCCTGCCCATGGCCCCCTGCCCCCGCCGCCCTCCCGCACCTCCCCCCGCCCTCCGCCCCGCCCACCGCCTAGGGTGCAAAAACACCTAGCGCCGGCCCAGATTGTGTGATGCCCCTATGCTCTGGGAAGCTAAATCGTGCTAAATTGTGGTGGAAATGACAAACGACAAACAAAACAACAAATTTTTGAAAAATTTCACGAAAAACGGAAACGACCCGAAACGGACCCGTTCCGACAAATGAAAACTCGAAACGTCATTTTTTCTGGTCGTGCCCATGTCTAATTCCTACAGAGGAATAGTCTAGACACTGTGGTTTATATGCTGAGGAACTCATTTTTTGAGTACGATGAAGTATGTTCTACGATGAAGTATGTTATAGCTATTACACAGTGCAGCATTCAGTTATATGCACAGTAGTTTTTATTATATGCCACCAAGTAGTTCCCAGTCTTATGAATCTAGAATTCATAGCAGGCAAAGTGTTTTTCTTTTGAAATTGTTTAATGTGTCCCAGCAGCCCATTTATATTTGAAATATGATCTCAACTTCCTCTTTTTTTCTGAATATGTAAAAAAAAATCAGGTATTTATCACTCCATACATGGCAAAACTGTTTTTGTGGAATGATGAGCCTTACTCGCACAAGAGATCAATGCAATGATCTTATGGCTATTGTAATTTCTGATGCCTCCTTACTTTGTGATGCTTGATGGGGACCCCAGCAACACAGAGCAATGAGTCTAGCAGATTCCATACCTGTCCAACCTTGACTTCACAAACCTAGGGAGGGAACTCAAATGGAAGTCCTTGAGGGAAGTGCAACCCGGGTCCAAGGGAGTGACTCGTAGGTGGGGCTCAGTTGATATATGGGAGGCACTGAAGGGAGAATGGGGAGAGGGCAAGAAACAGTGGAGCAGGCTGTACAAACTGGGTATCTACTCTCTGATATGCTAATAGAGAAGGAGGAGGAGAAATAGGTTGAGGAAAACTTCCCGGCGTCCTTCAGAGGCTATCAGGTGGATGTGTTGATCCTCGAGGAATCCTGCTTCAGAGTACATTTACAAGATGAACCCTCAGATAGGGGAGTTTGTACAGTTGTGCACCCCTCAGAATAAGGTAGATAAGCACCTGAACCCTTTGCTGCTTCCAAGGCCCTTATTCTGGGGAAAACACCAACAAAGGTGTCATAAGGAGCAGTCCACCCCTGTGGAAATGTCAGCAACCCAGCTACACTGTGGGTGGAGGCAATGCCAGCAGGGTCATCAAAGCCAGGAAGCAGTGAAGCAAGAAAACACCAATGGGAGAGAGTGCTGCTGCCATTGCCCTCAGTGTGGGCATACCATTCATCACCATGTCTGAGGGCTAAGGTTTTTGTTTTATTTTCACATCAAGAAGCAGATGTTCATATTATATCTTCCATCACCTACCAAAACAAGGTTTAATTGCTGGCATCTAGAGCTGAACAACTCAGATCTAGATGCTTCTTGTACTGTCTTCCTCTGCACATGGTGCTGTGGTTAAACTACAGTACAGTGATCCCCTGCCAGATTGCGGTTCATATACCACAGTCTCAGTATATCACAGATTTTTAATGTGCTCTGCAACTTCCATTCCCTCCACCTCGGAGGTAAGAAAAGAAAATGGCGACGCTGAGAAGCTGCCGCTTCCCCAGTTAAGTCTGAGGCAAAATGAGTCTCGGCTACCACCAGCACCACCACCCCACCTGCCTTTTCCTTCACATGCTCGCTGGCTCGCTCAGCACTTTGGCAGGGCTGGGAAGGAAAGGGAAGGAGCCGGACAAGCAAGCAAGCAAGCAAGCAGGTGAGCAAGGGGAAATGGAGAGGCGACGGTGTGGCTGAGAACGGACCTGACCCAATATGCAGATGCCTTCACCAGGAGGATGTCTGCATATTGCGGATTTTCATTTATTGCAGGTGGCTGGGGGATGTAATTCCCACGATCAACAAGGGACTACAGTACTGCAGCCAAGACTGTGCTTGTGACCCAGTTGACTCAGCCTCCTAGCCTGCTGAATTTGGTAAAATGAGTACCTAGCTTATGAGGGGCAATGTGTAGCTTGCATAATTAAATTGTCAACAGCCCAGAGAGGGCTTTAAGTGCAGGAGCAGTATTTAAGCAGAACACTCTGCATTTACTTTTTGCTTTTCATGTCCCTGGTTGACTTTCTGATCTTCAAAGGGCAAGTAGTAAGTTGTCATATGATCATCAACATGTAACAATTAACATGACTATGTAGCATCTCAGCAAAAGAACTCCCACATCAGAATTCTCCAAACACTTTCTGAAAGAGACATGTTTACATGGTCTTCTGTGGCTGTTATTTTTCACACTGCTCTATATTGTTGCTTTTATGCCAATTACTCATTATGTTTATAATCAATTATACATGTGATGTGGGGATAATTCCATAACATATCTAAATAACTCACTTAAATATTTCATTATGGCAAGCAATATATTAGCATGCTAAATAAATAAACTCATAAAGAATCCCTAATATGAAAAGTAGAAAACTGGAAAAGTAATAGGGTAAAGAGATGGAAGAGAAAGATACCATGAAGCATAACTGGGGAAGGGAATTATATAAGATTCTGAATAAAATATTATAAAAAGTCTTGTGCTCTGTGCCATCAAATTGAACTGACTAATAGTATTAGTGACCCTAATAGGGCTTTCAAGGTAGTTAAGAAGTGGTTTTACTAGTTCCGCACCATCAGGCAGTTTCCATGGCTGAGTGGAAGTTTGAACCTGTTTCTCCAAAGCCTAGTCTGTCACTTTGGCCACTACATCACATTCCCAGGGTGCAAGTCTTGCCTAAAGAAATAAAAAACATGAATAACAAACCAACTATAAATCCCAAAGAAAAGGAATGTAAAAGTGACTTAAATTATACTTGAACTCCTGAACAGTAAGAAAAAGGAGGGAGGGAGGGAGGGAGGGAGGGACACTGCTAAACAGAAAAGAGAATTTCATGCCCAGCTGTATGAGAAATGCTTGTGCAATGAAAGCTATAAAGGTGGAAGCAGAAAGTGGGCTAGTGTTAGTACTGTTTGAAGGAGAAATCATAATTGTATTGGATATATCATAAAGAATCCTGCCAAGTAAAGGAGAAGTAGAGGACAGAGTAATACAGAGTCTCTGACAAATAATAAAATTATGTGATGTGGGGCAATAGAACAACGGATTTAATAAAATCCCATTTGCGGTTTAACTAGTTAACAACCTGTTTCCTGAATTACATTAATTTCATATAGATGTAAATAAAATGTTGATTCTACTGTGCCCCTTTGAAATGAACAGCCTGAACAGCCCTTTCTTATTGCTTCCCTTCCCATATGTCAAAACCTGCTTCCATAAATTCTGACCACTGTGCTACAATTGTGGATAGATGGATGGTAGCCATGGGAGTTTTACTGTGTGATGTTTGTAGAAAGTACACCCTGAGGATTTCTTTTCAGCTGTGCAGTTCTTCACAACTATGAGTGTTCCATTGCCTGAGAATCCTGGCACACTTCTGTTAACACTGGATTCTCATCATATTTATAATTTGAATAATCACCACCCTATTAAATGAAATGTAAACTTCCCTGCTTCTGCTTCTCCTTGACTGACACAGTTCCTGGTGGATACAGGCCACCATTAATCACATAGGATGTATTTAGAAAAAATATTGTGTCTCTAATCATGGCAGTTTCATGTGTCTCCGGGTTCTTAGAATTTCAACATTACATTTCTCTAATTTCATTTCCACAGACATTTGAGCTATTGTTAAACTATTCCATGTACTTTCTATGGAAAACATATTTCCCTGTTTACATTTTTCAGATGTCTCCTTTTCTCCAAGGAATGTCGGTGAAGTTCACACTTCCTCCAACACATGCAGTTTCTCCTAGTATGCACATGTTCTATGTACAGTTTTTCCTCTAACAAACTGCATTGTAGTGTTAAGAAAAGTGTGGACTTCATCACTTGTAGAAGTCTTTACCCAAACCATCTTAATATGAAAGGGGGAAAAGTGGTGATAGCAAGACATATTAAGAAAAGGATAATTAAAAACAAAATATGAGCTGAAGAAAGTATAAAAATAGATTGGTGGAAAAAATATGAGCTGAAGAAAGAATAAAAATAGATTGGTGGACAAGCACACAACTGATTTTGAGATATACAAAAATAAGATAGAGGGCATTTATGGAAAAATATTTAAGATGGTATGGTTAGAAAAGTCAGTTAAGAAATTATATGAATGTAGGTTGAACTATAAAATTCAGGATGAGATGGTTAAAGACTTTATGATAAAGGAGGCACACAGTATACGGCATAATATTGATATTAACCATTGGACATGTTGACACAGATCTGGAAATTTATACAAAGCTATCAAACAAACTCATGGGCTCTGAGTTATCCGTGACGGATCAGGAAAGAGATCTTGGTGTGTTGGTGGACAGCTCCATGAAGGTGTCTCCCCAATGTGTGGCAGCAGTGAAGAAGGCCAATTCCATGCTAGGGATTATCAAAAAGGGGATTGAAAATAAAACAGCCAACATTATAATGCCGTTATACAAAACAATAGTAAGGCCCCACCTGGAGTATTGTGTACAAGATCTCAAGAAAGACATAGTGGAACTGGAAAAGGTGACTAAAATGATTACTGGGCTGGGGTTGAAGAAAGGCTAAAACAATTGGGCCTCTTCAGTCTGGAAAAACTGAGGGGGATATATTGAGACATACAAAATAATGCAGGGTATGAGTAAAGTGGATAGAGGGAAGCTCTTCTCCCTCTCTCAAAATACCAGAACTAGGGACATACACTCAAATTGAGTGCTGGGAGAGTAAGAACTGACAAAAGAAAATATTTTTTTCACCCATAGAAGTCTATGGAACTCCCTGCCACAGGATGTGGTGATGGCATCTGGCCTGGATGCCTTCAAAAATTGGACAGATTCCTAGAGGAAAAGTCCAAACAAACCATGATGGAGAAATGCTTTAAACCAGGGTACTTCAAGGGCCAGGGAGTGGTATCAGGAGACAGATTTTCATGCGCTCCCAAATGCATGGGGCCGCTGTGAGATACAGGAAGCTGGACTAGATGGGCCTTTGGCCTGATCCAGCATGGCTCTTCTTATGTTCTTATGTTCTTATGTAACAAATGTTGGAAATGTAAGAGGCAGGCAGGAAGTTTTTATCATATGTGGTAGTCATGTAAAGAAGTGAGAACATACTGGATAATAGTACATGCATTTTTAAAAAGTCATGTAAATATCATTAGGGATGGACAAGAAATGGAATAATTGTATTTTGTTTCATCCCCCCCTCCCGCATTTCGTAGGAAATTGTATGAAATGAATTTTTTACAAAATGAAATAAGTGTCCCTGGAAAGCCCCTTCCTGGTCAGTCCATCCCCTCCTCCTGCTCCGGGGCCCCTACTTACCCCTACTCCTGGGCTCTCATGCCAGCAGGGGCCTTTGGTTGTAGTGGTGGCAGTGGCGGCCTGGCAAGCCTCTCAGCCTCTCAGCCTCTTGGGATGGCCAGAGCCTTCAGTGGTGGGAGGCAGTCTACTGCTGGGCTGCTCAGCCTCCCCAGCTGCCCAGCACCTTCAGCAGTGGCAGGGCAGTCTACCGCTGGGCTGCTCTGCCTTCCCAGCTGGCAAGAGCCTTCAGTGGTGGCAGGGCAGTCTACCACTGGGCCGCTCTGCCTTCCCAGCTGCCTAGAGCCTTCAGAAGCAATGGGGCGGTCTACCGCTGGGTGGATCAGCCTCTGAGGCCAGTTGGGGCATGCAGGGGCAGCAACAGAGGAGGAGGAAGAGGAGGCCCAGGCCAGCCTTCTCAGCCTGGCTGGACACCCGTGGTGGCGCCTGCAGCAGTGGTGGCTTTGGCGGTGGTGGTGGTGGAGGAGGCCCTGGCTGGCTTTCTTGGGCTGGCTGGACCCCGTGGTGGCACCCATGGCAGCGGCAGCTTCAGTGGTGATGGTAGAGGAAGAGGAGGAGGCCCTGCCTGGCCCACTCAGTGGCTGTGATGGAGGAGGATGATGAGACAGAGGCCCAGGCTGGGTGGTCTCATGCTGGCCTGCTCTCACCCTATCCAGCCTGACTGGGTGGTCTCAGCAGTGGCAGTGGCAGGACACCAGTAGGTAAGGGAACGGTTTATAGATGGAATGAAATGGTTCATTTTAATGAAAAAAAAAAAAAAAAAAAACAAAAACACTATTTTGTTTCCTCTGTAATGAATTGCTGTTTCCTCACCCTTCAGCTTGTTGAGGTGGAGGGGGTGGAAGCCGTGTCTTGCATGTGCTCTGTCTTTGGCTTTCAAACCCTCCATTGCCTCACCAAGCTGAACTCACTGGTAGAAGCTTGGTGAGGTGGAGGGAGCACATAAAAAGTCCATGATATACTGAGACTGCGGTACATGAACCGCCATCTGGTGAGGGAGTACTGTAATCCAACACACTGAGGTATCCAACTAGCTGTTGCTAATGTAGGCAGGTGTTATTTGTCTTCATTGAAAACAAATAAGGTAGCATTAAGGATGATAGTGTTCCTAATACAACTGATGCTGAGGTTGGAACAGGCAGCATAATCATTACAACATACCAGTTTTCATCAACAATGCTGCTTATGTATGAGTTGCATGTTTAAAGCATCTATGCCTGAAGGATTGGATAGCTCTAACCTATGTCATTAAATTCAATGGAAAATGATGTCAATTGAGGGTGGAAAAATATGTACAAAACACTTCCAAATTCTTTTACACAGCATCCCAAAAGGAAGGCAAACATACTAATTTCCTTTGGCTGTGCTATGTTTTTCAACAAAATCAGAGGTCAATTGATGGAGGTCAAACCACTTCAGAGAGCTTTTCTCCTGATGGGTCTGCTGAACACATTCTAAAGTTATTACAGTTTGCATTCATTTACTGCCTACTAATCTGAACACAGTGATCTCCTGAGTACAGAAGTGATGTCAGACATCTCCACTTACAACAAGCAGCAGACAAAGTTTGCTTAGGCAATGAAAGAATGTAAGGTGGTTACTCCACGTCCTTCCTCGAGCCTCTTGCCTCTATGTTGAAATCGGTTTTCAACACGGATCGAGAAGCGGATTGAAAAGATTCCCGAGCTCCAGGACGGGAATCTCTCACACTGCTTGGGGACGTGGTCGGGGTGAACTCAGATTGACCCCACAAGGACGTGAGGTTCCGTTCCTTCGAACTCGGATTGACCCCACAAGGACGTGAGGTTCCATTCCTTTGAACCAGTCTCCAGCGTGGCCGCGAACTGCAGTGAGAGGGACGTGAAGTATGCCTCAATGAGACTGTATTGCAAGGATAGCAACTGGAGTCACAGGTCTCATTGTCAAGGTGGGCTTATGCCACACTGGTGACTCAACTCAGACTCAAATTACCCCCCCCCCCCATTGACTTGGACTTTCAACTTGGAATCCAGCCACTGCTCCCAATTTTCTGGGGGTGGGGATTTTGTTTTTAATAGAGACTGGGCTTGGAGTTTGGCACCAAAGGCTTGGATAGAGATCCAAAGATTTGTCAGTATCCCTGTTGTTTTGCATTTTGTCCAGATTCAGTGAAGATGGGCACTTAGACCAATACCTCTTATCTCTTTTATAATTTATATGTTTCAAAAGGATCTGAAGAATCTGTTCAGCTTTAGCACCTTTGGGAGAGGACGTGATTGCCGAGTGACTAGCTTGAGTAGCACCCTGAAAACTGAAACTGCCTTTAAAATTGAGGGTTGAACAATAGTTTGCTAAAGTTATTACAAGACAATTAACCACCTCTTCAGCCAGGCAAGGTCACAGTACCATAACATTCCTGACATTTTATTGTTTTGTATGTATGTTATATGTTGGAATTATTTTCTACTCTTAATGTTGCCTTTAACAGCTTTTGGCTTTTGATCTGTTCAGAATTGTGTGTAAATGGAATGTTTTATTCTGTCTCTTACCAATGTCTCTTACCATTGCCTAATTTCACACCTCGAGTTGCTGTGAAATACAATACGTAATAGAATACACTTTTCATACCAAATATTCATTGGCTGTTGTATGTAGATGTATTTGCATGCAAGCCTGGTTGTAAATTCCTATAGAGATAGAGCTGGGGTGAGAGTTGGGCTGAGGGTGGAGGGAGAAGAGGAAGAAGGGGGTTCTTTGGTTTTAGAGATAGAGTTGCAGGCAGTTTTTGCCTAGGATCTTGTTTGTTGATATGGTTGGTGTTGTTTTATGGCTATGTGCTAAAAAAAAAAAAGCCTCAAGAGACAGGAAACAGGCACCAGATCAGAGCATGGGGGTGTGTGGAAGAAAGGAGGGAGGGTGAGATAGGGTGAGAGACAGTGTTTACCTTAGAGTCTTTTAGTGGGAGATAAACTTCCATGAAAAAAAAGGCATTTGATAATGACTCAAGAAACCTTGACATGTTCTATCCATTCTTGTGTGTGTGTCCATCATGCATATGAATTTTATCTCAGCTGTTTCTCTTTGTATTCTTGATTTCTAATGATTCTGTTCCAAAACAGTGACTTTAAATCCTTCAAGGAGAAGATTGAAATGGTTTGAGACAGGTTTCTGTGTATTGTGGTTTCTTATGTCAAACTTGTGTCCATTGATATGTTTTCGTAGAGACTTGTCCAATGCAGATGGGCATTGTTGGCAAAAGATGGCATAGATCACATTGGATGAGGAGCAGTTGAAGCCACCCTGGATATTATATATGGTATTATGAAGTTCTGTAATAGTGTTTCCTGTGTAGATGTGGAGACAGAGTTGGCATCTGGGTATGTGGCATAGCTTAGTGCAGTGGTGGCCAAACTTCAGCCCTCCGGAAGTTTTGGACCACAGCTCCCACAGTCCTTTGTCATTGGCAATACAGGCTTGGAATTCTGGGAGTTGTGGTCCAAAACATCTAGAGGGCCAAAGTTTGGCAACTACTGGCTTAGTACCTTTGTCTGCATTGATGTTTTGTTTCTGATATCACTTCCTTCCTTCTCACACCTTTCGCTTTTCTCTCCAAGGTACAGGCTTCTTGTATGAATCTTCCTGAGCAGAAAGGGGAAATCGTGGCTCTTGACCTCTTCAACTGACTAAGCTAGAACTGGGGCTTCAATTGCTTTTTCTCCCACAACAACACTTTTCCTAATGAACACAAGTTTTTATCTGCCTTAGAATGAAGTATAGGTATAATTCCTTTACAAGGTGCAAAGTGTGCTCAGGAAATCCTCTTGAGTTTCAAAGGAATGAATACATAAGTTAACATTGCCCCTGTGCCACTGCTCAACTATGCTCTAATATTCTTCACACTTCTGCTTTGGAGAACAAAGATGGCAGCAGCTTCAGAAGCTCAGCACAGCCCCCGCCTTTTTTTGCAGTTCTAAACACATAAAAAATCTAGCAAACAAAAAACCATTAAGGGAATGTGATCAAATTTAATAGTTGTACTGGACTCTCTGTGGCTGTCTAGAACTTGCTTTATCCTGCCATATGATATGCTTTAAATAATAAAGAAATATTGTGTTTCTTTTATTATTTTAGCAGAAGATCAGCACTACACCAGTCAGTAATGTTTTTCCAGTGGTCCCCCGCCTTGCGGTTCATATACTGCGGCCCCACTATATCGCAGGACTGCAGTATATGAAAAAAGGTAAGGGTTAAGAGGGGAAGGCCTGTTTCAGGCTTCCTGCACTTACCTGGGACTGGCACTGCCCTGAATGGGCCTGCGAGGGCCTTCCCGGGCCTTCTGGAGGCCCAAAAATGGCTTCCCTGTGAAGTGGAAGTTACTTCTGGTTCACAGAAAATCATTCCTGAGGCCTCCAAGGGCCTTTCTAGATGACCCACAGCAAGTCATCTGCTGCCTTTCCTTGACATCTAATCAGTAATTGGATTTGGAATATCCACATTATACCCCACCCCAAAGAAGCCCCTCCAGGAAAGTGCTCTTTAGCCAAATCACATGAACCATGAAACAGTTTGTTTCATCAGAAAGTAGAGTGTTGTCCACAAAAGCTCATATTAAATTATGTTTGTTAATTCTAAAGGTACCACAATACCATTTTTTCAGGCCATTGGTCTTGAAACAGATGACTATGGATACCTCTCCAAAGACCAGGAGTTAACTCTTCATAAAAATGGCATTACCCTGGCACCACAGTGAGAAGTACATGCTGAAATTCCACAGATTTTAGAATTCTTGTAAAGATCACCATTTCCTTCATAGTCGGCTGTGCATAGATTACTCAACAGGCTTTGACATGTGGGAATTAACACTGAAGAATCCACAGTCATTTTATGACAAACATCTCCCTTTCTCTCTTGAGAAATGAGTGAAGGCAAAATTGTTGCCATGCTAGTTTCCTGCTTAACTTTTGCCTCCCATGAGTTCTTTCCCTTTAGTTTTGCTTCCTTGCTCCACTACACATTTTAACATTTCCTGCCTGTGAATTCATTTAAGTGATGCTCTGATCAGTCAAGTCTCTTTAGCAAGAAAGCGCGTCTGCAAACAGATGGATTACACACCCGTACGAGCTTTTTTAAATGAAGCCAATCTTTCTCATTTACTTTTCCCCACAGAATGTCATTCACACTTTTCTTACCCCTTAAGAGAGCATCTCTACAAATCATCCATTTGACCATGAACCTGTAGAGGCATGGGACGCTATAATAAAAGGCAAAAATTAAAAGGATAACAGTGTTGGCAAAGACTTTAATTGTTTATTGTGCTACCCAATGGAATCACAATTTGTAGTATCATCCATGAATATTCATTTCCGCATTAGGGATGGCTCATGTTCAGTGCCGAGTAGCATACAGGGTGGCATATTATCATAAATATGACCAAAGATTCTCTGTTCTAGCAGAAAATGGTAAAATTGAAATGCAACCTGAAAACATTAACAAGAGTAAAGTGGATAAAATAATTAGCCTAGCAAAATTCAGAAGAATAAAGAACCTTACTTAAAAAGTAATTAGAAACTGGAGGACCCGCCCCCCAAAAAAGTAGCACAAGGGAAGCCTGAAAATATTTCCAAGATGCTGGAAAAGAACAGAGAGTGGGCATAGGCCTTGTTTTTATGGACATCCACTTCCTGATTAATATTCATTCCCTTGCTCTCTGATGTTTTACATACCCATCTGCTGAGGACCAAAGATACAAGAAAGACAGTTACTTCACATTCCTCTCATCGCAGTTCGCAATCCCGCTTGGGACCGGTATGAAAAAAAGGATACTCCACGTCCATTGCATGATGGCAGGAGTTCGTCCCGACCACGAACCCTGAATCAGGAACAGAGTGTGATGAGACATACCTCTCCCTGGCCTCAGGAATTGTCTTTTCTCAGTTCTTGTTTCGAGACAACTGCCCATGAGGTAACGCTTGTCACGCAACACACACATTCTCCATCTAGTGGCAGGAGTGTGAAGTTGCATTCTCCATTTCAATCCCAGTGGTGTAAACAATGCATCACAGAGAGGGAAGAAGGCATGAAACCAGGAGTTTTCCTGCTTAACGCATGAAAGGCAAAGTTGCAGAGATTTGAAATATCAAAAAATGGAAGTCCACCCCCAAAAAAAGGTTAAATGAAGCCAAGAAAATTCAGTAATTGTCACGAAACAAGGACATGAAGTAACAGTTGTCACAATACCATCAATCACGCCCATGGGTAAATGGAAACAGGGACAGAACCGGGACAAGACCATGTGACCTCAAACAACGTTATCATGAAATGAACATAAGCTCAGAACGAGGAAGGATGTGAAGTAACCGTCAAAGGAGAAATAGAGATGATAAAACATGGGCAAATGATAAAACTTGATGTTGGAGATAACCCATAATCAACACTGACATCTTATTAGAGTTCAAGAAAGAGTTCATGAACAGAGACAGGGAGTGTGGCTTACCCTGAAATTTTAAAAGGGGGTCTCTCCTGCCCCAATCCCAAGCCATTCTCAGAATGAAGCTGTTTATGTTTCTGAGAAATCAGATTCACAAAGGAAGAATGTGCTTGTGGCCTGAACACTAATGACAAATTCAAACAGGTGCATTGTCCAATTAAGGGAACTCAGAAACATCTAGTTACACACAGTTCATTGGGATATAAAGAATTCCTTCTTCTAATGATGGACTATCTCTCATGTATAGCTGGACTGAAAGAGATGAAGAAAAGGATTAGAAAAGATTTTGGGGTGGTGGTGGGGAAGGTCTCAGCTGCTATAGCACTGTGGTGGGGGCAGGCATCAGAGAACAGGAGATCATGTGTGGAAGAGGATCCTTGTATGCTACTGAGAAGCAGCCATCCCCACTGAAATCAGTGATTAAAGCAGTTAAGGGTCATGCAAGGAGGGATTTATGGGGCTTCAACAGGAGATTTAAGTGAACTGAAAGTGAATGAGGAAGTGAACAAGAAACAGAGGTTGGCACTGTTCCTTTTGGGGATATCAGAAAACCCAGCCCGCATGGCCATCTTAGCTGGAGCATTCTGAGTGTCATTGTGGAGAAAAACTGTAATTTTGCCAAGCTGTGAAAATATTATTTTGAAAGGAAACTAATGTTGGGAAGGTAAGTACCTATCAATAAGCTATGTACATGTGCACATATACATGCACTTAGAGTTTGCAAGGCATTGTCACTGTCTTAATGATGCTCGTATCATCTCTATCTAAAGTTGCACATGTACAATGAAATATGATAGGACGAATATGCCGAAGCGATTTTACGATCTAGCATCTGCGCTAACACTAATTTATAGACCATGTGGCTCATTTGAGAGGGGCAAGTATTGTTTAATAGAGTGGTTCAAACGGGTTGTCACTCTTTAAAGGGGCATGTGCCATCCCCTGAGCAGATGCACAAATTTTTTGATGGCAAATGATTTAGCACATTAACAGCTGCGAGGTGCCTTGTGAAATTATTGGCTGGCATATTATGCCACATTGTTGTCTTAAGTGTTGTTTTCTGATCGTTTCAGATTGACAAATTAGAAAATGCTCCACATGGTTTGTCATTAATTTCCTTGGGTTTATTAATGCATGGCATATGTTCATACTGTTTATTGTCATAAATGAGTATTGTGGCCTTGTGGTTTGCAGTGCAAATGAAGAGTTCAGTTATGCAGGATTCCATTTATGCAACATCGGTAAAGTTAGTTAAGCAGAGTCATGATTCTGACAAAATTCATGCAAAGGGATGAGGGTGTGGCAAGCTTATATCTGGCATCTAGTTTGTTTGGGGCATTTATCATTATTAACTAAAACAACAAAAGTGGAATATTTTTGTCAAAATCATATCTTTTATACCTATACCCATAAGAAAATTGCATAAATTTAGATACCAAATTTCCCCAAATTAATGCCATGTATTATGATACAGGAAATATGAGCATTATCCCCTCAACCAGTAAATAAAGAGGTGAGACACATTAAATGGGCATTAAACGTGGACCAGCACTTTATTTATAAATTAATCCCCTAACCTGAGGGGTGGTGAGGCATCAAACCTGGGGTGGAAGAGTAGGTGGACCATCCAGCCTGGAATGGGTGGGTCCCTTGCCATGCCATACATTGCCAGCTTAAACTAGAGATACGTCCTCAGGGTTGTCTCCATCTTAATTCCCATTAATTGAGTCTGTATCCAGAGTCTCTCTCAGAGGGTCATCCCTGCCTGTGCACTAGAATCTCACAATTCACAATAGCCATCCAGGGAACCCAACTGACCAAAGGTCCTCTGTGGGGATCACTGCTACCTCCCCTCTCCCTTCCCTGCCCACCAGATTGTGGCCACTTTGGACATGATACTGCCTCTGATCTGCCTCCCTTGCCCTATATGAAAGGGCATTGGGATAGCAAAAACAACTGTTCAGGGAATTCCTGGCCTCAAATCCCTATCCAGTCCCAGGAGGTGACCACCTTGACCTACAGGGCAGTGGGCAAGCTGTCGGCAGCAGTGTCAAAAGAGACTGGCCTTGGGGTAGGGCAGACTTTCTACAGCCTCTCTCAAGACTTTCAAAGGAGCAATACTCAACAAGTACTGGAGAGGGTTAATGCTCCCTCTCCCTCCCAGCTGTATAGTAGCGGGATCACAGAGGGAGCAATTTGTTATTTTCAAGAGATATCACATTAAATCATATATGGGCTCTGTTACAATCTCAGTTCAGTATGATAATCTTCATCTGTAAAACATCTGCTCAAAAGAAACACACACACACACTCTTCGAACAATAGCTCTAGCTAGGATGATGAATTCTATTCTGTACTTTCATGCTAAATGAGAACATGCAATTCCCTCTTGATGTAACATGGCTGCATTGTGGGGTGGGGATCAATGCACATGTCTAATGTGTGGACCAACAGCACATGTGATGGGTGGTTCCTTTTTGCCTCTCCAACTTAGTCCAGTGGGACAGACAAAAATTATTGCAGCTTTGAATCAGCTCATCTTTTTCCACTTGCTGTGTGTACATTCAGGGAAAAGGCAGTAGTTTTGCAATGTTAAATTTTGTACAAAATGCTGAAAAACCAAATGCAGGGGAGTTTTTTCTTCTCACACTGGAAGGAACAACACTCAGGAGGGCAAGAGAACTTTTAATAGGTTGGTTGGTTTTGTCAAGACAGCATGTTTCCACCAGAAATAAGAAAATGGTGAAGTTTCTTATTTATTAAATGGATTCATTTTCATTCTGCCTTTCTTCCAGCAAGCTCAAGGCATATGAGGTTCCACCCTTGTCCACTTTCTCACGACTGCTTTGTGCAGTATATCAGAAGTCAAAAGTGTGCCTAGCCCGCATCTCCTGAGTCTAGTCCAACACTCTAAATGCTACACTCTGTGGGCTTTTCACACTCTTTGTTCTTATGTAAGAGCAACTGGAACAACTTAGTATATGATTTATTTGGTTGCTTACTGTACATCATGCCTTTCTCTTCCACAGTATCCAAGGAAGCTTACAACATAAATTAAAAAACAACAGATCTAGCTGGAAAACCACAGTAAATCACAATACACACACTATCCTGATCAGTAAACTTTGGTGTGTTTTAATAAAAATGTATTCTCTAGGGCAGTGATGGCGAACCTTTTAGAGACCAAGTGCCCAAACTGCAACCCAAAACCCACTTATTTATTGCAAAGTGCCAACAGGGCAATTTAACATGAATACAGTGGTACCTTCACTTATGAGTACCTTGGTTAACGAGTATTTTGAACAATGAGCAAACATTTCTGGTGGTGTTTGCCTTGATCCATACTTTTAAATGTATTCATTTATTTTAGCCTTTCATTTTTTTCATGTGGGTAAATGTAACATAATGAATGTTTCATTTGTGACAAAAAATAGCAGAAAATGTAAAGTGTATTTTTCAGGTAGAAAACAAAACAGCTCACCCTCCAATGTTTATTTTTATTTTTCAAAATATGAAGAACCAACTTGTCTAAAAGGTACATAACAAACAGGCTTCTCCATGGTGCTGTTTTCCTATTGAGCACTTTACCATGTTTGCATATTTTATGCTTCTGTAAATCTGATTATAAGCAAAATTAAATATGCAGTCACCCTCAAATGGCCCATATGAAACCAGCAGCATTCAGAAGATCAAATACATTATTTAGTTTAATTTATTGGCATTTTAACTATTTTGCCAAATATTTGTATTTGCACACCAAATATGATTCAGTGATACAATCACAGTAAAGTGAAAAAGAAAAGCATCCATCACCCACATTCCATTTCAGAGGCTTCCCCACCCCTCGACCCCACAACAGAATGAGACAGCATCTAAACCCTTTTCTATTCTGATTTTTCATAAACTGTCTTTTCATAAACTCACATCTGTTTGTGTATTTTTATATACCTATAAAATGCCCATGAATGATTTACTTCCTGGAAGATTTCTTGCCTTCAAACGTTAATTGCCTAAAAAGCTTTAACATGGAACAATATTTTGCCAACCGTTGACTGGGAGCAAAATGTGGACATGGAAGCATAGCAAGAGTGTATAAATGCCTTGGCAAAGATGACTTTATGTGAAAGTTTGTAAGTGAAAAGTTTCAGTCACTCATGACAAATTCATTGACTGCTGGGTACGTGTTGGGGTGTCCTGGCAGATACCCCACTGCCCTGTTGGCAAGTGCATGGCAGAAAGGGAGGGCATGACTATGTTGTATGAGTATACCTATTTTCTAGTGGATGGAGATGGAGGAAGAATAGAGATGCCACCTACCCTTCCTATACTAAACTCTTGGCTTGGAGTGGCAAACTGTTATGTTCTGGGTATGATGGTTAAGGCTACTATCCCACGGCTGGAAAATCTGGATCAAAGTAAAATGTGGATTTCCTCCCGCAATGGTCGCATGGTTGAAAATGTGATTCTGTGTCCCCACAGGCACAGTATAAACAACTGCATCTTTTGTGTCCCCATGAGCAGGAACCAGAACACAGCGGAACAAAAAGGGTTTGATGCAGATTTTCTAAGTACAAACTGACACAAGTTTTGTATCACCTCGAGACCAGGTACTTGTAAAACTTGATGGGTCGTGCTTAAGTGGGTATGGTCACATTTTCTTTCCTTTTAAAGTCTGCTAGGGGACACAATTTTGAAGCGGTTTTTAGTGGTCATGGGATAGCAGCCTAAGGGATTTATAGTGGTCATTTCTCACTAGAGCAGTGTTGGCGAACCTATGGCACTGGTGCCAAAGGTGGCACTCAGAGCCTTTTCTGTGGGGCACCTGACATCGCCCCTTCACAGCCATCTGTATTCAAGTTAAATGGCTGTATTGGCACTTTGTGAAAAATTAGTGGGTTCTGAATAGCAGTTTGGGCACTCGGTCTCTAAAAGGTTTGCCATCACTGAGAGGGATTGGTATTTATTATTGCTCTACTTGAAAGTCCCTTTTGTTTTTGATTCCTAACTGTTGTGCTGTTGTTTCCAGTGGGAAAATTACAAGAACATATTATCTAGTTCCCTCTAGTGGCCTGTTTTGCTATAGCATCTTGAAAATATCTAACAAAACTACAGAAATAAAAACAAAATAATACCTCCTTATCATTTACAATTGATAACAGAATGGCATGCAACTTCAAAAATTAGTCACAAAATGCTTCTAAAATGAATTAAAGGAAAGGTAAAGGTTCCCCCTGTCAAGGAATGTATGAGGAGCTAACCTCAGTTAGCAGAGTTGCAGCAATGTCAAAGATTAGAGGCAAAAATATAGCAGACTCTGTTGCTGGTTTTCTATTGCAGTCTATTTACAAAATATATACAGGTTCCATTGGTTTCCAGACTTACATCCAGTAGCATACATAATCCAGCTACTCTTCCTTATCACAGCCAACACATCAGGCTTACTGGCTAAACAGCCCTGGCTAAACAGCAAGAACATACTGCAAAACATAAGGTATATATAGCATCTCTTTCCAATCATTTATTTACTTTTACATCACATGTCATAATGCTTCTTTCATCCACGCTTCTGAGCTACGCTTCATTGTCCCTGGACACTCGCCTTCCTGTCAAGGCCACTTTACTGAGCTTGCTTCAGTCCACAGCTGGACTCCATATCTCTAATTGCAAGTTGAAAAACTCACTCACAAGAATATTCTTGACACACACACCCAGCACATGCGTGCTACTCGTGTCTGACCCTAGCGGCGGTGCTCATCTCCGCTTTCAAGCCCAAGAGACAGTATTGTGCAAATCTGTGGCCATGTGGCCAGCATGGCTAAACTCATTTCAGTGCATGGAACACTGTTTACCTTCCCACTTTTTATGGCAGTACCTGTTTATCTACTTGCATTTACATGCTTTCAAACTGCTAGGTTGGCAGGAGCTGGGGTTAACAGCAGGAGTTCACTCTGCTACATGGCACCGGGATTCAGACCACCGAGCTGCCAACTTTGCAGCTGACATTTCAGTGCTCTAGCCCACTGAGCCACCATGACCACACAAAAAGACTTAAATGCCATTTAATAGTACTTTTTAAAAAAATCTATAGAATGTTACTTATTAAGATGCCTCATAGTGCAATGGTTAAACTGCAGTGTTGCAGCCAAAACTCTATTCATGACCCAGGTCCAATCCCAGGTAACTGGCTCATGGTTCACTTAGCCTTCTATTCATCCAAGGTCAGTAAATTGAATACCCAGCTTGTTGTGGGGAGGTGGCTTGTGTAGCTAAATTGTAAATTAAATTGTAAAACACCCAGGGAGTGCTTTGAGCAGTATGGGACAGTATATAAGCAGCACTCCTTGGTTGTTGATTTTTTGCTTTATTAAGCAAAAAAGTAACTTTACAGCTTCTTGTATTGTTCTGAAATGTATCTTAAATACAACTCTGCTTCCAAAAATTACCTAGTAACAACTAACTACAATATATTTCACTAGTTATTTCCAAGCTTTATTTACAGAGTACATATAACTTATCTTCACCACAGGTTTTGACACTGGTAGTACTTGATCTTCATGCAAAGGTTACTGTTAATGAAACACATATTTGTTAATCAATATTAATATTAATAATGTACTATTAAGTCACTTTTGATCTATGGTGACCCATTTCAGGGTTTCCCGGTAGAGAATACTCAGAAGTGGTTTACCATTCCCTTCTTCCGATATTACCCTGGTATAATGTAGCTTGTCTAAGGCCACACAGGCTGGCTCTTCTTGTAGAACCTACTATGGGAATTGAACTCCCAGCCTCTGGCTCCACAGCCAGCTGTTTGTTATTTACTTGCATATAATTATTGTGGGCTTTATTTTTGTTCTTAGTTTGCAAGTACTTGGCAGTAGATAAAGAGAAGGAAGGAAGGGAGGGAGGGAGGGAGGAAGGAAAGAAAGAAAGAAAGAAAGAAAGAAAGAAAATAAGAAAGAAAGAAAGAAAGAAAGAATAATCTTGCAACAACAAGGGATGACACCTTATCAGCAATGCCAGTACATAGACTATAGAAGGAAGCAGGTAGTTCTTGTTTCGATTATTCAGGCAATCACTAGGTGTACACTCTGAATGAATTCAGCCATTGCAGACTGTATTTACTCTATATTTTACTGCTCTGTCATAGACAGAGGCCAAAGTTGGAGCCTTTGTGGCTGCAAATGAGCTAATCTGCTGTGAATTGAAGCCAGATGAATGGCTGTGGAGCCATTCCTTGACAACAGTGCCAATACAGATTCCAAAACATAGCTGACAACCTCCTTTTATATTACCAGGGACACATTCTACTCTCATTTTATAGCTCAGCACTCCCAATGGATAAACAGAGCAGAATGTGGTTCTTAATATACATAGCATGTAATTGAAAGACAAGTTGTCAGCTCTGTTTTACAGATCCAAGTTAAAACAGCATGGCTTGCAGACTTCATTCAGCTCAGTCAGTTCAGAAGGTGAGTGGGTAGGATCTGACTACTGATGAAATGCAATCATCAGCATTCAAGCTGATAAATCAGGAAAAGGCAGAAGACTGAAGTAGCAACATTTAGATAAAAGTAATTTAAATCTGAATCACATTTTTCAGGTTGCTGAAGTATGGGAATCGTAAGGAGGTGACGACATCTGCTTGGGAATACTCTGAAGCAAATGGTGAGCCAATGTGTGAGACAGAATGGTAGACTGGATGGGCTGTGGCCTGTTCCAGTAAGGCTGTTCTTATTTATGGTCTTATGAGTATATGCTAGAGATGAGATCCCATTATATTCAGTGAATGTAATTACTGCAAATTGGCTAATCTTCAGTGTGATAAAAAGGGACTCATTTTCTGTGGAAGTGAATACTATAAAATGTCTTAATGAAAAGAAATATTCTAGGGATGTCCAAAGTGTTTAATTTGAATTTGTGTGATTCCAATATCCACATTAATGGTCCAGTTTCAGGAACAGCTGATTTCTGAGAAATTCATTTTCTCCTGCCCATGATTTCAAGGGATGGCTTGAGACTTTTTTTAAAAAGAGAGAATAGAATTAAATTTTCAGTACAGCTTTATTTAGTGTCTCTTTAGACTTTCATACCAAACATTCAAAGGTATGTGTAACATCTGAGGTAGAGATGGTCACGAATCGAAAAAATGGCATTCTGTTTTGTTTTGTTTCATTAAGGAGTTTGGTTCGTTTTGTTTTGTTTTTTGTAAATTTTTGTGAAAAAATTCATTTCATTGTTTCATTAATTCATTTTTCCCAGCGTCCACTGCATGGCCCCTGTGGCCTGGTCGGAGCTGGGGGGGGCTATGAACGGGCATGGGAGGAATAAAGAGGGGGAGTGGCTTTGAAGCCACACTGCTCTGGCCACCTAAGCGTGGCCTCCTTATCTCCCCTCCCGATCGGCCCTGCACGGACCTCCAGACCAGCACCAGGTAGGAGACATCTCTGCCCCCCATTAACAAAATGAACCTAACCAAACCAATTTTTCTCGGTTCAATTCGGTTCGTGTTAAATTTCCCCCTAGGGTTGTTACATAATGAAACAAATAATGAATAACGAAACAAAAAAATCATTTCATGCCCATCTCTAATCTGACGGAATGTTGGAGAAGCAACATCCATGTGTGCTCTCCAACATATTTTCAAGCTGTAATGACTGAATAGAATTTCAATTCCTGGAGTGGTGTACTATAGTGAAGCAGGAACATTGTTGAACTAGGTGGCTAGACCATATATAAGGTAAGGGTTGGACTTGATAGACGTTCTTATGTTCCTATATATCAGTGGTTCCCAAAGTGGTCTATATAGACCCCCAGGGGTTTATTTCAACTTGCAGGGGGTCTATGACAGTAAAAATTATGGGTCCAAAAATGTAAATGGGATTCCAGATGAGGAGACCCCATTTAGGCAGATCATCATCAACATTTAGGCATTCTGTAAATGTCTTACACTTAACACAATTGTTTTGGTGCCAATTTTCTAAGTTTTTGCATCAATTTTTGGAATTTTAAAAACTTTTTTGGTTCATTTCTCAAGTAGTGCAAAGGTAGGGAACCTGATTCTTGTGGTGTGCATACTTTAAAGTCCATTTTGCATTGTGTGTGGGGGGAGGTAAGGGTGTTGCATCATTTTTCGGAACTTGATCCTCACCACGTGCATGTTTTTAAAGTCCTGTTTGCAAAGATTGGGGACTTGTGTTTTCCAGCCACAAGACAGATATTTGTACCTGAATCATGGTCATTTGAAATTCAAATCAACTATAATTATAGTTGTACCTTGGTTAACACGTAACTTGGTTTACGAGCATTTTGATTAATGAACAAAATTTTGTGAACATTTTTCCTTAGTAACGAACAGTGTCTTGATATACCAGCACTGTCAAGTGTGTCACATAATCAAAAGTTTTCTAAGCCAATGACATCGCTCCCCTCCCCCCTCCTGCTGGAAGTGGGTGATTGTCTGTTTCAGTTTCTGTTTCAGGCAGCAGCAGCATCACAGATGAAGGAAGGGGGACAGGCTCAGTAAGGGTACAAACAGCTGCCACCCCATCAACCCCTGTCCCCCACCTCCATGGGGCCTCTCCACACCATCCCTGCCACCACCACTGCAACCAGGACATACCCACCCCCATCGTCCCATTTTTAAAACAACTCTCCTCTATTCTAGCTGGGATTTCCCCCAGTGCTCCATTTTTAAAAAAATCAGCCCCCTCCATAGAGTTTTTCCCCTCCTCTGCTGTAGCTGGGATTCCCCACATTGTTCCATTTTTAAAACAGCCCCCTCCATGAAGGTTTTTCTCCCCTCCTCGGTTCTTGTTGGGATTCCTTCCATCGTCCCATTTTTAAAACATCCCCCTCCATGGAGGCTTCCCCCTTCCTTTGCACATGCCACAAAGATTTTCAAATGCAGGTTATTATTCTTTGTACTGTATTGTATTTTGTACTTTGTACTGTACTGTATTTTTGTATTTTATTTAGTACCTTGTATTATATTACAGTATTGTAATCAAATATTTTTGGACTGTGGAACAAATCATCTGAGTTTCCATTGTTTCCTATGGGAAAATGTAGGCAGTATAGTGTCGATTATTTGAAGTTTAGCTTCATTCCATCCCTGTTGGACAAGCGTCTGCCCATGTGCCTTTTATGCAACAGAGTTTTAAACAATTATGCTGTGAAACCATCCAAGCTGGCAGTTCATCTGAGAAGGTGTCCCCCTGATAAAACAGATAAAGATTTGACATACTTTAAAGCACTGAAAGAAAAACCTCAGAAGAGAACCATGGTCGACAGTATGTAAAAGAAACTATGATGGTTTGTGGGCATCTTACAATATCTCATGACTCATAGCAAAATCAGGAAAAGCCTCCTATTATCAGGGAAGAGCTGATTTTACCAGCCATTGAAGAGTTTTTATAAACTGTTCTACACAAGCCTGCATATGATATATTCAAAAGAATTCCTTTGAGCAACAACACAGTTCAAAGATGTATTGATGAAATGAGTCATTATGTTGAAAGCTTCTTGTGTAATTATCTGAAAATGAACCATTTCTCTTTTCAACTGGATGAGTCAACTTTACCTGGTGATGAAGCACTATTATTGGCATATGTTCATGGTTTTTTTAAGGACCAAGAAATGCATGAAGAACTTCTCTTTGTGAGAAATTTGACAACACTAAAGGTGAATCAATATTCAATGTTTTGAAAGATTATTTCATGGAAAAAGCAATCCCTTTATCAGATATAATATCAGCAGCAGCAGTTGGAGCACCAGCCAGGTTTGGTCACTACTGTGGTTTTATAAGCCATTTAAAACTAAATGTATGCAGGGTGTTTGCAATTCACTGAATCATCACTGACAACATTTAGTAGCTAAAACTCTGAGTGCCAAATTGCATCAATCTCTTCAATTTGTCATAAATGCAGTAAACAAGATCCATATCAATGTGTTGAATTCTAGGTTATTTACACAGCTGTGTGAAGAAAATGATGAGGACTGTCATTGATTACTCCTTCACACTAAAGTATGCTGGCTCTCGAAAGGCTTATGTTTGACAAGATTTTTTTTCATTTTTGAGATGGTTTTAGAATTTTGGGATGCTAGAGATTCCATTTTGAAAGAAAATTTATTCAAATGGGAAAGACATTGCTTATTTAACTCATTTGTTTACTAAATTTAATGAGGTTATCTTGCGGTTACAAGGTGACAGTCTGAATTTAATTTTAAAAAAAAACATCATTCAGCTTTTCTTGCCAGAATTAATCTAATGAAGCAAAACTTTGGACGGCATGGAGTTTCCCAGTTCCCCAACTTGTCATTGACAAATGTCCAGGATGATGGCATTTTGGTCTACGTTCAATATTTAAGTGTTCTTCACACAGAGTTCAAAACCAGGTTTGAGGATGTTTTGACTATGGAAATGCCACAGTGGATTATCAATCCATATGGTGACATTGAAGAATCAGATGTCACATTACAAGAAGAACTGATTGGAATAAGCACTTACAAAGAATTTAAGGTGCAGTTCAGAGTGGGGTATCAGCAGTTCTGACTTCAAAAAAAAATATACCTGTTGCTTATCCTGCATTATGGACTACCACATAATCCCTCCCATCAACAGCATTTGGGCATTAATTTTATGAATTTTTTTACTAGTTCTTATTTTTTTCATTCGAAATCCAAATATTTACTTGCATTTTGTGTCTTTTCAATAAAGGTATGAATAAAAATTGTACATGTTGTTCTTTTCTTACAATTGTCCATGCTACAAAAGCCCCTATCAAAGTGAGTAGCACTGTGTCAGCTGTCAAAAACACATTTGAACTTAATAAGTTTAAAAAATCCAATATTAGGCAGGCAGGGGGTCTACAGAAAACAAAAAAATATTGGCAAGTGGTCTACGGAGTGAAAAAGTTTGGGAACCTCTGCTAGATATGCAGTAAAATGAACCTCCCCCACTTCAAACATGCAGTACTCCTGTCACTTTATCTTAAACACTGTGCTTTCCAAAGAAACAGTTCACATAGTCATTGGTGAGTTATTATATATGAAACGAACCTGTCCATGGTACATTTCCTCCAGGACATACCACTTTTACTCTCCAACTGGGAAGTTGCATTTTTAATTTCTATCATGTTTAAAACCATTTCAGTATAGAAAATTCAGAGGGAGAAATTACTCAAGGGTTAAAATTTCCGGCCTTCTATAGTTGTCAAGTTCAGGACTAAAGTCTCAGGGAACAGCTGTGGTTCCTCTGAGGTCTGTGAAGTGATATGAATTTGAGGGAGGAGATACTCCCTCAATAACATTTGATGTCACATGCATGGTGGTTTTGAAACCTGTGCACCCATCTTTTCCCTTTTCCAGTTGTCACCAACATAGCTTACAGTGAAAGTGCTATTTTGTTCTATTTGTGCAAATTTAAGTATGGTGGGAAGGGCTAGGGAAAGAGCAGGTGGGAGCCTGCACCTGGTTTCATAATATTTATTACTTAAAATATTTTAACCCCATATTTTCCCTCAAGATGGATCCAAGGTAGCTTACATCATTAAAATACAACATTTCAAGCTAAAAATGGTAAGTATACAAATACTAAAAATCATCAAACAGATAGCACACTAAATGACTGTAAATAAAAGGAACACCTAAAACAAATTTAAAGCAGTAAAGCAAACCATTTAAAACTCCCACTCAAGCAGTTAGTTACTGAGGGAAAGCTTGTCTGAAGAGAGAGGCCTTCACCTGCTTAAAATAATCTTAAAATAACTACTTAGAATTGTACTGTAAAGGGATTGAAGCTATCACTTGCCAGGTTAAAGATATCTTAACAAAAGGTTATTGCAATGTCAAACGACCACCTATGACCTCCTATGTCCCAAAAATTGATGTCAAGAGGATTCCTTCTGCACATACCATTGAAGTTAGGAACAGATTTGAATTGCGTAACATTATACAACCAGATGTATTATGGGAGGAAATCGAAGCAACTGTCAATTATGTAGTACATCAACATATTGCCCACAAGAAACCAGTGGAATTGGCTAAGTGGATATCAAAGGCAACCATAGAAACTGCAGTAAAAAGAAGAAAGACAAAAGCTATTGGTGTTAAGGAAGAAGCACAAAGATTAAATGCAAAGAGAGAAGTGAGGAAAGACAAAGAAAAATTTTGGGATCAGCAATGTAGGAAATTGGGGGAGGCAGCCCAAAAGCAACATACAAGAAAATATTTTGCATATTAGAATAAGGCAAGATAGGCAATAATAATTGGATACAATGGGCAGAAATTGCATAACCCACAAGCAGTTTGGAGAAAGGTGGAGGAAATATACAGAAGAACTTTATACAAATCAAAATCAAAATCAAGAGAGGAACCACAGAACGAGATACCCTGAAGGGGAATATCTAATTAGCTATAGCCAAGCTCAGGTGAGGATTACATAAATAATTATTACTAAGTATATGCATGATATAGAAATGAGCTAGATGTTTAAAAGAAAAGATACCCAGCCTCACCTAGTCTTTCCCTTACAGGACAACTTTAATTGTGAAGAGAAGGAACATAAATGTGCACACAATCACCATCAACAATCTGTAATGGTTCCCCGAGAAGAGGTGAAGCAGATAAGAATTTAATATTTCAATTTATATCTGTTTTCTAGAGCACATACACATTTTATGGGGAAAAGACTTGAGGACAAACTACTGCAATGACACAAAGGCCGCTGTCTGATGTCAAGTCTAGTGGGCAAAGGAAGGCTTAAATTTCCAAACAAGCAGGCATAAGACCCTGGTAAGAGAACACAGTGAACAAAGGGGGACTGTTCCAAAACAACAAATCAGATTTCCATAAGCTTTCAGCCAGAAGCACCAAATTCTGTAAACAAGGGCAGCAATGTACCCAGAAAAAGCTAATTCAAATGAGGCGTAGAATCAACAGTCAGCAGTACTGAAATTCAAATATAATGGATGTACTCATCCTGATTATACTAGGAAATATCATTTCTTTTTTCTCCACTTCCAGGGAGTAGCTTAATTGCTTTTTCCCACTACTGCCCTTCTGCAAGTCAAAAGTTCTAAGGTCACCCTTTGAATTATCCCTTGTTCTTTGTTAGCAAATTAATAGATTTATATTTTCACTTCCCAAGTGCAGTTTAACTCCAGAACTTGCTGTTCCTTTCTTGATATTTTTTTCCTGCTTAGTATTCCACCACAGCATTCAGGCACTTTAAATTTTATTTTGCTTTATTAGGGTTGATGGCACCACATGACAAATACTTCTCAGCAGATTTTGAAATTGAATACCCTATACCGTATATGGTTTTTTTTTAATGGAAAGTGGAAGCATGGAAACCATTTCCAAAATCTCCTGGATATTTTCTACTTTTAACATAGATGTAACACAATTATGTGCTGGTTATTTCAACTCCATATGGAGTTAGCTCTTCCGAACATACCCTTGGGGTTGGGTTTTTTTGTGGCCCTTTGACCCCTTTAAGATCCACTCAGTCACAGAAAAAAAATTAAAAACCACAATCGGTAGAATGTTCCTTTGAGACTCAAGACCGAAGCTGGGGAATATTCTGGAAACCAGGGGTGGATTCCAGTTTTAAAAGGGTCTTTCTTGATGGCCTCATGCCAGCAGTGAATTAATCTCAGGGCAGAGAGTGCAGTTGCATTAAGGTAGCTAGTTCTTGAGCAACCAGCTCAGTCTATTGTCTTATGTTTCCTACCACTTATTGACTGCTTAGCCCTGGAGAATCTAACATATACATCTATATTTCTCCTGACAGCCAATCCCTTTATTTTTTTTTATTTTATTTTTTTGCATTTTTCTACCGCACCGATTTCCCAGAAGGGACTCTGGGTGGTTTACATAAATGGAAAAAAAAAAAATCTACAACTAAATACAACAAATGAAAATAACAAGACAAATTAGACACTCACACAGTAGCCTACAAAGATCTGGCAAAAGGCAAAAGAAAAAAACAATACTAAAGGTTGAAGAAAAGAAAAACAGCAAACAGGGGGGAAACACAGCATACAGGTTACAGGTTACCAATCGCCAAATGCTGTCATAGTCTAAGATAGGGAAATATAGCTAAAGTATATATTGTCCAAGGCTTCTCACAGAAAAACATGTAAGAACCTAAAGAGAAACAGGTTTTCTCCCATTCACTGGGGATTCTTCTCTGAACCATTCACTGTTCTGCAGTATTAAGAGACATGGAAGGACCATCTGATTTGATTTAATTTAATTATAATAAATCTCATATAACAGACTTTTAATGACTTGAGCATCATGGCTCTTGTTTGAACTTTCAGGGACAGAGTTCCCCCACCCTTTCGCGGTTCATATACTATGGTCCCGGTATATCGCGGAACCGCAGTATATGAAAGGCAAGCCCCTGCGCTAATCAAAGGCCTATTTCAGGCCTCCTCTATTTACCCCAGGCCTGTCGGTGGCCCCAAAAGTGCTTTCCAGCGAACCGGAAGTGACTTCCAGAAAACCGGAAGTGACTTTCGGATAACTGAAAACCACTTCTGACACTTCCAATCATCTTTCTGGACCTCTTGGAGATCTGGAAAGTGCTTTCTGGCAAACCGGAAGTGACTTCCAGAAAACTGGAAGGGACTTTTGGATAGCTGAAAACCACTTCTGACGCTTCCGGTGGCCTTTCTGGACCTGTTGGAGCTATAAACAGTATTTGTTCATGTACTTGTTGCTTAGTAAAACACATTTCAGCTTCCTTTCCCTATATGTCTTAAATTATATGGTGAAGACGAAGAACGTACTGTTCCACAGCCAAGACCTTTGGTGGTGGTGGGGGATGGATTTGCCCTCCTTTGAGTGCAAGACTGTCCAAAACACATCAGAGGAGGCAGGAGGTATTGGCCTCTTCCAAGTCTCGCACCCCACCCTCCCTCCCTATAACCATAGTGAGTTCAACTGGCTGCCCACAGGGGCTGGATAGGAATTTTTTACCCTTGTTCCCAGATTGGTGGAAGGGAAAGGTTTTTTTTTTTTCTGCCTATCCCATACTGGTTAATCTGCTTTGGTTGGAGAGATTATACATAGGTAGACCATATGCATAGGCTGTTTGGTGCTGTTTGGTCATGCTGGTGGGTAGGGTGGAGTACACATATAATGTTATTCTAGCCCATCCAACTTTATGGTACTATGGATCTGGGGATCCAGTATTGGGGGGAAGGATGCACTGTGAAGCCTCTCTGGGTCAGGGTCTGAAAATCAAAGGGACTCTAGTACCTGGAGGGTGTTACTGACATTTACCGCCTCCTGAGAGCTGTCCATTAGACTGTTCGAATGGGGGGTATTGAACTCACCCAGCTGGATACATTGCAGTTGGGGAGGTCAGCAGTGACCTCATGGGTCTAGCCACTGTCCCACACTACTTTAGCCCCCACCCGGTTTTGTTGATAAATAAAGCATGGCCTGAGTTAACCCATTTTCTGTGTCTCACCTCTTTGTTTCGGGGTGGGAGGACAAGGAGGAACAGCAACAAAATGTGCATCTCAGCAAACATTCTGATAACTTGGAGTATTTCTCTCTTGAGCATTTCAGCAAGCTATAAGGGCTGAAATAGAAGCAGACTTTGCTAACACAACAGATTATTGAATGTCTAAAATGATTTGTATTACTCAAATGGCAGATAATATTTTAAGATGGAACCTTTTTTTCATGCTGCTCAAGAGCAAGAAGTTGTATTCAGCAGAGAATATCCTACATAATAGGCATTTGCTGCATCAAAAAAAAAAAAAGCTGGCACCTTCTACCACTGAGAATCTGCTTGCAAACAAAAACAGACTATGCAATGTGTATTTATGAAAAATGATGAAAGCCATAAAGAAGGTAGAAATGCCAGCAGCCAAATGTTGAAAAGATCCAGATTACCAAAGTTAAGATTAATTATTGGATGTCTTCCTGCTTCGAATATTGCTCTTAAAATTGCAGTGTGTGTAATGGAATACAGAATGTATTACTATTTAATTAAAATATTTTCACCTCTCCTTCATCCTTAAAAAGGACCTGAAGTGGCTTACATCATTAAAAGACAACATATAAAGTTTCAGCAGTGATTATACAAATGCAAAAAGGACCAAGCAAAAACTATTAGAGATGGGAACGAAATGAATTTTTTATTTTATTTTTTTTTTTTCATTTCATTTCCTATTGAAATGAAAAACAAAGTGCCTTTTTAAAAAAATGAAATGAAATGAAATGGAAATTTTTGCTTCATTCTGTTTTTGGTTTTACAATTTTTTATTATTTATTTTGACAAGTGCCATCTCAGCACATGCCAAATTAAATAATAAAAATAAGCACTGATCAGCTGGTGTCTGGGGCTGCGTGCCAGCTGATTGGCATTTTTTTAAAACCCTTATTGCCAGCAGGGCCCTGAACACCAGCTGGTCAGCACTTTTTAAAAAGTCTGATTGTCATCAGGGCCCTGCACACCAGGTGGTCGGCACTTTAAAAAAAGCCCAGTTGCTGGAGGGCCCCACACGCTAGCTGGTTGGCACTGGGGGGGGGAAAGCCCAATTACTGGCAGGGGCCCTTGTGCCAGCTGGTCAGCACTAGAAAAACAAGCCTGATTGCCAGCAGAGCCCCACATGCCAGCTGGTCAGTGCTTAATAAAAGAAAGCCTGATTGCCAGCAGGGCCCCACTCAACCCCTAGTCAGTGCTTGGAGGGAAAAAGCCTGGTCAATGGCAGGGCCCCATGCATCAGTTGGTCGGCACTTTTTAAAAAGCCCATCGCTGGCAGGGCCCCATGTGCCAATTGGTCGGCATTTTTTTTTAAGCCCATCGCTGGCAGGGCTCCACATGCCAGCTGGTCGGTGCTTTAAAAAAAGATTGCTGGCAGGTCCCCATGTGCCAGCTGGTCGGCACTTGGGGAAAAATGCAGATCAGCCAGCAGGCCCCTAGCTAGTGTCAAAAAAAGAAAAATAAATAAAAAGTGAAAAACAACACAAAATGAAAAATGAAACAAATTTTTTTAAAAAAATCATTTCAGATCAAATGAAATGGAATGGAAATGAAATGAAAAACAAAACAAAACACCCTTTTCACATTTCATGCCCATCTCTAAAAACAATAGTTAAAAAATGCAGATGTAGCATCAAAATATATTCAAAGCAGCAAGACACAAAACCCCATTTAAAACACCACTCAGGTCGCCAGTCAACTTGGCAAAAGCTTGCCTGGAGAGAAAGGTCTTTGCCTGCTTGCTGAAGGACAGCAAAAATGGGGCCAACCTGGCCTCCTGTAGGAGGGAGGTCTGAAGTCTGAGAAGAGCAACAGAGAAGGCAGTAACCTGTATCCCCACCAAATGAACCAAGGAAAGTGGTGGGACTGAGAGGATGGCCTCTCCAGATTATCTTTACAGTAGAGCAGAGTCAAAAAAGGAGATATGATCCTTGAGATAGCTTGGCTCCAAGCCATTTATGGCTTTATGGTTTCAAACCGGCACTTTGGATTCAGCCTGGGAAGGGATTAGGAGCCAGTGGAACTGCTGTAACAGAGGGAGAACAAAGTTGTGTGATCCCTGTGCCAAGACCCAGTTAGCAATCTGGCTGCTGCATTTTGGATGGGTTGAAGTTCCCTGACATTTTTCATAGGCACTCGTATAAAGAGTGAGTTAACAGTAATATGTCTGGGATGCAACTAGGGTATTATCACCATAGCCATATCAGACCTCTCAATGGGTGCAGCTGGCACACTTGTTTTAATGGTGCAAAGAAAAGCAGCCATACCCTTTTCTAGTATTTGGCCAATATACTATTGAACTTCCACTGAGCAGAATGGGGGCTCCGACCAGCCCAGTGCTGGGAGGGGCCTTTGTCAACCTGCCCTAGAGAAACACACTGGCCAATGGGGGGGTTGCCAGAACACCAGGGAAGATTGGTCAGGTGCCAACTGCTGGGTCACCTGAACTCACAGTAAAGCCCCATGTAAAGTCTACCAACAAGGTAAGCACCCTTGGCTGCTCGAGGGACAAGACCTCTGCTGTCTAACAGCATCCTCGTATCACCATTTTGGCTCTACTATGATCCACTATGCTATTTGATGATATGCTGTGCTGCTGTGTGCTTGAGTTTGTTCCAGAGGATCTTCAAATCTACAAGGCTTGGGTTCTGAACACCTGTCGGAGCGTATCTCCCAGAGGTCAACTGAGGCCAGACTCACACGGATGTCGCAGGCACACTCACTCAGGGTGCCCACTCCGAGGGAGGCGCGGAGGTCTGCCATGCACAGCCGCGCCTTCTCAGTGGTGGGCCCATCCTTATGGAACCATCTCCCGAGTGAGCTGCACCTTGCACAGTCCCTGCCCACCTTCAAAAAGGCTTTGAAAACTCTGCTTTTTGAGGGGGCATATGGCAAGCTACTTTAATTTTTTTTTTGGTTTGGCGCCAATGTATCTTGCCTGGGGTTTTGTCCTTAACCATTTTTGTAGTTCTGTATACCTTTTTAACCTGTTAACCGACCAGAGTTCTGATTCGGAAGATGGCGTGGTATAGAAATGATGATGATGATGATGATGATGATGATGATGATGATGATGATGATGATGATGATGATGATAATAATAATAATAATAATAATAATAATAATAATAATAATAATAATAATAATAATAATAATAATAATAATAATAATAGAAATACTGCTGTACTATTTATTGGACTGATTTCTTCCAATAATGGACTTCTGTAAGTTATTCAATTAAACTACTTATGTGCTTTAAAAGAGAAGACAAGCAGCTATAAATAATATGTAAACAGACTGCACAAAGAAATTCTAAGCCTCTGTTTAAAGTTATTCCTCACTGAGGATTAGTGTAACTATGGGTAAGCTTCTGAACAAAATCTGGTCAAGGATTTATGCTCAACAGAGGGCAGCTGAGTATTGCATATCACTGCTGGTGTTCTTGTATACCAATTTTAATCCAGTTGATGAGTGCTTCCAGGATCCTGTGGTCACAGAGGACATTCTATATTGATGGTTGTGGGGCATGGTCAAATGCCTTCTCTAGGTCTAGGAATGCCATGGTTGGGTCTGGTCTCCATATTTCTCTATGAGCTGACGAGTTGCAATAATGGCATCAGTTGTTCCTCATCATTTGATGAAGGTGCATTGGTTGGTGGTGAGTTGAAGAATGTTCAGAATGCACTGGTCCAGAGTTTTCTCAAAATCTTCATATTTTGGGAGTGGATTGGACTGAAGTTGGTGCAATCAGCTGTGTCACCCTTGTTCTTGAATATGCTGACCCAGCTGACTGAGTCATTGACCATTCCATCAGTATATAGTTGCTATTCATTTGTAAAACTTGGGAAAAAATGTATCTCATCCTGAGAATTCATGTGTTCACAACTTTTGTGGAGCATATTGCAGTAATAACAAGAACATAAATAATGAGGACTTCATAAAATGAGAACAGCCAAAAATGTACACAGTTTAAAAAACCCACAAATTTTCTTTAGTCAATACCCAAAATTATATATATGTTGTTTAAAATACATAAATAAATATATATTGTGTACCTTAGGAAAAATGTATACTAATAAATGCATATAATGTTCTCTGTTCCAAAGTATAATGAAATCACATGCCAGCAGAAAAGTAAGATAGGATTAAAATGCTTGCAAAATTTGGAAAAACACCATAAGTACCATGTGAAATGAAGACAGGTGTCTTGCTGCCTCTCAATGACAATAGTAGACTTACTAAGTCATACAGGCTGCCTAGTCTCATTTCCTTTACTATGGTGAAGTGCGTTGCAGTTTTATTTAAATTTTAAAAAAATTAATTCCCATGGGATCTTTCATAAATATTTTGTTTATGTTTCACAAATCTTTTTTTCTCCTTGTAAAGGAAGAGGTTTACTCCCATCCAATGATATTATGTGAGGGTTTCAGAAGCATATTTTCATGATGAATTAGAGATCCTCTATGGAGGTGCTGCTAGCCAAACCGTGCATTAAAGAGAACTAATTCATTCCATAAAAAGAACTAATTCCTAATAAATGCATGGGTAAACTACAAATGAAGAATGAATATTAATGAGTGAATAGCAAAGATCTGGTGTATGATTTCTTACACGAGAGATTCTTTAGAGATTTTCAGGGTGGTAATTAAGAAAGGCTCTCTTTTCTAATTATTGATGATAATTTAATTCTTCCTGGGTTCATAACACACTGGGTATATTTTTGTATAGTTTAATAGAAGTTGGCTTGAGCTTTACAGTTAACTTTCAGTGTTGATAAGAAACTCATGGACAGATGTTCCTCTATCTATTGCATTCCTCAGGATCAGATTGTAACCAATGCCAATTTAATTCTAGCTTGTGTTTTCATTAACTATTGTAGAAGACAAACTGTGGTCACTGGTACAAAAGTATTCTTTCAAGAGTCCTTTAGAACTGGGCCATGCGTACGTTTTCATCCCACAACATCAGCACTACCTTCCTATGTGCATGTATTTTCCATCTTAAATCTATCACAAGTCAGGCTTTTCTGTTAGCTCACATTGCCCAAAATGAAGCTGTTCACCAGTAACAATTTAAATAATTGATAATTAGATGTCATTATACAGGACTATACTGCAACCGCAGTCTAACAATATGTCATGAGTAGAGATGGGCACAACTCAAAAAATGGTGTTTCGTTTGTCGTTTGGTCGTTTAGGGGTCCGTTTCGGTTCGTTTTCATTTTGTGACTTTTTTGGTCCGTAATGAAATGAAAAAACGAAAATGAAAAATTGCTGTTTCGTTAGCATTCTTTTTAGTTCAATGCATCTGCTGCAACGAAAACAAAAAACGTGGCAAATTTGGTCGTTTCGTTTTCATTTTCGTTTTGTTTTTTAAAAAAAATTGTTTCATTTTCATTGCATAACAAAACAAAAAAACGAAAAAGAAAACAAAAAATCGCTCGTTTCGTGCCCATCTCTAGTCATGAGTCATGACTGATGGTATCAAAATATTCCAAAAAGTAACACATATAAACAGTTCAAACAGTTCAAAAAGGCAAATAAACCAGAAAATGCAAAAAGGTGGCGAACAAAGGTAGTTTCAAACTACACAATAAGAGATTCCATTTGAACGTTATAGGAATAATTTCCTGATGGTTAGAGCTGTCCAGCAGTGGAATATGCTGCCACAGAGGGTGCTGGAGTCTCCCTTTTAGTGGTTTTAAAGCAGAGGCTGGACGTCCATCTGTCAAGAGCATTTTGATAGGGGTTCCTGCATGGCAGGGGGTTGGACTGGATGGCCCTTGAGGTCTCTTCCAACTCTATGGTTCTATGATAATAATAATAATACCTTTATTGTCAATGTACAACAAAACAAAAGCTGAGAAAATGCCCAAACCACCACGCCCCCATCTCACTGGCAATCACTCAGTCTTATTGCACCCTGTGTACTTGACACAGAATGCGCCAGCCCACAGGTCAGTTCTTCTAGACTTGTCCTGGGATTATTTCCCATTCAGCAGTCTGACAGCCCATGGATAAAAACTGTTCTTCATACGGCAGGCAAAATATCTTTCCTGAAAAACAAGGTAAAAAGTGCTGACATATAGTCACAGAATTTTTCAAACAGTTCAGGGGACAGCCCATGATAAAGAGCTGTGCAACCCTCTAAGTGTCTTCCTGTCAGCAGCTGTCAATCCAGCAAATGCAAAAGGATGCTTTCAACTGTGGACCGGTAGAAGGAGATAATCAGTTGTTGCTTCACTTTGTTAGCAAGACCCTAAGGAAATTGGGCCTTCCTGACTAATTAATTCCCCAGGATAGATCCTCACTGAGGTAAACTCCCAGAAATTTAAAGGAAGAAACTCTCTCCACACACACACCCTGGATGTACAATGGGGCTAGTTCCTCTCTCTTCCTCCGGAAGTCCAGCACCATCTCCTTTGTCTTGGTAATATTTAGATGCAAGTTGTTTTCTAGGCACCATGTGGATAATTTTTTGGACCTCATTCCTGTACGGTGATTCATCTCCCCCTGTAATAAGACCCATTATGGTGGTATGTCCAACTTAATAATCACAGTAGATGGATCAGATGATACACAATCATATGTGTACAGTGAATACAGGAAGGGACTGCACACAGACCTGCTAAGTCTGAAAGGCCCAACCCTCACTGTTTGTGAGCGGTCCCTTAGAAAGTCCTTGATCCAATCACAGATGGTAGAAGAAAGGTCCAAATCAGCCAGCTTTTTAATAAGAATGCTTGGTAGGATGGTGTTAAAAGCTGAACTGTAATGTGAAAAGCATCTAACATAATTTCCAGGTTTCTCCAGATGACTTTTGGCATCATCTGTTGATCTGTTTCTCCTATAGGCAAACTGATGTTTATCAAAGTCTGTGGAAAACATGTTTTAAGGTATTGGAGAACCAATCTTTCAAAGCATTTCATCACTACAGACGTTAATGCAATAGGTCTGTAGTCATTTAGGCAATTAACTGCTGTTTTCTTTGGGACTGGGACAATGGTAGCTGCTTTCAAACATGGTTCGTTTGGAGATGTTAAAAATTCTTGTCAGAATCTCAGCACAATTTTTACCACTATCCCCAGGTTGGGCCTGCAGCTTTATTGGGATTCACAGCCCTCAAATCTTGATGTTCATATAAAATGAGTGGCTGAGAATTTGAAGACTGGCAAGCAGGTACTATGGGGCCTGGTCTTTTAACCTCATAGCGAGCAAAGAAAATATTCAGCTCCTCTGCCAGTGAGGCATCAGCCTCAGCCATGTTCCTCATCTTGCCCCTAAAGTTAGTTAAATGCTGCAGTCCTTGCCATACTCCCTTTGTGTTGTTATCAGCTAAGTAGTTCTCCACCTTATGGTTCTGTGATAAACAGGAATCTCCAATAGCCCCATGTTTTAAATTGTGTGCCCAATCTGAAACCTTCACCCACCCACCCACCCACCCACCCACCCACACACACACACACACACACACCAAATGCTTCCACTATACAGCTTATTTTCAGAAGAACTAATTGAGATTCAAGCTTCAAGATAGTCTTGTATCAAGCTATGAGACAATCATAGGATGGCCCTATTTCAAATGGTAAGGACATTGTTGCAAATGCAATCAGTCTACTATGCTAAACGATTTATTTATTTTTAATCTTTAAAAATGGGGATTGAAATCACGTGCTGTCCATTAGTCCATAATAAAGCTGAGGAAGATATTTGCAAATGATATTTGCTTGCTTGAGATAAGGTTGTGTGTGTGAGAGAGGGCATTCTCTTTCCACCTGATCCCAGCACAAATATTGAGAAGGGAAGGGAAAAGGCATTACAATTTAAAAGTGCATTTTGAACCTGAAAGCAAAATATAGCTGGGGAAGTAAATATTCCTTCTCTCTCCCCCCTACCCTCTCTCTGTCTCAGGCCCTTCCCTGCATGCCACAAACTACAATCATCTTCTAAAAAGCTTCATCCTGGGAAAATGGGTGTGCGTTTGTTCACCTCTGCATTGAATACAAAGGGGTCATTAGTGAAATGCAAATCCTATGGGGATCAATTCTATGATTGATGGCTGCAGTTGTCAACAGAGAAACTCTGATACAGCGGTACATATCAAGATAGCAATAACTGTAAAAATCCTATAGCTTATGAAAAGACATATGTGCTCTCCTTTTCTCTCTGGCACAATAGAGAGATAAGAGGTACAGACAGAGATAAAAACCAGGCCTCAGATTCCTTCAAGTAGCAGCCCTGTCTCTGTGAGGCGATGAAGTCTCACAGTTTGAAAACTACTGTTTTTACATAATTTCTTCCCATCTTTCTTTAAAGAGGGTTGATTTGCCCTGCTTACTCCAGATACTAGAAGCATGCTGCTTCTCATCTTTGAGGTGTATAGCCATTATGACTGCTAGCTATCAATAGCTTTACCCTCCTGCAGTTTATCTACTTTTCTTTCGCAGTCATCTAAGGCTTCTAAGCTGATGTCATCACAGTATCTTGTAGCTGAGTTAAACTCTTTTCCATGGAGAAAAGTTATTCCTCTAACCCAGACATGTCCAAAATTTGGCCCTCCAGATGTTTTGGGACACAACTCCCACAGTCCTTTGTCATTTGCAATCTAAGCTTAGAATTCTGGGAGTTGTGGTCCAAAACATCAGGATGGCCGAATTTTGGACATTTCTGCTCTAACCGGTGTTGAACTGGCCTCCTCTAGCCTGTCCTAGGTCGGGATGGGAGTCAATTTCATTTGAACTACATTTTAAATTCACTTAATTCACACTTTTCAGAGTAATATGCAAATCAGAAGACAGTTATGCTTTAGAAATGGCTCTCTTTCAAATTGACTCTTGGTTTAAAAAATCAGAAACACATGACACATATTGTGCAAAACTGCATACAAAAACAAATACATAGAGAAAGTGTGGGCGCGATTAAAGGCAGATTTTTAATTAGTAAAAGATCTGCAGATGGACATGGAAAAAATGGAATGAGTTTGCAACTGAGTAAATGCAAAATTGAAACAAATAAAATATGGACTGTTTTATGCACCCCTCTATGTTTCCACTAGTCATGCTGCCACCATCCATGCATTTGATGTGAAGGAGACATATGTACATACTGACAGATGCTCCTAGGGTTCCACTTAGGTGTTTGTGGGATGCATCACATATCAATAGGATTCTATCCCCATTTGGAAGATCTTGGTATGCATGCATATAATGTAGGCACATGGAATCCCTTCTCTTGTCTACTGTGTGGATGGCAGGGTGTGGTTTGTTGTGTGTAACTCATACAAACCCTCTCTTACTAATTTCTGTCATACATGTCAAGATTCACCTGAAGTTCCTTTGGGGCATCCCTGAAATCTTAAGGAATCCTGCTCTTTACAGAACACTGTAATGATGATAACATGATAACATTAGATGTGGAGCTCCCTGGATTCAGTGTGAGAGAAGTATGTGATAACTAACAAACTATAGATACATGCAAATAATGCTGGGGGCTCTTTAACTTATTCAGTAAGTGGTTTGCCCTTCATTTACCACCTTCTACAGAAACTATGTGTCCTGTATCAGGAGCGTCATTTCCTTTATTGTAGCCTGGGAAGCATAGCTTCAGAGGCAGAGCCAAACAAGTGCAAGAACAAGATCAGAACAAAAACAAACCAAGCTGTCAAGTGGCTTCCAATTAATGAGAATCGTGAGAGGATTTTCAATGACTGACGGATGTTCAGTACATGGTAACCATTGCCACTTCTCACTGCAGTGACTTTTCATGGCCAAGGAAGCATTCAGACCCAGATCTCCCAAATCCTAGCCCAATGTTCTAGCCACTATGCAACACTGCTGTCATTCAGAGAAAAGAGTTGCTCTCAAGGAAGCCATAATCCCAAGAGGGCCTCAATTGGTAACTAGCTCTACCGTGAAGCTGAAGCCTCCATTCTCTGTTTTTGTGGGCTGGAAGCAGTCTAAAAGCCTTGTCTGATTCAGGGATTGGGATTCCTCCTCAAGAGAGGCACTTTATGAAATTCTAGAGGGGCTAGTATGTGCCAGATTCACAAGATCTTCATCATTGGCTAGTTTCAGATGACTGACTTCAATTTAGGACTGCTCCAACAAGGGTGTGACATCATTAAGAAGTCAGTATAGGCAACTCCTATAAAACAACTGAGTCATGTAACTGGTGTGTGACTGGGAATGCTGATGCTGACTTCTTAACTTCACCACTGAATATTAGTTTGATGTATCAGTAGTAGACATGGGCACGACCTGGCGAAATTCTTGTTTCCGTTTCCGTTCCTCGTTTCCGTTATGCAACGGAAACGGTAACGACAATTAAGCCGTCAGAACTCGAACTCAAACCGATAAAAGAAAAATTGGGTCTGATTTGTTGTTGTCGTTCACGGCATCGTGGCGATCGCGCGATGCCAAGTGGCACAGAAAAAAAGTTAGAAAAAAAAAACCCCGATTCCCGGCCAAAAAAGCAGGCGAAAATATGCCTGCCTGAGTGAGGGCACCTACCAGAGGGGTGGTTTCTGGGGGGGTCCCTGGCCTCCACCCTCTCCTGTCCTGGGCTGCTCTGGTGGGGGGCATCCTCATCGTCTCGCCATGCCATGTGGTGCGGGGGATCCAAAATGGCGACCACAATATTTTTTTTTGAAATCGTGGTCCAAAAACCCACCAAAGCACCACATAGAAACATGTGAAAATTAGGTATTTTAACTGCCTGAATTTTTACAGTAGCAGCAGTGGGTTTTTCTTGCAATAAATGTCTGTCTCCAATCCCATTGATTTTATTTTATTTTATTTTATTATTATTTATTTACACCTGCGCAATGATGGGCTGGCCATGGGATGGGACCATGCAAATTTTTGGAGCCATTCCACCAATCACATGGCCACTTGGCCAGGTTTTGACTGAGACTTCTGGGATGTGCCAGTTGGGCATAAAAAGCCCACTATAATCCTAGCCCTAACCCTAACCCTAACCCTAACCCATACGCCAGTACACTGTCCTTCTTAGTGGGTCAGAGGCACCCAGAGGTGCAGCCCACTAACTCACCCTAACCTTACCCGTAATAACCCTAAGCCTAGCCCTTGCCCTAACCCCAACCCTAAACCAGATCTGTACTCGCATTGCACTACACGCAAGTACACTGTCCTTCTTAGTGAGTCAGAGGGCGCCCAGCAGAGGCATTCTTCTCTCACCTCGCTCACCAGTCCAAAGTTCCAAAAAAACTCTGTACGCCAGTATGCTGTCCTTCTTAGTGAGCTAGAGGCACCCAAAAGAGAGGTGCTTCTGCCAGTGCCACTTGGTACGCAATGGCTACACGGTCATGTACCCTTCCTTTTCCCTTTGTAGGGGGCCGGAGGAGGCATCCACCCCAGAGAGGTGCCTCCAGGAGCCTGCTAAATGCCTTCCCTTCGTAGTGGGCCAGAGGAGGCACCCACCCCAGAGAGGTGCATCCAGGAGCCCGCTACCCTACCCCCCCTAAACCAGTACTAACAACAGACGACAAAGGAGACGACAAAGTTTTGAAAAATTTCACGACAAACGGAAACGAGCCGAAACGGGCCGGCTCCAACACACGTCAACTCAAAATGTCATTTTTCCTGGTCGTGCCCATCTCTAATCAGTAGTAGAGATGTATCAGTAGTAGAGACTTGTTACAGAACAAAACAAATAACGAACCTCAGAGTGGATTTAGAATGAAATGAAACAAACAAACAAAATGGTTAATTTTGGTTCATTTCATTAATGGCGGCGGAGATGTCTCCTACCTGGTGTTGGTCCTTCCTGGACGGCCCAGTCTTCCTAGCTGCAGGGAGGGGGCGACCAGGGGGAAGCTGACCAGCCATGCTATAGCTGGTAGGAAGCTGTGGTCAGCAGTATAAATAAATAAATAAATAAATAAATAAATAAATAAATAAATAAAAGATCCGGCACACGGGCCCTGGTACTGGCCCATGACCACCGGAATCAGCCCCAGGCCCACAGGCTGGCAAAAGAAACCTGATCTGGTCTGTGGACCCGGTACCAGCCCACGGGCACCGGACATGGCCCACGAGCACTGGCCCCGCCCGCAGCTGACATTTTTTAAAAAAATGCTGACCAGCTCATGCTACAGCTGTTGCACGGGATACGTGGTGGGCAGTAAAAAATACAATAAAAATAAAATAAAATAAACAAATAAAATTTAAAACAAAGGAGCACTGACCCGGCCCCAGGGGTGGCCAGGTTGGAGCCCTAAAATAAAGAAAAATATAAAAAATAAAACCAGTGTGAACCTGGCCCCAGGGGCCGCATGGTCGGTGCTTGAAAAATGAAAAATATCAAAAATAATTTTTAAAAAAGGAGTGCTGACCTGGCCCCAGGGGTGGCTGTGTTGGCACCCTAAAATAAAGAAAATATATATAAAAATAAAACCAGTGCCGACCCAGCCCCAGGGGCCGTGTGGTTGGTACTTGAAAAAAAAGCCCCAAATAAAATAAAATAAAATATTTTTTTTAAAAAGGAGCGCTGACCTGGCCCCAGGTGTGGCAGGGTTGGAGCCCTAAAATAAAGTAAAAAGTATAAAAAAATAAAACCAGCGCTGACTGGGGCCTAGGGGCTGCGCAGTTGGTGCTTGAAAAAAAAATGAGGTGCTGGCCCCAAGCCAGCACCTCAAAAAGCCCCTGCCACAGGGGCCAGGATTGCCCTGCTGCCGCTGCCGCTGCTGCGGCCGCCGCTGCCGCCACCCAGTAAGGATGATGTGTTGATGATGGAAGATGATGAGGATGTGGATGATATGGATGATGAGGATGAGGATTCTGCCAGACCAGTTAGTGCAGCTGTTGTCAACGTCTGTGTTTTTTTTTTTTTATTTTTTTGAATGTTTTTACCCGCTGGCATGCTGTCACATGGATTAAATCATGCAGAGTGGGAAAGCACAAATAACGAACAAAACAAAACAACAAAATGAATATTTGAAAAAAATTGTTAAAAACAAAGCAAACTGAACCAAACCCTACAATGAACCAAACCAAAACGAATCACCATTTTTCGGTTTCATGCCCATCTCTAATCAGTAGCATATTTAGGAGAGTTCTTTCTATCTACGTAAAACAAGCTATAGAGGACGTACTTTGCAATGCTTCCATACTTCACAATAGTTCTCTACAGTTATTGTTTAGTTCATTGTCCGAGACAAAATATCCGGTCATTCCTCTGGCCTTTAAAGAAAAAACTGAACATGAGTGATCAAGCTCTGAGGGAAAGATACAGCTTAAGGTAGCTTGGCTTTTTGCTCACTGATATCTTATATGTAAAGTTTTTGGTATAATGATATAAGCCAGGCAATCTTCTTAGACGAGGCAGGAAGCAGAACTGTTGTTAAAACTGCATCCAAAGTACAGAATTGGGTTTCACACCCCAGTTCTCCAAAGAAAGTGATGTGGGTTATGCTCACCCCTCCATACCCCCTCTGCATTTGGCTCTTTGACACTTAAAATCCCTGCATGGCCAGGGGTGGGGGAGTGGGGAAAGGTTTGATGCAGAAAACCCATGTGCTCCATCTTGGGATCGGGGTTAAATTTAGTGAACCGACTAGATAAGAAAAGAACTCCAGTTGCCATGACTCAACTTCCAGACAACCTCACCTGGCTGACTGAGAATCTTCACAGACACAGTTCCCATGGTTTTTCAGTAAGAAATGTGTAACTCCAAGGGACCATATAAAATTTTCCAGAAAAGGCTGTACTTTGCTGCCACTTGGTCTGTGGTAAATTATCCTCTTTATCTGATGCTGTTCAAATATATACCTGGTCACCATTAAAAGCTGGAAATTCTGCCCCAGGGCTGAATTCAGGAATACTGTCCTCAAACCTGAGTCTTTAAGAGGTGTGTGACCACATCTAATACTGGGGTTGAATCTGCAGTCCCTGGTTTGCTTCTCAGCTGACCAGCAGCACCTCTGTCTTGCCTGGATTAAGTTTCAGTTGATTCATCCAGTCCATTATGGACATCAGACATAGCTCTCTTACATGTAAAGGACTGAGAGAGAAAGGCAGGTATCATAGCATACTGATGACATTGTAAACCAAACTCCAAATAACTTGTCTCAGCAGTATCATTTCTATGTCAAATAGTTCTGGGAATGAAACAAATGCTTCAGCAATGGCATTCACATTGAACCAGAATTCCCCAGCACCATTTTCTGAATTTGCCCCATCATGAAGGACCACCATGGAGGATTGCCTCTAAGTCCCATTCCAGGCAGGTGGTTTAGAAAAATCCCATAATTAGCATTCATAGGCATTATGACCTTCAGCCAAACCTTCAGGAACACCCTCCCTCTGTTCATTTCTAGGAACAGCCTGGCAACCAAAGCAATGTCTGTCTACTAACATATCTGAAGCCAGGTTGAAATCGATTTAGTTATACTGCCATGTCTGGAAAACTTTAGTGTTCAAATACCACCACACTCCCTAACACCTTGCCAAAGACTAGAACGCTGAAGTTCAGGTCAGAAAGAGGCATTGATTACTATCTTCACCTTCTAATCTAGCCACTTTTAATGAGCCAGAAAAGGAAAATATGAACATCCTATGGAGGCAGCTTGTGTCAGAAGGACAGACCTCTAAATTCTGAGGTTTACACCCTTGGGTCAGTTCCTGAGGCTCCTCTATGGTGAAGAAAGTGAGGCAATGATAATTGGCAATAGACCAAGCAGCATTACTTGGTCACAGAGTAAGTCGGTACTTGTCATGTTATATTATATTACATAACATTACACTGCAACCCTATCCATTCTTCAGTGTCCTTGTCTGTCAGAATGTAGTATGCAAGAAGCTGCCCTCTAGTTTCTGTGATCAAAGATCTTGGGATAGGATTATGTGTTCCAAAGCAATAATTGAGCCAGGGTGAATGGAAATTGCAGCATGAAAATATTAAATATTAAATTAACTCTCCCTTAAAGCTCAAGGCAAATGGAAAGCCATATACTGTGCTTGTTGGACCTCCAGTGAAGTGGAAAAGACTGCAGGTTAACTTTTAATGTGTATATAAAAGCAAAATTGTTTCGTGGCCATTGTACTGCTTTTATTGCAGCCACATGGCAATTCAATTTATGCAAATGCCTTTACTCAGTGGAATGTAACCTCTCTCTCTCTCTCTCTCTCTCTCTCTCTCTCTCTCTCTCTCTCTCTCTCTCTCTCTCTCTCTCTCTCTCTCAGCTTTTTTCTGTGGGATGGAGGATGCAGAGGATATAAAGAGTAAACTAGAGGAGTCCTTCTTGCATCTGATTATCCTTGTGTTTCTCTCTAAAGCGGCATGATGTGTGTGTACCTGTGTATGTAAACTTTGGACACACATTATACTAATTCAGACAAATGGAGGCAGATGTGTCCCTTATATAGAAACACTCTTTCCAGAGCTTATCAAGATGTTAGCAGAGCTGCACAGAACAGTGATGTGTGAGGAATCATCATTCCTAGGGCCCAGGTCTATTTAGAACCCTAGCTCATGCAATGAAGTCAAGGACGGTGTTGAGAGTGCTAACTCCTAATTCCTTTTCCTCCAGAAAACAGTTTGTGCAGATTGGGTCTTAGAAAGTGCTCTTTCTTCATGATTTGTTCCTCCTTTTTAAATTATTCTCCAGTATATAATTGCTGGATCACGTGGAGGAACAACTTTAAACCTATGTTTATTAGACAGATGGTTACATCTTCTGCCTTGTCCATCGTATTTAGTTCAGCTCTATTAATGGAGCACTGTTTTGGAACTTAACTGGTGCTCAGTGTGGTTGGCTTTTACTAGCTCTCACTGTTGCCAAAGACTTATCCTTCAGGACTGGAAAGGCAACTATGTGTCACCTGACTGGACAGCTCAGGTTCCTGGATGTGGAGACAGAGGCTGAGAGTTCAGTTCTGCACTGGGTATCCCAGCAGAGTCAGCCTGTATGGTCTAGGGCAAGCTGCCCAGTCCCAGCATACTCCAAGTTTGGCAGAGATTGGAGTTTTGATGTCTGAGTTATTCACTCCCAAAGAGGTCCCCCTCAGGATGGTTCTCAGAGGCACCTAGAGACTCCAAACTTTCAGAGACTCTTCCTTTGACTCTCCTCTACAGTCTCTCCACATTTGGTGAAGATTAGGTTTCCACAACCCAATTTCTAAAGGATTCTTTCTTAGGAGGGGGCACTTTGGGGGTTATGAAACTCAATACACTCAGGTATCTGAAATCCAGTCTTCACCAAGCTTGGAGGATTTGTAGAGGAGAGTAGAAGCCTTTCTGCATGTTTGGTGTACCTGGATGTCTGGGGGACACTTTTCTCAGGGAGCCTCTTTGGGGAATCAGAAGTAGGGATGGCCACAAAATGGAAAAATTGTTTTTGTTTCATTTTGTTTTAAAAAACAGCAAAATGAAACAGTAATGAAATGATTTGTTACTCTATAAAATGGCTCCCTGGGTCCTATAGGCACCAGCTTTGGTGGATAGCTTCCTTTGACTCTCCCCTCCAAATTTGAAGAGGTTTGGGGTTCAGGGGACTGAGTTATTAAACTCCAAAGGGGGTGCCTCCTGAAAAAACATTTCTAATTGCAAGTTATGTACTTGAAAATAGTGATCCCAGGCATGTAGCAGCACTGAAATTACAGTGAAGCTCCCTCAACCTCTTCCCTTTAAGGACCCCAAATTTGGAGACCATTGGGTTCAGGGGGCCAAGTTATTCAACTCCAAAGGGGGTGCCCCCAGAAAAAAAATCTAATTTGAAAGTACTTGATCCCAGGCATGTAGCAGCATTGAAATTTCAGCAGAGCTTCCACAAGCCATTTCCTTTAAGGGTTTAAAGGAAAGAGTCCAAGGAAGCTATCCACAAAATTTGGTATCTCTCAGACCCAGAGGAGCTGTTTTACAGAGTAACAAAACAGTTCATTTTTAAAAAAAAGGTTTTAAAAAAGGCATTTTGTTTCAGTTCGTAATGAAACACTGTTTCCTGTTTCATTTCATTTTGTATCATTCTGTAAGTTTGCAAAATGACAAAACAGCATTTCATTTTTGTAAGGTGCCCATCCCTACTCAGAAGTGTAAATCCTAACCTACACTAATCTTTCAGCTCTCATACAGAAGAGTCAGAGTAAGCATCCCTGAAAATTTGAGGCCTCTTGGTGCTCGGAGTTTTTAAAAGAGTTTTTAAATGGGAGATGAATCCATTCAACAGTTCATCAATTCTTCACTGGAAATAGATCAATTCATTGAGTCGTCAGCCCCTACGAATCACGGATCATAATGAATCACCCCTTTTTTAATTAATCCACATCTCTAATAAAGCCAATACCCCTTTCTAGATTTATCTCCCTTACTGGGAGAAGAGCAGCCAATATAACCAACCAACCGACAGACAGACAAAGAGAGAGGGGACAGGGCTGGCATTTTCCTTTCCATGTGAGGAAGGCAGGAGGGTGTGGCAAAATCGATGGGAAGATGGGAAGATGCCACTGTTTGCACTGCAAGTCTCCTGTTACTGTACTTCATTTGGGCTTGGCTATGGCTTGGGCAAGATCTACTAAGTTTTCTACAACCGAAAAAAATCAACTAAGGCAACAGAACAGTTCTAGAGACCACAGTGGTAGACAGCAATGGTGGAGGGAATAAATATGAGAAATGGAATGATTTTATTTTTTTTTTTAAAAGCGGGTGAATGAAAATGTCTTTTTCCTGTTAATAAAGTGCAGTGTTTCAGCGTTATCAAGGCTTCATAATTATTTATGTCAAACTAGCCACAGTATCAGGATGCAGACAGGGTTACTCCTTAATGCAGCCATAGAATGAATTCTTCTTTTAGTACTCATAGTTATTATTGGTAAGTACAGGGCAATGATGTCTCAATTTGGGGGGGGGGGATAGCCAGGGATTACAGCTGCTAAGGAGATAAAAACATTGACTTCTTTGATAATTCAAAGCTGTTAACAAAAGATTGTGATAAGGGCTCATCACTAGTGTCATCTAATTCTCCCTCTCCTTGAACTTCCTGTTTTTCAGATTGGCACTATGAAAATGCTGAGTTCTTTCAATCAAAGCAGAAGCTCTTCCCTCAACCTTCAACAAATACTCTTAGCTTACATGGGGAGGGGCGGGGAAGGGGAGAAAAAGGGAAAACAAAGCCTGTTATGTAAGAAAACAGGTTCAACTTTCTGAATCGTATGGCTTTCTCATTGCTCTGATGGGCTTGTCTTTGGGTTTTTCCTAGAGCTGGAGAAATCCTGCTTTGTCCTTGATATGAAATATGTATTTTCTGCTTCTGCAGAACATCAGCTAGCAGAGAAGAAAAATGTGAGGATTAAAATGTGACAGTGTTTCATGGCAAGGATCTGAAAACCACATTGGGGGATATGTGGCTTCAAAGGGCTGGAGGGTGTGTGTGTGTCTAAAACCATTGACCTTTTGCTTTGGCAGTCCTATTGCAAGTTTTGATGTATAGGCCACCCACCATGTTGTTCTCATTGTGTTTTCAATACCACAGAATTTGAAAGATTACTTTTACAGCCCATTTATATCCCGTTGGAAAGATCTGTATGCAATGAGCATAGCTTTAGAATAACCTCCATTTTATCTAGCTATGCAAGATGTTCTTTTCCTATAAGCACCACAACCTTGCTAGAAAGTGCTTAATGCTTAAATGTGGGTGATTCTGAAGAGGATACCACAGCTGAGAGGAAGAAGCTTTTGGGGAATGCAAAACCAGGACAATGCTGGACCAGAACCCATGTGCAGAAGAGATATGTCTCAAGATGCAGATGACACAAAATTGGGTGGCCTAGCTAATAAAAAACAGGATCAAAATATATATAAAAAATCTTGATAGGCTGGGGCACTGGGCTGAAAGCAACAGAATGAAACTTAACAGAGATAAATGCACTTGGAGGGGGAAAACGAATGCACAGATACAATATGGGGACTACTTGGCTCAGTAAAACTATGAGTGAGAAGAAACATCGAATTGTTGAAGCTCAAAAGTTGAATATGAGCCAACAATGTAAAGTGGCTGCAAAAAAGGCAAACATAATTTTCAGATGCATTAACAGAAGTATAGTCTCTGAATCTAGAGGTACATGTTCTCTCTTCAGCACTGGTTATGCCTGATCTGGAGTACTATGCCCAGTTTTGGACACCACACTTTAGGAAGTACGCCAACGAACTGAAATAAGTTCAGAGGAGAGCAAGTCCTGTGAGGAAAGATGGGAAGAACCTGGGCATGCTTAGCCTTGAGAAAAGCGGACTGAGGGGAGATATGATAGCATTTTTCAAATATGTGAAAGATAGCCATACAAAGGAGGGGCAGGATTTGTTCTTGATTATTCCAAAGTGCAGGACACACTGTAATTGGCTCAAGCTACAGGAAGCCAGATTTAGTCTGAATACAGTGGTACCCAGTACTTACAAGCAGCTTGACTTAAGAGCAATTTGATGTAAGAGCAAAAAAAAATTGACATTTTAACTACTGCCTTACAAATTTTAGATGAGGTCTGCTCTATTTACAATTTTTTTTTGCTATTTTTGGATTTATTTATTTATTTGATTTTTAGATAGGGCTGTTGTACTTAAGAGTTGTTCGACTTAAGAGCATGCATTCAGAACTGATTAAACACGTTAAGTAGAGGTACCACTATATCAGGAAAAGCTTCTTCAATGTTAGAGCAGTATAACAATGGAACCAATTATCTCAACAGGTGGTGAGTGCTCTAACACTGGAGGCATTCAAGAGAAAATTGGACAGCCATTGGTCAAATATACTTTTATTTGAATTCCTCCATTGAGCAGGGGCTTGAACATGATGGCTGTACAGCCCCCTTCCAACTCAATTATTCTATGATTCTAAAATGCTGTAGAGTGAAATTAATTCTTAAAATTATAGATGGGAATGAAACAAAAATATTTCATTTCATTTTTCATTTTTGTTTCATTTTAGAATGAAACAAAAATGAACTAATTTTTAAAGAAAAATGAAATGAAATGAAATGGAAATTTTCCATTTGATTCTTTTTTTTTTTCTCTCCCCCCCCCCGGTTGGGTGCAAAGGGGTCCCCCTACTTGAAGCCTCCCAGCGCCCGGCACCACTGCTGCCACAGAGGATCCGGCATGGGGAGGCCTCGTGAGACCCTGGTGAGGCCTCTTCTCAGTGCCTGCTGCCACTGCTGCCACTGCTGCCACTGAGAATCCAGTGTGGGCCAGCCTCACAAGGCCCTGGGGAGTCCTCCCAGAACCCGCTGTTGATCCGTTTGTTGGTAAAAACTGTTTAAAAAGCCCACACTTTCCCCCATTGGGTGGATTGGGAGGGGAAACGTGGCCTTTAAAACTTTTTTTCCACCACCGAAGCAAGCTTTGATGGCGGCCATCGGTGCTTGCTTCGGTGGTGAAAAACAGGTTTTAAAATCCCATGCTCCTCCCCCATTTGGAGCTTTAAAAATGAGCAATGAAAAATTTAAAAAAACCATAATGATATTTTTTAAAAAAATTTCTCAATGAAACAAAACAAGGGGGATGGAACAAAAGATGAAACAAAACAGTATTTTCCCATTTCATGTCCATCTCTAATAAAAATGTATGACATCCTAAGGAATTCTTCATATGCTGAAAGAAAACGATTTGCAGAATTTCCTCTTAAAAGATTCCAAACAATGTCCTACATTTTTAATATTCCCAAGCTTCTGGCATTTTAATGATTATTACTGCATTTTGAGCTGTAAGAGGTAGCCTTCTCAGAGGTCATGACATTCTCTTCAAGATGTATCTTGAACATCTTGAACTGAATGTCTCAATGTCTGAGAAACCTTCATTTTACAGCTTTAAAATTTCAATTATACAGTTCGAAAGTGCATGGGTTGTGATAGTAAAGACTAGAGATGGGCACGACCAGAAAAAATTACTTTTTGAGTTGTCGTTTGTTGGGACGGGTCCATTTCGGGTCGTTTCCATTTGTCGCAATAATTTTCAAAAATTTGTTGTTTCCATTTGTCGTTTGTCATTTGTCGTTTCCACCATGATTTAGCGCGATTTGACGTCCCAGGGAGCATGGGGGCGTCGTGCAATCAGGGCCGGCGCTACATGGGCAGGCAGGCTGGTAGCCTGGAGGAAGGGGGAGAACCCTTGCAGTCCCTGAATCTGGGACTCTAGCGCTTGGTCCTTTTTAAAGGAGCTCCGAGGTGGCAGGAGAAGCACGCCTTCCTTCCTGGAGAGACGAAGGGAGGTGGCACCTTTTATTCCTGGAGCGCTTCCTGATCCACCAGACACATACAGTCCTTCGGGGTGGGGGGTGGGGAGAGTCGGGAGGAGAAACGGGCCTTTTTCTTCCTCTCTACCACTTCCCACCATGGAACCCACTCTTTCCGCTTCCCGCGCTCGCCTTCTGTAAATGATCCCCGGCCGGGAGATTAAAAGAGCAATGGCGGTTTTACTTCTTTATTTCAACCTGCCGCTGCTCATTGCCTCCAATCCATTTCAAAATGTGCTCGCAGCAAGCCTCTTGAACTCGGCTGGCGCTCATGCCGTGCCACATGCGTGTGCCCGCTACGTGCGCATTTGGTGTCCCCTCCTTTGAGTTCCACGCGGGTCTGTGCCTTCGGCGTTGTCCCTCCGCCAAGGTGTGTGTGTGTGTGTGTGTGTGTGTGTGTGTGTGTGTGTGTGTGTGTGTGTGTGTGTGTGTGTGTGTGTGTGTGTGTGTGTGTGTGTGTGTGAGAGAGAGAGAGAGAGAGAGAGAGAGAGATCAAAGCAACATAGTCCGGACTCTGCGGGATGTAATCACGGCGCCTCTTCACTGCTGCCAGCGCTTACGAGGGGGGAATGTGACCCACAAGCGTGTCATCCACCTGCTCCCCCGGCTGTGTAGTCCAGTCGGCGCGGAGCTGAACTGGGACCCTGTTTGTGTCTGTGGATCAGGAAGTGTCCCGGGGACCCCTCTTTGCTGCACCGTCCCTCACACCCGCCCCCGCCCCCTCCCCTGCACGCAGCCCAGTTTGGGATCCTTCCTTTTCCAGGTTTCAGAATTCTGGGGGCTGAAGTCCCACAACAGGAACGCTCCCCAACTTCCTGTTGCATGCACGGTTAGTTACTCCATACCCAGGGCGGGTAGTTCATCCCTCTGGGTTTGGCTTACATTTGGAGAGCAAGGCTTCCAAACTGCGGGAGGGGTAGGGGAGACAGATCCTTAACACAGACCTGGGCCGAGCTGATTTCCACAGTTTCCAGCATATCTTTGGGACTGGAGAGTAAGAGAAGACTCTCCCCGCTAAGAGACTAAAGGCGAAATCACATTGCCCCCCCAAATTGGGTGGGGCGGGGGCCCGGCAGGCGGGAGGTGTGGGCGGGCGGTGGTGGTGGGGGCCATGGGCGGGTGGTGACAGCGGCAGGGGGGAGGCATGGGTGGGCAAGCGGCCGGACGGTGGCCACAGGCGGGCAAGTGGGTGGGCAGCGGCGTGGGCCGCAGGCAGGTGGTGGCGCGGGCGGGCGGGCGACATCCAGAAATGTCAGTCAAAACCTGGCCATGCCATTGGTGGAATGGTTCAAAAATTTGCATGGTCCCATTCCATGCCCAGCCCACATGGGCAGGTCTAAAAATAAAATAAAATAAAATAAAATAAAATAAAATAAAATAAAATAAAATCAGTGCGACCTTTTACTGCTATAAAAAACCCACTGCTGCTACTATAAAAATTAGGCATTTAAAAGACCTAATTTTCACATGTTTCTGTTGTCCTTTGGTGGATTTTTGGACCACGATTTAAAAATAAATATTGTGGTTGCCATTTTGGATCCCCCCCACTGCATGGCATGGACTTGTCTGTAGATGACGAGGATGACCCCCCCAGCCTGGTGCAAGCAGCCCAGGACAGGAGAGCGGGAGGCCGGGGACCCCCCCCCCCAGAAACCACCCCTCAGGTAGGTGTCCTCAGGCAGGCATATGTTCACTGCTTTTTTGGCCGGGAGTCGGGGGTTTTTTTTTTTTTTACTTTTAAACTTTTTTTCTGTGCTGCTTGCTTGCCAATGGCATTGCGCGATCGCCGTGATGCCATAAACGACAACGAAAAACCTGACCAAATTTTTCTTTTGTCAGTTCGAGTTCAAGTTCTGACGGCTTAATTATCGTTACTGTTTCCATTACGTAACAGAAACAACAACTGAAAACAGAAACGACAATTTTGCCGAGTCGTGCCCATGTCTAGTAAAGACTATGACACATGGTTTGACTGCTTTTTTGATAGGACTTTCGTCCTCTTTACATACAACTATAAATCGTCCTCTTTACATACAACTATCATTACATACAACTATAAATAACTTTTTTATTATTTCCAATTAAAGCACTTAAATTTTGGTATCAAATAGGTTCCTGTGTTTTATCTTAACCAGAAATATTTTGAATTAGATGACTGTAAGTATTCCACCAGTAAGTCTAATAGCATTTTGTTTTAAAATAATTGGCAGAACAACAACAACAATATGCATTAATGTTATTAACTGGTGATGTGGTCAAGAATGACATGCTTCATTAGTTATATTTTCCATGCACTTCTCTTGTTTCTTATTAGAATTTTCCCATAAACATATTTTGTCTAATGTTAAGAGCTTGATTTCCTTTGTGTGTATTCTGTTTTTGTCATTGTATAAGTCTCCAAATTTGTTACATGACCTTGAATAAATTTTCTGTTTGTTTGAATGTGCAGCTTGCTCTGTCAACAAACCTACGGTAAGGTAGGTAAAATAGTACAGGGGAAATAAACTGTATATGTTACAGTGAAGAATCCAAATAAATTTTAGGCAAATGATATTTGAAAAATTTTGTACAGTTTACAAATGTTGTCTGTAAGGCACTATTTTTGCAACTATGTTTTTAGGAGGGGAAAAGTTACCCCTAAGTTTCCAGCTACTAAACAGGGTCATTATTTTGGACCTGAAGGCTTCTTGGGCAGACTGTCACCTGGCTTTAAAGCTTTAATTTATATGATATGATCATATCCTAGAAACTGATATGACTGCAGCAGTTTATAGTCAGATCTGTCAGCTTATTTATTAGGAGGATTTAAGAGTTCAGATTTTGGAATGTCACTGAGCATGCTATGAGCATTCATAGGATTTTGATTACAAGCTGAGGGGCAGAATGATACTGAGAACTTGTGCCTCATGATTGATTCATTGTTGACTGGAAACTGTATAAAAGGAGTGGCTCCCCTATGATTAATGTTCTAGTTGTCAGAAAGAGAGTCTAGGACAAGAGCCTCAAGTCTACCAAAGATCAGTGGAGAAAAAATTTTAAGAAATAGCTGGAAGAATGCAACTCAGGAGGGTTATGTGGGGTAGCTTTTGATTAGAGCAGGGGTCCTCAAACTATGGCCTGCAGGCCAGCTCCCCAGGGTCCTGAATCCATCCTGTTGGCAATTGCAGAACACCCCCAGTGCTACAATAAAGCAACATTGAACACCTTCCTGCCCTCTCAGGCCAGGTTGAAAATTGAGGAGGGCATGGAGGGGTTGGGGGAGCATGGTGGGAGAGAGAACAGTGGGGGAGGGAGTGGAGGATATGATGTCTCATTTGCCTGTGTGTGGAAAGGGGTTGTGTGTGAGAGAGAGAGGGAGGGAGAAGTGTGCAATGAGCAAGGGTGGGAAGGAGGAGAGGCAATCCTATTGGAGAAATCTGAAGACCAGGGATAAGCTCCAGTCCTTGGCATGCCTGCTTCCTTTCTGTGCCTTCCCTTCGCACAAGCTGTTTCCCCTCACCTCAACTCTGGCCAAAAAGGAATAGGGAGGGGGAGGGAAAAGGAGGGAGGAGAAATAATTTTAAAAAAAGAAAATGAAGGAAGGGAGGAAGGGAGGGAGGGAGGGAGGGAGGAAGAACGAAAAGGGGGGAAACGTCTTGGCTGGCAAATGCCTACTTGCTGGTTCCTCTCTCACAGAGTGGCATGGTGTTTGAGGGCTTGTCTTTCATTCAAACTCCCTCCTTCCCACAGCCGGTGGGTGGAATTACCCAGCCCCCCTTTCCCTCAAGAAACAGACGCAATCCAGAAGGCTGCAGTATTTCCTCTGAGGAGAAGGCGAACTTGACTCACTCCATGTCCTGATGCCACCACTGCTACTACCGCTGCCTTGAGCTAACCAAGACCCCACTTCCCTCTGCTGGCTATTCCTGAAAAGCAAGTGGGGGGAGGGAGGGGTTTTTGCAGCAAAGTTGTGGCAAAGGAAAACTGAGGAGGAGGAGGAGGAGGAGGAGGAGGAGGAGGAGGAGGAGGAGGAGGAGGAGGAGGAGGAGGACATGGAGGCATTGTGCTTCCCAGCTCACTCCCCCCTACATGTTTCCTGACCCCTCAGTGGGTAGGACCCCTTTTCCCCAAAGTTCCCTCACCACCCTGACAACCAGCCAGGGTGGTCGCCTGGTCTGAGAAAGTGCAAAGGGGAGATGGCATGAAAGTCAAGCCAGGGGAGCAAAACCCTGCCTGGCTCCTGAATAATCATACTTCCCATGCAACCTCCATCTACTCAACACCAACCCCTGCAGCGTAAAACCTGACAGGGTTTAATGGAAAATGAAAGACCCTTCTTCCCACAGCCTCCCTCAAAGGAAAAGGACCTTGAAGTGACTCACATGAGACAGTTGAGGGAAAGGGGGGGGCTCTTCCTGCCTGGTGGATTTTCTGAAAGCACCACATCACAATAGTCAGCCTAAAATAAAATAAAATAAATCAGAAGTCCTACAGGGGATGAAGAAGGGGAGCACCAAAGAAGACACCACAACCCTCTCAAAAGGACTCCTAAAAAAATGAGAGGTCAATAGTGAAAGGCAATCCTTTTTCAGCAGGTTTGCAAAATGATAATTTGAAAATTAATGTTCTGTGTTTGGTGAACCTCGAAGCCAAAGAGAAATCTCTTGATGCAGAAGCACCTGTGTGTGAAAATTAGGCATTTTCTGGCTGCGCTGGATTATAACTCCCATCATCCCTTGACTGAAAGGAACCTGTTTGTGCAATACTTGTAGAAGGAGCCAGACTGAGTAAAACAGGGCTTAAAAATATGTTTAAATTTCAGCTGCGGAAAATATACCAGCTCCGGCCCTACCTAGATGAGCACAGCCTCATGACAGTTACGCATGCACTGGTAACATCCCGTATTGATGCGCTTTACGTGGGGCTGCCTTTGAAGATGGTCCGGCGATTGCAACTGGTTCAGAATCGTGCGGCACGGCTGGTAAGTGGTCGGGCCACCAGGGATCACATCACGCCGATTCTGCGTAACCTTCATTGGTTACTAGTTGCTGTCTGAGCCGAATTCAAAGTGCTTGTTCTGACATACAAAGCCCTAAACGACTTAGGACCGAGATACCTGAAGGACCGCCTCCTTCCATACGAACCTACCCAGCAATTAAGATCGAGCCAGGGGGGGCTTTTGAAAGAGCCATCCCTCAAGGAGGTGAGAGGGATGGCCTGTAGACACAGGGCCTTCTCGGCAGCTGCTCCCAAGCTATGGAATGCCCTCCCGATCGAGATCCGCCTGGTGCCAACACTGATTACATTCCGGCGCCAGGTAAAAACCTTCCTGTTCCAGAAGGTTTTTAATTGATATAATATAGATTGTGGATCCGCTGATGACAATTTTAGAATAATGATTTTAATGTAAGGTTTTTTATTGATGATTTATTGATATTTTACTTTTAACTATTTTAAATTGTTTTATTCTTTGGATTGTAAGCCGCACAGAGACCTTGGGTAGTGGGCAGTATATAAGTTAAACAAACAAACAAACAAACAAACAAACAAACAAACAAACAAATAAATAAATAAATAAATAAATAAATAAATAAATAAATAAATAAATAAATGATCCATACAGGATCAAACAATTGGGGGCATAAGAACAATTGCATTCAATGGGACTCATTCCCAGTTAAATAGGTACACATTTTAGAAGCAATCAACATGACAAAGCATCAATGAGTTTCCTGGGTAGTTTCAGATTTCCTTTCTTACAACGGGTTTGTGCAGGAATTATTTTTCTTGAATTGCCATCACATTGAATTGAATCCCTGTTCTTAACCTGAATATTTCTTAAATGTCCCGGGAGCATATGATGTCATATTTTTTTCAAACTATAGTTCCCCCCCCAACAGTGTCTGAGGGACAGTGAATCAGCCTCCTCTTTAAAAAGTTTGAGGACCCCTGGATTAGAGTAATATTAGAAGGCAATGGACTATATGAAGCAGTCACTACTGAAAGGAGGCAGCTATCTTCACTTGCCACTTTATTCTTGACCTTAACTGAACATCAGTCCAAAGAAGTCCGTTGTGAGCAGTGAATGAGGGACACAACCCACTAAACTTTAGGTGAGTCCAGGGTAAAAGTCAAGGTTTGACCACCTCAAGCAGTGTGGTCAAGTAAAGGGTAATCAGCACATACTTTTTCAAGAAGCACAACACTGACAGTATATAATTTATTGAAATCAGCCTAGTACTATATAGATGTATAGATATCCAAAATATTGTATATGCATATTATATGATATTCTTAGGAATTCTGTTTTATTTTTCCTTTTCAATAATTCATCGGTGCTTGTTAATCCCATAAGTAGCCCTAACCCTAACCCCAACCCTAACCCAATGCCACTCCTGTCTGCTATGTGTGTGTTAAGGTGTGTTAAACATGTTTTCTTGCCATTTTATAGTAGCTGTGGGTATTAGCAGCAGAAAAGTCAAAAGTGAATTTTTAATTCACATTGGGAAACAATTTATATTTCAATCCCTGACCATCCTTTTTGGCATGTGAATCATTAAATCCAGAAAATCTTTGGAAAGATTGATAGCCACGAATAGATGTAAGTTTTACCACATCCGGTGTTTTCAAGGGGAGCAAAGAAACCTAATCATTCTTTTCCCTGCTTGGTGGCAGGAATAGGTTGTAAACAAGCAGTTTCCACAGTCGTCGATTCATACAGCTAAAATAGAGCTAAAATAATATTTGGTGGGCTTCAGTAAGATCAGTACTTCAGTAAAAATGACCAAGATTGTCTATTTACAGCTTCATATTATTCACATACAGTTTAGGTAGGTACCCAGTGTAGTATAGTGGACAGAATGATCAACTAGGATTCTGGAGACCAGTGTTTGAATCTTTAGCCAAGGAAACTTACTGGGGGAGTAGAATGGGTAAAAGGAATCCTTAAATATCTCACTCATATTGAAATCCTTAATAAGCTGGTTCCAATTTCATGACATATAGCTAACTATAGATAAGTAAGAGTGAAATCTTGTTTGATACTGAAGAAGATATGAAAAAATATTGTGAGCTCCTAAAGGAATTGAAACTAATAGGAAAATAACAGCAAATGAATTCCCAGACGTCTATGTACCAAATTTGTTATGAATGCAAGTTTATATTTACCTGACTTGTATAGGTTTTCTATGAATCAAGCAAATATCCAGAGCTCAAGGAAAGCATCTTGGCAATGCAGTTTGTTGAAATGCTGCATTGGTGCATAAATTTATTAAAGATTGCTAGCCTCCCTCAAAGAGATATAATTAACACAGGTATTTTCTTAGTAGATGACCATTATGCTGTAATTGAAGAATCTGCAGCAGCAGCATACTGCATTGAAATATGGGTGGTATACATTCCTTACAAGTGAGAATTGTGTTGGTCATAATTTCACTGGTTCATATTTTTAAAAGAGTTTTCCATTGAATGGCACTGTTTCTCCAGTTTGGCATCTTCATGCTGGATATGGCTTTTCTAATGCATAGTAATTGGCATGGGAAATGGCAATGGTAAGAAATCTCATTAGAATCCCTGGCGACATTGCAGAGGTGCAGCTGCCCTTGAGATCACACTAATAAGGCTCACAGTGCAAGGCATATAATGAGTGGTCTGTATAGGAGTAGGATGTAATGGATCAAGTGTTGGCTGGGATGTGGGGGTGGGGAAGGAGCATTTAAACTACAAGGCCATGAGTCTTAGTCAGTTTTTCTCCTCTGCTGTCTCCTACCATGTTTTACCACTATTTCTTCAATCCTGATGACAACAGCAAGAAAATAAAGACAATTTCACAACTGGAAAGGGAAGGGAAGGAGCAAGAATACTCTGAACCTTTGCAGCCTTGCATATTAAGCTGATGTAAACTGAAGCGTTGCCATGGCCTACTCTGATATAAAAACAAGAAAACAAATTTCCTACTGGGCAACCTTAATATTTTTGGAGGGATATCCCCTCTGGGTCCTGGGGGCAACCGAGAGGTGCAGTGCCCTGTCAGCCTCATCTCGCCAACCTGCCATACCTCCTGCGGGATCTCCACTGGCCGCGAAGCCGCTCCTGGGGCAAGAGCTCGGAAACGCTCGGCCTGTCGGCGGGACAAAGCGTCAGCGATGGCATTCTCCACCCCCGGCACATGATGAGCATGGGCCACGATGTTGTACTGAAGGGCCCTGAGTGTAAACGCCCTAACCAGGCACATGACCCTAGGCGAGCGGGATGTCAGGGTGTTGATGATGTGGACCATGGCCAGGTTGTCGCACCAAAAGCGGACAACCGAGTTGGCCCAGGCCTCGGACCAGATGTACAGCTAATATGGGGAACAGCTCCAGGAATGTCAAGTCGCGGGTAGTGCCCTCCTCCCGCCAGGCCACCGGCCAGGTGCCGCTGCACCATTGCCCTCGCCAGAAAATGCCAAACCCCGTGCCCCCTGCCGCATCAGTCTGCACTTGAAAGTGCGCCCCCAGGCAAAGCTCGTCCCTCCAGAATGACACCCCATTGAAGCCATCGAGGAAGCATTGCCATACGGCGAGGTCGTCCCTCATGGCTGCTGTGACTCTGGTCCTGTGTGCAGGCTTGCGCAGGCCCACCATAGCGGAGCAAAGGCGGCGAAGGAAAGCCCGCCCCGGTGCGACCACCTTACATGCAAAGTTAAGGTGGCCAACCAGCTCCTGGAGCTCCCGCAGGGAGATTTTGCTGCGGGTCTGGACCTCGCGGACCCTGGCCCGTAGGGCCAAGATTTTGTCCATGGGCAGGCGACATGTTTGTGCGCGAGTGTCGATCTCAATGCCCAGGAAGGTGAGCACCGTCAGGGGGCCTTCCATTTTTTCCTCCACCAAAGGCAGCCCGAGCTGCCCCGCTATCGTCCTGAAGGTGTCAACAACAGCTGTTTGACCCAGCTGGCCCACAGAACAAGTAGTCGTCCAAATAGTGGAAACTTACTATCCCCGTGACCTGGCGCAAACGCCACTCCAGAAAGCTGAACCGGAATAACAGGAAACGGAGCATCCAAACGGCAATGCACGGTCCATAAAAACTGCTGCTGAAATTGGAAACCCAGGAGCTCAAAATCAGCTGGGTGGACCGGGAGGAGGCGAAATCGGACTTGATGTCACACTTGCCATCTCCGCGGCCGTTCCGCAGGAGCGCACCATGCGCACTGCCGCATCGAATGACGTGTATCGGACCGTGCAGAGTCGGCCGGGATTTGATCACCGAACCTCCGCTGGGGTGGGAAAGGTGATGAATAAGCCTGAATTCCCCTGGGGCTTTCTTGGGGACTAAACCCAGTGGGGACACTGCAGGTTTGGGACGGGTGGCACCGGAAAGGGGCCCAGAACCCTGCCCTCCTTAACTTCCTTCCAGATTTTTTTGCTGCCACTTCCTCGGCCCCTGTCAACTTGAGGTTCCGGCGACCGGGATCCTGGGACCCTCAAACGGGATACGGAAACCCAACTCAAAACCAGTAACCAAAATCTATGAATGCCCACTGCCTCAGGACCTCAAGCTTGATTGGACTGGGGCCCTTTTGCAGGAGCCCCGTCCCCAGACCCCGGCTTCCTGTAACCCGCGGCATCTCTCCCCCTCCCCTGCTGTGGGCGAGCTCTACCGCAGCTAATGGTGACCTTATTAGTTAGTGGGTTTTTTTTTTTTTTTTTTTTTTTTTTGCCTCATCGTTTGCCGCCATCTTGTCCTCCGCCGCCCTTGCTTGGTGGCCTGGTTATTTTCAGCTTTTTAGCCTTTTTGCTTTTAGCCTTTTGTGTTGTTAGCCGCCCAGAGTTGTTGGGAAGATGCTGCGGGATATGTATTTAAATAAATAAATAAATAAATAAATAATGGCTGGGTGCTGGGCCCCTCAACGGAGCACTCAAGCTTAAACCGGCATGGCTTCCTATTTGCCCTGCCCGTTGTAATCCCAACAGACCAGCCGGACTTGAAACCATGGCCCGCTGAGGCGCTGTAATTGAATAAGGTGTCCGCTGTCAGCAGCTCTCCCAGGGTTGGGCGCACTGGCGTCATAAATTGGAGCCAACCGGTGGCAGGGGCTCGTCCCACCTGAGATAGGGCTCCAGAGCTGTGACGAAATTCTTCATCGTATTGCAGCCAGGTGTGGCCGGGGAAATCATTTCGATACATGAGGTCCATGTACTTCAATATGGACTGTGCCCTCCATGGGTGGGCCTGTAAGGAGAGGGACATATAAATCCAATACACAGGCAGCCAGGTCGCCCAAGAACGCTCCGGCTTCTTCTGCAACCTCCGCTCCCTGTCCTGCGGGTCCTCCTTCTCCAATTCCTTTGTATCGAGGTCTCTATTAAGCAGGCTAAAGATGTCTATATATTCCCCCCTCCAAATTTTCTCTTTCGTGGCCTGGGTTAAGTGGTGCCCGAATGGGGACGCATAATCTCCATAAGGGAGCACCCCCGCCGGAACTCCCGCATAGCTCGGGGCCATGCTCGTATAAGGCCACGCTGGGACACCCGCAGGCAGCTGTCCGGGCGCAGGCCAGGCGGTCAGCTGCCCCTGGGCCCAGCAGGGCGGAGCGGGGGCGGGCTGCGGCGGCTGCAGGCCACCCGTCCCAACTACCAGAGGCGGTTGGCCCTGTGCAGGCCCCCCCGCTCCCGGCACAGCCCCCGGCAGGGGGGGCGGCAGGTTGCTCCAAGTCAGGCCGGTCGGTGTAGCGGGCAGGGGAGGGGCCAGGATGTAATGGCCATCGGGGGCCCCGATGTTGGTGTGCATGCGGGCCAAGGCCATGTTAAAGTGTGCGCTGGGTCGGGGGAAGCCAACTCACTTGTAGAAGGGGTCTCCGCGACAGCCAGCTCCCCGCCATGAGTCTTTGCCACTCACCACCTCCGGGCTGGCTGTGGCTGCCACTGGTCCACGCGCCGATGGCCGTGAGCGCCGGGTTGATGCCGGGGTGCGGCCTGACACCACTTGTGCCGTGGGCATGGCCTCCATCTGCTCCAGCACTGCGAAACGGGCAGAAAAATTCTGAGCCATCTCCTTCAGCTGGGCCCGCTTCCTCGCCTTGGATGGCCTTGACCCCATCCTGTGCTGGTTCCCTTGGGTGTCCTCCCTAACGGGCACGCCCTTTGCTGTCTCAAGCGCCACCTCAAGGCGTGACTCCAGCTCCAGCCATATGGGCCAGTCCTCCTCGTCTGATGAGGAATTAGACAGCTGGGGTGCGGGTGGTGGCCTCTTAGCAGGCTGCTTGCCTTTGCTGCCTCCGCTGCCCTTCTTGGGAGCCATCTCTAAGTACCCACCTGCCTAGTCACACCCCAATGCGCAGGCCAGCCTCGATCTCCCCCAAGCCCAAAAATCCAATGCCACCCTGGGCACCCACACTCCAAAGGATGGGCCCGGGTATGTGAACTGGGAGTGCACTGGGCCCTGCCCTGTGGCCCCCTCCCAAGGATCCCCGTCTCCCCGGGGTGGCAAGGAAAATGGGATGGCTAGGGTCCCCCCCACCAGGTGGGGTGATGTCACCCAGAGGCCCCCTGCCCTACGCCCAGGGCCCTGTGGGAGCCACCCAGGTGTGACTGCTGTGGCTGATCGAGGGGGCCAGAATCCCAAAGCCTCTCCTGGGCCCACCCCCGAATGCCCTGCTCACACGGGGGGAGGGCCGGTGCCACTCCCCCAACCGCTGATTGTCCGTGCCGTGGGGCCTCCTGGCAGCCGCCAGCCAGTCTTCGCCGCCACCGGGCTCCCACGGGCCGAGGTGCAAGCGGCAAACAGCTCTTCTCCTCGACTGGCCGCCCAGCGCAGCAATTTTCGGGGCTTTAAGCCGAGCCGCAGAAGTGCTGCTGCGCTGGTCAGCAGCAGCCGGTCGGGGGCTGCAACCGAGCCGCAGAAGTGCTGCTGCGCTCCCGACTGTCAGCTGCTCAGCGCAGCAGCGCAGCAGCAGCCGACACCGGGGCTGCCATAAAGTGCTGCTGCGCTCCCGACAGTCAAAGCGCCGCAGCAGCAGACCTTATATTAGGAAACGCGGCTGCAAAATGGCGCCCTCCACACGGCTTTGCTGGCAGACGGGCACCCAAAATGGTGGGCGAGCCAGGAGCGGTGGCAGGTCCTTCCCTGCCGAACGCTCCGAAAGAAGACGGGAGGGCTTGGAGCAGCCCCCAGGCGCTCCTCCCCCTCCCCTCGGGACGCCTATTATATCCCAAAAAGGCCCCGAAAACGCCCGCGGGCGGAGGGTCCCGGAGCTACCAATATCCAAAAAGGATCTGAAAAATTATCCAGTCATTCTTATGACCCTTTGCCCCAACACCACCCAACAGATCATTTATTTTCTTAACTGCAAGCAGATGTGGAGAGAACAGGGGCAGGGGTCCTTTCCTTCCCTTCTTCTCCAAATGTGGATCTCCTACATTCTGTTGTAACAGGTCATGGTGACATCCTGTGCTTTGATTCCTCGTGGACTTGAATTGGAATTTATGAACTTCCACAGACCAAAAACTAGGTGAATGTAGTGTTCAGCTTAAATCAATCACTGTTTGTGTGGTTTCTGTGAGAAAGGGACTGCCAGAGCAGGATTTGAGTTTGCCACCACTCTTTCCACATGTGATCAGCCCTGAAGAAGGGAGCTGTGGTCAGATGGAGACACCAGAAGGAAGGAAGTGGCCTGACCCTGCAGATTTTTACCTATGGAAGATGAAAAGCCTGGGGCCCATGGCATCTGACATGCCCTCTTGCAGCAAGACCAAGCTGCAGCAAGGGACCTCAGACTGGGGGGTGAGGAACCTCTCTCAAGAGCGGATATGTAGATTTACCCTTGAAGGAGGAAACCTGCTGGAAGATTCAGAAGGGCCAAGTAGGTGAGGAATAAAAGGATATAGTCCCTGCATGATGAAGGAAATGAGATATGGGTTGATGTGTCATTATGTTCAAGTGCCCACTGACAGAGGGACAGGATGACATTCACCAACCAAGTAGACCAGGCCTGCTCAAAGTCGGCCCGGGGCCCAAATCTGGCCCGTCAGGCCATTCTGAGTGCTCCGCGGCTGGCTGGCCTGCCCCTCCCTCCCCTCCTTTGCCCCATGTTTTTTTTAAAAAAACTCTTCCACCAACACTGACACCGCCGGAAAGCTTGAGGGGCTGGGTGGGCCAGCTGGCTGGTGAGCAGAAGCTTGTGGGGCTGGGCGGGCAGGTGAGGGGGCAGGCCACCACCACCAGCAGCACCTCTGGGAAGCTTGTGGGGCTGGGCTGGTCGGCTGGCCAGCCATCATGCAGGCTGCTGCCACCAGCACCGCCAGCAACCATGTGAGGCTGGGCACACAGATGGGCCACGGCCACTGGCATCACCGGGAACCTTGTGAAGCTAGACATGCACGCGCAGGCGGGCCACCACCACTGGCATAGCCGGGAACATTGTGAGTTTGGGCGCACACACGGGACAGTGATTGGGCGGGCCGTGCCACCGGCACCGCTGGGAAGCTTGGACGGCTGGGCAGACAGGCAGTCTGCCGCCACCGGCACCACAGGGGAATGTGTGGGGGTGGGCAGGCCAGCGCGCCTCTGCCACCGCCAAGGAGCTTTGGGGTGGGCTGGTGGGCGAGCTGTCAACACCGCTGGGGAGCTTGGGGGGTGCAAGGTCGCACAGATCGCCTCTTCCAAGGGGCGACCTGTGGCCATGGCTCCCTGTGCTTCCTTTGGTCCCCACCTTCCTTCTTTCCTCCCTCCCTTGGTCCACACCTTCCTTCCTTCCTCCCTTCCTCCCTTGGTCCCCACCTCCCTCCCTCCCTCCCTTACTTGTTCCCCACCTTCCTTCCTTCCTCTCTTGGTTTCCACCTTCCTCCCTTCCTCGATCCCCACCTTCCTTCCCGCAGGTGGGGTTGCAAGGGGTCAGTGGGAGGGGCTTATAGGTCAGTGGGTGGGGCTTGCAGTGGGGTGGCAGGGTCGGGGAGCAACCGGCCCCTCACACATTCTCAGCCACCAAATCTGGCCCTCCTTACAAAAAGTTTGGGCACGCCTGAAGTAGACTATGTCAGCCAGTGCCTGGTTCTTGTGAGGAAGCTTCCCAAATACGAGGCTGCTTCTGAACCCTGGAAGAAGAATTCACAGGAAACCCATCAGCAAATGTCTCACCCACCTCAGCTGCTGTGATGGAGGCATAAGTGGCAATTCCAATGACTCTGAAAACTGAAGTGGTCCCTGTGAGGTTAGGCGGAAGTGATGGGCTTCTCAGGAACACTGACACCATCCTGTAGTTGAGCAAACCAAGACCAGAAAGATTGAAGCAAAAGGAGAGCAGTGAGCCAAGCTGATGCTGAGGGCACCAAAGTCTGGGACTTTGCGAACTTCACTTACTCTTTGGAGTTGATGATGAGAAGTGCTTTGGAGAGGAAATGGAGAAATGGGTCTGGTTAGGAGGAACTCTGGAAGGGGCAGAGAAAAGTCTCTCTGATGTGGTGGTGATTTGGTTTCCAGTGCAACAAATGTGGTTCTGATTTTCAAATGGGTCATCACACACAGCTCCTAATGAGGCCCTTGGATAAACCATTGCTGATGGAACTCCTGTGGGCATGGACACAGAACATATTTCTGTCTGTGGAATTGCAGCACTGGTTCAGCTGCACCAGATAATAATTATTATTTTTTTAATTACTGCTCCCAGAATCCAATAACCACAGGAATCCTGGGAGCTGGAACCAAAATAACTTTCCCTGCTTCTTGTTTTTAGCTCAACAGTCTCTAGAGGGCCACAGCTTTCCTATCACTGATTGATATAATCTACCAGCCCCACTTTAGCAAAAGCATCTACCCTTATTTTTAATTTCAAAATGTAAAAAAAAAATACATCTCAGTGACACAGTAGTTAGGTTTCATTGATTACAGGGAAGGCTTTATTCTTCAGGTATTCTTAAAATCTCTTCCATTTTACAACTTTTCAGTCCCATTATCTTTTGCACTGCTCTGAGTACAAATACCTTTCTACCCTTTGTGAAGTTTCAGCTTCCAAGCCAAAGCAATTATAACAGTTTTCAGATAGATTTCTTTTTCTCTCTCCAGTAAGGTGGCAAATAGCAGGCCCATGGAAGAGATAATATAGCCACATTTCATTCTTCACAACAGGCTACAGAGTATATTCTGAATGAACTGGACTTCCCTGCTACCCAGGACACACTGCACTTCCTTAAATGAATGGGAAAAAACACAGGAGTGGGAATGTAATAGCAAATAGAAAGACTGGGACAGAGAGTGTATTTCTTTGTGCCAGTCTTGTTCTCTTAGCATGTGAAATCACATACAGAAAGAAATGTTCAGAGAATGGCTTCCACTGTTGAGAGACAACAAACAGCCAAGTCAGCAGTCCAAACAAACACACAACAAACACTGGAACAAAACCAAAGAGGGGGGAAATGAAGTGAAAAGTCTTGTTGTGTGATGTGGGTTTTATGTATAGCTAGGGAAATCATATTTTTGACAGCAACTTTCACTTCCGGTGGCCATCTTAGCAGAGCCACAGTTTAGGGATTGAAGATAAAAAGGATTACTATCTCGATACTCCATAGTAATGAGATAGTAATTTAAAAATTACTGTCTAACTAAAATAGTAATATTTAAACAATTATTTTAAAAATGTTGATAATCCAGCATCCTCCCCTACTTCAATTCTCCACCTATGAATGGCATGCAGACTGAAGAAGGGTATTTTTATTTGAGTATGTTTATTTTTATTTTTCTCACTCTTGAAGGCAAAGAAACACAGCATGCTCTCACCTGTTTAGACCAGGCAAAATATTCTCTTGTTCTCAATTCTCACATTTGCAAGGTTGATGTTTGACGCATAATTTTGCACAACATATTGATGATGGCTCATGAGATTCATGGAACTTGAGCCATTTAAATCCTTCCGTTGTTTGATTGACTTCCGCATACTCCTCATGTCCATGCTGGAGGAATTTACTGTGTATATTTTGCTTCTCATGGGAAAGGGAAACCAGTTTTTTTTTTTTTGCACAAATTATGAAAAGGTCAGCAGCAAAAACTAAAAATAAACATAAAAAACCTTTGTCTTACTTTTAGAAAGAGGAGAGGGAACTCATGAGGCTTTCATAAATCTGGTGGAAGTATCTCATCGAGACAATTCCTATTTGTATTTTACTTGCTATTACTTTGATTTGTGACAATGTTCATTTTGTGCAAATGTAATACTGCTTAAAACGAAACATATATACCATCAAAATGGAACAGAATGTGGGAGGAGGCAGAAACAAGACAAGATCAGAAAGGGGTGGGGGAAAGACGTTTGCATTTCAGCACAGTATTGAATCGACAGAAAGGGGTAGGTGGAATTTTTCAATGAGAATGGCTAGCAATTAATTTCCAAAGCATACTAACTCTGAGGGATAGCTCGGGTGGAAAATGTATGATTGAATGAGGTGATTATCGAGAAAACGTTTTCTTTAGGCATCATCAGAATATGCTAGAAACTGGGTTTTTCTTTTGATGGTACATAACAGGGGAGATAGATTTTTGTATACGTCTCCTCCAGTATTTTTTTTCTGGTCTGGTGTGGGGGTGTAGGGTTTGGGTTGATGTAAGAAAAATCTATCAATTTAATATTCTTCCAGTTCCATTAAATGCATACATCAAGTTCTTTTGTCTTAATATGGGATTTGTAACTGTTGGTCATTTTATAAAAGTTCTCAACATGTTTGGTCCATAGTGTTAATATCCAAAGGGACTTCTTAAAGAGAGTCTGGAAAAGTCAATTTGGTGACCAGCAGGCTCCAACTCACAACTGACTAACACAAGAGAACAGAAGGCCCTGGCTATAGATATACTAGGCTTTCAATTCTTTAAAAGGCAAACCTAAATTAAATTTTCCTTGGCCAAAAAATATGTTCAGCTTTTCACAGAATGAAGAGAACCTTGCTGTCCCTACCTGTCATATATGCCAGTGGTTCCCAAATGTTTTTGACTTGGTTTACTGCCCACTGGCCATGGATCCCCCAGTACAATATTTTGCCCTCTCCCCCGAACAGGAATAAAGAGGTGAGACAACATTTTTGGGTTATAAACTGGGTCGCAATTTTATTAATAATTTCCTTTGAAGTAACTATTAACGATAGCTAGCAAGAGGACCTGATAAGTAGTGCAATTGGGTATCAGCCATTTACTTTGACATTGAAGCCCCAAAATGGATTTGGTGAGATTCCATTTAGGAGGGTGCTGTCAACTTATTCAGCCTCCCTGCGAATTCAGGAAACTGTTCAGCTCAGTTCAGCCCTCAGTTTCACTGATGGTATCCTATTTAACCTAATCTATTTCTGCTCCTACCCTTTACCTTTTACTTATTTCTTGAGGGCTGACTAGCACCATATGGGTACCTTATCAAGGGGCGTACCTGGATTCTGATACCTCAAGCATTACCTGCCTAATTGTGACTGGCTGGTTGATTAATCAGGAAAACAGGCCCTCCTAAGCATCACAGAGGGTGGGATGAGAGAAAACTCATAACCACTCTACCCCAATTTGAGTAGTGATCAAAAATTCCCATCCGGCCCTGTTCAGTTACTCTCAACCTCTTTGACTAAAGGGGGGGGGGAGTGTAGGGAACAGGGTCGGGAGAAAAGAAGCAGTTGGGGCTGGGAAGCCAGCTTATAAAGACTCCCCTGCCCTTGCCCAAAGAGCCTGGATGGTGGTGCAAAGTTTTCATGCCAAATTGCCTTCCGAGGAGGCAAATGAGCACCACACAGTACGTCTGGAATGGAACAGCCATTGTACACCACCAGACAGAAATAAAGAGGAGAGACAACATAGTTTGGGTCATAAAATTGGCCATGATTTTATTAATAACATTCTTTGAAGTAACTATTATTTATTTCTTGAGGGCAGGCTAGCACCATATGGGTGCCTTATCCTAATCTTCTCTTTCTCTTTTTTGTCCAGTTTTTTTAAAAAACGTGGCCCTCAATTTCACGATTAACTACCTCAAATATACCTACATATTTGCCCATGACAATTTTTTCAACCATAGTGTCAGACAAATGGTCACCCAGAGACAGAGATTCATCACCTTCTGGTAGGTCAAGGACCAAAGTGATGGGTGGCTGTTGCCATGCTAGCCTGAGTGCCTTTATTCACTGGGAGTTCTATCGAGTCTGTCTGCACACTGGCTTCAATAGCCCCAGGCCTTACCATATCCCTAGCACCCAACGGCTGGTTAGTCTGACTCCCCAGATCTGTCCCAGGGATATTAACTGGCATGTGTGAGCGGGTTGTGCCTTAAGGGAATGCCATTTCCCCAAGGCCAAGTCACCTGTGTGGGTGTTGAGAAGTGTGGTGGAATTGGCTCACCTGTTGGCAGGAGAGATATGTCCACCAAAGTACACTGGGGTTTAGCCTGGGCACCGTCTGCCAGCTCCGTCGCCACTCCCAGGTGAAGTGCTGCTGTCTGAGTAATGGACAGTGCCTGTTCCAGTTGAGGCAAGCTATAGCTCAGTGCCCCGGCCACCAGAGGCGGCAAAGGAGCACCTCCTTTAACAAGTCTGGAATGGAGCAACCATTGGAGGTGGGGGGGCAGCATGAGTAGAACTTCTGATGATTATGCAGTGTCTCTGGTTGGGTTTGATAGTGCCCCAGTGCACCGAAGCACAAAATTTGAGAACCACTGATAGAGGCAGTTACTTCCTAGGGATAGGATGGGGAATAGGGATGGGCACAAAATGGAAAAATAATGTTCCATTTCATTTCATTTTGTGTTCACCCCTGTTTCCTTTTGTTTGGTTTCTTTTTTTAAATATACAAAACAAAATGGCTCCCCTGTGACCCAGAGGCACCAGACTTGGTGCCCAGGACTCTGGGAGCCATTTTGAAGGGCTCCTGCTGAGCTGTTATTGGCTGTACCCCTTTAAAACTGGCCCAGTCAGCACCAGGGGGATCAGGTTTAAAGGGGCCCAGCCATTGACAGCTTGGCAGGAGCCCTCTGAAAATGGTCAGGAGGGCAGTTCCAGAAATCGCACTGCCTTCCCGACCATTTTCTGAGGGCTGGACCCCTTTAAACCTGGCCCAGTCAGCACCAGGGGGACCCTCTGGTACCGACTGGGCCAAGTTTAAAGGGGTCCAGCCATTGTCAGCTCGGTAGGAGCCCTCCGAAAACAATGGAATTAAATGGTTCGTTTCAATGCAAAAATGACTGTTTTGTTTCGTCTTTGTTTCATTTTATTTCATTACATAGCGAAATGACAAAACAGCATTTCTTTTTTTGTTTCCTGCCCATCCCTAATGGGGAGGCCTGTAGGGGGAAATTGATAGCAACACTCAGAATTTGGAATGTGAGATTCGGAAAATTAATAATTTGATGCAAAATACGGCTAACAGTTAATCCTCAAAATGCGTAATTCATTGACTTATCATTACTATTCCTTTCATTATGTTACTTATTCAGAAACAAACAGTGGGATTTGCAAAGAAGAGCATATGGACTGCCATTGCAATCTAATTTGTGGTAATCTAACTTGGAAGCTACTAAAGTATGGATAGCAACAGATCGTCTGTCTGGGGGTAGGGTTCACAGTTGGTGCCGTAGCGTCAATCTGTGCAAGACATTTCATGCTGCAGAGACCCTCTGAATTTGCAGTGACAAAACTGTATGAGCATTTCTAGGTTGTAAGCATCATCCTTCACACAGGTAGAATCCCGGCAAGAGCAGATAGAACATTGTCTCCCCAATCAGAGAAACCATGCACCTCCAGTATCTCTTCCTTGTCAGGTTTAAGCTACAGCGTATTGATTTTTGCCAAGTTCACTGCTGCTTTTAGAAGCTGCTTCAGCATTTCCATTGCCTCACCTGAATCAGGAGAATCTCCTCCACAGAGGATAAGGCTACTAATCATGAAATTATCTTCAGAATCATAGACAGCTTTCATCTCAGCACTAGTTGCTAGGAAACATGAGTGCTATTGGTTTCACCGCCTGCTGCGGGCTTCTCATAGGTATCTAGTTGGGCACTGTAGAAACACAATGCTAGACTAGATAGGCCTTTGTTCTGATCCGTTTCTTACACTATTTAAAAAGAGAAGCAGAGCTAGGTGTCCTAATAATCCTGATGTCATCTCACTCCAACTCTCTCTTCCTTCCCCCTCACCCCACTTTGGTACAGGGCCAGAATATCCAAAACAAAAGCAAACTAAAACCACCTAAATGTGTTGGATTTGAATATATATGTCTTCGCTTCCACTCTAAAAGCAGTAATAGCATGAAGTGATGGTAGTTCCGAGGGAAGTCTGAGAAAAGCACAGGAAAATGTTTGCTATCTCATCATATTATTGATTGATTGATTTATTGCATTTTTATACTGCGCTGATTTCACAGAAGGGACTCAGGGCAGGTAACATAAATGCAAATAAAGAATAAACAGCAAAGCAAATAAAATAAACCAAATTAATTAAGCAAATAGATTAAGCAAATAAACATGCAATAACATACAAGAGCCTGTCAAGACTCTTTTAGTTTTATTCTTTTATTTTTATTAGTCAAAACATTCTCTATAGGTCTCTCTTAAGGCCCTTTCATGAAAATCTAAACACATGGAGAAGTTCACAATGAGACAGGTAAGATATTAAGCAGCCAAAAACCAATTAGGACTTTAAAGGAAAACCAACATATTGAATTGGGAAAGTAGTTAGGAACCAGAGCAGATCTTTTAGCACCATGGTAATGAAATGTAAATACAGTAATACCTCGGATAACGACTGCCCCGGAAAACGAATAATTCAGATAATGACTTGTGAATGTGATTTTTCACACACACCCATAGCCCACAGCCCCAGCCTCCCTCCACATTTCTCTTTAACTGACCTGGGGGGGAGCCAACATGCAGAGGTGGGCCCCTGGGGGAGGAACCGGCACACACTGCCCGGCTCTCGCGCCACCCAAATGCCCGGCGGTGGTGGCGGCGGCGGCGGTGGAGGAGGAGGAGGAGGAGGAGGAGGAGGAGGAGGAGGAGGAGGAGGAGAGCTGGGTGCCAGGGGTGGGGGAAGTGCCAGGCTGTGTGAACGCCCGGCGGTGGCAGCAGAGGAGGAGGAGGAGGAGGAGGAGGAGGAGGAGAGGTGGATGTTGGGAGGAAAGCGCCAGCTGCCACTTGGCTTTCCCGCTGCCCAAATGCCCAGTGGTGGTGGCGGTGGCAGAGGAGGAGGAGGAGGAGGAGGAGAGGTGGGTGTTGGGGGTGGGAAGCGCCAGGCTGCGTGAACAGCCGCCGGCGGCGGTGGAGGAGGAGGAGGAGGAGGAGGATAGGTGGATGTCAGGGGGGAAGCGCCAGCCACTGCTCGGCTTTCCCACCGCCCGAACGCCTGGCAGTGGAGGAGGAGGAGGAGAAGGAGGAGGAGGAGAGGTGGGGGCCGGGGAAAGCGCCAGCTGCCGCTTGGCTCTCCTGCTGCCCGAACACCCAGCAGCAGCCACAATGGAGGAGGTGAGGTGAGGCCGGGGGGGGGAGGAAGCACCAGTGGCAGGGGTGGGCAAGGAGGGGGAGGAGTGCGCTTTGGTCTCGAGAAAAAAGGCTTTTTTTGGCCTTTTTTCTGGACCTCCGGAATGGATTAAAATGGTTTCCCATTCATTTAAATGGGAAACCATGTTTTGGATAACAATTTCTTCAGATAACGATTAACCTTGGGGAATGAATTAAAGTCGTTATACAAGGTACCACTGTACTATATACCATTTAGCTGCATAATGGCTAAGGCATTCCTTCAGAGATCACTCCCTTGTAGACTGCATTGTATCTAAAATCTGAATATCTGGCCTCTACAGCTAATTTCATAGCTGGTACTCAAAAGCAATACTGTACATGAAGCATATCCTTGGACTGAGAGTTTAGAGAAAGGCCAGCGTCAAGGTATAGCCCTAAACTACAAACTTCAAGGAGGCATGATCCTTTTTGGAATAGCTAGAATCCCAGTCCCTGAATCAAGCTTTCTATTGACCAGAAGCATTTCCAACTTGTCAGAATTTTATTTTCAACTTGCTGATCTCTTTAAGATCCTAACAGAGATGGGCACAAAACAAAAAGAAATAGTGTTTTGTTTTGTTACTAATGAATTTTAATAGGACTTTTGTAATGAAATGAAATGAGTAACAAAACAATTCAGAATCTTCCACTGCTCAGGTGGGTAGTTTTGACAGGTCAAGCTGTGGGGAGGGGGTCTGCCCCCACTCCCCACAACCTGGCTTGTCAAAAAATGTAACCAACCTGTGTGACGGTGGAAGGGGATGCAACAGGAGAGAGAAGCAGGATTTTAAATTTGGTGCCATTTGCTTCATTCTCCCCTTGCTGCCACCAGCATCCAGCTGTTGTTGGGTTTTTTTGACAGGTCGGGCTGTGCAGAAGGGGGCTCCCCCAATCCCCACAGCCTGACCTTTCAAAACAACCCATCTGAGAGGCAGGGTGTCAAGGGAGAATGGAGCAGGCAACAGTAAATTCAAACCCTGCTCTGTTCTTGTCGCTCCCGCCCACACCCCAGTGGGGTATTTTTGACATGTTGGGTTGTGAGGAGTGGGGGAGGCCCCCTCCCCACAACCTGGTCTATCAAAAAAACCACCTGGGAGGTGGGGTGGCAAGGGAGAACAAATTGTTTCATTTCAACAGTAAAAAATTGTGTTTTGTTTCTTAACGAAACTCTGTGTGCCATTTTATTACGTTATGAAACATTTCGTAACCTTATGGCATGACGAAACAGTGTGTCATTTTTCATTTTGTGCCCATCTCTAGCCCCCAATCAACCACAAAGGAGCTGCTTCCTCAGCATTAGGTGACAAAAAGCAATAGCACTAGGAATCAACAGTGCATTGGTGGCACGCCATTCCAAAGCTTTGAATAATATCTCCCTTCCATTATGCCTACTGCAGATGAAAAGTTGAAAAATAACATTATAGGGAATGTAGATTGCAAATGCTGCAGTTAAAAACAGGTGGGTAAAGAAGTTCAAAATACTTACAGGGTGCTGTTCTTGTAGCCCTTACAATACCAATTGCTTTAAAGTGCATTGTTATCTCTATATTGCATTGTGGGCACCTAGGCTGGAATACATAATCAATGGCAGAGGAAAGAACATGTGGAAAGAACATGTCACAATAATTTAGTAGTAAGGCTACTCCTGCCTACGTTTAAGGTGCAAGTCTAAATACAGCATTGGTGCCTATTTAAACAAATAAGGGATAACTGGAACAGAGTGCAAGATACTTTGGTCATTAGTTGCATATTTTGAATGCAATATCTCAGGGTGGAATCAAATAGAACAGGGGAAAGTCTTGATTCAGTGAAAGGGAATCGACATTGTGAGATGTTTGTGGTAGATAATCACTGGATTTTTGTGAGTATAAAATCAATGCAATGGAAGAGAATCAGGGAGTATGAAGTAGAATGTTTGAACAACTTTAGGTGGAAAGCTGATGAGGTTGAAGCCCAGAGCTCCTATTTTATAAGCACTAACATAGCATTTCCCCCAATACTAGGCCACTAGTGGAAGATCTCCATGAAAGACATGAAGACAAAAGCATGTTTAACCTCCAACATTTGGTAATCATGGGTACTTGGCCTCCAAAATGGAGGCTCTATTTCAACTCAATCATGGGTTGAGAAGAGAGGATTCCTTTGCAGGGCAGGAAAGCAAATGGAGCTGTGAGGCTAAGGAATGAATAGAAGTGGGGTTTGTAGCACTTCCATCATTCTAGCAGCACTGTCATTACCCCATTTTGTAGCAAAATGTTCTCTCTATCCCCAGTTTTAAAAAATGCAGGAGGCCAAACATGTTGACAGAATTATTTCATGCACCTTGGAGAAGAGAAATGCTAGAGAGTTCTGGTACTCAACAGAAATAGCACCATCTATTTGTGTGCAGTATTTCATTATATCTATGTTTTTACAAGAACAGTAATATCTCATAAGACATTTTCAATTGGTTCCAGGGTTCCATTTGTCTTAGGAAAAAAGTCTTATGAGGCAAGGTTTCCCACAATAATGCATTGAAAACCTATTAATCTTTTCTGGATTAATAGCTTTTCAATGCATTCCTATGGGAAGCCTGTAACCAATTAACCCAGCCATCTTGCCTTCCACCTCTTCCCTCCCTCCCTTTCAGCTCCTTACTGGGCTGTGAGCGGGTGACTAAACGAGTGGGTCAGCAAGCGAACAAGCGGGTGGGTAAGCGAGCGAGTGGATGGGCAAGCAGGTGGGTGGGTGGGCGGGTGAGAAAGCAAGCAAGTGGGCAAGTTGGCGGGTTGGTGAGCAAGCAAGCAAGTGGGTGGGTGAGTGGGCAGGTGGGCGAGCAAGTGAGCTGGTGGATGGGCAAGCGAGCAGGCAGGCGGGTGGGTGAGTGAATGAGTGAGCGGGTGGGCAAGCGGGTGGGTGAGCAAATGAGTGAGTGGATGGATGCAGGCAAGTGAATGGGTGGGCAGGCAGGCAGAAACCAGGAAGTTAAAAAAGAGGGACTCAGCCAACGCTCCTTTCCACTCTCCACCCACACTCTACTCCTCCCAGCTCGTGGCAGCACATTTTAAAATGGATCTTCACCTAACCCTGCAAGGCTTCAAAGGCAAGCAGTGACAGCAGATTGCCACCACCACTTCCCTTCCAAGCTCCATGGGCTGGGTGAAGATCAATGGTACCTCATAAGATGAATGGAAACCGTAAGATGGATGGAAACCCTGGCAACAACAAAGTTTTTGTCCTAAGGGGCATTCATCTTACGAGCTATTACTGTATGAGGGTTTGTGTACTGATTCCACATGGTGATGTGTAGCATTATTAATTACACATACACAGAGTTTTTGGGTACAATCATCTCTGGTCCCAGGCTGCGTGAAGTGCTTGTGTGTCTGTGTCTGTGTGTGTGTGTCTGTGAGTGTCTGTGAGTGCTGTATAAGCTTGTGTGTGCTGCCTGGGATCCAGAGGTCTGGTCTTTATTGATATTGTAACACAATAGGGAAGAGACAGAGGAAGGATGGTCAGTATGCATTCCATCGGTGGGGGGAAGAATGCATCTTATCCGGAGGAACATATTTGGCTAGTTATTGATAAAGACAGAGGAAGGGCTTTTGGGACTGAGAAGATGTGTCCTGATATGCTGTCATTGTTCTCTGGCCTCCTGACCTATGCCAGGTCAGTGTCAGCTTAACCACACACACTGGGTTCCTGCTTGGTCCTGGGACTTTCTGGGAATCCAGGCCTTCAGCTTCCTTGGGTGCTTTGCCAACTTATTGGGGTTCAGAGCCTATTGGGGTATGGAATCCCCACAATGATGTTCCTATCAAATAGGAATTTGGAAAATCATTTCTAAATATTTAATTATTATTCCTAACATCCATTCCATAAAGCAGCACTGACTGACATTTTGTGCCAGTTGCATTGTTTGCTTTCAAGTGTGTGTGTTGTCATTGCAAACCTATGCCTTAATTTGCATTTAGAAAAGGTAGTCAAAACTCTTCTTAATTTTTGCAGCCAGTCTTTTTCATCCACATTCTCTGTTTTTTGAGAATGCAACCAAATGCCTTTCCCCTTGTGGGCTAAGTGGAATAATTTTACAGTTCTTTCCTCACACACAAAGATGAAATCAATCAAGATTGACACCTTTGTTGCTGAAACCATGAACTCACCTGCCAGAAAGACACTTTGTCTTCTGCTTCTTGCATAGATATGAGTTCATATATATATGTGTGTGATAACTGTCAGCTTCCAGTATTTCTGATTACACATTTATTGAAGACCTAGACATTACTTAAGACTCTATTTATTATTTATTTATTTATTTATTTATTAAACATTGACTGCCCGATTTTCCCACAGGAACTCTGTGCAGTGTACAGCACGTTACAAAAAAAAACAGCAACTACCCAGAACTACAACTCCAAAACATACCCAGTCACAGTACAAATACAAAGAAAAAAATGATAAAATGCAAACAAAATAAAAAAAATATAAAAGTACTAAAAAAATAGTAACAATAACATGGACAATAGCACCAAAAAAACCATAACAGGTCAGATCCGGCAAGAAAAACTGATGCAAGCAATTAAACAACGAAAACAAAATCATAATCACAATCACAGTGTGCTCAGAGGTCCCAAAGCATTTTCTGAAGAGCCAGGTCTTTAAAGCCCTTCTAAAGACTTCGCCAGCCTAATCTCCATTGGCAGCTTGATCCAGCGTGCCGGAGCTGCCAATGAGAAGGCCCAGATATGCGCAGAAACCCTTCAGGCCTCTCTCAGGGTGTCTACCTGGAGTGAAAGGGATGCCAAAGCTCTGGGTGGTCGGGACGAGATTGATCTCTGGGAGACCCGCTCCACCAGACAGACAGGTCCCAAGCCATGGAGGGTTTTGTAAACCAAAACCATTACCTTGAACCAATGCAGGCAAGCCAGGATGGGGGTGATGCGGGCATACCTGCTCGCACCTATCACCATCCTGGCTGCCGCATTCTGCACCCACTGCAGACGCCGAACAAGGGTCAAGGGAAGACCCATGTAGAGTGCATTACAGTAATCAAGTCTCGAGATCACCAGCGCCTGCACAACCGTCCTAAGGGAGTCCACATCTAGGTATGGGCGAATCTAGGCGATTAACCTAAGCTGATAAAAGGCTGCCCTAGACAAAGCCGCCACCTGGGCTTCCAGGGACAAAGCTGGGTCCAGGACAATGCCCAGACTCCTCACTTGCTCTGGCAGCTGAAGGGTCAAACCCTCCAGACTGGGGAGAGGGCCAGTATACCCCCCGGGGACCCCCCGAGGAACAGTACCTCCGTTTTCCCGGGGTTGAACCTGAGCCTGTTAGTCCTGGTACACTCCATGACTACGTCCAGGCAGTGGTTCAGGGTGTTCACAGCCTCTGTTGCAGAGGTGGAAAAGGAGAGATAGAGCTGTGTGTCATCAGCGTACCGATGACAGCAGACTCCAAATGACCTCAGCCAGTGGCCTCATATAGATGTTAAAGAGTACAGGGGATATTGTCGACCCCTGGGGCACCCCACAAGAGAGTGTCCATGGGGCCGACAAGACACACCCCATCTCTACTCTCTGGGCTTGGCGAATGAGAAAGGACTGGATCCAGCACAAGGCAGGACCCCAATGCCCGCCTCTGACAACCTGCCCAGGAGGATACCGTGGTTGATGGTATCAAAGGCCGCTGACAGATTGAGGAGGACCAGCAGGGTAGAGCAACCCCTGTCGGCCGCCCTCAATAGGTCATCATGTAATGCAACCAGGGCTGTCTTGGTCCCGTGCTGGGGCCTGAAGCCAGACTGGAAAGGATCCAGGGCACAATCTTCCTCCAGTAATGACTGGAGCCTAACCACAGCCCACTCGATCACCTTGCCCAGAAAGGGAACATTGGCTACCAGACAATAACTAGACAATTTGTCGGCAGGCAAGCCAGGTCTTTTAAGAATGGGCCAGATCACGGTGTCCTTCAGGCGACTGGGCAAAACCCCATCCCTGAAGGAAGCTGATGTGATAACTGTGTCCCATTCCGGCATGCTCCCACCAGCGGATTAAATTGATTAGCCAGGACGGGCAAGGGTTGAGTGGTGAAGCTGCTGGTTGGCAATGAGCCAGTGCCCTGGAGGCCTCAGCTGGAGTCACAGGCACAAACTCAACAAAATGGGGAGACTGGGAGGGTGTGGCACGGGTGATGCTCAGGAACAGACTACTGGAACCAGAGTCCAGATTGGTCCGGATGGCCTCTATTTTTGATTTCAAATAGGCTGTGAAGGACTCACTAGTGAAATCACTAGGAGGAGGCCTCCCCTGACCAGGATTGGTGAGGTCCCAAACCACCTAAACAGCTCTGCCTGGTGGTTCGAGGCCTCACCAATTCTCAGGGCAGCGTAAGATCTTTTAGCCACCCTAATCGCCCTAACATAGTGCCTGGTCAGCGGTATCCACAGCCCTGTTAGTGTCCATTCAATCTGTTTTCCATCTGCTCCCCAGCCTTCTCCTCTCCTGCTTCATTGCCCGCAACTCAGCTGTGAACGGATAAGGCGCTTGGGGTGATCCAGTGAACTGCCCTGGAGGCATTCCCAAACCATCTCTCCACCAGTGCATCAACCAGATTGTCGAACAAACCGTCTGGATCGTCCCTGAAGGCCTCCAGAAACCAGGTAGGATCCAGAAGCCTCTGGGAATGGGCCCACACAGTGGGGCCAGGCTCCCCTGTGGGGAGGGGCGGCAACCCCCAAGGAGAAAGTCAGCAAATGATGATCATACCATGACACGGTGTGGGAGCAGAGATTCCCAATCCTCAGATCAAAATCCACAGACTGGGAGGCAAACACCAGGTCCAGAGTATGCCCAGATCCATGGGTGGGACTGACAACATGTTGGAACAGGTTCATGGATGCCATGACTGCATGAAGTCCCACCCCAGTGTGCACATTGAAGTCACCCACCACCAAAAAGCAGGGGTAGCTCAATAGTGCTGCTGAGATGAACTCCAATAGCTCTGGCAGGGACTATGCTGGGTCGTGGGGCGCCCAGTAAACCAAAAAATACCAAACCTGTCCCTCTGTCCCACCATTAGGTGAAGGCATTCCAACCCTGGATGTACCAATGTCATGGCTTTGCTGATGATAAAAGACTCCCTGTAAACAATTGCCACCCCTTCCCCCTTCTGACCCCCTGATCTTCCTGCATGCTGGTAACGAAACGGGGGGGCAGAGTTGCACGAGGGAAGCCCCACCCTCCTCACCCACCCAGGTCTCAGTGAGACACACCAAGTCGACATTGTCATCTACTATCAAGTCATGAATGACTGGGATCGTGTTACAAACTGACCTGGCATTCACCAGCAGACAGGAAGGATCGGAGGCACGGACTGGATGGTCCCCTTCCATGTGATGGGAGGCTTAGGGCGTTTATACACAACCCCTAAACTCCGGGGCAAATGGCTCCCAGCTCCGGAGCTTAAAATTTTTTTACCCACCAGCTGCGGAGTTAACAGGAAATTAAGTGTGACCCCGCCCACTTTAGCGCGTCCCAGCACAGCTTTCAGCTACCTGCTCTTTGGAGGTGAAAATTATTTGATCCGGTGTAACGATAGTGAGTGCGGGGCTCTCCTTGCTTCTGTTTTTTTTTTTTTGGCTCCCGCCCCTTTAAGAGCTACTTTTACAGAGACGAGAGGCAGAACGAGGTGAGCGGCATGTTTTTCTTTCTCTTTTTCTCCCTCCCCTCACGCAGACAGAACAAGGAAGTGCGGACGGGGTGGGGACAGGAAGAGCGACGAACCCCTAAGATCTCTGGTCCAAATTTAAGTGGCCAGCGGATCTTAGGGGTTGTGTAAAAAGGCCCTTAGAGGGTTAGAACGGGGGACAGGCCACAAATGCCTGACCCTAGTTCTTCTCACCCAACCAACCCCCTGGACATTAGCGTATCTCCCGTGTCCAGACACAACCAGAATCGTCCTCTCAGGCCCTGGAGGCCACTGAGCATGTCCACAGTGAGGGGGCAAAAACAAAAAAAAAAACACGGGTATAAACAACTGAGCAACATAGCAATTAATAAACCCAATACAAAAAACCAAACTGCCCAGACACAAAATAATCCCCCCACATCTGCCAGCTCCCCCCAAAAAGGGCAAAATCAAAACAAAATAATCAAATATAAGCAAACAGAGATAATGTGCCTTCCCTACCTTGTTATCTCGTTTCTTTTCTTCTACCTTGTTATCTCTATTCTTCTAAGCTATGTCTAGCCAGGCAATCATGAAGGATTTTGGTAGGTTTTCAACTGTTGATGCTGAATTTATTAGAACATAAGAACAGCCTTGCTGGAACAGGCATAGCCCATCCAGTCCAGCATTTTGTCTCAGACAGTGGCTCACCATTTGCTTCAGGGTATTTCCTAGCAGATGTCTTGACCTGCTTACAATTCCCTGCAAATGGCACTGAGAGATATCCTGCCTATCTCCACAACCCAGAAGTTGTCCTTATTAGAGATGGGCACGACTCAAAAAAAAGGTGTTTCGTTTGTCGTTTGGTTGTTTAGGGGTCCGTTTCGGTTCGTTTTCGTTTTCGTGACATTTTTGCAAAAAAAAATCATTTTTGTTTCATTAGGTAACGAAACGAAAAAATAAAAACAAAAACAAAAATTTGCTGTTTCGTTAGCATTCTTTTTAGTTCAATGCATCTGCTGCAACGAAAACAAAAAACACGGCAAATTTGGTCATTTCGTTTTGATTTTCGTTTTGTTTTTAAAAAATTCTGTTTCATTTTCATTGCATAATGAAATGAAAAAACAAAAACAAAAATGAAAAATCACTCATTTCGTGCCCATCTCTAGTCCTTATGGTTGTCCATAATGATAGCCATTGATAGCCCTGTCCTCCATGAACTTGTCCAATCCTTTCTTAAAGCTATCAAGGCTGACAGCTGTCACCACTTCTTGTGGTAGGGAGTTCCAAAGACCAGTGATCCTCTGGGTGAAAAAGTACTTTCTCTTATTTGTTTGAGATCTAGCACCCCAAAAAATGTCATGGAGTGCCCTCTGAGCACCTTTTGCTTAGATCTGTTCTTTATATTTTTCTGAACAACTGGGAATTTTACAAGAGAAAACAATGATGCTTAGTTAAGAAATAAAATATTTTTACTATGGTTTAGACCAGGGATCCTCAAAGTTTTCAAACAGCGGGCCGGTTCACCACACCCTAGACACCACTGGGGGCCGGACCACAGTGGGTGGGGGGAACAGGGGAACATTGCCGTAGCCCTCCCACTTTGAATGCCCCACTAGCCAGCATGCTGATCATCTAGGCGGTAGTTGGGGGGAGTGAGAGAAGTGGCATAGCCCACTATTTTGAACTGCCTCTGCAATAGAAGCAGCTGCGGAGGCTTGCTTGCTCGCAAAGTAGGGGGTAGGTGGGGGGTTGCAATTGGTCCCAGGGTCCGGATTCAGGACCTTGGGGGGCCGCATCCGGCCCTGAGGCCTTAGGCTGAGGACCCCTGGTTTAGACAATACAGAGACACAAAGGGAAACATGATAATGCCACAGCATTTCAATACATTCTCTAAGGAGCATAGAAGGGTTTGTTGATTCAGATGTTAGTGTCATTGTCAATGGGGGGCTTATCACAAAAAAATTCAAGATGGCAGCAAGCAGAGGCTGTTTGCTTCTGTTGTGGGTCCCTGTTTGTTTTTTCTTTTCTGAATAGTTTTGATTTTATGATTTATGTTTGTTTTATTTTAGCTATAGCCCTTTGTGCTATATTTGCCACTGCCTGCAGAGGGTATTGAGGGGGCAGGGAGTTTTACTTTACTCTATCCCCGCTATCTCCCCCCAAGTCCCCTTCATGTTATCCCCAGCCTGCTGACCTACTGGGCTTGCTGAGCTCGCTCCTAATTTCTTCTAGCTGGGGGCAGCTTCTGCTTTAGCTGGTTGCCTGGTCCTCATCTGGTTCCTACCTGGTCTCCATAGAGAGGTTTGGCATTGGCGGTGGACCTGGGCTGTCAGCGGTTTTGGAGGTCCCTGGCGGCTCAGGTGGAGTTTGGGTTAATTGTGGCTGTGGTGGTTGTGGCGGTGCTCTGGTGTGGGGGCTCCCAATGGCTGCGGCGATTGTGGTGGTCCCTGGCTTGATGGCTTCCTAGTGGTGGTATTGATCAGTGTTACAGCCAGTGTCCTTGGCATTTCTGGGTCCTCCTTGGCTTGCTGGCTGTTGGGCATCTCCCGGTCTGGCATTTCCTCAAGGCAGGCATTTCGGTTGCTTGCTTGCTGGACATCGTCGAGGGTGCAGGTTGCCAGGTTAGGGCTTTCTAAATGCTGAGGTGCTTGACTTTTCTATGGGAGCCTGTGGTGGCTGTTTGCACCACCCCTTTTTTGTGTGTACACAAGCTTGAGGGGACAACGAATTGCTCCATCTTCCCAAACCTCTCCCATGGCAGGGGGCATCTTTGTGCCACCTGGAGTGGCCATGGGGGAGGATGGGTGGTGGGGGCCACCTGCCTTTCTTTAAGACTCTTGTGGTGGTGTCTGCCTGGCCTTGGTATGGCATGTGTTCTACAGGGATGGCATGTTGTGTGACATCAGTGGCGAGGATGGCAGTGGCTCACCATATTTTACTGGCCTTGCTCATCTCCACCTGGGATTTATCTCCTAACTCTCCATATGGACATTAAAATTAACTTTTTTCCCTCCCCCAAGCCCCCACTGCCAGCTGTTCAGCGCTGGGGTGGGGGGAACCTTTCCCCCCCCCACTCTAGTGCCGATCAGCTGGCATGTCGGCTTAGGAGAGAGAGAAAACTTTTTCCCCTTCTGATTTCAGCCTTTGGTGTTTCTTGGCCACACTCTCACCTGGCAGTAAAGGAATCTTGTGAGGCACAAATATGCCTTGAACAGTTAAGATGGCTGAAATAAATGAGAATGAAGGTTTAGGGAGAATTTCTTTTACACTGGTTGGCCATAGTTTCACCACTAAAAATGAAGTCACAGAGGATAATGAACCAAAAAGGAGGGAATTCCTTACATAACTCAAAACTGCATATGCGAATGTAATCTATTATATTCAAATATTCTCACAATCAGATATTTTAACAATAATTTATTTGGAAATGCTCTACTGCTCACCACATTGCACAAGTTTATGACTAGATAAATTAAAGAGAGGATACAGGGGTGTTGCAGAAATATATAGCTAGGCCACAATCAGCTATTTCAGAGGAGCGGTCTGAATTTCAGAATGTCTACTTCTAGGTTTAACCTCACACCAGATGTTCATACAGAACTGCATGCTATGCAGCATCCTTCCTGCCTTTCATCAGTAATGATATTTGTGTGTGAAGTCTGCATCTCTTCTAACAAAATGACCCTCCAATTTATTTATTTTTTCTTCTGGCATCTGTTGTTTGCTGCTGTTTTTGGTCTATTGATTGACTGATTGTTAATGTTTTTAATTGTGTTATTTAATTGTTTTGATTCTGTTTACATTTCTTGCTGTGAACCTCCTGGAGTTCCTCTAGGAAGACGGGCGGTATACAAGTTTAATAAATAAATAAATAAATGTTATTTTTTTTAAAAAAATTAGATAATTTTGCCAATTAAAGCTGTTACTTTCCCTGCCTCACCAGGGAAGTTTACTGAGGGAAGGGGAGGGACACTGATCCCTCTCCATGGACGCCTTGCAGCGGCGGCACCGACACCCCCTCCCCCCTCCCTCTGCGCAGCCCTTCGCCATCCCTTGCCAGCGGAGGGGCTCTGCTCACGTCACCCGGGGATGATTGCCTCCCCTCTGTTGCCCCTGCCCCGTGTACAGAAAGCAAGATCAAAAGAACGGGTTAACTGAAATATCGATGCATCGGCATTTCGGAGAAAAAGTAAGTAAATAAATAAATATATATATATATTAACTGGCCACACGTGACTTTGGATGCGAAGCGGGATGCGAACCTGCTCCATGCTCAAAAAGATTCCCGGCCTCCGGCAGGGGAATGAAGTGTCTCAGCCCGCTTGGAGCACGGTTTAGGGGCGTGGTCGGGGTGGCACCGCATCCAAAAAGGAGGACAAAACTATTGTCTTTTTCCATGGAGAAAATAAAACATATTGGACTGAAATGATTTAAAAAGGCACAAACAATACAGAAATTACGGTCATTTTCATTTTGAGCATTTAATGCTAAAACATCCAAGCTTTATTTGTGCAATGTTTGGGCAATTTTATTTAATATGTGCGGGAAAACCATCATTCTCATTGTCTTTTCTGTTCAGTTCACCATAAAATATATCATTGTTTTAGGGAGAGAGGAGAATAATTGTTCATGGTTCCTTGTTCTCTTAGATGTTTTAATCAGGTGGTCCTAGGGTGAACCACAGCAATAAAGAAAAAGAAAGGGGTCTCATTCCATCATTCCATGAGTAACAAAAAAATACCCACTTTCTTAGAGCATTCTACAACAAAAGTAGACCAATCCCAGTTAACAGACTGAAAAGACTTACAAAAAGTTCATGAGTTTAGCCTTTAATACACAATAAAAGATCAAGCTTTTGGCATGAGTACCCGTCATGCCATCTTCAGGATCACAAAATGGCAAATGCTTACATTGCAAGTTAATACAGTCATCCCCCACCATTTTGAGGTTCATATACTGCAGTCCCAGTATATCGCAAGACTGTAGTATGTGAAACTCAAGGCCCCCTGGGGCAAGCTGCTTGGACCTGTTTGAGGCCTCTTGCACTTACCCCAGGCCTGGTACTGCCCTGAATGGGCCTCCGATGGGCTTCCCAGGCCTGTCAGAGGCCCCAGAAGTGGTTTCCAGCGAACTAGAAGTCATTTCCGAAAAACCAGAAGTGACTTCCGGATCGCTGGAGCCCACTTCTGGGGCCTCTGACAGGCCCGGGAAGCCTGTTGGAGGCCTCTTCAAGGCAGCACCGGGCCTCAGGTAAGTGTAGGAGGTTCCAGAGAGGCTCCCCAGTACCAACCCAACCCAGCATCCGCATATTGTGGATTTTCCATTATCGCGGGTCAGTCAGGTCCCTAACCCCAGCAATCAGGGGGATTACTGAGAATAATAATAATAATAAAAAAACACTTTTTGAAAAAAATTATCTCTGATTTTCAGCCGTCATGCCATTCCAAGGAAGAATGTGAGCAAGTCAAATTTTTGATCTATAGTTCCCAGAATCCTCAACTAGCCTTGAAATATTTGGTGTCTTTTAGTCCAACAGAAAGAAGGGGACTCTGACCAGGCTTCTCCTGGGAGGGGCGTCTTTGTCACCTGTCCGACAGAGACACGCTGGCTAGCTGCCAGGCTGGCCAATTGGGCATTGCCAGCACAGCTGGTGAGATTGGCCAGAGGCTGACCATTGGTCAGTTGACCCCTGGCAATAGCCTCTAGGTAATAGGACAAAATACGGCTTAATACGAGGGCAACCCTTAAATTCCCACATTATAATTAGAAATAGAAAGGACAGTAAATATTGATTTATGACCATTGATGTAAAGATCAGCAAAGGGCTGCCTGTAACTCTATTGCTGGGGGGTTCTGCCTCACCTGTTAATACCAAAGTTTGGTTATGGGGAAATCCCCCAGCGCCACTTGCCCCTTTCAGGTCCCACCTTTAAAGACTAAACAGTTGGATAAACAGTACAATGAAATATTAATAAAGTTGGCCCATGTTTAATCCCAAAACGTGTCTCGTCTCTTTATTTCAGGCTGGGTGGACAAAGGAGATGCCAATGAATGCAGTAAGGACAGGATCGTTGCTTTAATTTCCTGTGCAAGCAAAATGATGCTCAAGGTATTGCAACAAAGGCTTTTACTTTTTATATGGAGCAATAAATGCCTGATATTTAAGCCACATTCTGAAAAGAAAGAGGAACTTGCGATCATATTACAAATATCCACTGGCTACTGAAGAACACCAAAGAATTTTGGAAGAACAGTTCTGCTTTGTAGACTACAGCAAAACCTTTGCCTGTGTAGATCAGAAGAAACTATGGGTTGTTCTGAAAGAAATGGCCATGCCTCAACATCAGATTGTCCTGATACATATGTATTGTGGGAAGAAGGACAGAATGTGGAGTGACAGAATGATTACCTAGAGGCAAGATGTTAGACACGAACACATTTTATCTCCGTTTCTGTTCAGCCCGTACACAGAACGTATTATATGCAGAGCTGGACTAGATTCAGATGAAGGAGGAGTGTAAATTGGTGGAAACTCATCATAATATACAGGTGACACAAAAAGCACCAATGACTCAAAACAACATAGAGTGAAAATGAAAGAATCATTGAATCATAGAAACAAGAGTTGGAAGAGACCTCAAGGGCCATAGAAGAAAGTACCAAAGCAGGAGTACAGCTGAGTGTTAAGAAGAAGAAAAACCATGATTATAGAAGAACTACACAAATATGTTGTTGGCAATGAAGATAGTGACAGAGTTGGAGATTTTATGTACCTTTGTTCAACCATCAGTCCAAAAGGAGACTACAGCCAAGAAATCAGAGGACAACTGAGACTTGGAAGGGCAGCAATGACGGATTTAGAAGCGACCATCAAGTGTAAAGATGTGTCACTGGAAACCAACATCAGGATCATCCACGCACTGGTATTTCTAGTCATTGTGTATAGATGTGAAAACTGGACAGTAAAGAGATAAGAAAACAAATAGATGTGTCTGAAATGTGGTGCTGGAGTGGAACTTTGTTTGTGAATACTCTGGACTGCAGGAAAGTCAGACAAGTGGGTCCCGGAACAAAACTAGCCTGAAATACCTCTAGAGTCAAAAATATTAAAACTTCTTTGGGCATATAATGAAGGTAGGATTCTATGGAGATGGCAATAATATTGGGAAAGGTTGGAGGCATCATTTAAAAAGGCAGGCCAAATATGAGATGGATTGACTTTCTAAAGGGCTGCATTTATAAGAGCTGAACAGGGTATTTGAGGATAAGATATCCTGGAGATCAAAAATCGGCAGTTTGTGCACATCTCTAATCTGCACGAATTTACTGAACTGTGAGTAAGAGTCTGGTCACGTGTTAGAAACAGCAGTCATTGAAACAACAAGACAGGCATGTGTGGGCCTTATTCTCCTTGAACAGGATGGAAACCTACAGAGGTTGAGGCCCATGGATTCCCTTCACAGACAATTCTGCCACCTTTTCCCCCTCATTTTTCCAGTTCTTTCACTTGTTTTCACAGATAAGAATGATTTATCCAGGAGGCTCCTGAAGTAATTTCAAGAAAATATGTCTAGGACAAGCACTGTTGATTTTGTAGCTGTGCTTCTATTTAGAAATGAAAATTGTGTCTGCAGTATATTCAACATTATTGTCCTTAATTCATCATTTTGTAAAAAGATCATTTAACATATTTCTGTAATGAAAAAGGTTTATTGTCCATCCTGCTGCCTCCAATAGCTTATTTCCTAGCCCACCTATTTTCCTAATCTAATAATCTCCCCTTGCTTTCTTCCCATTGATTTTTTCTTAAACAATTAAGCAGACACATTGATGAATGGTGCCAAGTGCCTGTTTGACAATGGAGCCACATTGTCTCTTGATCTTGAATTAAAACAGTCACTTTTTCTTTTTCAAAAATCTTCCAGATTGTAAATCTATAGCAGTAATTTGGCTAAACAACTGTAGGGAAGAGTTAAACTGAAACCCTTGGCAGATCTTGCAGAACCAAGACCAAGGCTTGGAGAGTTACTTCTTTAAAGTGATTCATTACTAGTATTTGTTACCCACCGCTTCAAAAATAACATTATTCATCATACAAATATTTATATGTTAGAACACAGAAATCAAATTTTAACATAAGAACATAAGAAGAGCCATGCTGGATCATGCCAAAGGCCCATCTAGTCCAGCTTTCTGTATCTCACAGTGCCCCCACCAGATGTGTCTGGGAGTACACAAGACTAGGTAAACAACTGAATGGATTTTAAGAGGGATAAGAGCCTGAATAGGAGCCAATGTTGCTAGGTGGCAGCAAAAAATGCTTTTATTGCCTGCATTAACAGACTAGGGGACAGTAACTGTCCCCTTATTTTGGCATTTTGTGTGAGAGAGAAGAACTTCCCTCTATCCACTTGACTCATACCCTGCATAATTTTGTACATCTCAATCATATCCCTCCTCAGTTAGGAACAGACTATAATCCCATCAAGTCCAATCATTGCTCAGTGCAGGAATCCAAATCAAAGTAGATTTGACAGATGATTACCCAGCTTTCTCTTGAATGCTTCTGGCATTCATGCAATTATCGACTCCCAAGGTAGCTGGTTCCATCGTTGTACTATTTTAACAGTTATGAAATTTTCCTGAAATTTGATTTGGAGACTATATGTCTGTTAATGCAGGCAATAAAAGCATTTTTTTCACTACCACATAGCAGGCACTTTTCTCTCTTAAAATCCATTCAGTTGTTTTCAGCCCAGTGCTGAAGCCTATCAAGATCTTTTGGGATTTTGTTTGAGTCTTCCAATATATTAGCTAGTCCACCCAATTCTGTGTCATCTGCAAAACTGATCAGTGTTCTCTGTACTCATTCATACAAGTCTTTAATAAATATGCTGAAGAAGACCAGGCCCAGAACTGTTACCTCTTCCCAGCTTGAGAAGGAGCAATTGATATATAGTCTCTAAGTACAGTGGAACCTTTACTTACATGCTGCTTGACTTGCAGCATATTTGACTTGCAGCAAGAAGGGGCCTGTTTGACTTGCGCTGCAGGCTCTGACTTACAGCTCGGAACCCCGGCACAAGGCCCCGGAATCAGGCAGCAGCCACGACCCAGCATCGCGACTGCTGCCTCCAAACTGCTCCTGCCTTCTTCCTCTCCTCTGGCAGCGGCGGCTTTGGTGAGGCCAGCTCTGAGCACCTGGAGCTGGTCCTCAGCCTTGCCGAAGCCGCTGCTACCGCTGGAGAAGAAGAAGGGCCGGGAGCTCAGGGCTGGCCTCGCTGGTTAGATAGTTGGTTCAGTCTTGTAAAAAATCTGGCTGCAGAAGTCTGGTCCACAATGGAAGCATTTTAGTTGGGGAGCTGTACAGTTGTGGGACTCTAATGGTAAGCATAGAGTTGTTCAGAACTTGGAACGTCAGGTTAAAAATCAGTAAAACTTAAATGTTAGACATTGTTGCTATGACCATTAAAAGTGGAGGTGCATAAATTGTGGACTATAATTCCACTGCCTCCTCCTCTCTTTGAAGAGACATTTCATTTACATCCCCAGAATGAATCTCCTATCCCAGTCAAATTTGTGTTAAATTGCTGTTTTTGGGGGTCTTTTTCATCATCTGGAATGGATTAATCCACTTTCCCATTACTTTCTATGGGAAACGTTTGTTTGACTTAAGGCATGTTTGACTTATGTCTAGACCTCCAAAATGGATTAATGATGTAAATCAAGATTCCACTGTACAATTCTGTAACCAACTGGGTAAGAAGGTGGGCTTGAAATGTGCACATTGTAAATCTGCATCTGCCGTTATTGTACTCTAATTCTACTATCATCACTCTTCTCATCGGACAAAACAGAATGTCTCTTGTTATGCAGTCTACCTGATCAATTTTATTTGCATTCATGGAGTTCATTTTATATTCTGGACTCTGGAGTATCAAAATTAGTTGAATCACCTTTACAGCATGGTAACAAAGTTGATGACTGGGGCTCCAGACTGCATTCTTTACCTCATCCATATCTCACTGATTAGTCTACCCATGCTCCCCCCCCCCAGAGTGTACAAATGTTTCTAAAAGGTCCAATTTTTTTTCAAAGTCCCATTCAGAATTCATATTGGTAGGATCTGGAATAAGAAACAAAATTTTAGACCAATTGACAACTTTGCAGCTGCTGCTTTTTCTAACCATGTTAATGTCATCTTAATCTCTCAATGTACTTTCTGTCTCACCTCTCTCAATAGTGGTGGCGACTACACTATAGGGGGATCCAGAGGCTGTTCCCACCAGCTCTGTGCCCCAATAAAAATAACTGAGTCACTGATCCAGCTTGTGACATTTTGCTAATGCCTTTTCTGGGTCCCTGATGATATTTGTACATTTCTGGTTCTGTGTGAAAACCCCATCCCATGAAATAGATAAAGGAAAACAGCAAGGGTAGGCCATAGATTGAATGAAGCATTAAGGACAGAAGCAGTCTGCAAAACCAGGCACTCAGATTTAGTTTTATATGCATTTTCTGCTTCTTTTTCAGTCACCAGGATAAAGTCCCAATTGATGTGCTAAAGCAGCTAAAAATGGAGACAGGGAAGAACTTTAAATGGGCAACAGGCAAAGGTTTCTTTGGTCTTGTCTTGACAATGCCATGAAAGAACTACAGTTCTACATTTTCACTTTTTCATGTTAACCCCACTATTCCATTTTCGTGCCTTTGAAATTTGTGGTGCTGTACCACAAGACTCAATGGTTTTCTTGCAACATGAGACACAAGAAATATTCATCTGAAAAGGACCAAAGCATACTGTCTCTGTCTTGATTTGTTAAGATCTCTTTCCCTGTTTCTACTCACAATATGTGAATGACAGACTTAACACAAAGCAAAGCAAAGTGTTCTACTTCTATACCACCCCATAGCACTTCAAGTGTTCTCAGAGTGGTTTAGAGTTTAGTTATGCCGGCTACACATTGCCCCCCACCGCCCAGCAAGCTGGGTACTCATTTTACCGACCTCGGAAGGATGGAAGGCTGAGTCAACCACGAGCCAGCTACCTGGGATTGAGCCCCAGGTCATGAGCACAGTTTTAGCTGAAGTACAGGCATTTAACCACTGCACCACAAGGCTCCTTGATCTGTGAGGGATCTGTGAGAGTGGTTTTCACCTTCACAAGTGACTTGTGACTCTGTGACCTAGCTTGTGATCACCCTGGAAATGCACAAATTGCCCCAGTTGTTTGGGGACTTTTGCCTAGCATGGCATTGGATGTGAGGTGACTGACAAGAATCTGGAACTTGGATGAAACTCACACCCTACTTGTACAGAATCTTGTCTTATATTCATAGACAGAAAAAGGGAAGTGTAACTCCATTCAAGATTTATCCAAGTATTCTAAAGCTGCGCAGATCCATATTCTGACAGAGATGATTCTGAATTTCAGCAGCATCACTACCTGCCATATGACGATGGTTAGAAAGCTGCTTCTGCTTCTGCTGTCAGTTGCATAGGTTATTTTCTTGTCCCACTTCTTTTGAATTAAATCAAATGCACAATGGAGAATGGATTTATTTTGAGGGTGAAAATGACAGTGCTATGCTGATTTATATCACTTGCTGAACAAATCCTCTCATAAGGAATGGACAAGGTTGCTTGGGAAATTTCAGCCAATAAATGCATATCAGGTTGCCATAGCAACTAAGTTATTCAAGACTTGCTGTCTTGAGATGATGGTTAGTCACTTAGTCTTTCTCAGATCACAATAATTAAACATGGGAAAGTAACAGTTAATCTCATATTTCCACAGTTATGTTACAAAGGCTTAATTGGTCAACAGCAAAATATTTAGGCCATGATCTGGCATTCCTTTTCAGAAGTAAATCCTAATATATTGAATAGGCATTAGTCTGTAATAAATATCTACACCTAAAACATTTGCTTCATTAAAATTGTGTTCCTTAGCCTATGCTGTATTATGAATTAATTGTGTCATCAGTATAATGGCAAACGTAAAAAAGTCATTATTAATTATTCTTACATGACCATTAAATGATTACTGCATTTTACAATCAACAATGTAAATGGAGACTGTATCCAAGAAATCAGAATGAGACTGTGACTCAGAAGGGCAGCAATGAAGGGATTAGGAAAGAACATCAAGTATAAGGATGTGTCACTGGATCCCATAGATAGGTGTGAAAACTGAACAGTAGAAAGCTGGGGGGGGGAGAGTTTTGTTTGAAACTCTAGAGGACTGCATTACAGATACCTTTGACTTCCAGAAATATGAACAAGTAGATCCTAGATCAAATCAAACCTGAATTATCTCTGAAGTAAAACATGTTGAAGCTGAGGCTGTCATATTTTGGGCTCATCACGAGAAGGCAGGGTTCTCTGGAAAGGACACCTAGGAGAGGTGGAAGGCATCAGAAAAAGATCAATTATGAGATGGACTGACCCTCTAAAGGAAATCACAGATTTTTATTTAAAAGATCTTTTACAGGACAGTTAAAGGCAGGATCTTTTGGAGTTTGCTCATTCATAGGGTCACCATGAGTCAGATGTAGAGATGGGCACGAAACAAACTTTTGATTCATTTCATTATTCGTTATTCATTTTGTTACGCAACAAAACAAATAATGAACTGTCCCCCTCTAAAAAAATGAAACAAAATTAAATGGAAATTTTTGTTTTGTTCCAGTTCATTTTTTTGTTCCCCGCCGGTGTCTCCTACCTGACTGGTGGTGGTCTCCCTCCTTCGGCTGCCGCTGCCACCACCAGCCCCCAGGGAGCGGGTTTCCAGAATTTATTTTTTTAAAAAGGTGACTAGCCCATGCTACAGCTGGTAGGTGGGCCAAGTGGTTGGCCAGTTAAATAAAAAAAAAAAAAAAAATAAAAAAACCGAACTGGCCTACGGGCTGCGAACCAGCCCATGAACACAGGACCCGACCCATGGGTCGCTGAACGGGCCTGCGGACCAGCAGGAAAATAAAATAAAATAAAATAAAATAAACCATGGGCTGGCCTGCGGGCCACCGATCTGGACCCAACCCATGGTCCGCCAACCTGACCCATGGGTTGCCGAACCAGCCAGTTAAATAAAATAAAATAAAATAAAATAAAATAAAATAAAATAAAATAATCTGGCCCACAGGCCATCGGTCCAGCCCGCAAGCACCAGTTCGGACATGTGGGCCACCGACCCAAACCATGGGTCACCGAACTGGCCTGCGGGCCAGCAGCCTATGCTACAGCTGGCAGGTGGGCCACGTGGTCAGCCATTTTTTAAAAAATAAAAATAAAAATAAAATAAAATAAAATAAATTTAAAATGACCCAGCTCTTAGGCCTCAAAAGAGAGAGGGGGGAGGGAGAGGGAGAGGGAGAGGAGAATATGAAGAAAAATGAATTATGAAACAAAATTTTTAATAAAAATTAATTTCGTAATTAACAAAATGAAGCAGGCGGGGAAACACATTTTGGCATTTCGTGCCCATCTCTAGTCAGATGTGATTTGATGCCACATAATCACAAAGATTTCATTAAAAACAGATATTGAGAGATGACTGGAGAGTGCATATGGTACACCAAAATAATATAATTAATATGTTCTTCTTGGTTTTCTTCTACCACCATGTGGATACCATCATATTTATTTGGATTTGAGTAATGGATATTATAATATACATATGCTGAGTTCAATAATTGTTAGAAGCCACACCAATGGTTTCATTTTCTAATCATTCTGAAATGTTTTTTTGAAACGTTGAAGGAAATGGTCTGATGTTTCTCATCAAGGCTTCTAGGCCTACGTATAAGAAGGAAGAGAGTAAGCAATATTTGAATGTATTGATGCATGCATCACAGTAAACATGCATAGAAATCTGCTGGTAATTGAAATATTCACCAGCTCATCTCAAATATTCATTCAGTTACTGATCCCCCCCCCCCCGCGATACATGATATACGTTTTAGGCACATGAGGCTGTGATACAGAAAAAACTAAGTGAAATAACAGAATAGTTATTCTGATTGACTATAGTGCTCAAAACCTTGCATGGCTAAGATACATCCAGTAATGCACTACTTTCAGCAAGTGTCTTTTAGGCGAAGCACCCCCCCCCCACCAACACACAAAAAGGTTGATTGAAAAGTAATTCCTCCATGGATGTGACTTTTTTTTTTATTTGTTAACCAATTTTCAAAATTCTTTATTGCTGCCATCAAGACTGCTAACTAATTTTCTAAAGCTCCTGGTTTCAGTGATGGAATACTGTTTCTTTCCTTGGAACCTCATTGCTCAGGCAAGGCAGTACAATCCTTGTGCTCACAGAGAGATCTAGATGCAAAGTTATTTCTTCTAGGATATGAAAAAAAGGGCAAGAAACACCACAGACTTTAATAGTTTCCTCATTTACAGCTCTACTGTTTTCAGTGGAACAATATGAGAGAGGTGGGTAACCCATTTTATAACTTATTCCTGGGAGATCTTAATATGAAGTGCTATGGAGGCTTTGTGAGATTCAAATGAAACCATGTGTGCTTAGGGGGAAAGACGTGGGATGTATGGGATTTGGACACAGCCAAAGCTCAGTGGTTTAGCAATTAGGCTGTGAAGCCACAAGATAGGAGTTTGGTTTCCCCCACTAGGCCTCCTTGACAGGAGCTGGACTTGATGATTCATAAAGTCCCTTCCAGTCCTTGGATTATTATACTGCATAAACGTATTGCCCCCCACGTGTATAACTATTAAATCACGTTATTGGAGGAATGACAGGACACATGAAATAAGGGAATAGATAAGAGTGAAAATAAATCTCATGGGAAAATAGAAGAAGCTGGCCATTAGTGCTTCCCATGGATGAAGAGGGGGCAGAAGGTGAAGTCACCAGAGCAGATCATCTAGCTGACTCCAAACATCATTTCCTGCAAGGTTCAATAATGCCTTACCATCTATAATAACAATAAATATGGTATTAAAAATAAGAATGCCATACCATGATTTGAGCTTTAGCAGAGTCTGCTATTGATTTTCATATCAAAAGGCCAAGCTGTCACACCTGGTTTTGAGCTGGAAGAAAGTGTTCTTAGCAGCCACCATCCCTTTGAGCCACCCCAATGAAGCATGATGAAGAATCGGTTTGGCCTCAGAGCTTTTACTCTCCATTCCCTGCAGTAAAGGCAAGCATATCACAGTTTGCTCATAGTAAAACCCATTGCAATCTTATGGACACTCTCTTGATAGTAAAACAAGTTGGGGAGCTGTGTAGCCATCGCAGAAACCAAATGCAAAATTAGATAGTGAGACCCATTGAACAAAATGGAATGAAGCTGGACTTGGATGCGTTGCGAGAGGGAGACTCAGACAAGGCAGAGTTCTGATCCATTTCACCCTAGTGTACCCATTGGTCCTCTCCTTACCAGTAGAAATCTGTCTTCTGAGCACTGTGAACACTCTTACCACCTTTACACCTTCTCCACATAGAACATGGATTCTTGGATTTCACATGTTTCAGGGGATTATATTTGTCCAGGTGGAGGTGTTGCATCTGTCAGGACAGCACCTGACAATAAATTCACTGGGATTTCAGCGGACGTGTCTTCCTAGCCTTCTATGACAGTCTCTCATTTAAAAAAATTAAATACTGTGAGTAAAACAGAAGTGTTCCTTCATGATGGAAGTTTTTGACATATTATGCATATTCGGGAGGGGGAGGGAATGGAACCCGGAAATTATTTTGCATCTTGATCTGTTGAGAATGCAATTTTCCAAAAAATATATTCTTGAAAGTCTCTTGGACTTTCTTGTTCCAGAGAGCAAAAGAATGTGCTATTTTACCAATGGCTGAGGTACTGTATCTCTATGAGAAAGGCAAAGCCATAATTCTCCATGCACACTTATTGATGTCCCTCCATTTGGAGAATATGTCTGTGAAGATTCTCCGTCATGCAGATAAGGTTATCTGGAAGCTGAGTTGTGGCAACTGGACTTCCTTTATTGTGAGACTGAAATGTTTCAGTATTCATCCAAGTAGCTTCATCAGTCTGAGGAAAGTTGATGCGAGGCCTCCAATTTAAAGCTCACCTTGGTTTCAAGCCACCCTGGTCTGAATAGGCTCATTAAGTAGACAGTGGCCTGAATAAGCTCATTAGAGGTACAATGGCCTGGGGTGTATGAAAGTCCCACCTACAAAACACTTCCCAACACCTATTAAGTATGAGTTGTTAGCTGTGGCCTTCCTGTTGTAGGTGTGAAGTGCTTCTGATTTATCTGGAGATCGATGAAAGGGAGGCATAAGTGGTAGACAAATTGTGCATAAGTCCTCCACCTCTGTTGAGACAGGGATTTTCAATACACACTAGAGATGGGCACGACCAGGAAAAATTACGTTTCGAGTTGTCGTGTGTCGGAGCTGGCCCGTTTCGGCTCGTTTCCATTTTTTGTGAAATTTTCCAAAAATTTGTCATTTCGTTTGTCGGTTTTTTGTCTGTCGTTAGTACTGGTTTTGGGGGGGTGGGCTCCTGGAGGCACCTCTCTGGGGTGGGTGCCTCCCCTGGCCCGCCATGAAGGGAAAGCGGGCTCCTGGAGGCACCTCTCTGGGGTGGGTGCCTCCTCTGGCCTGCTACAAAATGGCATGCATAGCCAATTGGATATGCATACCATTAAGTTGCAGTTGCAGTAGCAGGCAGAGGCACCTCTCTTTCGGGTGCCTCTGTGACTCACTGCCTGCGGTGCACTTGGGCTGGGGAACGAAGTGAGAAAGGACCCCTACGGGTGCCCTGTGACTCACTAAGAAGGGAAGTGTACTTGCTGTCGTGCAATGCGAGTACACATCTGGCTTACTGGTTAGGGGTTAGCGCAAGGGCTAGGATTAGGGTTATGGGTAAGGTTAGGGTGAGTTACTGGGGTGCACCTCTGGATGCCTCTCTGACCCACTAAGAAGGACAGTGTACTGGCGTATGGGTTAGGGTTAGGGTTAGGTTAGGGTTAGGGTTAGGGTTCAGGCTAGGGTTAGTGGCTTTTTATGCCCGACTGGCACATCCCAGAAGTCTCAGTGAAAACCTGGCCAAGTGGCCATGCAATTGGTGGAATGGCTCCAAAAATTTGCATGGTCCACTCCCATGACCAGTCCATCATTGCTCAGGTGTAAAAAAATAAAAATAAAATAAAATAAAATAAAATCAATGGAGACGTTTTGTTGCAAGAAAAACCCACTGCTGCTACTGAAAAAATTCAGGCAGTTTTAAAATAGCTATTTTCGCATGTTTCTGTGGTGCTTTGGTGTGTTTTTGGTGACGTGATTTCAAAATAAATATTGCGGTCGCCCCATTTTGGATCCCCCGCCCGCACCGCATGGCATGGCGACTCGGCGAGACGACGAGGATGCCCCCCACCAGAGCAGCCCAGGACAGGAGAGGGGGGGAGGCCGGGGACCCCCAGAAACCACCCCTCTGGTAGGTGCCCTCACTCAGGCAGGCATATTTTCGCCTGCTATTTTGGCCAGGAATCGGGGGGGGGGGGTATTTTTAACTTTTTTTCTGTGCCGCGCCGCTTGGCGAGTTGGCGTGGCGACTCGACGAGGATGCGCACTTTGCGCAGCCCAGGAGAGGAGGGGGGAGGCCAGGGACCCCCCCCCAGAAACCACCCCTCTGGTAGGTGCCCTCAGGCAGGCATATTTTCGCCTGCTTTTTTGGCCGGGAATCGGTATTTTTTTATTTTTAAAACTTTTTTCCTGTGCCACTTGGCATTGCGCGATCGTTGCAATGCCAGGAACGACCACGACAAATCAGACCAAATTTTTCTTTAGTCGGTTCGAGCTCGAGTTCTGGCAGAGTAATTGTCGTTCTTCGTTCCGTTATGTAACTGAAACGAGAAACGGAAACAGAAACGAGATTTTTGCCAATTCGTGCCCATGTCTAATACACACATGAGTGGCTTCCTGATCCCTCTCTCAAAACACCTATCTTCTCTGTTATTACGTGCACATCCTTGTATTTCAATGAGTGTTCTTTGCCCTTAAAATGAAGATAATGCTGATTCTGGTCCTGAGCTGTTGTTCCTTCTATGTTGGGCCATCCTCCTGTTTAAAGGCTGCTTGGTTTCTCCAATATAGAGCTCTGCACACTCCTCACTGCATTGGACCGCATATACTATGTTTCTCCTCTTGTGCCTTGGTGTCGGGTCTTTTGGGTGGATGAGTCTCTGTCTTAGTGTGTCCGGTAGTGTGTGTGTGTCAAACAATAGGTACCTCAGTCATTGTGTGGGTTTCCTGCAAACTTCTATTCCCAGGCCATGGGCGGTCCTATGATAACTGCATAATCCAGGAAAGCCCACCTGTGGTCTTGGGTATGTTCTATACCTGTCAAGTTTTGGCTGCCGCTGCCTGGGATCAGAGGCAGGGCACTGGCAGCTGGACCCTGTGGCTAGGGGTGGAGCCTCATTTACATACAGGGTACCCAGAATCCCTTGCAGTGGCTTCAAAATGCTCACTGTGACCTAAGTGTCTCGGCTTTCAATGGAATAGATAGATAGATAGATAGATAGATAGATAGATAGATAGATAGATAGATAGATAGATAGATAGATAGATAGATACACACACACACACACACACACACACATATACAGTCACCCCCCGCCATTTCGCGGTTCAGATACTGCGGTCCCACTACATCGCGGGATCGCAGTACCTGCACCTTGGAGCCATGTGGGGGGCAGCGGGGGTGATCGGGTTGCTCCGTGCTGCCCCCGCGCTCCTCTGAGAAGCCTCGGAGCCATGCAGTGGGTGGCAGGGGGCAATCCGGTTGCTCCGTGCCGCCCCCGCGCTCCTCCGAGAAGCCTCGGAGCCATGCAGTGGGTGGCAGAGGGCAATCCGGTTGCTCCGTGCCGCCCCCCGCGCTCCTCCGAGAAGCCCCGGAGCCACACGGGGGGCGGCAGGGGGTGATCTGGTCACTCCGTGCCACCCTGCACTCCTCCAAGAAGTCTCAGAGCCACGGGGGGGCAGTCGGACAGACGCACGATCGCTCCCGCCCCACCCCACCCGCTTCCACATATCGTGGATGCATTGTGGGTGGGGTGGGTCCCTAACCTCCGCAATCGGTAGGGGGTGACTGTGTGTGTGTGTGTGTGTGTGTGTGTGTGTGTGTGTGTGTATCTATATCTATATATATCTATATCTATATCTATATCTATATCTATATATATCTATATCTATATCTATATCTATATCTATATCTATATCTATATATATCTATATCTATATATATATATATCTATATCTATATCTATATATCTATATCTATATCTATATCTATATCTATATCTATCTATCTATCTATCTATCTATCTATCTATCTATCTATCTATCTATCTATCTATCTATCTATCTATATGTTTTCGTAGATTTTCACGGGTATAGGTATGCATGTTAGGGTGGATTCGGGTTTCTTCCCGTGTAGAAATCTGGTTGTTTTGGCGACGTTTCGACGAGGTCTCACTCGTCATCTTCAGGCTGGTGTTCTGGCTTCTTTCTTCTTGAAGCAAAGCGTGGTCTCAGTTGAAGTCCTTCTATAAATACTGCTGGGGGTGTGTGGTTTGCTTGCTTTGTTGCTGATTGCAGGTTCCTTTGTTCCTTTGTTCTTTTGTGATCTGCTGTGTGGCTGAGGCGATCGTTAAGGGATTAACTGCTGATGGCTGTTTAGATGGCTGTTTACATGCTGGTGGGTTAGATGGCTGGTGGGTTCTGGCAGTATCCTGGGCTTTGGTGGAGTGGGGTCCTGTGTCTTGTGAATTCATTTTGGTCTGGCTACGTGTCTGTGGTCTCCCAATTTTTTTGGGGTGTGTGAGTGTGCTCCATGTGGTGACTGGAGTGGGGTGCCGCAGTAGATGGTGCAGTCGTGGTTTTGTTATTGGATGGTGGTTTCGTTTCATCTGTGGGAAGGGTCTGGGTTTGTGTTTGGTGTGGATGGAAGGTGGTGGCATCTTGTGTCCTTTGGACCTGGTGTCAGTCTTTGTGACAGAGGCTCGTCTGTTGACCAGGGCTAGTTTCCAGATGTCAGGCAAGCGGGAGGTGTCATCACGTTTATTCATGTTGTTTGGGTGTTTCTCTATTTCAATGGCTTCCATGATTATTCGACTGTTGAAGTGTTCAGTTTTGGAGATGAGTTTGGTTCTTTCAAAGTCAATTTCATGACCTGTTGTTTTTATGTGCTGGAAGAGAGAGGAAGATTTTTCTTCTTTTTTGACTGCGTTCTTGTGTTCTGCGATGCGTGCGCTTATTCTCCTGTTTGTTTGTCCGATGTATGTGGCTGGACAGACTTTGCATGGTATTTCGTAGACTCCTTGGTTTTCTAGCTCAATCTTGTCTTTGGGGTTTCTTAAAATGTTGGCTATTTTTTGGTCGGTGCAAAAGGCTGTCTTGATATTGTGTTTGTGGAGAATTTTGCTGATTTTGTCTGTGGTGCCTTTGATGTAAGGGAGGAGGGCGGTGCCGTTGTTCTCTTCTGTTTCTTGGTTCTTGGGGGGTGTTTCCTTTTGGATTAGTTTGGTGATGGTGTTTTTTTGGAATCCGTTCGCAATTAAAACATTCGAGAGAGTGTGTAATTCAGCCTGAAGATGACGAGTGAGACCTCGTCGAAACGTCGCCAAAACAACCAGATTTCTACACGGGAAGAAACCGAATCCACCTAACATGCATATATATATATATATATATATATATATATATATATATATATATATATATATATATATATATATATATATATATATATATATATATATATATATATATATATATATATATATATATATATATGTTTTCGTAGATTTTCACGGGTATAGGTATGCATGTTAGGGTGGATTCGGGTTTCTTCCCGTGTAGAAATCTGGTTGTTTTGGCGACGTTTCGACGAGGTCTCACTCGTCATCTTCAGGCTGGTGTTCTGGCTTCTTTCTTCTTGAAGCAAAGCGTGGTCTCAGTTGATGTCCTTCTATAAATACTGCTGGGGGGGTGGTTTGCTTGCTTTGTTGCTGATTGCAGGTTTCTTTGTTCCTTTGTTCTTTTGTGATCTGCTGTGTGGCTGAGGCGATCGTTAAGGGATTAACTGCTGGTGGCTGTTTAGATGGCTGTTTAGATGCTGGTGGGTTAGATGGCTGGTGGGTTCTGGCAGTATCCTGGGCTTTGGTGGAGTGGGGTCCTGTGTCTTGTGAATTCATTTTGGTCTGGCTACGTGTCTGTGGTCTCCCAATGTTTTTTTTTGGGGTGTGTGAGTGTGCTCCATGTGGTGACTGGAGTGGGGTGCCGCAGTAGATGGTGCAGTCGTGGTTTTGTTATTGGATGGTGGTTTCGTTTCATCTGTGGGAAGGGTCTGGGTTTGTGTTTGGTGTGGATGGAAGGTGGTGGCATCTTGTGTCCTTTTGGACCTGGTGTCAGTCTTTGTGACAGAGGCTCATCTGTTGACCAGGGCTAGTTTCCAGATGTCAGGCAAGCGGGAGGTGTCATCACGTTTATTCATGTTGTTTGGGTGTTTCTCTATTTCAATGGCTTCCATGATTATTCGACTGTTGAAGTGTTCAGTTTTGGAGATGAGTTTGGTTCTTTCAAAGTCAATTTCATGACCTGTTGTTTTTATGTGCTGGAAGAGAGAGGAAGATTTTTCTTCTTTTTTGACTGCGTTCTTGTGTTCTGCGATGCGTGCGCTTATTCTCCTGTTTGTTTGTCCGATGTATGTGGCTGGACAGACTTTGCATGGTATTTCGTAGACTCCTTGGTTTTCTAGCTTTCTAGCTTTCTATATATATGGTGTGGTGTCTTCCTATGCTCTATATATCTGAAGACATGGACCCTAATGCATGACTGCTTAAACACCACTACCCTTTAAGTTGCCACAGCTCTTCTACTTATGCCTATGAATCTGGCTGTGCTGTAGGGCCTTAGGAGTTTTTGCTAACAAAGCACACCTTGTCCTTCCTCTGTCCAAACAGTTTGACATACATAACTTGCTGTTGGTTGCCCTATTTATTCAGTGCAGCCTGGATTTGCTTTCCTTTGCCTTTTAAATAAACAACTGCCCTCTTTCTACCTTCTGGAATATTTTGTGAAGCATCAGTGTGTTGGATATTTACCTTCAAAACGCCCCGTGGCCTTCAAAGCCAATTGTACTTAAAATTGGCATGGACTAATGACTGAGAATGAGCAAATTCAGAGCCCAGGAAGTTTTGATAATGCTTAGATAGCAGGAAAACTATGCACCCCTGTATAGCTTCCTGTAGCTACTTAATATTTCTCTGTCACAGACAAAAATCAAGAAGTATTGTGTTCTGTTTTGTCCTCACAATCAGTTTTGACATCTATCATAATGTCTTTTCATATTCTTTTTTTCTTTCAGGGGAAAAAAGATCCCTTCTTCAAGATAACTGAACAAAAGCTTGATGATGCTACCTAATAGGCCATTGTTTAGAATATAACTTTTGTTATGTAAATTGACATGCTGTTGCATAGCTGATTGAGAAGCAGATATGGGCTACCAGTAAAATGAAGGGAAATGGAGAAACAAAACACCCCCCCCAAAAAAAAACTATTTTCGTGAGACCAAAACAGAATATATCAACCAAAATCTGTCATACAGATGGAACAAACATGGCAGTTTAATGGATCAATACTAAAGCTGAAGAAAAGCAAGCTTAAAGTTTAAAAGAAATGCCATGTCTCTTTCTACTTGAAAATTGTGAATACATGCAGCTGTTAATTTTGTTCTTTTTTGTGCCATTACCACTGGCAACTGGTTATTAAAATCACTTTTTATTTCCTAAATTGACATCTAAGTTTTGATAAACAAGGATGCTTAAAGCTTGTCAAAGAGGGAGTAAAATTATTTACTTTAAGAGATGCTCTGAGCAATCCACTTTGCATAATTACCTTTGTTTGCTCCGGAGTTTGCAGTCTTGATACAGGTTAGCAAGCTTCAGTGTTCGGCTTTGCTGGATTCTGAGAAACAGGTCCCAACTCAAGACATTTTATTCTTATTTAATTTATTATTTAAAATACCTTCCCCCCTTCTCCTTAAAAGGACCCAAGGTGGCTGCATTAGATTAATAACACAATGCTATTTCCTATTCTTTGATCAGATCCAACGATCCGACTGAAGCTGAACTTGACTCCAACCAGGGCAATGGGAGAGCAGCCGCTAACTGATATGATGGCAGAAGATTGGTTTAGGGGGTCTAAGACATCCTGTGTTGCCCCCATAGTTTTTCCTTCTAACATCTTTGTACATGGATAAGATTTCAGAAACTTGAAGTCATGGATCAATATCCAGTTTGGGGGCTTCTATCCCACTAGGAACTGCATAGTTAGTGCAAAGAGGGTACTTGGATTGTTTTCACACAGGTTGGGGATGGGGACAAAGAATAGCAGAGTTGCACCCAATGCCATTCCTGCGCAATGGCTCCCTCCAAAAATCAATTTGAAAGATTTTTTTCCTAGGGACACCCCCTTTGGAGCTTCATAACTTAGCCCCTTGACCCCCAAACCTTTCCAAATTCCGGGAGCTTACAAGAAAGAATCCAATGAAGCTACACAGTGATTTCCATGCCAGCGCATGGCTTCAATACCTATATTTGAGTACATAATGTTTTTACGTATTTCAGGAGCTTACACGGCAGCTAGCCTGGCATTTTGGTGCTGATACATGGCTGCAATACCTATATTCAAGTACATCATGTTTTTATGTTTATCTACTCAAATATAGGTTCACAGCCATGTACTGGCATGCAAATTGCAGACTAGCTACTTTGGACTCTTTCGTGCAACCCCCTGAAATTTAGAAAAGTGTGGGGGTCATGAGGCTAAGTTATTAAACTCTAAAGTGGGTGCCCCTAGGAAAAACAATTCTAATTGATTGAATCGGGATTCAGAAGACAAGCTGTGGATCAACTAAAAGTACACCGGGGGGGGGGGGCTATTGTGGTTTCCGGATTCAATTAGAAATATTTTTTTCCTAGAGCACCCACTTTGGAGTTTAGTAACTCAGCCCCTTGATGCCCAAACCTTTCCAAATTTCAGGGACTTGCAGGGAAGAGCTTGAGCAATCTTGCCATTGATTCCTCTGGGACAAATTGTTTCATTTCTAGAAGGAAAATGGAATTTTGTTTTATTTTGTGATGAAACATCCTACTGTTTCATTTGTAACAAAGTAATTTGTTACATAGCAAAATGACAAAACAATGTTTCGTTTTTCAGTTCGTGCCCATCTCTACTTTGTTCATTTGAAAACGGTACATATTGTATAGAAGTTTTATCCCTATGTTTCCCAAAATTTCAAAATGTAAAAGAGGGGGTGAAGTTACCCTCTGTTTAGAAAACAAAACAAAACAAAACAAAACAAAACAAAACAACAACAACAACAACAACAACAACAACAACAACAACAACAACAACAACAACAACAACAACAACAACAACAACAACAAAAGAACAATATTTGATTTCTCCCTGGCTCCCACAGGCCTTCACAGTGCTACTGGCTGGGGGAACAGCCTTGTTTGGCTTTACGACAAGGGCTTCACTGTTGAGAAATTTTGTTGGAATTATAATAGCCAACCTTTGGTGACTCTGCTTAAAAGGATAAAGTAGTAATTATGCGAAATATGTCTGCTTCCTGGAAAGTCACTATCAGTCTGAATACACAGTGGTGGTCTAACTGGGGGAAATATTTGATCTCATCTTCCTATATTACTGACAGAAATGTGCATACTGTTATAGGAATTTACTAGTGTAGGAAAGTTATCTCATCCATAATCGAGACATGCTACCACTTTATCTACTGGTTTCTTTTTCTTTTTGTCGGAGCAATGAATGCTAACTATTTGCTGCAGGTCCTAGCTTAGAAAAACAATGGACTGATTTAGCTCACTTTTTTAATGTGGCAAAAAGTTATTACAGGGCGAGCTATAATCTCTGAATTGATGGGGAAATGATGAGCCCAACACTCCCACATATACGTAGTTTCTCCCAGATGGTGCTGTGCAGTTTCCAACTGGGAGATGCACTGGCATATGCACATGGGTATGGTTTATGTTAGGAGTCACTAGTGTGCATACATTGCTTCAGACTGAAGATGGGCTATGCCCCTGCTTAGCTGGCTTCTTGGCTGTGCTGTTGAATTGAACACTGCCACAAGATGGGCCATACAAGCTGAAATGTCGCTTTTTTCATTGTGAGAGTCCCTGCTCCTCAGTCTCACAAATGCATGAGCACCCCCTTCTACTCCTACAAAACAGTCACTATAGTTCCTGCCAAATTTCAGTAATACACCCAGTACCCATCATAGCCAAAAGTATGGGGCACACAGTGGTCCCTTCCTCAACCAGATGAAGTTGCCAGACCCTACTTTAATGTTGCCTAGAGAAAAGCATCCAGAAAATGGCTGAAAGGATGCGAGCGTCATACATTCTATGAAGGAAATGACTTGATGGGAAAACACACTTCAATATTCGGAACCTACAAGGACATTGATGTCTCTTGTTGTTTTCAGAGTACTTCCTTTTATGTACTTTCAAGATGCTGCCAAGGACATGGAAGATCAGAAATGGTTCTGCTGCCTTTTTCACATCCTTGAAAATGTACTTCTGTGTAGACTCTGCTTCTGCAAACTGTGTTCAAATGCAAGCTCCGCGGGCGGCCTGTCCGCCCGCGGTGCGGATTTGCCCCTCGCGAGAATGGCGAGGGGCGAGACAGGACCCAGGGGTCCTGGAAGGGAGGGGGGAGGAGCGCACTATAAAGGGCGGCTCCTCCCCCCAAACAACAGTCAGTTTTCTTCCGGCGTTCGGACGGCGAGGATCGTCCGAGCGCCGGGGGCAGAGGGCGCCACATGGCGGGCGCCATTTTGAGAGGCCGCATCGGCGGCAGTGCAGGACACGGCGCGCGGCGGGCGCCCCGGCCTGGGCCGGGCCGAGGCGAGCGGTATGGCCCGGCCCCCGGAGCAGCCGCAGCGCTGTGAGAAGCTGAGCGGCGGCGGCGCCGCCGCCGCGAAGCAGGGCGGCCCGGCTGGTCCCAGCTGGGCGAGACTACGGAGTGGGGTAGAGGCCTCAGCCCTCCCCCTCGGAGTGAGCGGGGCCGCGGAGTGCGGGCGGCGCGGCGGGAAGCCGACCGCGGACTCCCCCAACCCTGCGGGAGCGCGGGGCGGGGGTCCACCGGGGCATACAGGGTCAGCGACGAAGGGGTGCCGGCCGGCCCGGGAGGGATGTGCAGGCCAGTGGGTGGGCTCCTCACCTCCACCCCTACCCATGGTGGTTCGGCGCGACGGAGGGCCTGAATCCTGACTGGGCCCCAGGGGAAGCCCAAGCGGATCAAGGGGAGAGGCATCAGCCCTCCCCCCCAGAGTGAGCGGGGCCCCGGAGCGTGCACGGCCGCGGAGCCAGGCGGCTCGGCGGTAGAACCGGCCGGCTGCCTTACCCTCACCTCCTCGAATAGGAACAGGGCCGGCGACGGGGGGTGGGGGGAAGTTAACAGGGCCAAGCCGGGGGTGAGGCAAGTGGGCCACAACGGGGGAAGAAAAGCACCCGGCCAGCCAGGCGGGACGCGTGGGTTGGCGGGCAGGCTCCTTGTCCATCCTCCGCCGGCAGGCCGCGCCGCGGGTGCGTGAGAGGACCCGGACCCCGACCAGGTCCCTGCCAGGCCCAGCACCAATCAGCGGGCCCCGGGAGTTGGAACGCCAGTGGAGGCAAAGGGGGACCCCCCCGATTCCCGGGGGTGGGTGGGACCATCTGCCCCCCCCTGCAGAGTGAGCCCCCCCCGGCTGCTCACCCCCCCCTTGGGGGCCGTGGCTGGCCTGGTGAAAGAAGCGATCCAGGCCTTCCAGTTGCGCATGAGAGTGCAGGTAGACCCATGCTGGAGGCGGTCAAGGGCCCATTTAGTCCAGTTTCCGGTGGCCTGCAGTGGGCCGCACCGGATGCGTTTGGTAGAACGGGAGACTGGAGGCCAGTCCTCCGATGCCACTCCCCTGCACCTGGCCCTGGAAGTGCCCTGGTTTAGGGGCATGGAGATCCATCCCCATCATGGTTTGTGACCTGTGATGGATTTTTGCCCTGGGAGTCTGTCTAGTCCCATTTTGGGGGCATGCGGGCTGGATGCCACCGGCACATCCCGTGGCAGGGAGTGCCATAGACTAACAAAGCGCTGGGTGACAAAATACTGGCTTTGGTCTGTTCTTCCTCTCCCAGCCCTCAATGGGATTGTATGTCCTCTAGCGCTGGTATTCGGTGGGAGGGAGAAGAGCTTCCCTCTACCCGCTTGACTCATGAGGAAGGAAGTATTTTCTTAGCATTCAGATTTGCAAAAGCAAAGTGTGCATATCATATACCACCCCATAGTGAGAACATCAGGAGAGCCATAAGAACATAAAAACATAAGAAGTGCCATGCTGGATCAGGCCAAGGGGCCCATCTAGTTCAGCTTCCTGTGTCTCACAGAGGCTCCACCAGGTGCGCTTGGGAGCGCATGAGACTGGATGTCTGTCTCCGAAGACTACTCCCCTGCACCTGGCCCTTGAAGTACCCTGGTTTAAGGCCTGGAGATTACACATCTCCATCATGGTTTGTAACCTGTGAGGGACTTTTCCTGCAGGAATCTGTCCAACCCCCTTTTGAGGCATCCAGGCCAGATGCCATCACCACCTCCTGTGGCAAGGAGTTCCATAGACTTACAACGCGCTGGGTATTAAATATAAATATATATATATATATATATTCTCCTTTGTCAGCTCTCACTCTCACAGCCCTCAATTTTAGTGTACGTTCCCTAGTCGAGTGGGCCAAAGGCCCATCCAGTACAGCTCCCTGTATCTTAATAGTGGCCCCACCAGATGCCCGGGGAGCGCATGAGACTAGATACCTGCCCCCCGATACATCTCCCCTACATCGGGCCCTTGGAGTACCCTGGTTAATCCATCATGGTGGGGTACTCTGTTTGAAGTGCCCTAGTTTCTCCATCAGGGGAACGCCGACGGCAGCGAGGCAGCCCCATAGCAGGCCCAGCCACCGGCAGGGCTTGCAAGTGACAAACGATGGCCCCGCCTTGTTACACGGGGAGGCTCGCTTTAAAGTATGGGAAGCGCCAAAGCGGGTGGTGGGCTTAGGACCCCAGCCAGGCCCACCGCTTAGAATAGGGGCGCGTCCCGCAGGTGCACATCAGGGGGGCAGTTGAGGGTCTTGACTCACGATGCGTCGTCTCGTTTTGCAGCGCTCGAGCAGATGGAAGCAGCCACGGGACCGGCCGTGGGGTACAGCGAGGCCGCAGCCTCGGGCAAGCGCCCACGGCCGGCCCCACAGAACGCAAACGGGGACGAAGTCCAGGCAGTGGAACCAGGGGGAGGAGACCAGCCCCCGAGACCTGCAGCAGAGAGCACAGCACTCAGTGAGTTGGCATGCGCACCTGAAACTGCGCCCACTATCATTTGGCCTTGGCCGGGGGGGTAGTTTCTGGGCGGGGATAGCCTCCCCGGCGCAGGGTACAGCCCAGGCGCCGCCTGCCTAGCTACCGGCGGACAGACTCCCGGCGTGGAGGCCGATCCCATCGTGGATGCCCGGCCAGTGCCCCCGCAGGTGGGGCCGAGACCGGTCTGACCGACACCTTCAATGGGGCGGGCCAGGTCAGCACCAACCAACTTGGCCAGGGTTCCCCCCAATGGGGGCACCCGGCCTGTTGCTGGTCTGGCCTGTGATCGGCCACATGGCTGGGGGAATGGCAGCAGGGCCAGGGATGGGTGTACCCCCGGGCTACCCCGGGGCGACAGTGGCTGCCGTGCCCTATGGCGACGTCGCCTCCCCACTTGGGCATCAATTGTCTCAGCCCACTAAGGAGAAAAGCTAGTAGGGGGCAATCATAGACACCTTCAGCTTACTCGAGCGGGAGCGGGATGTCAACGACTTGGACGGGAGAAAACCCCACAAGGCAGGGAGCGCAGTCTCGGGAAAAAGCTGTCCCGATCCAGGACAATATGGCTGCCGGCCTACCTGGATTTTGGGTCTTTGACCTGGCAGGCCCACCCATGGGGGGCCCAGGCGATGTGTAAGCATTTAGATTTTATATACAATGCTGGCGGGTATCTGGACCCCTAAGTCCGTTGGGATGAGCCGCTGCCACCCATTGGTTGCAGTTCGGGACCCCAGTTGGGCCAATACTGGGGAAAAGGTACGACAGTGGCCACACCATAAGGTCAGGGCCGGCCAACACACCCGCCCACGCGGCAGGCCGGCCGGGTCAGGTCCGGCTGGTCTGCTGAGGCTACAATGGCCAGGGAGTCTACGACAGGAAACCCCTGCGGTTGTAAACATGAGTGTTTCCCTGGCGGTGCACATCGACCAGCGACCGGTTGCAGCAAAGCGCCCCCCCCTAATATGGACGGCCCGTGAAGAGGGGAGGGCCCAAGAGCAGGAGGTACGGAGGGACCCCCCCGGTAAAGGGGCCCAGCCAGATTAGGCTGGAGGTGTTGCGGCTTTGGGCTGCGGCATACCCCGTTAAGGCAGCAGCACATTTTCTAGTGCAGGGTTTTGGGTCGGGGTTCCATATTCCGTTTAAGGGGGCTTAAATACCCTGGTCAGCGAGCAAACTGTAACCCCGGGACGGTGGTTGGGGCGGCCGAGGACAGAATTCCCAAGGAAGTACGGGGGGCGTGTCTGCGCCCCTCCTAGGAGCCACCAGTACTATATAGGCGAGTGTCCCCGATTGACGCGGTAACAAAGGTGGTTCCAGGGGAGCTCCGGGTGCTCCATCACCTGTCCCGTCCCAGCGGGATATCCATCGTGGACGGGATATCGCCGGAGCGTCGCACAGTCAGGCGCACGTCCTTTGAAGCGGTCAAGCGCGTGGGGCGCACCTGCGGAGGGACGGCGGAGAGGGCGAAACAGGACATTAAGTCCGCCTCCCGCCTTCCCCCCGTTCCCCGGAGGACTTCGAGCCGTTAGGGTTCTGAGCCCGGGGCCGGTTCTACGTGGACAGGGCTCTCCCATTTGGAGGCTGGGCATCCTGCCCCATGTTCGTGGCCTTAAACTCACGTGTGGAGTAGAGTCTCCGCCACTGCGCGGGCTGGACAGGTACGGTGCGTCACCGGGACGCTTACCTGTTATGTGGACACAACGGCTTCAGTAGGTGCAGAGCCCTGCTGGATCATTCCGCCCACTGGCCCGCGAAGGGGGACATCCCATTGGTGGAGAAAGGACCGAAGGGCCCAGTCAGGTGCTCACCTTTCTGGGCACAGAGAGGGCCACCGGGGCCCAGGCGCGCAGGTCCCCACTGCCACTCTGTCGCCGCTGGGACGCAGCGGTGTTCCGCACCGGGGGGAGGAGTTCACTGCCTTTAGGGACACCCAGGGCCTGGGCTAACGGTCCCCCCCTGCCCATGGGGCACTTTCAGCGATGCTTGGTCTACCTACATCACAGGGGATTGGCTGCGAGCTTCTGGAAGGGGAGTTGGCCGCTCACAGCAGCAGCGGGGGCCATGATCTGTCCCGATGTGCCAGCGGGCAGGTGGGCCCCTCAATCTTTGCAGATGCGTGCGGCCGTTGCCGGCACTGTAATGTGTTGTTTTGTTCCCCCAGGACCGGAAGGCTGCGCATAGCGGGCGAGCATTAGTTTGGTGGGTCACAGCTACGTGTACCAGGCCGAGGAAGGCGCACGTAGGACAAACGGGCACTCCTGGAGTGGTGGGGAACGAGAGGAACGGGGTGGCCAGAGGGCTCCGTAGTAGCTACGGCTGCGGCGGGGGGCATCTCGACAGTCATTCCCTTGACTCACTTGGGGGGAAGGATTTGACCAGGCAAGCTGGCAAGTCCATAATTCTCGAAGTTGGGCGACCTGGCATATGAGGAGGCCCGGTCCACGGTCTGCAGGGTGCTCTGGTTAATGATGATTCCGCACCAGATTCGGAGAGCAAGCTGTGACCCACACAAAACGGAACCACTCCTGGAAAGGGGTACACTAAGAGGTTTATCAGGCGGTCTGCCGGGATGGTGGGGCAGTGATGGGCCACCCGGAGACCAATGGACACAGGACGGAGCCATGCAGGCCGGACGGTGTACACCTGACGGGCATGGGCACCGAGGTGTTCCTGCTAGACGGGAGGAGGGGCCTGGCTATGGAAGGGGCGGTTTGATGGGTGACCGGGGCCATAGCAAGGCTAGGCCCTCGGCAGTGGCGGCTAAAAGCTGATGGAGGGCAGCGGTGAGCATAAAATTAACATCTGGACACAAAACCTCCTCATCCACAGCACTGCGGGCCAGGAGGTCTCGGTGCTGGGGTGGGAGAGAGGAAACGCCTCCCTGCCCTGGGAATCTCCCAGATGGGTGACAGAAGGGGCATGGAGGAGCAAATAAATCAACTGGCCTGGTGGGTGCTGTCGGACGACTGCACCACCTGGGGGTTTGTGGCTCGCCCGATGCTGCCCGGTTGGAGGGGTCCCGGGAGACCCCGGGGTTCCAACCAAGTTATGGATGCCTGGCCCCTCCTGTTGTTGCTGATGATGTTTGGCTATATGTGTTAATAAAGTGTGGCCCGTTTACCCCCAACACACTGTCTCGCCTGGTCATTTCGAGTGGGGGGGGGCAATGCAAATTTGATTCCTTCCCCTTTTCAGATCTTCTTGAGGTCTGACTTATTACCAACTCTGTGCACAAATTGGTGTTTTCAACACTCTTGGAGAGCTAAATTTTAACACAAACCCAGGTATTTTAAAACTGGAATGGGAACTACACTCCTCTTGACTGTCAAAAGCACAGGAAAAGAAAAGCAATACATGTTCTTTTTTCCCTTATGTGAATAAAATCTTCATCACCATTCAAAGAGAATATTACATTCAATTACATCTGGTATCATGATGGTTATTAGCAGAGTGAATATCTCTGTCCAACCAAAACCAGAAATGCAGCTCTGGTTCTATTATCCTTTATAAACTTCTCAGCACAGGTTGTTCAAATGCGTTACTCCTTTGTACTAAAACCTTCCATTGCACAGTCTAGATAAGGTATTGTATAGTGAAAAGATAATATTCATTCAGTTCCTTCGCTTTCATTATATTCTCTTCTTTTTGCTCATCTAAAACTGTCAGCAAGCCTAGTTTCTTCACTCAATATTTTATTTAAGCAAAGGAGGCAAATGTCTGCATAATGTTCACTGAGTAAATCTTTCAAGCAACTTGAAGCCATATACTGAGACGTATTCAGTCATCCTCTAATCCAGCTTTGGAAATACATTTACAAAGAAGCAGGTAGCCCCACCCCCTACTTGGTCTCTTTCTTCGTATGACCAAAAGTGTACCAAGGGGGAGGGCAGCTTAACCCCCTCCCTGCAGGTGTTTTGAATTGCATACAGATCAGGAATAAAGGCTTGATTTGGGACATGATGAGCGATCATAAAGGAGGAGAGTCAGTGGAAGTATCTCTACAGATTTGAGGGCTCTAGTTGCTTGGTGGTGGTGGTTATGGCATTTTAAAGGGGGGGCAAATTAATGTGTGATTCCTCGATTTGTCACTGTAAATTCATTGATTCATCAATTTATTGATTTGTCATCCCTGAAAATCACAACAAAAGGAGCAACACAGCCCAAGTTTTTAGTACTGGTGTTAGTATTGAGTTTGGACTAAACAAATGTGCCACAGAGGCACTGAGAAAAGGAAAAATCACTGAGAGTGAAGGAACGGAAATGCCAAATGGAGAAGCCATTAAGTATCATCAGTTTGAAGTCTATGAATATTTGGGCATACTGCAATTAGATAATATCAAGCATGGGCAAGTAAAAAACATGGTCAGTAAAGAATATATGCAAAGGATTAGAAAAGTATTAAAAAGTAAGCTGAATTGTGGTAACAAGGCCATTAATACCTGGGCCATACCGGTCATCAGATATACCACTGACATTATAAACTGGACTCAGATGGAGCTAGATAGTCTGAATAGAAAAACAAGAAAACTTATGACCATTCACTATGCATTACATCCATGCAGTGATGTTGACAGGCTGTATTTACCTAGAAAATTAGGTGGTAGAGGTCTTTTGCAAGTGAAGCAGACAAGTGAAGAAGAGAAGCATCAAGCATGTGTTGGCAGATTATGTAAAAATAGTACAGAGCCAGTATTATTGGAGGTTAAGAACAAGGAGGTGTTTAAAGTAAAGCAATCAGGGTCAATACAGGAAAACAACGATGCAAATACGAGCTGATAGCTAGCATAATAAAGCACTGCATAGGTAGTTCCTCAGAAAAAAGCAAAGGAAAAGCAGATGAGGAAAAGACTTGGTTATGGCTCACCAATGGAACACTGAAAAAAAGAGACAGAAGCTCTGATTTTTACAGCTCAAGAACAAGCTATTAGAACATATTCAGTTAAGGCTAGAATAGAAAAATCAGCTGAGCACCCCACATGTAGACTCTGTAAAGAGGCAGATCAAACTATTGACCGTATATTGAATTGTTGCAAGAAAATTGCTTAGAGTGATTACAAACAGCATCATAATGTAGTTGCTCAAATGGTAAAGGAGATTGAAAATGTGCATGCAACATTATTTTGGGACTTCCAAATACAGACAGACAAGGTTTTGGAGCACCTGCACCTTATGATTGTGGAGAAGGAAAAAGTGTGGATCATTGATATTGCTATACCAGGTGATAGTACAGTCACCAGAAAACAACTTGAAAAAATTACCCGATATCAACATCTGAAAATTGAACTTCAGAGACTCTGGCATAGACCAGTACAGATGGTCCCAGTGGTAATCAGCATGCTGGGTGCGGTGCCTAAAAAGCCAAGCAAGTATTTAGAAGAAATTAGAATTGACAAAGTCACCATCAGTCAGCTGCAGAAAGCCACCTTACTGGGATCTGCTCACATAATTTGCCAATACATCACATAGTCCTAAACGCTTGGGAAGTGTTCGACTAGCAATTTGTAATACAAAATCCAGCATAGTTATCTTGTCTGCTATGTGATGATGATGATGATGATAATAATAATAATAATAATAATAATAATAATAATAATAATAATAATAATAATAATAATAATAATAATAAAGCAGAAGTCGCATACCTAGAATGTACTATGTATTGAAAAAGAACTGGGAAAATTATGTTTTGGACTACAACTCTAAGAATCCCACAGCCCTCTGGAAATGTTAGCAGAGCAATGTTAAACTATTTTTTCTCCTGAAAAAAATTATTAAAATGAGATTCAAGAGGTTGTTTGCAGTGTGTATTCAAGTGTGACAGAGAAGTTCTTCAAAGCAGCAATTGCTGAATTGAGGAGAGCTGAGATCTAGTAGTAATTCCAAACATGCATAGCAATCTTGATTTTCTTAACTTTTCCCAGATGAAAAATAATGTTTCAGGGGACAGAAAGAAGGGGAAAGATGCTCTTTCTCTTCATGCATATGAAATATAAAGTTCAAATTTTGTAGCATCCACTGTCAGTCAGTAGCCAAAGCATACAGAACAATATAAACTTCATGTCAATCAAACAGAGGTCAGTAAGAGTGTGAACTTTAAACATACATAAAATCAGATCAGATTTTATTTGAATTTTGTTTATGACCCAGACTACTGACCTGAACTGAACTTGAATTGAATTCTAGACATTCTAAGAATAGTTTGGAAATAACTCTGTACATGATAAGAAATTCACTTGTCGTCAGCAATTTTAAGATGCTAGAACCAATGAAGAAATGTGTTGCTAAGAGACTGTATCTTAAGTTAAGGGATAGGAATGAAATGAAAAACGAAAGGCTGTTTCATCGTTTCATTAGATAACAAAATGAAACAAAATGAAATGAGGAAGCAGCATTTCATTATGGATGAAATGAAACAGTCGTTTTATGTTATTGTTGTTGAAATTGCGGTGAACTTTTCAGTCTTGGGTGATCGTTTGCTTCTGCCTATCTTTGTTCTTGGGAGCTGCATGCTTTGGCCATTCTCTGCCCTGGGCAAGCCTTTGCTCCTCCCTTTTGCTCTCTCTTAGCACAGGGTCTGAGGGGAAACAGCACAGGAGGGCTGCCAGGAGCTTTTCCTACAGGGGGAACAGAAGGAATAAACAAGCAGGGATCTTTGAGAAGACTGCCTAAATTGAGGTGAACTTTTCAGCTTTGGGTGATCGTTTGCTTCTGCCTGTCTTTGTGCAGGGGGAACAGAAGGAATAACACAGGAGGGCTGGCAGGAGCGAGTGCCTAACGGCGTGTGAAATCTCTTATTTTACTCTCTTTATACCAAGAAGCAGAACTTGGAAAATAGGAAAAACAAATAGGAGGGCATATTCTACACTTATGGGGACTTTGTAGAACTTGCTCTTAGGGGAATGGGCAACCTGGGGCAGGATACCAAGGAAGAAGAAGAAAACTGGAGGGGTAATACCTCCTTAAAAAACCTTGGTCCAGCTGGCCCGGCTGGTAAGTACCTTGTAAGGCCCCCCATCTGGGGTTACAGGAGAGGATGGTCAATGGTTTTGATGGCGGAAGAGGGCTCTCATCGCCCCAACGGCAGAAAAAGCGGAAGGACCACCCTTAGGAGAAGGAAACTCTTTCAAACCTCCACTGCCTTGTGGCTATATCCATCATTAGAAAAGGCTTCAGGAATCAACCTCAAGGAAAAAACCGGAGCTGGAGTCCCGGAGACAGTTCATGACTGTATACAATCATGTTCTGGCAACTCCTGCAATGCAGCTGGAACTAATCGTATAGGCTTTGCCGTTCCATTGGACCACTCCAGCTACGTGGAGAGGGGGGTTTCGCTGCCTGGGTAACAGCCTAATCTCCATATTAAATTACCCAGGCCTTGTGCCCTGGAGAGGACCATTTGCAGCAAATAGTGGGGGAACAACACAGCTAGCTGGGTGTAGGCGGATCAGGATGGAAACCAGCAAACAAATCATTGACTCTGCACCATGCAATAAACATAAAAAAATCTCAAGCCTAAAGTTGGGCACATGGAATGTTAGGACAATGAATCCTGGCTGTTCAGACTATCTCCAAGAAATGGACACTATACGAAAGACAGCTGTCATCGACAGGGAACTATGCAGACTGCGGATGGACATTGTTGCTCTCCAAGAGACAAGGCTACCCGACTCTGGATCTGTCAAGGAGAGGAACTTTACGTTCTTCTGGCAGGGAAAACCATCAAACAAGACCAGGGAATGTGGGGTTGTCTTTGCTGTTAGAAATACTTTACTAGGTCTCATTATCCCACCTGCTGTAGGAAGGGAGAGAATCCTGTCCATGCAACTACCCTCTACAGCAGGGTTGGTTACACTTATCAGTGCATACGCACCAACATTATCATCTCCAGCAGAACTTAAAGACAAATTCTATGATGATCTAGCTGCCACTATCAAGAAAATCCCTGAGAAAAGACCAATAGCTATCCTTGGTGACTTTAATGCCAGGGTTGGAGCTGATTATAACTCTTGGCCCACCTGCCTAGGTCGGTTCGGCATTGGAAAGATGAACGAAAATGGCCAACGCCTGCTGGAGTTTTGCTGCTATTATGGTCTCTGTGTCAGCAACACATTCTTTAACACAAAGCCACAGCACAAAGTCTCTTGTAGACATCCAAGATCGAAGTACTGTCATCAGCTTGACCTGATTCTCGTCAGGCACTCCAGCATCTCTAGCGTTACAATCACACAGTTATCAGAGTGCCGACTGTGACACAGAACACTCCCTAGTGTATAGCAAAGTAAAACTGAAAACAAAGAGATTGCACCACCTGAAGAAGGAAAGAAGATCAAAAATTGACAGCAGTAAGACCTATAACCAAGGAAAAGTGGAGGAATTCTCCCATGTACTCAAGGAAGCTCTTCCTGGCCCTGCTGAAGATAATGCATCTAAACGTTGGGGACATTTTAAGAATGTTGTTTATAACACTGCTTTATCAGTATTCGGCAAGGAGACTCGAAAGACAGCAGATTGGTTTGAAGCCCACTCAGAAGAGCTGATGCCAGCTATTGAGGAAAAGAGGAGAGCCCTGACTGCATATAAAGCTTGTCCCAATGAGCACAACCTATAGGCCCTGCGAGCTGTTCGTAACAAAGTCCAGCAGACTGCCAGGAAATGTGCTAACAATTACTGGCTGCAACTGTGTTCTCGGATTCAGATGGCAGCTGATACAGGTAACATCAAGGGGATGTATGATGGAATTAAACCTTTTAGAATTTTTTGAAAAGGTCAACAGGCACGTGGATTTGGGTGAACCGGTTGATATAGTCTATCTGGATTTTCAAAAGGCTTTTGACACAGTCCCTCACCAAAGGCTGCTGAGAAAATTGCATAGTCAGGGGATAAGAGGGCAGGTCCTCTTATGGATTGAGAACTGGTTGAGATCCCGGAAACAAAGAGTAGGTGTCAATGGGAAATTTTCACAATGGAGAAGTGAAAAGCGGTGTGTGTTCCCAGGGCTCGGTCCTGGGACCAGTGCTTTTCAATCTGTTCATAAATGACCTGGAGACAGGGATAAACAGTGAGGTGGCCAAGTTTGCAGATGACACAAAACTTTTCCATGTGGTAAAAACCAGAGAAGATTGTGAAGAGCTCCAGAAGGATCTCTCCAAACTGGGGGAGTGGGCTGAGAAATGGCAAATGCGTTTTAATGTAACCAAATGTAAAGTAATGCATATTGGGGCAAAAATCCAAACTTCATCTATCAACTCATGGGCTCTGAGTTATCCGTGACGGATCAGGAAAGAGATCTTGGTGTGTTGGTGGACAGCTCCATGAAGGTGTCTCCCCAATGTGTGGCAGCAGTGAAGAAGGCCAATTCCATGCTAGGGATTATCAAAAGGGGATTGAAAATAAAACAGCCAACATTATAATGCCGTTATACAAAACAATATTAAGGCCCCACCTGGAGTATTGTGTACAATTCTGGTCACCGCATCTCAAGAAAGACATAGTGGAACTGGAAAAGGTGCAGAAGAGAGCGACTAAAATGATTACCAGCACCTCCTTATGAAGAAAGGCTAAAACAATTGGGCCTCTTTAGTCTGGAAAAAAGGCGCTTGAGGGGGATATGATTGAGACATACAAAATAATGCAGGGTATGAGTAAAGTGGATAGAGGGAAGCTCTTCTCCCTCTCTCAAAATACCAGAACTAGGGGACATACACTCAAATTGAGTGCTGGGAGAGTAAGAACTGACAAAAGAAAATATTTTTTCACCCAGCGCGTTGTAAGTCTATGGAACTCCCTGCCACAGGATGTGGTGATGGCATCTGGCCTGGATGCCTTCAAAAGGGGATTGGACAGATTCCTAGAGGAAAAGTCCATCACGGGTTACAAACCATGATGGAGATGTGTAATCTCTAGGCTTTAAACCAGGGTACTTCAAGGGCCAGATGCAGGGGAGTGGTATCAGGAGACAGATATCTAGTCTCATGCGCTCCCAAACGCATCTGGTGGGGCCGCTGTGAGATACAGGAAGCTGGACTAGATGGGCCTTTGGCCTGATCCAGCATGGCTCTTCTTATGTTCTTATGTAAACAGGCCTTAGGGCCAATACATAAGAAAACTGCTCCCTTAAAGAGATTGTGTTATTGTGTTTCAGGTGAGATCATCCAGGATCGTGAGCAGCAGATGGCACGCTGGGTGCAGCACTATTTATTTATTTATTTATTTATTGAATTTATATCCCGCCCATCTTCCCAACGGGAACTCTGAACTATATTCCAGAGAAAACACAATAACCAAAGAAGTCTTAAATAATATTGAGTGCTTGTCTGTCTTGGAGGAGCTTGACAATGAAGCAACACTAAAAGAACTAAATGTAGCTCTGGATTCACTTGCCTCTGGCAAGGCACCTGGAAAAGATAACATCCCTGCTGAAGTTCTGAAGTGCTGCAAAGAGATCATTGTCACTGAACTGTACGAAATCCTCTGCCTTTGCTGGAGGGAAGGGGGTGTACCACAGGATATGAAGGACGCTAATATTGTTACGCTATATAAGAACAAAGGTGACAGGAGCGACTGTAACAACTATCGTGGTATCTCTCTTCTTAGTGTTGTCAGGAAGCTGTTTGCACATATTATACTGAAGAGGCTCCAACCACTTGCAGAGAGAGTCTACCCAGAATCACAGTGTGGCTTTCGAACCAACAGGTCCACTACTGATATGGTATTTTCCCTCAGGCAGTTGCAGGAGACATGCAGGGAACAAGGACAGCCACTTTTTGTACCCTTCATAGATCTTACGAAGGCATTTGATATGGTTAGTAGGGACGGACTCTTTAAAATACTCCTCCGGGTTGGATGCCCACCCAAGCTCCTTAACATCATTAGGTCTTTTCATGAGGATATGAAGGGCAATGTAGTTTTTGATGGCCTGGTGTCAGATCCCTTCAACATCCGAAGCGGAGTGAAGCAGGGCTGTGTCCTTGCACCAACCTTGTTTGGGATCTTTGCTACCATGCTGAAGCATGCTTCTGGAAATTCCACAGAGGGTATCTATCTCCGGACCAGATCAGATGGAAAACCCTTCAACCTCTCTAGATTGAAAGAAAAGTCTAAGGTACAAGTGAAGTGTTTGCGGGATCTCCTCTTCACTGATGATGCCGCCATTACTGCTCACTCTGCCGAAGATCTCCAACAACTCATGGACCATTTTAGTAAAGCTTGCAAAGATTTTGGGCTAGAAATCAGCCTGAAAAAAACACAAATAATGGGTCAGAATGTGGACTCTCCTCCTCGCATTACAATTTCTGAAAAAGAACTGGAAGTTGTCCATGACTTTGTGTATCTTGGCTCAACTATCTCAGATACACTCTCATTAGAGTCTGAGCTGAATAAACGTATAGGTAAAGCAGCTACTATGTTTTCCAGACTAACAAAGAGAGTATGGCTCAATAAGAAGCTGACAGAACATACAAAGATACAGGTCTATAAAGCTTGCGTACTGAGCACACTTTTGTATTGCAGTGAGTCTTGGACCATCCATGCCCAACAGGAAAGAAAGCTTAATACCTTCCATATGCGCTGTCTTAGGCGAATATTCAACATTACCTGGCACGACAAAGTTCCAAATAGCATAGTCCTGAATCGAGCTGGAATCCCTAGCATGTACACTTTATTGAAACAGCAACGCCTACACTGGCTTGGACACGTTGTGAGAATGGATGACGGTCGGATCCCAAAAGATCTTCTATATGGTGAACTAATGCAGGGAAAGCACCCCAGAGGGAGACCACAGCTGCGGTATAAGGATATCTGTAAGAGGGACCTGAAGGCCTTGGGAATGGACCTCAACAGTTGGGAAACCCTGACCTCCGATCGCACTGTCTGGAGACAAGAGATACAGCATGGTCTACATAAATTTGAAGAGGCATTTGTCCAACAGGCAGAGGAAAAGAGGCAGGCACGGAAAGAACAAAACTCGAGGACCGGGCACGAAACAGAATACATCTGCCCCCAGTGCAGTAGAGACTGCCATTCTCGAATTGGTCTATTTAATCACACTAGGTGATGTTTTTAGGATCTCTACTCCAGGCATGATACCATAGTCTTTCGAGACTGAAGGATGCCAATGATGATGATGTTGAAATAAACAGTTTTCTTCCATCTGAAAAGGGGTCCCTTACCTGCTGGGCTTGCAATGAGCCACCTCCGCCACAGCCACCAGAGCCCAGGAGAGGGAAGAGGAGGAGGAGCTGCTCTGGCACTCCCTCCTCTTCTTAACCTCAGCTTCTGGCCTCCTCTCAGCTGGGAGGTGGGTGCGGGTGATTCCCGTGGAATCCAGATTTTGTGCCGGGGAGCCATTTTCAGAGGGATCTAGCTGAGTTGTCATTGGTTGTACCCTTTTAAAAATTGCCCAGTCACCAGTGGGGGATCCCCATGGTGCCAATTGGGCTATTTTTAAAGGGGTACAGCTGATGGCAGCTAGGCTGGACCCCTCTGAAAATGGATCCCTGGGACAATATATCTGAATATGGCCTGGTTGCCACTGCAGAAACCCCACTAAGCTACAACAATGAATACCTTTCCAAACTGCAAATTAAAAAAATCCCAGGAATCTTGACCTGTAGCCTAACATTTAAAGTGTTACCAGATTGCAACGCAATTTAGGAAAACCTATTTTTACTGTTTTGGGTAATGGAAAACATAGCCATCTTAATGTTCCTGGAACAACAGGCCAGACCAGGGGGGCAGAGTGGTGGAGTGGCAATAGTATACCATAACGCCATCCATCTTGCTAGATGTCATGCCCCCCAATTTCCTGAATTTTTCCTCGAAGGGGCAGAGGAACTAGAGATCAAATTGCCAGCATGCGCTGGATTATGGAGAAAGCCAGAGAGTTCCAGAAAAACATCTACTTCTGCTTCATTGATTATGCCAAAGCCTTTGACTGTGTGGAGCACAACAAACTATGGCAAGTCCTTAAAGGACTGGGAGTGCCTGACCACCTTATCTGTCTCCTAAGAAATCTATATGTGGGACAAGCAGCAACCGTCATAACTGGATATGGAACAACTGACTGGCTTAAAATTGGGAAAGGAGTATGACAAGGCTGTATACTGTCACCTTGCCTATTTAACTTATATGCAGAGTACATCATGCAAAAGGCAGGTCTGGATGAATCGCAAGCTGGAATTAAGATTGCCGGAAGAAATATCAACAACCTCAGATACGCAGATGATACTTAAAGAACCTCTTAATGAGGGTGAAAGAGGAGAGTGAAAAAAATGGGCTGAAGCTCAACATCCAAAAAACAAATATCATGGCCACCGGTCCCATCACCTCCTGGCAAATAGAAGGGGAAGAAATGGAGGCAATGACAGAGTTTATTTTCTTGGGCTCCTTGATCACTGCAGATGGCGACTGCAGCAATGAAATAAAAAGACATCTGCTTCTTGGGAGGAAAGCAATGGCAAACCTAGATAGCATCCTAAAGAGCAGAGACATCACTTTGCCAACTAAGGTCAGGATAAGTCAAAGCTATGGTTTTTCCAGTAGTGATGTATGGAAGTGAGAGCTGGACTATAAAGAAGGCTGATCACCACATAATCGACGCTTTTGAACTGTGGTGCTGGAGGAGTGTCTTGAGAGTCCCCTGGACTGAAAGGAGAACAAACCTATCCAAACCAATATGGATTTGACCAAACTCCAGGAGGCAGTAGGAGATAGGAAGGCCTGGCGAGCTCTGGTCGATGGGGTCACGAAGTGTTGGACATGACTGAACGACTGAACAACAACAACATATATATATATTTACTCGTATGCCGGCTGGATAGGCATGGTTTTTTCTTTCTTTTCTTTTTTCTTTTCTCTTACTCGTGCCAACCAGCTGACCTGTGGGCTGGGTCGCCGTGTTTTTAATATTTTTCAATTTTATTTTTTTCTTTTAAAAAAATTGCTTGCACACTGCCCGGGTTGGCACGGTTTTTTCTTTCTTTTCTTTTTTTCCCTTTTTTTTTACGCCTGCTGATAAGCTGGCCTGAGAGCTGAGTTAGCACATTTTTATTTTGTTTATTTTGTTTATTTTGTTTTATTTTTAAAAAGTTTTATTAATTTTAATTATTTACCCGCACATCAGTCAGTTCTTTTTGTTTGTTTATTTGTTTGTTTTTTTTTTAACTTATCACACCGAAGAGCTGGCCTGTGCCTGGGTCAGGGCATTTTGTTTCAATCCCCCACCTGATTGCACCCTATGAGGAAACAAAAAAATCAAGTGAACAAAATGAAAATTTCCGTTTTGTTTCATTTCATTTTTCTTTGATGGGTCTTTTCATTATTTTTCATTCCATAACGAAAAAAGAAACAAATTAAAATTCATTTCATGCCCATCTCTAGCAGTGACCATAATTGTACACAATTCTCCAGGTGCAACATTTTTATCACTTGTACAATGGCATTATAATGGCTGTTTTATTTTCAATCCCCTTTTTGATAATCCCTAGCATGGAATTGGCCTTCTTCACCGCTGCCACACACTGGGTAGACACCTTCATTGAGCTGTCCACCAGCACACCAAGATCTCTTTCCTGATCCTTCATGGATAGCTCAAAACCAATGAGTAGTTTGGATTTTTTGCCCCAGTATGCATTACTTTACATTTTCCTACATTGAAATGCATTTGCCATTTTGTAGCCCATTCCCCCAGTTTGGAGAGAGCCTTCTGGAGCTCTTCACAATCCTCTCTGTTTTTTACCACACGGAAAAGTTTTGTGTCATCCACAAACGTGGCCACCTCACTGTTTATCCCTGTCTCCAGGTCATTTATGAACAGATTGAAAGCACCAGTCCCAGGAGATATCCCTGGGACACACCGCTTTTCACCTCTCTCCATTGTGAAAATTGCCCTTTGACACCTATTCTTTTGTTTCCTGTATCTCAACCACTTCTCAATCCACAAGAGGACCTCTCCCTTCAATACTATCCTGTCCCTCTTAGACACCTCCATGATTTGTCTCCTCATTTCGAGGTCCACCTCAGGTTTTTGATTTTTGAACAACTGAATTTTATCTTTGTAATTGGCTGTTTCCTTTGTTGTAGTGTAACATGATGGCATACACAAGAAAATAATAGAATATGAAATCCATCCACTTTACTCTGAAACATGCCACTGCTTTTTTGACTCCCTATAGGTAAATACAAGCTCTTCTCATTATTCCCATTCAGTATTTCTAGATGAGTGAGGACATTTTGATGCTCTCTCCTGATTTAAAATAAATAAATAATAATATATTTTGCTAAATAATATATTTTGTAGTTCAAAAGCAGCTACTTCAATTTAAGCTACTCTTACGGGAATGCAGACTGTATGCCCTATATGTTATTTTATCCCACATCCGACCTCACCTGATTTTGGAAGCAAAGCAGGGTCGGCCCTGGTTAGTACTTGGATGGGAGACCACCAGGGAATACCAGGTGCTGTAGGCACCTGGAGTAGGAATTGGCAAGGTACTCCAGTATTCCTGCCAAGAAAACTCCATGGACATGGGGTCACGAAGAGTCGGTCACAACTGTAATGATGAAATGCATACACACATGACAATGTACATAATGTTGTTTAAGGTTGTCAGGTCAGCAGCTTTGCATTTCCTGGAGCTGAAGGCCAAAATCTGCATTCTGATTTCCGACCCTTGTGATGTCACAGACCAGCACAATGTAAGTCTACTTCCAACTGGTGGCAACTTGGTGGTATTCAAAAGGAAGACAGCTGGTTTAAAATCCAAAGCAAACATCTCTGAACACAGGGCTTGTGAATCTGGATAAAACTGAGTTCTAATGAGCCTATGAGATTATGTGACCCTTTTACTGTTTGAATTCGCATTAGTGTAGAGCAGGAGAATTATATGTGTGCCTTTAAACTAAGCAAAACTTACCTTCCCACTATTAATAATGAAACTATATTTGCTCCAGCTCAGTTTTGAAGCCTTTTATTTATTTTTTCAGAGCCCGCAACGGAGAGCGGAGGCCAAACATTTCTGTCTATTAACTCAGTTTTAATAGGGACCATTATGTACTGCAACATTATTCTTTCTACACATACATGTCCCAGTTTTCTGTGCAGCCCTCTTCTTGACTGTGAAAGCTGCCTCCTCTCACTAATTAAATTTTATTGCCTCCCACTGAAAGGAAGAGACAGAAAGATTCTGGCTGGCTTCTTATGATAATCAATTTCTGGAGACCAGATAATCATATTTGTAAGAGTGGGGGAAGCATCTTTCACTTTATTTACAGTATTTCCCTTTTAGACGTCATGATTACTTCCTCCGTTTCTTTCTTTCTTTCTTTGAATTTTATACTAGCAAAAAGCTATTCTGGGCAGTTTACAAATATGAACAAAACATAATAAAACAAATTAAACAACTTAAAATGGTAAATAAACTAGTCAATCAAAACCAACATGACTTTAATAATAATAATAATAATAATAATAATAATAATAATAATAATAATAATAATAATAATAATAATAATAATAATAATAATAAAAATAAATAGGTCAACTTCCAGTAATTCTACAGGACCATGCTCTGGTTGCTCAGCAATGGGATCCGTGACCTGTAGCCCATTTATCGATGGATGTCCAGGTTCATCAACACCTGTTGTGGTCCAACTGGGAGTTGAGTCATGACTACTGGACTTCTTTTTTGAGAAATAGAAACGTTTCGCTGTTCATCCAAACAGCTTCTTCGGTCAGACCGAAGAAGCTGTTTGGATGAACAGCAAAACGTTTCTATCTCTCAAAAAAGAAGTCCAGTAGCCATGACTCAACTCCCAGTTAAACACACCTGGATGACTGAGAATCTTCACAGACGTACAGACCTGTTGTGGTCCTTGTTAACCCAGGGGACCACCGAGCCAGTATAGGCTTCTTTTGATCATATTTCACCATGATTCATGGGTTGTTGGGTGCACTTAGTTCTGTTCCTCAGTTAAGATCTCTTTGGCATGGTTATTTTTATTTTTATTTTTAGGAGTATTTTTACCCCGCCTTTCTCCTTGGAAAAAGGTTGGACCTACTGGTAGTTTACACTACCTCCAGTACAGCCCTCAACATCCCTGGTGCAGTTAAGCCCCCTGCTATGACAAGGTGGCATCCTTGGGGGTAATCAATGCAGTGGAAGTTGTTGAGTTTAATTTCACTTGGCTGGTTAATCCAACAATGATGTTAGCTTGAATTTTACAAGGGACATCCAGAATCTCACACTCTATCCCCAAAGTAATAGATTATTACTATTACAATACTATAATTTGAAATGTCATTCTGCCTTCAAAATTTGATTCTCAATTAATATGGCTGCCCCACCTCAGACAAGGTTAATGGGTGGAGCTTCTTTGCCCATTGGGATGGATCCTTGGCACCACAGAGTTCAGGCCAAAAACATAATCTGGAGGGAGGGGCTGGGAGGCTATTTAGCTGAGCACCTCCATCGCTCTTTCTTCTTTTTGAATGCGAGCTCAGCCTCACCCACCCACCCTATAGTATGGAAAGAATGAGATTATCTGGTTGTTTCGGGGTCAGATTAAAATGTTGTCATCACACAAATTGGCACAGAGTGGCTGGGAGTTTCCGCCCATTCCATTCTCCCTTCAGTGTGGAGCAGGGTGTTTAATTACATCACCAGTCACAATGCTGGCGGGTAGTGCAAGAGGTATGGGGATTCAGCTATGCCCTAGGAAAGCTGCCCTTAAGGCACTTGACAGCCCTCAGAGGAATTAAATGCCATCCGTAGGCTATTAGGATTAAACAAGTTAAGATGACAATGGTAGATGAAACTGTGGGCTGTCCTGGGCTAATAGATTCTATTGGGGGATGCTAAACAGGTGGTCAGCATCCTTCCGAGAAGGGAATCTCGCTGAATCTATTTCAAAGAAGAGGATGATACAGTGATCGCCTGCCTATCGCTGGGGTTAGGGACCCAACCCGACCCAAGTTTGGGGATTTGGGAAGCTGTAGTCTGAAAAGGTAAACATTTCTAGGCTAAACCGGATGCATCCTATTTAATGTGCCATGCACCTATCCAGTTGTAATCCCAAACTACCAAGACATGTGCAATGAAAATTGTTAGTTCTGTGCATCTGATTTATTGCCTGCTGCTCCTCTCAAATTGTTTGGCAAAATCCCTCACAGATTTATGAAAAGGAAAAACAAAATAAACCATGTGTACACATGCACACACAGAGAAACAAATGGAGAGTGTATCCTGTTAATAAGAGGGCGGCCGAGCAGCTCAGTCACCCTCGTCCCCAAGTATTTTAAGGTTCTCTGGATCTTGATTGAATTGTCAAAGAAAGCAGCAGGAGAGCAAAATTCATTTTCCTGGGCTTGATGACACACCTTTAACAGTAGCACTGGTACAGACAGAACTAATGCTGCTGAAGCAAAACAACATAGGATTACAACAATACAACAATATCAAATGTAACACAATTCAAGCACAACAGCAAATAATAATCCTCTATCAGTAGGATTGTTAGTGTGGTACTAATTCCCTCATTTCACTCATTTGCTGGGGCTAGGCATTAGAAACCATGGGCTGGATCCACCCAGAACCAGATGTCTCAAAACGGGGACAAGACATTACAAAGAAAACATTGGATATGAAATTACTTTTCTCTCATAGCATGAATGTGTTCACAGGAAATAACAGCCAAGTGGAAGAGGGGTGCTTAACCCTTGGTCACTGTATCAAATTTACACCGCAATGCTATCTGGCTTGTTTTTAACTACATTTTTCATCAGCCAGGCTCCGAAACAATATAAGAAATCAGTTTGAGCAGAAGTGGCCCAGGGCCACTTGCAAACAAAATTCAATACCTCTGTGCAACTAATATGATTGAGTCCCAAAGTAAATCAGATTAATCCAGGCTGATTCTGTTCAATTCAAAATATGATAATATTGGTCCAGATCAGATCAGAAGTAGATCCAGGTCAGTCCAAAACACTGATCTGATGATATGGACAGTAAAATCATGCAAGACAGAATGTTACTCCAGAATGTTACAAAGCAGAATATCTCCAGAAAGAAAGAAAGAAAGAAAGAAAGAAAGAAAGAAAGAAAGAAAGAAAGAAAGAAAGAAAGAAAGAAAGAAAGAAAGAAAGAAAGACTATGATGGCATGATGGAAAGAGTGATCCTGTCAAATCCAAACAGACCACAGTGGAGGGAAGGGATCCCTATGCAAACAGGGCTTTGCTGGGGTTGCCAAGAGGGAGGCTCTACTAATTTTTTTCTACTTTGACTTCTGTGTATATCAGTGGGTTTTCCTGCCAGACTTTAAGACATAAAAAACAAAGGGCACTCACAGACAAACAGAAGAAAGCCAAACGGTAACAGGGATTATGGAAGGAAGAGACACTGCAAACGGGTAGCACTTCTGGAAGAAAAGGGGAAAGAACTGAAGGAGCAAGTGGCCAGGTTTTAGAGAAGATGAAGAGTATATAGACAGCAGTCAGAAGCATCAGTCATGGGGGCACTTAAGGTGGAAGAACCAGAAGACAAAGCTGTGGAGGAGAATACTGATGAGAGATCAAACACAGTGCAAGAAGCACCATGGGAAAGTGGCGCAGTTAGGAGAGACAGAAGACAGTTCCACTGGAACTGCAAATCCAAATTGTATTCTTTAAGAGAAGTGTGCCAGACAGCAAGCAGAGGAAACACCACAGGATGACATGTGCTAAGGTTTCAGCAAAACATAGTCAGTGAGCCCACACCTTACAAAAAGAAGAAGAGAGGGGTAGATGCAGTAGGAGATACCCAGCTACTGAAACAGAAATATGCTGCAATGATCAAGGAACCCACCAGCTATGGTGTCTCCCTGGAGAACAGATTAGGTGTGTGACAAAAGGATTGGCATGACACACAAAAACCGTATATACACACACAGTGATACCTTTGTTTATTTACCTTGGTTTAAGAGTGTTCTGCAAGACAAGCAACCATTTCTGATCAATTTTGCCTTAACCAACTAGCAATGTCTTGCAATACAAGCACTGGACCAAATCACATGATAACACATGAGCCAATGGTCTCTCTCGCTCTCACTGTCTCTCCTTTTTCAAACCATTTCTAGACATGAGGCAGCTAGTCAAGTGTTTATATATCTACAAATTGCATTTTATTATTGTCCCATCAAAAACACAGAGTAAAATCCAAATGTTAGTCTCAAGCAGAACAGATTCCACAGCCAGGTACCTAAGCCAAAGTGTGGACGTGGACTTCTAGCCATTTTCTTTCATGAGTTTTGGCATTTTGTGTGTATAGTATGCAGTCTATGGGACCCAAAATGAATCATATGAGTTTCTGTTCTTTCTTATGGGGAAATTTGCTTTGATATATGAGTGCTTTGGTTTACAAACATGTTTCTGGAATTGATTATGCTCATAAACCAAGATACTACTGTATATCAGGGTGGATTTGGACTTTCAGACAATGGAATGAGCAAGGTTATGGAGTGAGGAAGGCCATGGAATGAGGAATTGCTTGTATCAGAAGTGTGCAAAACAGTACTCAGGCCCTTGGGCAATGAAAAGTTCCAAGCAAGTTGTTGATGAAATTCTTTTGCAAGCTAGAGAAGCTGAACCAGTTTTAGGCAGTCTGAAACCCTGCTTCTGGATGACATGTCATAATACAGAATAGAGATGGGCACGGCTCAAAAAAATATTTTTTTGTTTTTTGTTTTTCGTTTAGGGGTCCGTTTCAGTTCGTTTTCATTTTTGGGGGGTTTTTTGCACATTTTTCATTTTCGTTTTCGTTACAAAATGAAACAAAATGAAAAAACAAAAACAAAAACAAAAAAATTTCATTTCGTTAGCATTCTTTGCAATGCAATGTGTCTGCCGTAACGAAAACGAAAAACACGGCAAAATTTTTCGTTTCGTTTCCGTTGTCGTTTTGCTTCTGAAAAATTTTTCATTTTTGTTTTCGTTGTGAGTCGTGCCCATCTCTAATACAGAAAGGCAAAAAGATACATAAGCATATAAAGATTCAGAGCATTGAATTAAATATTCCCTAACACTCACTAATAGCAGCAGCTTGCAATCTTGGTCAAAATCTCACCAACACATTCCATTCAAAGTGTTTTTAAGAAGGGGTATTGTGTGATGTCACTGCATTCCATTCTGTCATGCAGCTTTTTCATTTTTTCTGCTCCCCCCCATTTAATAATAGATCATTAAACAAGCTTTTGATGATTGTCTCTTGTCTTCATTAGCCTGATTCTCCATCACTTCAATTCCACATATCTCATCTCACCAATTTAAGTAATCTATGCCAGGCCTGCACAACCCATTAACCATGAGTGACCAGTAGCCTGTGGCACCATCAGAAGTCTCCCAGGTCCCCGTCAGCCTCCTGACATGGGGGGGTGCCCATCCACCTGCCTGGACATTTGGTCTGGATTTCTACCCTTCCCCTTGCCTTCCACCACCGCTACACCACACCCCCTTGCTCGGCTCCTCTGTAGGAGACTCCACCCTCCTACTCAGGAGCATTGGCAAAGCACGCACATGTGTGTGCTTCTGAAAGTAGCCCGCGGGGACTGCGATGCTTGAGGAAGTGGACCAGGGGAACGTCTGGTGGCTGGAAGTGGCCTGTGGGCTGTTCAAAGTTGGACAGCCCTGATCTATGCTAATGACCTTTTTTGCTTCACTCAAACTATGGCCGCTCCACAAGGCTAAGGTCCGAGTGGGGAGGCTTTGTCCCTGCCGGACTCCGTAGTCGGACCGAGGAGAGGCGTGGGGGATGTCTCGCGATAACTGTCGCGAGAGGCCCTTATAAGGGCACCACGCGGTGTCCCCGGCCTCTCTTCGATCCGACCGGCACCGGGAGAGGACTCGCCGTTCCGGCTGGGAGGAAGGAGCTTTTGGGCCCGTGCCGTCAGCCGGGCCCTAGGTGATCGGTGGTTGGGACCTATTGCAGCTTAACTGCAGGTCCCAACCCTGCGGAGCCGTGGGTGCGCCGCCGCCGCCGTGCGCGCCTTTATTTAAAAAAAAACAACAACGACAACAACAACAAACAACAAAACAAACCACTCGGGGCCCCCATTTGCCGGTTCTGTCCTGGCAGGGGCCTGGAGGCTGTTGGTCGGGAGCCGGTGCCAGCGCACGCGGCTCCCGATCGGCGAGCAATAAAATAAAATAAAACACGGGCGGGGGGGAACCCGATCCGAGCCAGCGGCCACCCGCGGGCTCGTAGGTGCTGGGGGGGGTGGCATTGGGCCCCTCCCCCAAAAAAGTCTCCCCACACCCCGCTTGCCCGCTCTCCGCTCCCCAGCTGTTCGTCGGGAGAGCGGAAAAGCCTCGCTGGTTTTTAAAAAAAAAAAAAAAAAAAAAAACAAAGCACCCGCTTTTTCCTCCCCTCTCCCTCGCCCCAAACCTAGGCAGGGGCTCCGGCAAGGCCGGCTCCCCTGCTCCATCCCCCGTTGGGTAGCCTACCCTCCCAGACTTACCTGGCCCGACCAGCTCCGTGCTTCTCCGACGTGTCTGGAACTCGAGCCGGCTGCCGGCTCTCTGCTCAGCAGCAGGCCTTGCGCAACAGCGCCACCTGCTGGCCAGCCGGGCAGCTGCACTTATCTGAAAAATAAAAAAATAAAAAAAATAAAAATAAAAATAAAAATAAAATACAATAAAATAAATAGAAATAGAATAAAATAAAGTAAAATAGGAAGAATCAAAATACAGTAACCAAACAAAAAAAAAATTAGACAAGCTCAGTTTGGGAAGCATACGGCGAAGTACAATAATTCCATGGCTCCCAAACGCCCTCCAAGCAGGAAGGGCAAGCAGCCTGCAAAGCGCCGCACTGCTGTTAAGCCCGCACCTGTCTTATCATCATCGGATGATGATGACCCAACCGATTTCAGGTCAACATTTGACAAGCTCAGTGCCACTGAGCAGAGGAGGGTCCTGCAGCGGGGCATGGCGGGGTGCTTCGAGGTGCAGGGACCAGCAAGGGAATCCAAGACCCAGAAATTAGCTGAACTAAACCGCACAGTTGAGGTACTCATGTCTCGAATTGCTGTCCTTGAAGGTGAGCGCGCCGGCACGTCCAGACATGCACAGTTATCGCCAGAGTTGCAGCAGGAGCGAGAGTTGGTGGCCCAGGACGCACAGCGAGTGGAGACGATGGCAGCTGTTGAACCCCCAGCAGCACTACAAGCGGTGGAGCCAGCGACGGTGGAAGTACAGGCCCTGGACCTATCCACGCCAACTCGAGCAGCCGAGACGCGGGGACTGGCCCAGCACCTGGGTGAGTCACAAACGTCGGGTAGGACTGTTAACCCACCAGGGAGTTGGCCGTGGCCAGGCACATTTACGGAGCGGCGGCCATTGTGGCCCTACACGGTCACTGGCAGCCCCCTGCAGCCTCCTGCCTCAGAGTCACCGCTCCCGGCTGCACTGAGTACGGTAAGTCCATCACCGCAGGAATCGAGTGCAGATCCTACCAAAACGCCCCACGGCAATGTGGAGCCCTCCTACTTGCCGGCGGTCCCAGTTACCCCCGGACCAGCCAAGGGGAGTGAGGGGGACAGGGAGATCCCACCGCAGTTCTACCCTGACTCAGACCAATCCACGCCCCTGGGTGACCACCTCTTGCCGGCAATGGTCGAGAGGATCCTCAGGGGGGAATATGTGGACATATTTGATCTTATGAATCGGGAAGTAGACGAAAAGAAATTGAAGCATATGGAGGCTCAAGATAAGGAGCGGATTCGGAAAAAGCGTCCGGACCACTGCTGGGCTAACTGGCTCCCGGCCTTCCTTATTTATATGGCCACTATAGTCAAGGCCCGCCCCGAGCGCGCCTTTGACTTGGTTCAATATTTGGACCTGATCTACAGGGCTCACTCAATGTTCCCGGGAACTGGGTGGATGCTTTATGATGAGGGATTCCGGATGAGGGCGGCCTTGCGGCTGCACCTCCGCTGGGACATTCCACTGGACCCATTGTGGAGGCGACTGATGGTGCCCCAGCGCCCAATAACTGGTGACCGGACCGATAGCGGGCATTTGATTTTCCGAATTGGCCAGACCAGCCCTGCCCGCGTGACCGCGGGCCAGTCGGTTCAGCCACGACTGGTGTGCTGGGAGTACAATGCCAAAGGATTCTGCACCCGCAGACCCTGTAAATTTAAGCACCTGTGCGGCAACTGCAATGGGCCCCATGCATCCTACGCTTGCCCAAAGGGTCGCCAAGGCGGACAGGGAGGACGGGACCAGCTCACTAAAAAGCAACCCGCCCCGGGCGGGGGTCAGCTTCCCAAAAGCACATAGTCCCATTAAATTACCTGCTATGCTGGAGTGGCTCCACGGCTACCCAGACATGGCAGCAGCAGCCTATTTAAGGGACGGTTTCAAATTTGGATTTAGGATTCCGGCACAGGGTCCCCGGGCTCCCTATCGGGCAAATAATTTAAAGTCTATAAGGGGCATGGAAGATATTGTCCGTGCTAAGATTCAAAAGGAGAGACAGGAAGGCCGGGTCCTGGGTCCGTTCACTGACCCCCTATCTGAGCGCTTCAGGGTATCTCCGTTAGGGATCGTACCCAAGAAGGCTCCTGGGGAATACCGTCTCATCCATCATTTATCGTACCCCGATGGGGAGTCAGTGAACGATATGATCCCTCCGGAGCTCTGCACTGTGAAGTATACTTCCTTTGACGCTGCAGTACGCATGGTTCGGCGTGAAGGCACGGGTGCACTGTTAGGAAAATGCGACATAAAGTCCGCTTTCCGATTGTTACCTGTTCACCCAGATGACATTGAGCTCTTGGGCTTCGCCTTTGAGGGCTTTTACTATATGGATAGGGCCATGCCCTTTGGCTGTTCGATATCGTGCGCAGCATTCGAATGTTTCAGCACATTTCTCGAATGGGCACTCAGGGTTAGGACACACTCCACAGCTGTGGTGCACTATTTAGACGACTTCCTTTTCTGTGGCCCGGCCGGGTCACAACAATGCCAGTTCTTAATGGACCAATTCAGAGCGCTAGCATATGACTTTGGTATCCCTTTAGCGGAGGAAAAAACTGAGGGCCCAGCGCCCTGCCTAACATTCCTGGGCATTGAGTTAGATACGCGGGCGCAGGCTAGTCGCCTCCCGCTAGAAAAACTACTTGATTTACGGACAAGATTACAGGAGGTTCTCGCACGGCGAAAAGTCACACTGAGAGAACTGCAAGTACTCGTGGGTCATTTGAACTTTGCTTGCAAAGTGGTGGCCCGGGCGTGCTTTTTCTGACACAATTTTGTCACGCCATGACGGGCCTTACTAGGCCTCATCATAGACTAAAGGTCTCCAGGGAAATGTGGGAAGACTTGAGGGTGTGGCAGATTTTTCTCCAGGAATTTAATGGCGTGTCGTTCTGGAGGAGTGAGCTTATTCTAGGTTCAGAACTCCAAGTCCACACGGATGCATCTGGAGCACACGGTTTTGGCATCTTCTTCCAGGGCCGTTGGGCAAAGGGCACATGGCCGAGCGACTGGGCCCCCCGGGGAATAACTAGGGACCTTACTTTCCTGGAACTCTTTCCAATTGTGGGAGCCCTATGGCTCTGGGCACCTTTATGGGCAAATTCGGCGGTCACTTTCTGGTGCGACAACCAGGCAGTGGTTTCCATCGTCAACACCCTGTCCTCTAAATCAATTAGGGTGATGCGGTTAGTCAGGCGCTTACCTTGCGCTGCCTCCGTTATAACATAGTTTTCATGCACGCCACGTCGCCGGGGTCAACAACGAGATCGCTGACGCCTTGTCCCGTCAACAGATGGAGCGTTTTCGACTGTTGGCACCGGGGGCGAGGGCGGAGGAGGAGGTGTTGCCGCAGGAGGTTTGGAATCTTGGAGAGCCGAGGCCATTAGAGCCGTGGGTTTGGCATTAGCGCCAAGCACTAGGCATACCTATGCGGCAGCTTGCAGGGACTACCAGCGTTTTTGTGCACAGCTGAACCTGCAGCCATGGCCAGCCCACGCCGATCAATTGATCCAATATGTGGTTCGGCTGTATCGGAATGGGTTGGCCCCACGTTCAATACAAGGTAAGCTGTCCGCATTGGCTTATTTTGCAAAGGCCCAAAGGTTCCCTCACCCCAATAACGATTTTGTTTTGCAGAAGATGTTAGAGGGGTGGTCCAAAGAGAGGGGTTGCATCAGTGACACGCGCAGGCCCATCACACCCGGGATTTTGTTAAAGTTGTATGATATTTGGCACACCACGTGTAGCGACGAGTTTGAAGTGTTGCTATTCCGGGCGACAGTGTCAGTAGCCTTCTTTGGAGCTTTTAGGATTAGTGAGTTACTGGCAGCCTCTAAGCGGGACAACGCCAAGGCCTGCCTTCAACGTACAGATGTGTCAATGACCGTGGATGGGGTGGTGTTGCAATTGCGTAGGTCCAAAATGGATCAGTGGGGCCGGGGTACCCGGGTGACGTTGGGGCGCTGCGCACAGCCGCAACTATGCCCCTTGATTTTACTACAGGCCTATCTAGCTAGACGTAGCACCAATACCGGCCCCCTGTTTGTGCATGCAGATAACACCCCGTTGACCCGTTATCAATTCTGGATGGTCACGTGCCGCGCCTTGGAGGCGGCGGGATTACCTAGCCGACAATTTGGCACGCATTCATTCCGCATTGGGGCAGCCTCCACTGCGGCGGCTATGGGATTTGGGGCAACAGAGATAAGAGCACTGGGCCGCTGGTCCTCAGATCGTTTTAGGTCATATGTCCGCCCAATCCCTAAATGTTAGGCTGCCAGCGCGGTTCGCTAACTGTTCTGTGTTACAGGTTCCTTTCCACGAGGCAGATTGCGAGTGGTTATTTGCGGCCACAGTTTTGTTTTCTGGGCAGCGAAATACGCCCGGCGTTCCGCCTTCGGTCAGCACCTTGGACTCAGTGACTGCATCAGCATTGAGTGGAGAGGCTCCCGTGGTATGAGCTGGGACAGCTTCTCTACGGTCGCGTCCCGTTGTGCCCAAGAGGCGCCAATTGCCATCCTGCTCGTCCATCTGGGCGGGAACGATCTGACCAGGGCTAAGGGGAAGAGCCTAAGCTTACGGATCTGTCGTGATCTCGAGGCCTTTAAGGCCCAATCCCCTTGTACCAGATTGGTCTGGTCAGAGATGTTGCCACGGCGGGTGTGGCTTGGGGCCCGGGACCCGCCTGGGGTCGAAAGGGCCAGGAAACGCTTGAACCGGGCCATCTTCAAGGCCATGCAGCGGGGTGTGGGAACAGTGGTCCCACACCCAGACATCAAATTTGCTTGCCCGGAGTTGTTCAGACCTGATGGTGTACACCTGTCTGACGAGGGCTTAAACATTTTTCTCAGGGACCTGCGGATGGGCCTCCAGGCCGAGCTGGCCTGTTGTTTGGCGGGCGAGGAGCATGCCTAGCAGCTCCTTCGCCGTGGCAGGTAGTGCAATAAAATCAGAACCCGAGACGTCATGTGTAAGGTTCCCATTGCAAGGAACCGGGCGGTCGTGCAAGAATTAGGCTGAACAAAAAGGGCCTCACCAGGCCATCAAATAGAGTACGACCAAATGGCAGGACAGGCACGGCCGCTGTGAGATACAGGTCAAAATATACCAACGGGGAGTGCCATGCTGTACAAAGGGCACTCCCATAGGCTAGCACATGACGTCATAAAATCAGACCCAAATTAATTGTAAATAGTGGTAAAATCTAACTTGCACTACGGGAGGCCCATCCGAATTTATAGTTGCTGCTACAGTTAAATAAAGTTATGATTAAGTTATTAATAAAGTTGTGGCCCAGTTTAAAAACCCAAATTATTGGTGTGTCGCCTCTTTATTTCGGGGAATGGGGGGACAATGGCCGCTCCACAAGGCTAAGGTCCGAGTGGGGAGGCTTTGTCCCTGCCGGACTCCGTAGTCGGACCGAGGAGAGGCGTGGGGGATGTCTCGCGATAACTGTCGCGAGAGGCCCTTATAAGGGCACCACGCGGTGTCCCCGGCCTCTCTTCGATCCGACCGGCACCCCACCCACCCACCCTTTAGTTGTCTGGAGAATGAGGTATTCTGGTCGCTTCGGGGCCGAATGGGAATTTTTGGTTGGCACCTGATTGGCCTTGGTGCCAGCGTTTTTTCGCCCATTCCATTCTCTTTGGCATTCCATTAAATAGGTATAGAGGCTATGACTGGAGGTCAGGAGGTCGTTAATATAGGTAGGCATATTCGGCCACAGGAGGGCAGGTAGTGCAATAAAATCAGAACCCGAGACGTCATGTGTAAGGTTCCCATTGCAAGGAACCGGGCGGTCGTGCAAGAATTAGGCTGAACAAAAAGGGCCTCACCGGGCCATCAAATAGAGTACGACCAAATGGCAGGACAGGCACGGCCGCTGTGAGATACAGGTCAAAATATACCAACGGGGAGTGCCATGCTGTACAAAGGGCACTCCCATAGGCTAGCACATGACGTCATAAAATCAGACCCAAATTAATTGTAAATAGTGGTAAAATCTAACTTGCACTACGGGAGGCCCATCCGAATTTATAGTTGCTGCTACAGTTAAATAAAGTTATGATTAAGTTATTAATAAAGTTGTGGCCCAGTTTAAAAACCCAAATTATTGGTGTGTCGCCTCTTTATTTCGGGGAATGGGGGGACAATGGCTCATCTTCAGTCAACATTAGTTAGACTGAGGCAGCCTCCTTACGCGGGGTATGTGTGGAGTGGGGTGAAGCCACTACTTCTGCTCCACCCAGAAGACAACATTTGCTAGTGCTCTGTTCTGTTTCACATTCTGTGGCCACTTACAGACACCAAGACAGCTGCTGCTGGTTCTCCCCTCCCATCATGCCTGTGTTCCAGCATCTTTGGTACAGCTAGAACACTTGTTATTCAGACAGTGATCACTGGGTTAATACATTTAAGAAGGAAGTCTAATAGTACTACTCAGTCACAATTTTCTGGATTTCAGAATCCTATAGTCAAAAGATGAGGCCACAACTGGTTCACCAAACTGATAAAAAGCACTTTGTATTTGTTGGCAGACCCAGCGCTTAGACATTTATTTGAAAGAGCTCTTGATCTTTCTATACCTATTTTTTGCTTGTTGTCCATGTTGTGTTTGCTCTCTCTCTCTCTCTCTCTCTCTCTCTCTCTCTCTCTCTCTCTCTCTCTCTCCTCTCCCTCCCTCCCTCCCCCATCTCGGGAGGGTCCTCTTATTTATGGGAGAATGGATTAAAGTGCTTGCATTTCTCAAAGACAAGCAGGGAAAAGTTCATGAAGCCCATTAGTTCTCTGTTCAGTGAACCATTATATTTAAGATATTGGTCTCAGAATAGGTATGATAAGGGGGAAAAAACACTTCGAGTAACTGGAGTGCCACCCATTCAACTTAAGCACATGTCAATGGGTGAGTCAATCACTTGTTTCAGTGTTTTCTATAGAGCCAAGTGGAATTTTCAGGCTGCAAGCCTAAGATGCACTTTCTGGTGGGTTATTGAATTCAGTGGGGCCTAATACTAGTACAGCTACTTAAGACTATGCATATGCTACATGATGCTTTACTTTTTATACCCATTGATTTGTTTCATGGAAATATTGCTATATAGAGGGTTATTTGTGATTGTTTGCTTTCTTTTCCATCTCTAATCAGAAGCAGCTCTTTATAATGCAATTTAAGGAACTATTTGTGATGTAATGTAAGAAATATTTCCAAAAATGCCAGTTTCTACATGTAAGCCCTTATGTAAAATGAATCTTTATTTACAGTTTTTAACTAAATCACCCTTATGTAAAAGGCTAATGCTGTCAACATCAGTTAAAGAGTTTGGTTCAAGCTGTATTTAACTTAAATGTATATCTCTGTGTATTTAATTTCCTAGAATCATAGGTTTCAACTTAAGGATGTGGATTTCAGCTCTGGAAGTTATTTATGCATATTTACTCAATTGGGGGTGGGGTGGGGTCCCTCTGGGCCTAATTATACCAAGCCGCTGTCATTAGCACTTGATAAAAGTCTTTAGAAGTTCACTCAGAAACAACATATAAGCCCAATGTGGAAAGGAGAGGAAATTTCTTCTAAAGGATTAAGTGAAAAAGTATCATTTTATGGGTGTTCCACTTAGGAGGTTGTACAGGAGAAGACAAACATGGAACCGGAACATATTGCAGAAATATTGGAAACTCATCTCTGAATATCATTATACAATAACTTGAAAGATATTTTTTCCTGATCCACTGAGTTAGCAACTACTTTCTGACCTGAAATAGAAAAGTTTGTATTCCCTCACAAAAACCAAAGACATTTTATCTAATCTAGTATCATTTTAAGCTCATGTATCAATTGGTAAGGGTTTGCCACTTTCCCGGCCGGGAGTATTTCACCATTTATTTGATCACAGAGTTGGATACAACATATTTTTCACAGCTTTCAGTAAAGTCCAAGCAGAACAGAAACAGAGAATAATCAATATGACCAGCCGTGATATTTTTATATCTCCAAGGGTGAGCTGATGCAGTTGAAGTGCCTATGCAACGAACAGGTGGAAATTCTCTGGCTCTCAGGGCAGGGGGAAAGGTATTATGACACATTGAATCATCCAGAAATTGTCTGTTGGTTTTGTCACGCAGGATTGTCCTAAGGTTCCTCTGGCTGGGGGGTGGGGGTGGGGGAGAGAGAGAGAGAGAACCTTTCCAAAAGCTATTAAGCTTCATATTCTACAATTCATAAACAGTTGCCCAAGTGATTTGGTAGGCAAGGGGAGGGAAAGTATCCACAGGTAGTGAAGCTTCATCATATTTTTTCCCATGGGGGTGCAATATAGGCAATTAATATACAATATGATCCTATACATAATGCACAGAAGTTGGATGGCAATGTTAGATTTCCACCAGAGTAATCAAAGTCACCCATTACTAGCCTATGCTATTGTCAAGCAGCCGTTATTATTAAGATGTTCTTTCAAATATTTAATTGAAATATCTTCTGTTGTATCCATTGGTTTGCATCCCATCTCTGGAGCCATAAGAAACAAATTTGCTCCATATCGCAGATTTTCAATTATTGCGGGTCAGGTTGGGTCCCTAATCCCCATGATAGGTGGAGGGTCACTAGTATAGCATTATCTCTCATTCCCTGTAGTGGTTACAATTGGTAATTCATGTGAAAATGTTTTTTTTTTGCAATGTACAATTTACAACATAGTGTTATGAATAATTTTCAGCATCCATGGGGAGGGGGGCTTGGACCCAGAGTTATGTCAGTCCTAGAAATGTGAGCAGCCTAGAATATTGCCAGGTTTACTGTGGATTTGCAGCCCTTGTGTATGGATTGTCTTGGTGTCACTCTGTAATGGGAACAGGTATTTCCTCTTATTTGTACTGACCAATACGTTTTCTGGTTATTCAGCCATTATTAAAAGGTGAACAAACTCATCCCTCAATGTTGCTTTTCATTAAGTTTTCCCATATTCTGCAGTATTCTAAGGGAACACTATATAAAAATGAGATGATACCAAACGGAGGCAAGGAGGGATCATCAATTACTAACTGATATTAGCTTTCACACAAGGCAAGGATTGCATTGCAAAATGCTGCATCAAAGGATTATTGGTTGAATCTTACATAGCAAGGCCTCAGATATGTGAGCAGCTGTGGAGGTTTTATGTTCTCCTTCACAGCTACTTTGCCAGCAGGACAAGAGAGGAGGACCCCTTTAAATATTGTGATGGATTATATGTTTCAAAAAGCTGCAAGCTTACACTTGAAGAAAAGAGACTTGAAGCATCACTTCCCTCTGGCATATGGACTGTTTTATCCTGCTTCGTGGGAGGGAAGCTAGTGACTAAGGTGCATCAAAAGTTTCTATACTTAGTGATAATACTCATAATTAACTGCAGAATTTGGGGGAATCTCATACAAAATTCTACTATTTGAGAGCCATCTCCTTAGCATGCATAGTAATATTTTTAGGATTCTTTTCCAGATGCCTTCAATGACATTACTATATAAAAAAAGAAGAAAAGTATCATGTGCTATAAAGACCCAGAATCATTCCAACTAGTGACATGAATAACACAGTAATAGGCTTACATAGTGTGGCCAACATATGGGGAATAACTAGTAAAAATGTACAGCTTCTCCTGCAACATCAATATGATTTTTTAACAAAGGAGCCTATAAAGGGTTTTTTAAAGTGCTCTTTAAAATGTACACTAGTAAAAGCAACGAGAGTTGCAGTAAAATAAAATGGTGTGCTGATGAAGGTGAAGATTTATATTAAATTCCACCATGTAAAATGACTGGATTTGTTTCCTTTCTGGTGCTCAAGATGGGGACCTCTTTCTCCTTCAGAAATTATTTTCAGAGGGGGAGCTTTTTATTTTGTGACAGTTGACATTTTGACATGAAGATCTGAGTGCTGTGAGCATGGAACATGAGACTTTGAGGGTTGAGAAACTAAGGAGGCAGAAGATCTGCAGACTAGAGAATCTGTTTTAGCGCTTGGGTATGTTTCTGATACATTCACTGCTAATGTCTGATATGCCACTTGAGATGTCTTATTTGGCTAGAGTGACACAGGCCTTAGTTACATCCCACTTGGATGACTGGCATGTGCTGTTTGTGGGGTTGCCTTTGAAGATGGTTCAGAAAATTCAGCATGTTCAAAATGCATTAGCCAGACTACTGACTGTGGCCAGTTATAGATTCATATAATATCTCTGTTACAACAACTGCACTCGCTACTAAAAATCATCTACTTAAAGCAAGGTTGTATTAATTTCCTCATCTGAATTTATCCATATATTTTGGAGTTTTCACAATCAATCCTACATCCATAGTGATCCCCACTGGCAAGTTATTTGTGAGAAGACTGTAATTAGCAGCTGAGATGGAAACAGCTCAGGGAGAGGAAATGACGTTGAAAACAACATGTTTAACCTGGTTCACGTTACCTTCGTATTAGTTGAGATAAGGCACATTTCCCAATAACATTGGAAGCAATTTAAAAATTTGATTATCTACAAGAAGAATATAAAGCTTTAAATCAAGATGCTAACTATCAATATAAAACAGTGGAGGACAGAGAAACTGACAGAACATACTGACTTGGCAATAAAAGGTGAAAGCATACATTAAATGTTATTTATATACTTTATTTCAGGATTAAATTGTAAAAGGTCTCATAACTATTAGACTATATTGGGAAATTGGATAAAGCATAAATGAAAAAGATAATGAATGCAAACACATAGAGCAGTAAATGGTATATATCATCCAGGTAGCTGCAAAAACCAAAACCTTGCATTTATACCCTGTGGTGCTGTTGTAATATGTTTTCTGCAGAAAGCTTTTAAAGCCTTGTAGTCTAATACCGCTGGAATTGCCTTAGTATAACATTCAGCTGTTGCTTCTTACTACAGTTTTCATTCCAATAAACACTCTAGGCCAGCTTACACACTTCAGTTCAAATGATCCCCACCACCACCACCATCATCACCACCACCACCATCATCACCACCACCATCATCTTAGAACTGCAGAACTGGAAGGGACCCTATGAATAATCAACTCCAGCCACTAAAGATACCTAAAAACTTGAGCTTTTCAGCAGTTCTCTTTTATGCAATACAATACAATACAATACAATACAATACAATACAATACAATACAATACAATACAATACAGATTTGTTTTTTAAACAGTTGATGTGATGCCATGTAACTTGAAAAGTGTGGCTACCTGAAATATCTTTGAACCTCAAGACTGACTATTTAACAGTTTGATTACCATTTTCTTTCAATAACAGCTTCATTTCTAGACCCCAAAACAAAGGCATTTCAAACCTACTTGCTTGGAGTTCATAGACTGACATATCTATGGGGGAAACCCTTGAAATCAAGGTTAATATGCAATCAAATGTTTTAAATAGAGATGGACATGACATGGAAAAATAGTGTTTCATTTTGTTTCTGCAGTAGTTTCATTTCATTTCCTTTGTAACGAATTTTGAAAGTAGTTTTGTTATGAAATGAAACAAAATGAAACAAAATGCTATGCTCCCCTGGGTCCCAAAGAACCAAAATGGCAGGGGAGCTTCCTCAAGCGATTCTAGATAAGCTCCCAAAATTTGGAAAGGTTTGGGGCTCAAGGGGCTGAGTTATTAAGTTCCAAAGGAAGTGGCAGTTGTTAATCGAAAGAGTGTGTTGAGTGTACATCAGCAATTATGGGCTATTATAAAAACAATACTCTCGGGCATGTGGTAAGGAACAATTTTCATCAGAAACTAAAATGTGTGGTGAATGACTATTTAACCAACAATGCATGAGGGGATTTCCCATGAGCTCACGGACCTGGATGGAGGGGTTAAACCTCATCTTTCCACACTGTGTTTCCACATGGTGGTTCTGATTTTTTTTAAAAAAATGTTCTAGTACTGATACCAATGATGAAGTGAATGTAGTTTGTGTCCTCTTTTCAGCCAAGGACTGGTGCAAAACATGACATCCTTGGTTGAAATCTTCTACAACAATGGGTGAATCTGTCAGCTTCATTTTCCTACCTGCTTATGTTTTAGATTTAATATTCTTTCCAAAGAATTTATGACAAAACTTGTGGATTTCTCATGGAATGTCCCTCCAACATAAACACACACACACACACACACACACACACACACACACACACACACACACACACACACACACACACACACACACACACACACACACACACACCAATTTTCACCCATTCCTACCTTCCATACTGATGGCTTCATTTTCTATTTTCTATTTCTAAAGAGTTTAGATCTCATACAGTTATGTTGTGTGGTATTTTGTGCCATAGATACAAATGGGTCAATATGTCAGGGGACTGATACAGACTCCCCCCCTACGAATTTGAAATAGGCACCTGATCTTTCTTTCTAAAGATGCCGCAGTAAGAGATTAGAGCAACTGTGCACCACTGAGTTGGAACACAACACTGGATAAATGACAGTTTTTGGACAGCAAAGCTATGAAACTGTTCAAGCAACTAAGACTGCATTTTGAGCTAAAATTAGGCAAAATCAAGGCTGGTCAAGTGAATGAATCATGCAGACAGGATAAAATACCACAAAAGGACAAAGAACTCGGATGAAATGTAATTAAACCTTTACGTAATATGACTTTCCTCCTGAACAAAACATTCTTTTTATTTCAGTGGTTCATTTATAATCATTTATAGATTGTTCTTGACAGCAGGAAATTTGGGAGTAAGAATTTATTTTTTTGGCAGCTTGGACATTTTATTGGCTTGTGTAATGTTGAAAAAGTGAAGACGCATGAGATTTGTATTTTAAAGAGCTTTGAGAATGCCTAGGGTGGTGTGTTGAGTAAAGTTATGGACTAGAAGAAGTCAAGGAACTTGAGTTAGAATCCCTTTTCCATTATGGAAATTAAAGGGGGTGATGGGAAGGCAGTAGAAATCTAGGAGGGTCATATAAAGGTGAGAGAAGAGTCAGAGAAGGAGAAGGTAGCCAGGATAGAGAGCCAAGGGGAAACAGGAGGAGTATCCAAATATGAAGAAAAAGGGGTAGAAATAACAGGGAGAGGAGAAGTAGTGGAGGAACTTTATAGCTGAAAACTGTTCTCAGGAAGATCCAGGACCCTGGAAGAGTGGGATTATATCTATAAAGATATATAATTTAGTAGCATTACCAAAGGTAAGGGAGAGATGTAGGAAAAACTCTAAATCTCACATAAGCACTCCTATTGGGAGGGGGTAGGAGAGAAAAGGAGCAAGAGAGGCCTGATAGGTGAATCCAGATATGAATAAAGGGGTGGCTGAAGAAGGGACATCAGGAGTAGAGATGGGCATGAATTCAAAAATGAACTGCAAAATCTGTTCAAAATTCCAGTTTGTTGATTTGTAATATGTACAAATTGATATATCCAGCTATTACTAATTTATTATTTTTATTTATTCATTTGGTAAGCTAGAAAATGACCCCAATGCACCAAGATACAACATATTTGCAGGGACACTTCCCATGACTCTACAGTACAAATCCTCCAAATCTGAAGAAGATTGAATGTGTAGTTTCTGATTATGAACCCCTAAAGTGGGGCCACTCAGGAAAGCTTTCCCCAGGTACCTAGAAGCACCAGACTTACAAAGATGCTTCCTCTGACTCTCTTCTACAAGTTTGGTGAAGACTGGGCTTTCCTAAATCCAGTTGATAAAGAGCATTTTCCTGAGGGGGGGGAGGCATCTTATGGATGTATTACTCAGATGTATAAAACCTGGAGGAACCATAGTCTTGGGAGGCTTCCCTGCAAATTTGGTGTCTCCTGGAGGGCACTTTCCTGTGTGAGGCAGCTTTTTGGAGGTGCATAACTCAGACATCCAGAAACCATACTTCACCAAACTTGCAGGGCTTGTAGACAACAGTCATGGGAAGCAACCCTAGAAATGTGGTATCTCTAGGTGTCTTGGGAGCCATTTAATAGGATTATAAATTTAAAAATGAATTTATGGATTGATTTGTCAATTTGTCAGAAAACAATCATAAATTAACTTTGTCTGATTTGTTGACCTTGACAAATCATGAATCAAAATGAATCTGATTCACCCCAAACACTACCACTGTCAGAAACTGAATAAGTTATTCAAAGTGTTCTGATCAGTTTCCTAGGTTGTAACATCCCTGAATTTAATATATCCTGTTTGTTTACTTGTACTCAATGTGCCATTGGTGGATTCTCATTAAAGATTACGCTCTGTCTTGCTACAGGGGTGGGGGTGGATGTGAGCGGGGATCACATGGTTCTGGCAGCAGATAATACAAAAAGCTTCCAGAACCCATTTCTATTCAGATTTATTTATTTATTTATTTATTTATTTATTTATTTATTTATTTATTTCATGAAGATTTTTGGTGGGAAAGAGTGAAAGACAGTTATTATTTCATCTGGTTTCTAGGAGTTGTACATGTTCATCAGTGATGTATGGCACTAATCTAAAACACCATCTTTTATGCAATGCTACCTTCTGTAATTATTTAATTAATTAAGGTCATATTTATACATTGCTTACCACGTGGGGCATGGTGGCTCAATAGGCTACAGCATTGAAACTGTCAGCTGCAAATTTGACAGCTTGTCAGTTCGAATCCCAGGTGCCATGCAGCGGAGTGAACTCCTGCTGTTAGCCCCAGCTCCTGCCCACCTAGCAGTTCGAAAGCATGTAAATGCAAGTATATAAATAGGTGTATGTGTGTTGTGTCATTACAGTCATGACTGACTCTTCGTGACTCCATGTCCATGGAGTTTTCTTGGCAGGAATACTGCAGTGGTTTGCCAGTTCCTACTCCAGGCGCCTACAGCACCTGGTATTCCCTGGTGGTCTCCCATCCATCTAAGTACTAACCAGGTTCTGAAATCAGGCAAGATCGGATGTGCTTAGGGCATCTAGGCAGTTCATATAAATAGGTACTGCCATAAAAAGCAGGAAGCTAAACTGTGTTGCGTGCACAGAAATGCATTCAGCCATGCTGGCCCCATAGCCACGGACTTGAACAACACTGGCTATTTGGCTTGAAGATGGAGATGAGCACTGCCCCAAGAGTCAGACATGACTAGCATGCATGTGCATGGGGAACCTTTACCTTTACTTACCTTCTTGCACCAAGTCATGGCTGCAGTAGGTTTGGCAATAATAAACAGCTATATTATTGTGCATTGAGAAAACAATAGCATTTTCCTGTGGAACTTTGACCTCTACCACACTTAGGTTTTGAATCACCTTTTCCTTAAAGCCAACTCACCTTAAAATTTACTTACTGCATTTCCAATTGCTTTTTCCGCAGAGCCCCCTTGGCCACGCCTCTTTTCGGCCGCTGTGTCAGTTTTTCTTGCAACGGCCACCAGGGGTGGTGTTTTTTAAAAAACCTATTTCTAGACCGCTTTTTAAAGCAATTTGGCTGAAACTGCTGACACCATGCATCGGTTTTTTTCTGGGTTTCCCCCTCTGTATGCCTCATCCTGCATACGTCATATAGGAAAAGCCAAAAAGAGATTCTCCTGCAGTGTAATCATTTCCACCAACTTCTCCTGTCCTATTTCCTCTTTTGGGTACAATTTTGATTTTTCCTGTCTCCTTTGCATTTACGCCTGTTATAAGTAATCTAAAAGGAGATCCAGAAAGTTAGCTACATTGCTTTGAATGGAAGAACAACAGTATCACGTTATCCTAAACAATAATTTCCAAAATTGAAGCACATAATGGGAAAATGTCGGGCAAAATCGCAACAAAAAGTGGTTCAGCAAAGTGCAGATGGGGAAACCGGTTCTTGAGAAAACGCCCAAGTGTGGGATGCTGAATTCCTTCAGCAACCACATGACCTGGGGGAGGGCAAAAGGCGATTCAAAACAAAAAGTGGTTGCTGTAGGAAGTGTGGTAGCAGCCTTTATGGTCTATGAGCAGACAGAATTTCACATAAAGTGAATTACAAGCTATGTGAAAAGTTCAGACTCTTGCAACATGGTCCACACTTCAGTGAAGAAGGATGCTTTTAACAGTAACAACATCAGCAGCAGAAATAACATTGCACCCCCAGATCCAAAATAAATAGATGACACAAAAGTTATTGGAGTTGAAATTGGGCCACAACTTTATTGAAACTTTAATCTTGAAAAATTCAGAAAATTCAGAAAATTAAGGGGGCCTGCCATAGTGCAAGTAACCTTTGGCCTGGGTGACCTTGACCTCCAGGCCCTTAACCTCGTGGCCTTGACCTCATGGCACAGTGGTTAAATGCCTGTACTGAAGCTAAAACTTTGCTCATGACCTGGGGTTCAATCCAAGGTAGCAGGCTCATGGTTGAGTCAGCCTTCCATCCTTCCGAGGTCAGTAAAATGAGTACCCAGTTTGCTGGGGGGAGGCAATGTGGAGGGTGCATACTGTAATTAAAACTGTAAACCACCCAGAGACTACTTGAAGTGGTATGGGGCAGTATATAAGCAGAACACTTTGCTTTGCTTTGTTGTCAGACATTTCTCTATGGGAGAAGGTCCTCTGTCAGGTACCGAGGTCCTAAACCATTCAGGGCTTTGTATGTTATCATTACCTTTAAGTCAAGGTAATGCCAGCAAACTGGTAAACAATGCAGAGCAGTCAGTGTGGGGGAGATATGACAACATCTCACCCCAGTTTGTAACTTGGCTGTTGTATTCTGGACTAGTTATAGTTAGAGCTTCTGCATTAGTCTCATGGGCATTCCCAAGGAGAGACCACAGCAGGAGTCTCATCTTGAGACTGGCAATGCATGGACCCGTGTAGTGAGGGGCCTAGTGTCCAGGGAAGGACACAGCTGGGTGATCCACTGAAGATATCAAATCCTGCTGCTACTGTGTGGCACTGATGGAATTCTATTCAAGCACACACCTTAGAGGGAATGTTGCTTATTATCATTCAAGATATTCATCATTTTTTTTACCATTCTACTTGTATTTACATCCATAGTGTTTTGTATTAAATGTGTGCATTGTTGAAGTGAGTCAAGAGAATAAAATTCCAGGATCAGTATCTGAAAACTAGGTAGATGTTAAAACCAATGGAAATTTTCAGAGTATTTTGAAAAACCTGAACAGGAAAGAAACCAATTATATAGGTAAAACAAGTAATATTTACATTCCTAGCACTGTGTCCCCTCTTCCACATAGAGAATGTTGTAACTATCAAAATAATCTCAACTGCAAAGAAAAGGCATTTAATCAAACACATATTTATCTTGTGTAATTTTTTGTCCTTTGTTTTTCCCCTGAAAGAAAAGTCAAACTCAAATACTGGTTTTTAAGTTCTGAATGAACTATTATCATTGATTCCGAGAAATGAAATTCTCTCTAACCAATATTGCAGCCTTGAAAAATAACATTTTTAAAGAAAACAAATAGAAATAGGATACATGGCACTTGGAGGAGGAGGAGGAGGAGGAGGAGGAGGAAAGGTCACAAACTTAGTTACGGAGCCCCCTAGAGTTAGATTCCATGTATGCAACCATGCAAAGATCCCTTTCTTTAAAGAAAAAAATGGGGGGGGATGAGCTGTGTGGCCATCCCAAAATACAAATGCAAAGCTAGGCTACAGGTGATGCCTTTAAAGAAGGAGAGCAACAACTCGAGAAGGAGGAGGAAAGTGAGCTGATATATTTATAAGTGATTACTTAGAAAGCCCAGAGAGAGTGAAATACCTGAACCACCCCTCCCTGGTGCATGCTATTTGGCATAAACATTGGTATTCCATTTCTAATAAAGTGCCATAAAGCAACTATGAGGGGGTATCCAAACGTTTTAATTATAATAAAGAAGTTATAGAGATATTTACATGAAACTTTTTGTGCATAATCGTATCATTGCCATGCATACTTGTGCAAATATCAAATCTTTATCTAAATTTGTTTTCTTTCCACAGGCTGTAGAAGACATCAACCTGCATGATGAAGAAAATTGAAGCTCTAAGTGTCATAAAGTTCCTCCATTTGAAGGGCAACAACGCATGCCAAATCCATGACGAAATGAAAGCTGGCTATGGGGATGAAAGCCCATCATATGACATGGTTGTGAGGTGGAAGAGGAACTTTCAAAGTGGTCACATGTCCCTGACAGATGAGCCACAAGTCGGTAGACCCTCAATCAAGGATGATCTTGCCATTGTGAAGAAAGTGGAGGCCATTATCCTTGACAACAGAAGATCGACCATGGAAAGACTGATGGCGGAGACTGGGCTAAGTTATGGAATTGGGTGGAGGATTATTCATGAGGAACTGCACATGAATAAGGTGTCTGCACGCTGGGTACCTCGCTAGTTGGCACCTCTTCAAAAGCAAACTCACCATTACTTTTCCCAGCAGAATTTGACTCTGTTGGAGTGGAATGAAGACAATTTTTTTGCTTGTCTCATCACTATAGACAAGTGCTGGGTATACCTCTACGATCTGGAGAACAACGAAATGAGCAAGGAGTGGAAACATCCATCCTCCCCCTCTCCCAAGAAGGTGAAGGTCCAGAAATCTGCTGGGAAGGTGATGCTGTCCATTTTTGGTATAGCCGTGGGGTAATCTTAACCAATTACCTTCCAAAGGGCACGACCCTCAACAGCGATTACTACTGCAACCTTCTGGAGAAACTGTGTGATGGATTGAAACAAAAATGTTGTTGCATGATCAGCAAAGGCGTCCGTCTCCTGGCCGACAATGCACCTGTCCATATGAACCCAGCATTTGTTGTCACCGCCCACCGTTTAGGATATGAACTTTTGCAACATCCATCTTATTCATGTGATATTGCACCAAGCGACTTCTTTCTCTTTCCTGAGATGAAGAAACCACTTCATGGCTGGCATTTTTACTACAGAGAGGATGTGATTTTTGAAGTGGAACAGTGGTTTTCGAGCAAAGCGAAGGACTTCTACAAAGAGGGCTTGAAACAGGTGAAGAAACGCTGGCAAAAATGTGTGACTCTGCAGGGAAACTACATGAAGAACTAACTTTGACCACTGCAAGTGACTATTGTATGTTTTTTATTTCATGATGATAATTAAAACTTTTGGATACCCCCTCGTATGTTTCCAGTCATCTTATGTTTGCTTCAACAGAGACAATGCATTCAGATGATCAAATGTGGTAGATGAAGTGGATTGAAGAATTCTAGCTCCTGAAGAAGACCACCTGAAGCTCACGTATCACCCTTGGCATGTGGCAGGGAAGCTGGAAATTGTGGCATTAGAAAAACCTCCAAAATTCCCTGTCCAATATTGGGCAGCAAGGAACCTCAAATGAATTATTTCTACATCGTGTAAATGTAGCATAAGGAAATATATTCCACATCACCATTTGAAACAGATATATAAGCTTTGCATAAGCCTAAACAGGGGTACAGAATAGAAAACCAGTTGAAAATCATCCCTGGGGTGTTCCAGAGGAAGTAGAGGAAATTGTGATAGATTATTAACAGGTTCAGTGGCAGTTTTAATGCCTTTCTTTCTATCAAGTTGCAATGGCTGTTATTAATGTTTGCATCAGACAACATACTCACAGCTCTAACTGGAAGACATGTAACCTTAACATCCCTGATTAAACAGTTCATTAATAATGCAGTCCATAATTTAGAATGGCAGAAGGATTTGTCCCCATGGAAATCATCTCTGTGTACGTTGCCCTTTCCATAACCAATAATGTCCCAGTATCTCCAGTTCCTATGCCTCAAGTTGGGTCTTTAATTTCCCTTATGCATACTTACTTAGGGTCAAGGTCTCTCTCTCTCTCTCTCTCTCTCTCTCTCTCTCTCCATCCTTATAAAAAAGGGCAAAACAATCTTCTATATTATATCCTAGGGAAGTTTCCACTTCCAAGAAGCTACATCAAATAAGACGTACCATTCCTTTCTCAGGCCTTACGGTTTCATCTTCCTTCCAGCTGAAGAGTTGAGATTCTAATCAAAAGCAAGTAGAAGAAACAAGCAGTGTTCTTTTAAAGGGACAATTCAAAGAAGCACTCGTGGAATGTAAGTTTTTGAAGATCTCTGTTGTGCACCCTCCTGGACTGTCAGCATGTATGCCTGTAATTATTATTATCTATTAATTCAAAATATTTTAACCCCACCCTTCTTCTCAAAAGGCCTTGAAGGCACTTGCATCATTAAAAAGACAATATCTAAAACAAAAAAGACTAAGTATATATAGTAATGATTTAGTAATGATTTTATCTACCATTTTCAATATAATACTTGTTTTACATATAAAACAAGTATATATATATATATATATATATATATATATATATATATATATATATATATATATATATATATATATATATATATATATATATATATATATATATATATATATATATGTTTTCGTAGATTTTCAGGTATAGGTATGCATGTTAGGGTGGATTCGGGTTTCTTCCCGTGTAGAAATCTGGTTGTTTTGGCGACGTTTCGACGAGGTCTCACTCGTCATCTTCAGGCTGGTGTTCTGGCTTCTTTCTTCTTGAAGCAAAGTGTGGTCTCAGTTGAAGTCCTTCTATAAATACTGCTGGGGGGTGTGGTTTGCTTGCTCTGTTGCTGATTGTAGGTTCCTTTGTTCCTTTGTTCTTTTGTGATCTGCTGTGTGGCTGAGGCGATCGTTAAGGGATTAACTGCTGATGGCTGTTTAGATGGCTGTTTACATGCTGGTGGGTTAGATGGCTGGTAGGTTCTGGCAGTATCCTGGGCTTTGGTGGAGTGGGGTCCTGTGTCTTGTGAATTCATTTTGGTCTGGCTACGTGTCTGTGGTCTTCCAATGTTTTTTTGGGGTGTGTGAGTGTGCTCCATGTGGTGACTGGAGTGGGGTGCCGCAGTAGATGGTGCAGTCGTGGTTTTGTTATTGGATGGTGGTTTCGTTTCATCTGTGGGAAGGGTCTGGGTTTGTGTTTGGTGTGGATGGAAGGTGGTGGCATCTTGTGTCCTTTTGGACCTGGTGTCAGTCTTTGTGACAGAGGCTCGTCTGTTGACCAGGGCTAGTTTCCAGATGTCAGGCAAGCGGGAGGTGTCATCTCGTTTATTCATGTTGTTTGGGTGTTTCTCTATTTCAATGGCTTCCATGATTATTCGACTGTTGAAGTGTTCAGTTTTGGAGATGAGTTTGGTTCTTTCAAAGTCAATTTCATGACCTGTTGTTTTTATGTGCTGGAAGAGAGGAAGATTTTCTTCTTTTTGACTGCGTTCTTGTGTTCTGCGATGCGTGCGCTTATTCTCCTGTTTGTTTGTCCGATGTATGTGGCTGGACAGACTTTGCATGGTATTTCGTAGACTCCTTGGTTTTCTAGCTCAATCTTGTCTTTGGGGTTTCTTAAGATGTTGGCTATTTTTTGGTCGGTGCAAAAGGCTGTCTTGATATTGTGTTTGTGGAGAATTTTGCTGATTTTGTCTGTGGTGCCTTTGATGTAAGGGAGGAGGCGGTGCCGTTGTTCTCTTCTATTTCTTGGTTCTTGGGGGTGTTTCCTTTTGGATTAGTTTGGTGATGGTGTTTTTTTGGAATCCGTTGCAATTAAAACATTCGAGAGAGTGTGTAATTCAGTTTTTAGGTGGTCTTTGTCAGCGGCGTTTGGTTCTGGAGATGAGGGTTTTGCTACGGAGTTGATCTGTGCAGGGTGGTGGTGCACCACTTAAATGCACAATCACACCACCACCCTGCACAGATCAACTCCGTAGCAAAACCCTCATCTCCAGAACCAAACGCCTCGCTGACAAAGACCACCTAAAAACTGAATTACACACTCTCTCGAATGTTTTAATTGCGAACGGATTCCAAAAAAACACCATCACCAAACTAATCCAAAAGGAAACACCCCCAAGAACCAAGAAACAGAAGAGAACAACGGCACCGCCCTCCTCCCTTACATCAAAGGCACCACAGACAAAATCAGCAAAATTCTCCACAAACACAATATCAAGACAGCCTTTTGCACCGACCAAAAAATAGCCAACATCTTAAGAAACCCCAAAGACAAGATTGAGCTAGAAAACCAAGGAGTCTACGAAATACCATGCAAAGTCTGTCCAGCCACATACATCGGACAAACAAACAGGAGAATAAGCGCAAATCGCAGAACACAAGAACCATCAAAAAAGAAGAAAAATCTTCCTCTCTCTTCCAGCACATAAAAACAACAGGTCATGAAATTGACTTTGAAAGAACCAAACTCATCTCCAAAACTGAACACTTCAACAGTCGAATAATCATGGAAGCCATTGAAATAGAGAAACACCCAAACAACATGAATAAACGAGATGACACCTCCCGCTTGCCTGACATCTGGAAACTAGCCCTGGTCAACAGACGAGCCTCTGTCACAAAGACTGACACCAGGTCCAAAAGGACACAAGATGCCACCACCTTCCATCCACACCAAACACAAACCCAGACCCTTCCCACAGATGAAACGAAACCACCATCCAATAACAAAACCACGACTGCACCATCTACTGCGGCACCCCACTCCAGTCACCACATGGAGCACACTCACACACCCCAAAAAAACATTGGGAGACCACAGACACGTAGCCAGACCAAAATGAATTCACAAGACACAGGACCCCACTCCACCAAAGCCCAGGATACTGCCAGAACCTACCAGCCATCTAACCCACCAGCATGTAAACAGCCATCTAAACAGCCATCAGCAGTTAATCCCTTAACGATCGCCTCAGCCACACAGCAGATCACAAAAGAACAAAGGAACAAAGGAACCTACAATCAGCAACAGAGCAAGCAAACCACACACACCCCAGCAGTATTTATAGAAGGACTTCAACTGAGACCACGCTTTGCTTCAAGAAGAAAGAAGCCAGAACACCAGCCTGAAGATGACGAGTGAGACCTCGTCGAAACGTCGCCAGAACAACCAGATTTCTACACGGGAAGAAACCCGAATCCACCCTAACATGCATATATATATCTATATATCACCTGGTCCTTAGTAAGTCTGGACATTAGGTAAATACAGCCTCAGATGGACAGCAACACATGCAGGGCCGAAGCATCTATTAAGGCAAACTAGGCAGTTGCCTAGGGTGCCAAAATGGAGAGGGGGCGTTGGCCAGCCTGCTCCCCCCCCGCTGCTGGCCACCGCTGTCCATCCCCCCGCCATCCCCCCACCGCCCTCCACGCCCATCGCCGCCCCCTGCCCATTCTGTCCCCTGCCATCTGCCACCCGCCCTCCACCCACCCCCTGCCCACCCCGCCCCCTGCTGCCTGCCCCCTGCCCCCTGCCCCCCGTCCCCTGCTCCACCCCCACCCCTAGCCTAGGGTGCAAAAAAACCTAGCTCTGGCCCTGAACACATGACATCTTACACTTGTCCATATTTTATTTTACCAAAAAAAAAAAAGTCAAAATGGTGCCCCATTCTCCATACCCCAACCTGTCAAAAAGCCCCAGCTGGTAGGCTTGGGGAGGGGCAAAAGGCAGAAAGGAGCATTGAGGGGGGAAAGCCTGCTTCATTCTGCCTTACACCCTTCCCCCTGACTACCAGCTGGGAGTTTTGAAAGGTCGGTGGGGGGATTTTTTAAAAAAAATGAACTCAAAAATTACTTAACGAGGCCCCAAAGTAGCAGGGGTGAATTCAGAAAGTGATTTTAGGGAACCCCCTGAAATTTAGAAACATTTGGGGTAAGGGGGCTGAGTTATGAAGCTCCAAAGGGGGTGCCCCTAGGGGAAAAAAGTTTTAATTGGAATCATATGGGAAGCAGAGGCAGCACTACCGTTTGCCTGATCAGCTTCTGATTACAATTAGAAGGTTTTTTTCCTAGGGGCACTCCCTTTAGATCTTCATAACTCAGCTCCCTGAACCCGAAACCTTTCCAATTTTCATGGGGTAGGCTAGAATCGCTTTCTGAAGGCACCCCTGTCATTTTCTCTAGAACCAAATCATTTCATTTGTTTCATTTCATTTGTAATGAAATGCTGCTTCCCCGTTGTGTTTCATTTTGTTCTGTTTTTTTAGCGAATGAAATGACAAAACAGCATTTCATTTTTCATTAGGTGCCCATCCCTAATCAAGGCTCTATTTTGAAACAACGCAGTTGAAGACAATTTCACCCCAAATCACTGGGAAGACAGTTTCAATTAATACTTACTCCACATTAACTATTCTTCCTTCTGGAAGAACCTCATTGCACAACTCTACTCACAACCTTAGTTCACTTATGAGCTCAGAGAGCTAGCTCAAGGTTGACACAGCTTTCCATCCTTCTTAGGGCAGGGAGCAATTTGCAACCTGCATAATTTAACTGTAAATCACCCAGAGTGTGCTTTTAGTGCTTTGGGGTGGTATATAAGGGAGGTTCCCCATGCCACCCCACTCTGGCATGAACCAGAAAAATGAAACACAAACCATTTTCCCCCATGTGTTGCATCACAAACCACCAGGTTTTCAGTTTTTATTCATCTATGCTTCTACATCAAGAAACTATTTCTTTCAGATATGGGGTTGGTATTTTTATGCCTAGGAAATAGTCTAGCTTACCCCTATTGCCATATTTGACTTTCATAAATATACACACATATAATGGCAAGTGCTAATCCATCATATCACTCTGTTCCAAACTCCCAATGCCATTATTGTGGCTTTATCTCGTTGCTGTGCTATGTTGGAAAGAGATTCATAGAAGAACTTTAAAAATTACTTTTTAAAATCTAGAGCAGTGGTTCCCAAATTTGAGTTCCCAGGTGGTCATGGACTCCCAGAAATCCTGGCCAACACAGCTAGTGATAAACGGTTCTTGCAATTTTAGTCCAAAAACATCTGGGGACCCAAGTGTCAAGTGCATGGGTAATTATGCGGCCACCATTTAAATTAACACCTATTTGGATTGAATGTATCACTTACAATCATGGAGTCTAACTTGTTCTGCTCTTTTAAAAATAAATAAGAAATTGTAACATAACTAGTAAATACATTCAGGCTTTCAGTTGTTGTCTTCGGTTACTATTTATATATTAAACACATAGCATGCTATCAGGTCCCTATCTCTATCTAACGTCTTACAGGCCCTATTTAACTCTCTGGAGGCTTGCATAGATGTGTGTGTGTGTGTGTGTGTGTGTGTGTGTGTGTGTGTGTGTGTGTGTGTGTGTGTGTGTGTGTGTGTGTGTTGGCTCCACCCACAAGCTCTTCTATTGCAGTATGCTAATAAAAACATTTTCAAAGGTCTAAACAATAAATATTCATGGCTTGGGACTGCACACTACACTGAGGATGAGAACCACTGGACTAGACCATCCATCAGCTAAATTGTATTTGAGAATGTAGGGTGGGATATTCTGGAAACTGTACTCCAAGAAAGGAACTCTACCAGTCTTTGCTCAATATTAAGTAAAGATACATTTTTCATTAGGTACTTATTTTCTCATTGATTACAGTACATTTGCAGATACCTTTTATCTGCATTCATTTTAGCCATTCATATTTTAAATGTATGCAGGGTTCCTTGAAACCTTTATTTTCCCTAAACCTTGCAAACATTCAGACTTCAGAAGTAAGATGTACTTTGTCTGGCAATCCAGCTCAGAAAATACAAAATGTATTCTATGATCCAGCATTGCTGTTGTTGTGAAATTCTTTTTAATTCCCATTCAGGAAGTCTGACAGCGGATAAACAGGTTATTTTCCACACATTAATCTAGCAGGGCTGGGCCAGAGTTGGTCTGCATCAGAATCCACCAAGACTGAATTCCTCAAGCTTCTCTGGATTCAGATATCAAAACAAAAGAATGCAACTATTGCTTCACCTATATTTACTAATACAGTCAGATCACATGTTCAGGGCACAATCCTGCAGATCAGTTATATTGGCTAAAAGGCTCTAGAATTTGAAAGAAGCCCCACTAGGTTACCAGAATGGTGAATATGTGAGAAAAGCTCATGAAACACCTCAAGTTCTGTAGCAAAACAGTCAAGGAATACAGCTCTGTAGGTGAAGGTGGAGGAAATAAACAAGAATAAAAATAAGAGATGTATTTTGCTGATGTAAATCCATAGACACCAGTTATAAGCTCTTCTTCTTTTTCAGGGGGGTAATATATTACAGCAACAGGGAAATGAGCTGCCAAAGGCCTGGAACACAACATAAAACAAATAGCAGAATATTTCATATTTCTGTTTTTATGAACCTCAGAAACTCACATGTAAGTGTTTGATTTCTGTCTCATTCTGGACTTTAATGAACTTATGCCATGGCAAGAAGTGTCGAAACCTTGCCAAGTGTTAAATCTTCCTTTAAAAATAAAATTAAAAAGCCCACATAAACAAGGATGAAGTCACAATGGTTGTTCCAAATATACAACTCTTTTTTTTACCTCCAGTTGCCTCAGTAAGCCCTCATTAAACCTAACAGCCACTACCTTTGAATCGACCCATCTGTCAGAAGACCTTGTTATTGCAGAATTTGAGAACATGCATTGCCATCCTCAGTTTTTCTTTATGACCCAATTGCTCTTATGTGCCTATAATACTGTATTGTTTCTTTAACTTCCCAATTCATAATCCTCTGAATTTGCCACTCCCTATACTTTCTGATAATCATATACATTTTTCTAGGTTCTTGCAGTTTTCAGTGTTGTCATTTTCCTCAACATAAGGAGCCAACTTTAACATAACGTTGCCTGCACCTCATCCCTGTAACACTGAGGCATTTGAAGAGAGGGGGAACTCACACATTTCTCTAGAAGAAAAATATGTGTGGAGGGGATATAATTCCTCCTTTCAATAATTTTGTTTTTCTTGGACTTTCCTTTTGCTGCTCATGCTCTTTGATTCCCCCCCCTCTCATCTACTGCTTATAGATTTCCTTCATCAACATTTCCTCAACATTCAGAAATGTTGTAACACTTGCTCACAATATAAACTTCATTAAGTTATCTCATGTCACCCTGAAGCATACATGGGCTGAATTTTCAGTTTCTCCTCAGGACAGCACAAGACACAGAGAATACTGTGGCCTGAAAATAGCCTTGTACTAAAAGTGTTACTGACCCAATCATTTTCAAGATGGCCCTCTAGATAGGGTCAGTGAGGTGTTATATTAAACATCTTTAGAAAGGTTCTGAGGCAACTGTAACTCACATCAAAAAGCCAACAGTGGAGATTCAGGATCATATCCTTTGCTTGCCACTAGCAAAAGAGAACAAAACAGGATGCGGGTTTGTATAACTTTGACATCCTAAAGTTCATGTACAGATGCAAGATTTGTTTAAAATGTTTACAAATGTGTTCAGCCATGCCTGCCACAATGGACTTGCACAACACTGGCTCTTTGGCTTGAAAGTGGAGATGAGCACTGTCCCTAGAGTCAGACATGACAAGCACGCATGTGTGTGGGGAATCTTTAACTTCTTAAAAAAACTGCTAGTTAGCTCAATAGTTTAGAAACCCAGCTGTAATGCCAAAGGTTGGGAATTCAATTCCCCATTGTGTCTCCTTGATAAGGGTTGCACTTGATGATTCCTAGAGTCCCTTCCAGATTTGTAATTCTAAGATAAAGGAGTGTTTCAAACTCTCAAACCTCTAAAAATAGATTACAGTATTAGAACTTACTTGTTTTAAAATGGGCTGGCTTTCTTGATAAAAAGATAACGGATAATAGGATGGGAGACACCTGGCTGGAAAATAGTACCTGTGAAAGGGATCTGAGAGTCCTGGTGGACCACAAATTGAACATGAGTCAACAGTGTGATGTGGCGGCCAGGAAAGCCAATGAGATTCTTGGTTGCATCAACAGAACAATAGTGTGTAGTTCAAGGGTAGTGATTAGACATGGGCACGGAACGGCGAAATTTCCATTTCCATTTCCGTTTTTTTTTTTTTTGTTGTTCCATTACGTAATGGAAATGGTAATGGTAATTAAGCTGGCCCAGCTCGAACCTGAAACGAAAAAATAAAAATTTGGTCGGGTTTTTCATTTCTGTTTGTGGCATCGTGCGATGCGAAGCCCAGAAAAAAAGTTTTAAAAAGCTTTTAAAAACCCGATTCCCGGCCGAAAAAGCAGGCGAAAGTATGCCTGCCTGAGGCTTTGCCACCTACCAGAGGGGTGGTTTCTGGGGGGTCCCCGGCCTTTCCCCCCCTCCTCTCCTGTCCTGGGCTGCTTGCACCAGGATGGGGGGGGCATCATCCTCATCATCCCGCCATGCCATGCGGTGGGGGGGGGAATCCAAAATGGCGACCACAATTTTTATTTTTAAATCGTGGTCCAAAAACACACCAAAGCACAACACAAACATGTTGACATTCATTTATTCTAATGCCTGATTTTTAATAGTAGCAGCAGTGGGTTTTTTATTGCAATAAAACGTCACATTGATTTTATTTTATTTTATTTTATTTTTATTTTTTTAGACCTGCCCATTAATGGGCTGGGCATGGGATGGGACCATGCAATTTTTTTTATCCATTCCACCAATGGCATGGCCAGGTTTTGACTGACACTTCTGGATGTGCAAGAGGGTATAAAAACCCGAGGCACCTTCCAGAAATCCCACTCGGTGTGCGGATGTGGTTGAGGGAGGAGGGCTGTGGCTGCTGGTGCGATCCGATCGAGACAAATATTGGAGGAAGGAGGCCTGGGTGGAGGCTTTAGGCTTTCAGTTAGGCAGGCAGGGAGGGAATTGAATTTAGCAATTTTTTTAATTCCCTGCAGCTTTGTCTGCCGAAGGGAAGCAGTTATTCTTTTTTCTTTGTTCTCTTCTCTGGCTGTTTGTGGGGAGAGGATTTTTCTGATATTGGATAAAGGGAGAGGATCGACTGGGAGTGGGAGGTGTGTGGATTTATTTTAAAATATACCATTTATTTCCTATTTTTTCCAACTTCAATTTGCTTGCACACACACACAATTTGGGGTGCAAGAACAGAAAACTCAACAACAAGTTCTCTGCTGAGTTTTCTGATTATATTGGATTAAAAGGGACTTCTTCTGGATTTAGTTTCAAATAGTACCATTTGTTTTCAACGTTTTCCTACCTGAGAGAAAAGAAGAGAGAGACTTTCAAATTCATTTAGCTGCACTACACAGTTGATGTACAACTAAACTATATTTTATTTACACCAATATCTTTTTGGAGGCATCTAAGTAGTAGTACCATACTCTCTTTTCAGGGTTACTTTTGGGGTGTGGCTGGCAAGCCACCCTTCCAGAACAGGAGACCAGTTGCAGCTGGTAATGCTGCCAGCCCAGGCTATTGCATTTACATCAGCCTAATCTGTGTGTGTGGGGGGGCATTCACCCTACCCCTAACAAATCAAGTTCTTTTACTGGGGGGGCTGATTAATAAGGCAATCAAATTCATTTGCTGCTGCTGCTGCTTCATTTTTTGTGGGGAGGGGGAAATTCAACACTACCCTACCTCAGTCTCATTGTACAATTCCACCACTCCAGTTCAATTAGAGGTAGAGCCGAACAAGTTTGCTTGCACACACACAATTTGGGGTGCAATAAAAAGAACCTGCTCTGATCCTAAGGGGACAGAATATACATATATATTTTACAATATTATATTTACTCATTACTCCAGCTCATTGTTTGTTTACACCTTTTTGTTGTGTTGTGTGCACTGACTGAGTGAACACACACACACTCCATTTCAGTATTTTAGAAAACTATTTGTTTTTTTCCCCTGTGGCCTGCACTACTGCGCAGTTTTACTGCTGAAGGGAAGCAGTTCTGCCTTTGTTGTTCATTTCAACTCAAACACAAGTATCTCTCTGCTGATTTTTCAGATTATATTGGAAGAAAAGGAAGTTGGGGGGACTTCTGGATTTAGTTCAAATACCATTTGATTTCAACGTTCTCCAAACTGAGAAGAGACACTTTCTTAAGTCATTTAGCTGCACTACACCTATTTTTCCTTAGTTGATGTGTGATTGTGTATACACTCAGCTAAACTTATATATTATATTTACACCAATATCTTCTTTTTGAGGCATCTAAGTAGCCCTACTCTCTTTTCAGGGTTATTTTTAGGGTGTGGCTGGCAAGCCATCCTTCCAGAACAGGAGCCCAGTTGCAGCTGGTGCTGCTGCCAGCCCAGGCTATTACATTTACATCAGCCTAATCTGTGGGGGGGGGGCATTCACCCTACCCCTAACAAATCAAGTTCTTTTACTGGGGGGGTGATTTATAAGGCAATCAAATTCATTTGCTGCTGCTGCTGCTGCTTCATTTTTTTGGGGGGGAGGGGGAAATACAACACTACCATACCTCAGTCTCATTGTACAAATTCCACCACTCCAGTTCAATTAGAGGGAGAGCCTAACAACAGTTTGCTTTACACACACAATTTGGGGTGCAATAAAACAACCTGCTCTGATCCTAAGGGGACAGAATATACATATATATATTTTACAATATTATATTAACTCATTACTCCAGCTCATTGTTTGTTTACACGTGTTGTGTTGTGTTGTGTTGTGTGCACTGAATGAGTGAACACACACACACTCCATTTCAGTGGATCAAGTTGAATTTAGACTTTAGAAAATTATATCAAGGGCCAGCAGGGCAACAATGAAAGCTTGTAGAAAACAACACAGTATGAGAGTAAGCTTGTGGGCCAAAAGGATAAGTTTATTTTGTTTACTTAACACAAATATAATAAGAAATATTTCATAAGAAAATATATTTCTAATTTTATACATCTTTACGAAATAATTAAAAAATGAGGAGGGTTGGCAGAGCCAGAGGGAAGGGCAAGGGCCCCCCACTAAAATAAATAGGGGCACATTTCTGAAGGAAGGCACAGGAAGCAGTGCAGATAGAGATATTGCTGGTACCACTCCCTCTCCAAGCAGCAGCTGCACAACCAGCACCACCGGACCATCTTCTGTCACTGAGGGAAGCATGGATGACTGCATGCGAGCCCCAACACCACCATGCTTTGACATGGACACACACCCCTTGTGTCGGGAGGAAGACGAGTACTCGGAAGCAGAAACAGAAAGCTCTGTGCATCTGAATATGCCGGATTCTGAGGACCTGTTGGCAGGAACACACGAAAGGCAGGCTTCAGGCAGTGATGTAAGGAGCACCCCTCCTTCCACCCAGGACCAGAGTACCACCAGTGACAGCAGCAGTCAATTGTCCCAGCAGGGTACAAGCCACACTAGCAGCAGCACAGCAGCGGCAGGCAGTACCAGAGGGGGAAGTACTTTCCATAAGCCTCGCGGCTCTCTCTGGGAGCATTTTGAGAACAGCCCGGAAGACTTGAGGCTTGCGGTGTGCAAGAAATGTGGGGTGGTCATGTGCAGGGGAATGACCCCATACACCTCTCCTCAAGTGCCTTGCATAGCCATCTCATGTGAAGGCACCCTGGGACTCTGCCTGGGACAGTGTCAGGCCCTGGTTCCTCAGGGAGCAAGAGGGGGGAAGCAGGCATGGGGAAGGAGGACTTGTCCAGAGACAGCTCCACTGAGAGTGGGAAGAGGCAGGCCACTCTGCAGGAAGTGGTGCCGCTTTGTGGGAGTTTTGTCAGCCAACGTAATAGGTCCAAGGCACAGGAGTCCACCACTCGTGTGGTGGGTGAAATGGTGGCCATGAACGGGTTGCCCCTCTCCTTTGTGGAGTCATCAGGCTTCAGGCACCTGATGAAGCACGTGGCTCCATGGTACGAGCCTCCATCCCGGCGTACCTTCAGCAGGCGGGTGATTCCCTCCCTTTTTGAGTTTGTCAGGGACATGGTCCGGGCCCTGCTGCAGGCAGCCAGAGGAAGGAAGATCCACTTCACTTCCGACCTCTGGACCGGTGGGCACTACAGATACCTCTCTCTGATGGCTCATTGGTGGCAACCCAAGGAGGTCCTTGACACCAGGGCATCCCAAGAACAGCTGCAGGGGGAGCCACAAGGGAGCACCCCAAGAGGGTACAGGGTGGTGCTTCTCCAGGCACAAAGCATGGAGGACAGTGCCAAAGGCATCCACATTTCTGAGGTCCTCAAGACAGCACTGCTAGAGTGGGGATTGGGAACCAAGGCGCAGGTCAATCGTGGATTCATGGTCACTGATGCAGGACGTAACATGATCAATGCGGTTGAAAGGGCAGGATTCCAGAACATCGTGTGCGCAGCACACAAATTGCACCTAGTGGTGGGTGATGCCATTGGGCTGGGAGCACCAAAGGACTCCTGGTGTGAGGGGACCCTGGAGACCAAGGCCTTGCTGGAGAAGTGCAGGAAGATAGTCGGGCACTTCTCATGCAGCATCAAGGCATCCAGGATGATGCGTGAGAAGCAGACGGAGATGGGCCAACCAGAGCATGTCCTGATCCAGGACGTGACCACCCGGTGGAACTCCACCTACGAAATGGTCAAGCGCCTGGTGGAGCAGAGGCAAGTGGTGGAATACTTCATGTCCCACACTCCCGTCCTGCCTGAGGGAAGGGTGTTGGACATTGGTGCTACCGAGTGGCTCGCCCTCTCCCAGATGGTGGGTATCCTGCAGCCTTTTGAGGAGACCACCCATGTCCTCAGCAACTACAACGCCAGCCTGGGCCACGTACTCCCCCTGATACATGCCCTTCACCAACGCCTAGAGAACAGTATCCGGGAAGAAGCTGATCTTCTCCCAAAGTGCAGGGCCTTGGCAGATAGGCTGTTGACCGGCGTGGATACCCGCCTTAGCCCACTGAGGAGGGAAAAGGTGTACCAGAAGGCATGCCTGTGCGTCAAGGGTTCTCTGGCTGGGAGCGGTGCTGACCTGAATTCCTGGAAGACGGAGCTATGCCGTCAAGTCCGCAGGGCTGCCTCAAATCAGGGCCAGGCATTCCCGAGGGCTCACGGAAGCCAGAGCGATGCAGAAGAGGAATCCTCGCAAGGGTCCTCTTCCTCCTCTACTGCAGGAGTGTACACCCAGAGACCGGGTTTCTTACCAGCAGCCAACTACCTGGCCTCTGACCTAGCCATGGCAGTGTCCTCCTCAGTGGAGGCAAGGGAGGAAGAAGAACCGGAGCCCGCTTGGACCATGGTGAGGGAGTACATGGCCGAGCCCCTCCAACCACTCACCTTGGACCCACTCCACTACTGGGCCAGAAAGGCAGACATCTGGCCCGCTCTTTCGACTCTGGCGTTGGACTTCTTGTGTATTCCACCCAACAGTGTCCAGAGTAAGCATGTCTTCTCCCACATGGGAGATGTCCTGAGGCCGCACCACTCTTGTCTGGACTCGGAGACCGTGGAAAGTTTGACTTTCATCCGCTTCAACCTTTCCGCATTGGGATTACCCCAACACTCCAAGACCTAGGTCCACAGTCATTCCTCCACCGGTTCATTCCAATCAGGCCTCCCTTGCTCTAACATGCACTACCAGAGCAACACTTATGCCTGCCTGCAAGTATGCCTGCCTCGCAGCTTGCCTTCCTCCCTGCAAGCCCGACTTCCTGCCAGCCTGCCTGCCTGCCTGGCCCTGTTCCTGCCTGCCTGCCTGCCTGCCTGCCTTCCTGCATTCCCACACAATTTGAAGGGTTAGATTATTGCCCAATTTTTCCAGGACTTCCCTGGCTACAAACCAGGGAGGACCAATCAATGTTTAACGTTGAAGGGTTTCTGTAGGCCCAATTTCTCCAGCCCTTGCCTGGATCCAAACCAGGGAGGACCGATTGTTTTTAATTTTGAACTGGACAACACTGTTGTGGTTGCAGCCGTGCAACTTCCACTAACCCTCCCTATCCCCATCCAACCAATGCCTGTATGCCTCCCATCCTAACATTCCCCACCAGTGCCACGCAGTTATGCCTGGCTGTCTTCTCTGTCTGTATGACTGCCTGCCTGAATGCCTGAATGCTTTGCCTGCCTGCCTTCCTTCCTCCTTTGTCTGCCTGACTGCCTGTAATCCCGCTGCATGCATGGATGTAATAAGGGCTACATACTTAGCCCAGTTTTTATAGGGCTTCCCTGGCCTTTATAGCAGCCCAGGAAGGTTTTTTTCTCGGGTCAGTGTAGGCCCAATATTTCCCCGTTGGCCATGGCTGGTATGAGTGTAGTACACCCTAAATACCTGCCTTCCTCGATGCATTACTCCCTTCCCTGGGGTTTTGGAGCCACTCTGCTTACAAAGTGGTCGAGATGTACTTTACAACAACCTACCTCAAAGACTGATTAGCAGGGGCCTAGCTCTCCTTACAGCCTTAAAGAAATAGCCCTGTTCTCCAGCATCCACTCTGTTTCCTGGGTTGACGAAATTCGGTCTCCGGGGGTGTAAACTTGTAGAGGACACAAAAAACTGTGTGTGTGTGAATTGGGAGCAGACACGTGTCTGTGGAGGCAGGCCCGCACCCGCTCCTACGAGCACACGTCAATTAGGCAAGGACAAAATTAGACCCCCGCATCCGGCTGCAATCCTTGATATCGTCACAAGCACAATGCAAACAAACCTGGTCCATATTGGCCCAGCCGTCCCCCAAAAAGATATGGCTAAGCCCCGGTTTCTTTCCCTGCAAGCAAATAGGCTTGGGAACAAAGGTTGGAGGTGATTGACAGTGGATTCGATAAGTTGTTTCCCCTGGACATGTGCCCCCCAGCCTCAGGAAAGTAGAGGGAATGGGGCAACCCCTTACTCCTCAGTAGATCAGACCTTGACATACTTGGGGGTGGGTGAGGGATCATCTCATATTAACCCCCTTTTCATCACTGCATCCTTCCCTGCACAGCCAAAAGGGCACCAAGAAGTATTTTCTCTTTCCCTTTTCCTCCTCCTCTCTCTCTCTCTCTCTTCCCCAAAATAAAGGTTCCTCCACCTATCCCCTCTGTGCCCCCCCGCCCTCCAGTAATATCCCCGACCCCTCCATTTTCCCAATTCCTTCTTCCTTCACGTATCTCAAGGCCTGGACAAAGGTACACGTTGCCTCCATGCAAGGGCCACCCCGCCACATGGAAGAACCAGTTCAAACTGCTTGATTCCTCTGAATGGATTTTGCCAGAAGGAATCTTCTCCTTCCTTCACAGAGACAATGGGCTCTATGGGGCACCTTTTTTCCTGCTTAGCCCTCCAGCTTCCAGCTCAAGCACCTGGACATCATCAAATCCCTTCATCTGCCTCTGGACCATGGGAAGGTCTGCCATTATTCTACCTCAAGACAATACCCACCCCATTTCTTATCATGGATGACTCATCATTCACCCATTGATGTTGCTTGCTGACCCACCACCCCCTTTCTTTCTCCTATCTTCCTCTCTTCCGCCACCTCAAGCTAGAAGGTCACCCCCCTTACCTCTCACCTCACCATGTTTTCCCTTCTTAACCCTTTACCCCCCCTTCCCGGTCTCTCTCTCTCTCTCTCTTCTTCCCTTGCCCTCCCCTTTGCCCCATCTCCTCCTGGCTTTTTCCTATTCCTCTGCACCCCGTCTCACTAAAGGCTAGATGCTTGAAGCCATGTCCTTGTATTCTTCCACTTTCCTGGACCCGAGTCACCTTTGGGGAAATAAAGGAGCACCAGCTTGGCTGAAGAGGAATAATCCATTGAAACTCCATTCCGTCCAAGCGGAGCCAGCACGTACACCCGGCAGATGGGCCAAAGATGATATCACAGCCTGAGGCACATCATTGTTTCATCTCCACATCCATTCAAGACACAGTCTGGCAGCAAAGGACTTTCCGGATTAGCTTTTCCACCTTCATTGTGATCCCCCCCACCTCCCGTTGTGATTGTTCCGTCTCCCCATCCACCTGTTAATTGTTTTCTGGTTACCCAGGCATTTGGACAATGCTAACTTCTCCCCTCTCATTGTCAAACCTCCTGGCCACACATTAAGGGATTAATTCTTGCCTAATCCACCCAAGCAGGGGTCTGGGCCATGGACTGTGGAACGCCCAGGACCTTCCCCCAAGAGACTCATGGACTCACCTCATTGGTGACCCCCACAACACCACCCCTAGCCCAACCCTGTAGGAGGTACCACTCTGTGGGGGCGGGAAGGGAGGAAATAAAGTTTGGAGTCCTTTTGTCTTGGGGTGCGAACCATCTCACTACTGCCTTGGGTGATTCGTGTTCGCCTTACCATCTTTATTAGGCCTAATAAACTGGTAATATTGCCTGGATCTCTCTGTGTTGGATTTTTTTATTGGGTCTTGTGAAATCCAACAGCTTGCAGCAGGATTAGCTTGCTGTGGTCTCAACAAACTCACTCCTGCCTCTAACAGGCCAAAAATCCCTAGGACAAGGAGGGGAGAATCCTTCCTTGCACTCCACCCTCCCTGCATGCATCCACTCTGTCTCCACTCCGGGCTGACGGAATGAATGGCCAAGGGAGGCAAACTTTATCTGTAACATCAACTACCTGGAACTAACCAGGGATTCACAGAAATCTTTCTTTTCAGTCAGCGTTGCGTCTGGCTGCCACCAACGACGCAACCAACATTATTATTATTATAATCACGCTCACAGGGGAGGCAACTCGGTCTCTTGGGTAGGCAAAACACTGGCTTCCAAAGTAGGCGGCTGAAACAATCCCTCCCTCAAGTTCCCTGGCACTCTGGCTTCGTGGCTTTCCTGTGTGGACTATGTCTCCACTGGGTTGGCAAAACTCTGGCCTAGTGACCTCCAAAGTAGGCGGCTGAAACAATCCCTCCCTCAAGTTCCCTGGCGCTCTGGCTTCATGGCTTTCCTGCGTCGACCGTGTCTCCTCCACTGGGTTGGCAAAACTATGGCCTAGTGGCCTCCAAAGTAGGCAGCTGAAACAATCCCTCCCTTAATTTCCCTGGCGCTCTGGCACTCTGGCTTTCCTGCATGGACTGTGTCTCCTCCACTGGGTAGGTGGAACTTGGTCTCCTGGGAAGGCAAAACTCTGGCCTCCAAAGTAGGCGGCTAAAACAATCCGTCCCTCAAGTTCCCTGGCGCTCTGGCACTCTGGCTTTCCCGTGTGGACTGTGTCTCCTCCACTGGGTTGGCGGAACTCTGGTCTCCTGGGTAGGCAAAACTCTGGCCTCCAAAGTAGGCGGCTGAAACAATCCCTCCCTCAAGTTCCCTGGCGTTCTGGCTTCGTGGCTTCCCTGCGTGGACTGTGTCTCTCCACTGGGTTGGTGGAACCTAGTCTCCTGGGTAGGCAAAACTCTGGCCTGGTCTCCAGGCTGTTCCCGAGCAGCAGCAGCAGCATAGGTTGCTGCTGGTTCACCATTGTAATCCACCTCCCAATCCTCCTCACTCCCGCCTCGGAGAGGCAGGAAATCCTGAGGACAAGGAGGCACCAGGCTGTTCCCTACCCTATCCTACAAATAAGGAGGGTTGGAAAGTCACTCTGGCCTCCAAAGGTGGCAGAAACAATCTCTTCCCTGGCACTCTGGTTTTGTGGCTTCACTGCGTGGACTCTGCCTCCTGGGCGAAACTCGGTCTCCTGCTTTGGGGGAGAACGTGGAATTTGGAAATCAAACACAGCTGCCCCCACAAAGAGTGGTGGACTGACCTCCAGAGTTTTCTGGAGGGCCTCCATTGGCTCCTGAATTTGATCCTTGGGGATTCTGCCTGTCAGCAGCTCCTTGGGATACTCCAGCTGGTGATGATTCCCCAAGAGGTTGAGGGGAACTGTATTGGGAATTGGGGGAGAAAGTGAGAGGAGGGGCACTCATCCAGATGAGTGGGGGGGGAAGCATCTGTCATGCCTCTACCAGACTGAATCTCTGACCGCTAGTTGACCAGGGTGGCATTTGCTTGGCTTTACAAGGAGTGTCATTGGAGATGGGGACATTGAGAGGAGTAGACCCTCATCCAGATTTGGGGGAGGAACGGAATAATGTGTCTCCTGCTGCCTCTGAGAGGTGGAGGGGAAATGGGATGGATAAAGGCTTCAAAACAAACAAACAAAAAATGTATAACAGGTAGCCAGACCAAGTAGGGTGGTGGGTTCAGTCAGCAGTTGAACAAGAGAAAAAGAGAATATTGCATTCTGCCCACTTTGTTTGCAACTTTGCATTATTGCATATAGGATGCAGTGTTATACTGATATATTATTCATCAGTTTAATGTGTTTTCTGCCTGCTCTGGGTCATTGTGGGACGCCCCCATGCTCTGGGAAGTCAAATTGCGCTAAATCGCGGTAGAAACGACAAATGACAAACAAAATGTCAAAACGAAATTTTTTTGAAAAATATCACAACAAACGGAAATGGAACGAAACGGACCCGGTCCGACAAACGAAAAATCAAAACGTCATTTTTCCTAGTCGTGCCCATCTCTAGTAGTGATAGTACCACTCTATTCTGCTCTGCTCTGCTCAGACCCCACCTGGAGTACTGTGCCCAGTTCTGTGCGCCTCGATCTAAAAAGGATGTTGACAACCTCGAGCGGTACAGAGGAAGGTGACCAAGATGGTTGAAGGTCTGGAGGAAATGGCTTATGAGCAATGGCTTAGGGAACTGGGAATGTTTACCCTTTCAAAATGATGGCTGAGGGGGGATATAATAGCTATGTTTAAATATTTGAAAGGATGTCATATTGAAGAGGGAACATGGTTTGTTTTCCATGGCTTCAGAGACTAGGACTTGGGGCAATGGTCTCAAACTACAGGAAATGAGATTCCATTTGAACCTTAGGAAGAACTTCATGACAGTTAGAGTTGCCACAAGGGGTGGTGGAGTCTCCTTCTTTGGAGATTTTTAAGCAGAGGCTGGATGGCCATCTGTCGGGAGTCCTGTGATGGGGGTTCCTGCATGGCAGGAGGTTGAACTAGATGGCCTTTGAGATCTCTTCCAACTCTATGATTCTATGATTCTATGATTCTATTTATTAGTCTAGAATGGTTATGCAAGGATCCCTAGCCTTTATGATCTTTGTGGCCTTCCACAGATATAGGATTTTGTCCCTTATTTGTTGAACTACCCAATACAGTTCCCTCATACAGAGATTTTTTGGGGAGACATTTTAGCCAAACAGTCTAACATAGGGAAGGTTATGAATATTTGTTATCCTCTTGCTCATATAAATCTGTGACTTACAAGACAGTGCTCTCGGCATTGGCAGTGTAAAAGATTAGAAATAAATCCCCTGCACAAAATGTCATTGGGCATTATATGGGCCTATATCTAGTGATTTCTAAGTAACAAATCCAGCATTATAAGCTCAGATGGTGCAGTTGTATGTTATGATGATATTTTATATCATCTTTGAAGTTTTGAACATGCGCATCATCAAAAGGCATTTTGGAAATGTGGCATGCACCAAAGTCCTGATTTCCAACTCTGTGCATCATGATGTATCATATTGCCTCTCTTTCTGGTTGACAGGTGTCACAAATGCTTTGTTTTGCAGCTGTCGATCGATACAGGTAGGCAGGTGCATAGGCAACACAAATCTGCAGGACTGTTTCTTCAAATATGATTATGGTTCAAGATTCAAACCATTAACAAGCTTCATTCTTTGGTAAGGAATAACTGACAAGTTAAAATAAAATTATTCTGTGTATTTGTACTCTGTAAATGTGTCTCAGCCCACCATTTTGTCCTTTTGTGCTTGCTGGGAACAGGGGTTCTCCTCATGCTCAACATTCCTGTGAGTATATTTGTGAATAATATTAATAATAGGTTTGCACAATGAATGGCTCTGAATACCTGAGTAATATGCATTCCTAGGCTGAGTGCCAGTTTGTGTAAAATGTAGGGGGGAAAACACAGGAGGAAAAGACTCCTTTTGACATCTCCATTTCATATTGGATGCAAAATATTTCGAAGGGGCTGGAGACTCCTAGAGACACTGTTTCACTGAACTACAATACCCTATTCATTATCATTGGAAAAACAAACAGATATAACTTTGGGTATAATTCAGAGACATTTTATTCAATTTCACTAGTGTCAGATACCATTTTAAACCTATTTATTTTATTGTCACTGTATTCTCATTCTCCAAATTTTAGTCCAGTCTTCCTCTTCTATTTCTTTTTTAAAATCTTGCTCCCAGACTACCTTCAGTCCTCTTCCCCTCATTTTTATTTTCCTCTAAATCCAAACGTATCTTATATATTTCACTCATATTACCTTTCACTACATCTTCCTTCTGAATATCTTCAAACAACACTAAGAACTGTTCATATTTTGTATATTCTCTACATTTATTGTGTTTCCTAATCCAATCACTCATCCGTTTTTCTAATTGTACAAAATTAAACCATTAAATATCACTACATTACAAAACTTCTTTCATTTGTTCCTTCAATCTCATTTCATCCATCCAGTCCTTCAATGTAACCACTTGTTTTTAAATTGGCAGGGAAGTCCTCTATCAGAGTCACTAATCTTAAATGGTGAATCTAGGGGACAAAATCTTTATATACATATGTTATACCTGCTGAGCTCTAAAGGGGCTGGGGGTAGTAATTGGCAATGTGTACTGGGAGTGTGGAGGCAATTAGGGAGTTAATACCATAGACTAAACTCCCTGATTGCCTTCACAGTCCCTGCCCGGTTGTCAATACTAGCCTCAGCCCCTTTAGATCTTCATAACTAAGTCCCCTTACCCCTAAATCTTTTCAGATTTCAGTGTGTTCCCTAAAATTGCTTTGGGAAGGTACCCCTGCTACTTTGGTGTTCCAAAGTAAGTAAATTTTGATTGCATATTTTTAAAATAATTTTGAGTGCATATTTAAAAACATGCACTCAAAATTACTTACTTTGGGGGCACCAAAGTAGCAGGGGTATCTTAAGAAAGTAATTTTTAGGAAATCCCCTGAAATTTGGAAACATTTGGGGTAAGGGGCTGAGTTATGAAGCTCCAAAGGGTGTGCCCCTAAACTTTCTCATTGGAGCCACATAGGAAGTGGATGCACCACTATTGCTCACCCAATCAGGAATTGCCGTCAGCCACCCTCCACAAGCCCTTCGAATGCCTAATTTGACCCCCAAAATTGGGAAAGTTATTGACTTGAGTATAAGCCAAGGGTATTTTTTAAAGCCAAAAATAAGGTCTGAAAAACTCAGCTTATACTCGAGTATATACAGTTTTGATTTTAATAGCGCTAAATAAATATTTTTCAATATTATCTTTCATCTCAGATGATTCAAATTCCCACCATATTAACTTTCTTGGATTATATATAATTTCTCCAATAAACTTTAATTGATTTGCCAAATAATAATTTTTAACATTTGGTAAACGTATACCTCCTCTATTTTGAGCTCTATACCAATATTTTTTATTTATTCTAGGTTTTTTAGCCTTCATTAGAATACCTATTACCATATATATATTCGAGTATATGATGACCCGAGTATAAACTGAGTCCCCTAATGTAGCCCCCCCAAACTGGGAAAAGTTATTGACCTGGGTGGGTGCCGAAGGGGGGCTCGCTCTTCCTGCTGTGCCCGCCCGGTTATCTGGTTCAGGGTGTGGGAAGGTTGGAGGGTCAGAAGGGAGGAGGGGTCGCTATCGTCCACCGGGATTCTTTTTATGTCTGCAGGGCCTCGACATTGGTTAGCCAGGGGTTAGAGTGCCTTCACCTGTTAGTGGGTCAACGGGACAGATTTGGCATTGTGCTGGGTTACCGTGCTCCCCGCAACCCAGCACAATCCCTTCCGGAGCTCTCCGAGTTCATCGCGGCTGCATTATTGAAGTCCCCGTGCCTTTTGGTTGCGGGTGACTTCAATGTGCACACCGGCGGTGGGCTCTCTGGTGCAGCTCTGGAGTTCATGGAATCCATGGCTTCCATGGGTCTGTCCCAGCATGCTGTATGCCCGACTCACAGGTCTGGCCATACCCTGGATCTGGTATTTTCCTCCATGTCGGGGATCTCGAGTCTGGAGGTTGGGGGCATTGTCTCCCTACCTGTGTCATGGTCAGATCACCACCTGCTTTCTTTCCCCCTGCGATTCTGGCCCCTCCCCGCGGGGACCATCGGCCTCCTGTTTTGGCCCGCCCCTGAAGACTCATGGACCCTTCTCGGTTCCAGGAGGTCTTCGGGGTGTTTCCTGGAGAACTGACTGGCGCGCCGGCCGAGGTTGTGGCCAACCAATGGTTTGATACAGCTGCCCATACCATCGACCGGATCGCCCCTAAGCATCCTCTCCGGTGCCGAGCTCGGCCCTCGCCATGGTTCATGACTGAGCTCCCAGCAATGAAGCAGGTGAGGAGAAGACTAGAGCGCAGCTGGAGAAGAACCCGGACGGTTATTAATAAGGCTGCTGTTGTTTCCCAGACTAGGCGCTATTCCAACGCGATCAGGGAGGCTCAAAGATCTTTTTTCTCCCTGAGAATTGGTGAGGCCTCTAACCGCCAGGCGGAGCTCTTCCGGATGGTTCGGGACCTCACCAATCCTAGTCTGGCCAGGCTTCCTCCTACTGATTTCAGTAGTGAGAATTTCGCAGCCTTTTTTTGTACCAAAATTGAGGCCATCTGGGCCGGCTTTGACTCCGGTTGCAGTAGCACTGCCCCGGCACCCCCAGTTGCTGGTCCTCCTTCGTCGCCTCGGTTGGATGCACTTGGGCCTGTTTCTGCTGTTGAGGCCTCTAAGGCTATGGCTCACTGACAGCCGGCGTCCACTCCTTTCGATCCCTGCCCTGCCTGGCTTATTAAAGCTGCCAGCGGGACCATGGCCGAATGGGCTTCGGTCATCGCCACCGCCTCCTTCAGCGAGGGGGTTTTTCCCTCTCGTCTGAAGGAGATGGTGGTAAAGCCCATTCTTAAAAAACCAGGCCTTTCCCGGGACGATTTAACCAACTATCGTCCAATTGCTAACGTCCCGTTTATGGGCAAGGTGATCAAGAGGGTGGTGGCGGTTCGGTTGCAGTCATACCTGGAGGATCGGCAGTGCCTCGATCCTTGCCAGTCCGGGTTCAGGCCTCGTCGGGGGACCAAAACATCTTTGGTCGTGCTGCAAGATGACCTAATCCGGGCGGCCGACAGGGGTTGCTCTACCCTGTTGGTCCTCCTGGATTTGTCAACGTCCTTTGATACCGTCGACCACATCGACGGCTCTCCGAGGTTGGAATCGGAGGCACTGCTCGCAGTTGGCTCCAATCCTTCCTGGAGGGCCGTCCACAGTACGTCCTGCATGGGGGGGAGTTGTCGGCCCCTTGGATACTCCCTTGTGGGGTTCCACAGGGGTCGTCGCTGTCCCCTATGCTGTTCAACATCTACGTAAGGCCGCTGGCTGGGGTCATTAGGAGATTTGGAGTCTGCTGTCACCAGTACGCTGATGACACGCAGCTCTATCTCTCCTTTTCCACCTCTGCAGTGGAAGCTGTGGGGATCCTTGATGAGTGCCTGGATGCCGTCCTGGCTTGGACCAGGGCGAACAGGCTTAGGTTCAACCCCGAGAAGACGGAGGTTATGTTCTTTGGGAGCTCACCATCTGGGTACGGTGGCCCTCTTCCGTGTCTGGGGGGAGTTTCCCTCCAGCCAGTGGAGAGGGTGCGGAATCTGGGCGTGGTCCTGGACCCGGCGCTGACCATGGAGGCTCAGGTGGCGTCGGTGACCAGGGCCGCCTATTACCATCTTCACCAGTTTGCCCAGATCCACCCGTACCTGGATGTTGACTCTCTGAAAACAGTGGTCCAAGCACTGGTGATCTCGAGGCTGGACTACTGCAACGCCCTCTACATGGGGTTGCCCTTGACTCTTCTCCAGCGTCTGCAGCAGGTGCAGAATGCGGCGGCCAGGCTGGTGGTTGGTGTGCGTCGTTATGACCACATCACCCCAGTCCTGGCTCGCCTGCATTGGTTGCCCGTTGCGGCCCGGATTAGATTCAAGGTCTTGGTTTTAGTTTATAAAACCCTCCATGGCTTGGGACCGGATTACCTGACAGAGCGTATCGTCCAGCGATCTACCTCGGCCCGTCCAGTTTGGCAGGCACGAGCGCACTCGCTCCGGGTTGCCACCCCTCGAGAAGCCCGGAAGGCGGTTACCCGGAACCGGGCTTTCTCAGTGGCAGCCCCTTCCATGTGGAACTCTATCCCTAGCGAAGTGCGCTCTGCAGAGTCCCTGCAGGCCTTTCGGAAAATGATAAAACCCTTTTTATTCCGAGAGGCCTTTGGCGAATCCTAATTTTCCTTAATTTTTTCCACCCAGCCATTGTTATTACTTATTGATTGCTGACTACCGGTGTCTCCAATTTTAATTGTTAGGATTCACGCCTTTGGCGTGCTGGGATGCACAAGGAGGCACAAGGACTTTTATTTTATATTTGTACTATACTGTTTTACTTTGATGTTGTTATTGGATTTTGTTGTAATTTTATTCTCTGCTTGTTGGCGCTCAGACGCTTTTGTTCGCCGCTTAGAGTCCTAATTTAGGAGATAAGCGGGATATAAATATAACAATAAATAAATAAATAAATAAGTATAAGTCGAGGACATTTTTTCATTATACTTGAGTATATACAGTATACCAGCTGAGCTCTAAAGGGTCTGGGGGTAGTAATTGTCAACATGTGCTGGGACTGTGGAGGCAATTAGGGAGTTAATACCATAGAGTAAACTCCCTGGTTGCCTCCACAGTCCCTGCACACTTTGCTAATTACTACTCCCAGCCCCTTTAGAACTTCATAACTAAGTCCCCTTACCCGCCAAAACTTTCCAGATTTCAGGGGGTTCTCTAAAATTGCTTTGGGGAGGTACTGCTGCTACTTTGAATACCCAAAGGAAGTAAATTTTGATTGCATATTTTTAAAAATAATTTTGAGTGCTTTTTAAAAAAATGCACTCAAAATTACTTACCTTTTGGGCACTAAAGTAGCGGGGGTACCTTAAGAAAATGATTTTAGGGAACCCCCTGAAATTTGGAAACATTTGGGGGATAAGGGGGCTGAGTGATGAAGCTGCAAAGGGGGTGCCCCTAAACCTTCTCATTGGATTCATATGGGAAGCTGCAGCAGCTTTATCTCCCACCTGATCAGATTCAGAGTAGGTTTTTTTCCCCTAGGGACTTGCCCTCCACCGTCCTCCCCAAGCCCTACAAGTTTTACCCCAAAACCTGGGAAACTGAATGATTCACATATAAGTTGAGAGCGTTTTTCAGCCAAAAATAAGGGCTGAAATACTAGACTTATACTCGAGTATATACAGTAATCAAAAATTAATATCATACACTTCCAAATAAATCTCTATAGGATTGCTTTGTGAGAAGGTAGTTGTATGCCTCATTTCCTGGAAAGAAGGCATATCAGACTCAAGGGGGCTTTATTTGGGGCACATTATTCTAAAAACAGTTACTGGTTATATGAAGCAGCATTTCACCAGCACCCAGTTTTGACATTTACAGGTGTCATTTACTGATATTTTGATTTGATTTGATTTGATTATTCACCCAACTACTTTAATTTTTTTGAAGTGAAGCAACTGGTGGTGCTGGGTTTTAAATGATGGTAAGACATTTGCAGTGCAGTAGGAGACAGTGACAAAGCGTAAATTCACTAAAAGACTGTAAATTGGCAGCCACACACGATTGAGTGGCCAATGGAATTGGCCCAAATTCAAGCAGATAGATTTCCTGTGAAATCTACTCTTGGGAGGCAGGAAATGGAATCTGAAACACATTTCTTCCATGGGGTTTCACACTTCACTTGTTTTGCTTTAGTTAACAGCTCATCTATTCCAGACACTTAATTCTTTCTTTTAACCCCTCAAGCTTGGGAAATGTTGCAACTTATTTATCTGCATCCTTATTTATTTTAGTCACTTACTGTTCTGCTCTCCAACCCAGGAGAGATCACTGAGTGGCTCAGAATAGAATCAATACAAACCAATAAAACAGTTTAAAAGCAATGCAGTTAAAAGTTCGGCTGCGTAACAGCATTAAAACCATGTTCTAAAAATCCCAGAAAGACAACAGAAAGGACAAATTGAGTTTAAGCCATCCAGACCTCACAAGGGAAGCATTTGATTTGAAAAGGTTCTGTCTCCCTGCTTACTTCCCACCCTTGACAGTGGCCATAAATGCACAACGGAGGAACAACATAACCACTGGGAGGATAAAGGGGAAAGTAGCTATTCAACTATCTTGTTCCTAGTTCCATTATAATCACACCCTTTCTCTTTTTGCTCTATCCTAAGGGAAGTCAAAGTGTTGCTGCTCCCAGAATTTGGAACTCCCTCCCAAAGGAAGCCAGGCTGGCCCCAGCCTTACTGTCCTTTGACAAGCAGGAAAAGACCTTTCTCCTCAGGCAGGTGTTCTCTTCGCTGACTGAAGGCAGTTTTTAAATGAAAGGTTGTGCCTCACTGCTTTGAATGTGTGTGTGTGTGTGGGGGGGGGTTATTGCTTTTGGTTTTGTTTAATCTTTTTTCAGCATTTATAACCTTATTGTTTTTACCTTGAAATGTTTTAATGATGCAAGCCTCCTTGGGTGCTTCTCAAGAAGAAAATCAGGGTAAAACTATCTTAAATTAATAAAGCAAATGAAATGACTCCTTACTTCTGTGGCTATATTGTTACATATGGGTTCATATGTCTTCTGTCATTTCTAAACTGGCTGTAATGGAATGTTTTGAATCTAACTTTAAATACTGGTTTTAGTCTGTCATACATTGGGAACACTGGTGGGCAAAAGAAATGTGATAAATAAATATTTTGAGTCAACAATGGGAATAAAGAATAGCTCTTCTGACTGTTGTGGTTTTCATGACCTGCTTATCAAAGTAACTTTTCCTACCGGTTTATACACTGTGGTAACTATATATTGGAGGATGGGCTTATCTGTACAACAGACGTCAGTGAACTAGTGAAAAGTGCAAGTGTACATATGGGCCTCGACACTCTCATATTCACCAAAATAATAGCATGGAACGGCTACTCAAGTTGTAACTCCAAGCATTTGTGGAGCATGTATATGGAGGTGCTCATTTACTGAGAACTCTGTTTACAGCATGATGTGAGCAGGCAAAAGGTGAGGGACCAGCTGAATCTGAAAATTGACCCATGTCACTCTACTCCCTACACTTGTCCATGGGGCACAAGTGCTTGGGCCCACGAGGTCTCTCCCCTTATTCCTAGACATTTGGTACATTCCACATACAGACACTTTTGTAGAGAGGAGCTCAAGCTTGAAAGCCACCTCTCACACAGACATCCAACTTTCTTTTTTCCAGCACCACTCACCTGAAACATTTCCTCACTTCAAAGTGCAGTGAATCATAGCGAATTCTCTAAGTTCAGCCAGGGCCCGCTGACCAAACAAAACCAAGGAGTGTTGGAGAGAGATGATTCAAATCCTTTCAGAATGACAGAGAGATTGATGGCTGGATGTGAACACCTCTGTGCCACATAGTATTGCTAAATGTCTACTGAGAGCACCTGGGCATTAAACCAGGAAAGAAATTAAACTGTCCTGCCTTTAGGGCACAGGTAGGAATCCCATCCCACTCCATGGTTCCTTTAGTTGGTGTTTCCTATGGTCGGTATCTACACCAGGCTTCCGGGCCTCCCTGTTTTTGTTATTTCAATGGCATTGATGGAGAGTAGTTCACTTGATTCTGCCTGTTGGTTTGGGAATTCCAGGGGTTTTGTTTGCTTGTTTGTTACTCACACACACAGTGTTTTCATTACAGGCACTGGAAGTAGAGATGGGCACAAAATGAATTTTTTGTTCTGTTATTCATTATTCGTTTTGTTACGTAACAAAACAAATAATGAACCTGGCGATGAAATTGGAACGATCCGAACCGAACCAAGAAAATTAGGTTAGTTACGTTTCGTTTTCCTTAATGGCTACGCATGATGAAAAGAGCTGTTTTAAATGTTAAAAAACGTCCTGAATCTCCGTAAAAACCCAGCGATAATTATTTATTCTGCCTGATAATACCTACCGGGGGGGTCCTTAAAACGTGCCTTTATGTCTTTTCTCAGATTGCTGTATTTTTTTTTCCTTTAAGGGGAGTTAGGGGACATTGACCCAAAATGGCTGCCAGATGCCTAATATTGATTTTTGGGGTATTAAAACACCCTGGACATCCATAAAAACGCAGCAATAATTATTTATTCTGCCTGATAATACCTACTGGGGGGTTGGGGTCCTTAAAACAATTGTTTTTGTCTTTATCCGATCGCGATGTATTTTTCTTGTCCCTTTAAGGATGACACAAAATGGATGCCAGCCACAAAATGGATGCAAGCCATGTGATGGGACTCATGTAAATTCCTGGACAACTTCAACCAATAGCATGCCCAGGTTGCAGACTGGGCAGGTCTGGCAGCCACAGAGGACATAAAAGGCTCTGGCAGCCCCTGTCCTCGCAGTCTGCAGTGGGAGTTAGGTTGGGGTAGGATTGCTGTCTCTGCAACTCATTATTTTCACTTTAGGCCAGGCAGGCAGGCATGTTTCTCTGTGTTCCTGCTGGCTGCAGCCTGGCTCTTAGGGGGAGAGAAGGAAGAGATTTCTCTCTAGCTCCACTCTTGCAGCCTCCCTGCGTGTGTACTGCATAGTGTGTATACCTCTCGGTGAGTACCCTCTCCTGCCCCGCAGTCACTCTGTGGCTGCCTTGCACCCTGGACAATGCCCGCTGCTCCCTTGCAGCCTCCCTAGTCTATACTGTGTCTCTGCCAGCATCCATCTTTTTTTAGTGTTTTCCCTCTGGTCTGGGGCGTTGGGGGACGCCCACATGCGAAAAATGCTTTTAAAATCGTGCAAAGTGGGTAAAAACAAATAATGAATTAACAAAAAAACAAAATGGATTTTTTTGTGAAAATTCATGAAAAACAAAAACAAAACAAACTGAGCCCCTCAATGAAATGAAACGAAATGAAACGTCATTTTTTAAATTCGTGCCCATGTCTAACTGGAGGCATTTGGCTGGATTTGTACAAAGTGATCCATTGGCAAGATGGAAACTCTGCTCTTCAAAGATGGAGTCTCTATTGAAAATGTGGAAAGTCTACAATATTGATGGGCATCAGTGGGTTTCCATCATCTAAACCTGAAGGTAAGTCATCTACTTGTGATAACTGCTGCAGCCTTCTCAAGACAGGCCATGAAAGCTCCAGATCCCTGCAACATTCCAGATTAATACCTGGGGAGGTGCTCTATGCTGATTAGCTGCAGGGTGTCATTTACCAAAAGTTTCCTGATTTTAAAAAAGGATGTGAGCCCTATAATTTTACTTTGTGTGTTGCTAGCCTTGATTCTATGCTTGCTGCTTCCAAATCCTCTTTTAAAAAAGCTTTTCCCTCTTGATGACTTACAACTGTGAGATTGTAATACGTCAAAGTATGCCCTGCATATTCATCTACACTGAAACAGTTATCTCCATCATGGGGCTACATTGTTGGACAGTGGCTTCTCCTTTGTAGTGTGAAGCAGAAAATCATAGAGATGGTAGGGTATGGCTGATTTGTATAGAAGATTATATAGCCAGGGTGTAAAGCCTTATATATCACCCTGGTGACCAGTGCATCACTGACCAACAAACACCCTAAGCTACATAATCACTGGCTCATTCCATTGGGCATTTCTGCATCAGAACAGCATCTAACAATCTATCCATACCACACAGTTATCACCGTCTACTGTCTCTATAACTGCCATGGCTCCAGCCTACTGAATACCTAGTTTGGTAACGTACTTAGTTTTTTTCTTCTTCTATGAAGGTCTCAGAATGACTCTTAACTATCTAGAATGACCCATGGCTAATACTCTGTAGAACAGTGGGTTCCATCCTTGGGTAATGCAGGTGTTCTTCAACTGCAGCTCCCAGAATCCCCCATCAGGAGTTGGGAATCACTCCTCTACAAGTATTTCACCACAGTTCAAATTCCAGGATTCCAAAACAGTTGAAGTTGAACTAAATTGAATTACTCTTCATTCTTAGTTTCCTAATTAGCCATTTTCATAGCTTTAAACCACACATGACTCCTTTGTCAGGAGGATCTTGTTCATCTTGATGTACTTGAGATATGTTTGTTTCCTGGTTTGGCATTCAGTTGTATCCATTTTTAATGCACACCAATATATTGCAACTGAATGCCAAACAAGGTTATATAATCATTCTGTTCACCCTGATTTCTGGCATAGATTGAAACTAGGGCATGATCAACTACATTCTTTCAGAAGGTGGGTAAGTATGATGGTATACATGCACATGATTCCATCATGAAGGGCCAACTTTAGGACTCTTCAGTCTAAAAGACAGGAGAGAAATCTCAGAAGGCACTCTTCAATACCAAGCTTCATCCAAAGAGGTGAATCCAGCCATTACTGCTAGATTGCTGTGTTCTGTTTGCAAGAAGATGTCAACCAAGAAAATTAAACTATTATATTGATTATGACCACTAATTAAACAGAGGCACCCATGCAAAAGATGGTAAGCCTGAGTGATCCCATGAACAATTGATACAAATAGAGATACTACTTTTATCTGTGATCATTTGATGGAAGATGTGATGCCCAGACAATTTTCCTGTGACAGTTCCTTTAACAGTGCAGTCCTGGCTCTTGCTGTTTCGGATGCAATTAATCATTTATATAGCACTTTCATAGGCAAAGTGCTTCACACTCTTTGAGCGCAATCCTGCTATTACTTATGCAAAGGTCAGTCAGATATGAGACATATGCATGAATAAATAAGACCTGGATGATAGCCTTAATTTCCATATTTCTGAAGAACCGCTTTGCTAGTTAAATTTCCTTATTATGAAGAACGGTGTTTAAAATGTAGATTTTCCCAAAGCCACCCAACCATCCATTGCAATTTGACTTCGGTTCAAGACCTCACACTGACTGAGATGGACTTGAACTAACGAGAGGTGAACTCCCTCCAGCTCAAATCGAAAAGAATCTATTGCATCTGAATGAATTCAGACTTTACTAAGATCTGAATTTGACCTCAGTATGGTTCCGATAATCATGGGATGCCAAAGAGATCTAGAGGATTCCTAGTATTCAGCAAAAACCTTGGCATCCTACTTTCCTAAAGATATTTATTTATTTTAGAGTATTTTTACCCCACCTTTCTCCTTGGAAAAGGACCCAAGGCAGCTTACAGTAATGAGGGACAATATACTTTCCAGTACAATTAAGGCATGTTCAAGTATTGAGAACAGGGGTTTGAGTATCCTTTCAGGAGGCAGGGAACCTTCTCTCAACTAAAGAGCCCAATGTAAACTAGAACATACACTGCTGGCTGTGTGAAAAATAGAACCTCTCACATCCTTAATGAACCAAGAATCATTCCCAAATCAATGAAGGGAGTCGTGCTCAGTCTGAACAAATGGAATTTTCTCCACCAAATGGTTGATTGTTTTTTAAAAAAGACCAATTTAATGGTTCAATTAAAAAGTATTAATCACTCTTACATTCCCCCAAATAAAATAAGTGTGAATTTTAATTATATCAAATGGTAGACCATATAGAATTATCACAGTCCCCATTTATATCCTATAGAGTACTATGGAAGACAGTTTTTCAATCATCCTTGATAAAAGTATTTATGTCCTTCAGTGGAGGCAAGTTTTAAACTTATTTAGGCTATGCTACAAAGCAAACTCACTTGGGACAGGAGTACATTTTGCCAAAATCAATGGAAGGTCCCACATGTGCTTAGAATGACCTTGTAAGGGGTCCATAAAATTATTCAGTTCAAAAACAAAAAACCAATATTGTGCCCACAATGCCGGAAAGAAAAAGAATGCCAAGCTTTTGCATAGCAAAAATTAACAACATCAATGGCAGCAGGAGACCCTTTAATGCTCAATACAATGTGACACCATGCTAAATAAATAAATAAATAAATAAATAAATAAATAAATAAATAAATAAATAAATAACACCCAGAAGTCAATTCCTTTTCCCCATCAGTTAACCACTTCTTACCAAACCATAAAGCAATTGTCAGGGCTCCCCCCCCCAACAAATCTGAATGGCAGTGCTCAATGGGATCAAGCATCTAAGAGCAAATTATATTGCTGGGGAAAGTGGGTTGGAGCAGCAGAAAAAGAGGAAGGTCTAACATGATATGAATTGACTCAAGAAGCGAAAGCCAAGTCTGCAAGATCTGAGCAGAACTTAATAGAAAAAAATATTGCTAAGATGTGGGGAAGCAGTAGAAAGAGAAAATAGCTTACTATGAAATGCTATTGGTTTTCAAGATTTGAGCAATGCTAGGACATTTTGGAAGTCAGTCTTCTCTGTCTAATATGTGTACATCCTCATCTTTGAATGAGTGCCCTTTTTCCTTCAAGTGGAGGTACACTGCTGTGAGGGTTTGTTCTCATTTTCCAAGGGTTCTGATGTGAAATAAAGATTGTCCATCCTCTCAGTAACGTTTTCCATTAAACTTTTATTTTCAAACATAAACTCTGTCTCTGGCTTCAATTCCTTTAGTTTCATCTTCAATAACAGATACAACATTTGGGGTAAAAGGGTTGCCAACAGGGCTCAAACTAGGCGGATTGACTCTTCCCTCAAAAGTGGTTGCTAACAAGGAGTCCCCCACCTGAAACACTGGGTCCCACAACACGGGTGGCAAGCCCAATGTGCCACGGGATTCTCCCTCTCCCGTGGTGCTGACCTGCCTCTTCCCCTCCATGCCAGCGTGCTTGCTGGCCATCTCAAGGGTTTGACATCGATTAGCCAAGTCCAGTCTTGGTCAACCTCCACCTCAAAAGTGTCACCTCTCTCCTCTCTCCCTCCTTCCCCACCTCAACATTCTTAACCACCTGTTTAACTCCTGACCTCTCCTCACGTTCCTCTTTCCAGCCCTCATCCTTGCGCTCTTCTCCCGCGCTCCCTTTGACATCTGTCAATCTCAACTCCTTTATCACCTTTGCTCTGTCTCCTACCCAGAATACTTCCCTTGTCTTTACATCCTTTTGTTTATGACTCACGCCTCCTTCTGCTCCTCTCACTACTTCACTGTCTTTTGTCTCTTCCTGTGCCTTTTGTTCTTTTACTGTCTCAGATGGTGCACCCTTGGGCTTTTCTTCCTCTCTCTTTTTCTTCTCACAACTGCTGATTCTGGTCCTGAGCTGTTGCCCCTCTTATGTTGGGCCATCCTTCTATTTAATGGCTGCTTAGTTTCTCCAATGTAAGAGGTCTGCATGGTCCTCACTGCATGGAACCGCATATACTATATTGCTCCTTTTGTGTTTTGGTGTCAGTGTCCTTTGGGTGGGCGAGTCTCTGCCTTAGTGTGTTTGTGGGTTTGAAATAAACAGGGATGGGGTGTTTGCCAAAAATCTTTCTAAGCTTCTCAGACACTCCAGCCATGTAGGGAATGACCAGGTTCTTCTGTCAGGTCTGGGTCTCAGGCTGATTCCTTGTTCTTCTGCATCAGCACATTGCTTTGTTGAAGCAGTGAGTGACCCATAATTGCTGGCATGATTGTCAAAGCAACCCTGTGGCTTCCTTTAGGGAGTCAGTCCATCCAGTATTTGGTTTCCCTCTTTTGCTGCTGCTTTCAGCCTTTCCCAGCATCATTAGAAGAGAATCTTGCCTTCTAACGATGTACCCAAAGTAGGACAGCAATTTTTGCCTCCAGAGATAGATCTGGCTTGATTTGTTCAAGGACCCACTTGCTCATCTATCTGGCAGTCCAGGGTATTTATCCGTGCTTGTATTCAGCTCTCTGTGCTTTTATTTCCCATAATGAGAAACAAACAAGACAGCTTCTGATACTATACAAGGATGTTGTTTTTCTCATTCCAGTATTCAGCAGAATTCTGTACTTGAGTGTGCTTCTGCATTTGACACAATATCTAATAGACAGAGAACCAAAGGAAACTTCTGATTCCTGTTGGAACTCCAGATAAAGCTAGAGAAAACATTTTCCCAAGTTTTTGGGACATGAGATCAGAAAGATAATATCGGTTCCAAGGGAGGCAAGAGTTGCACAGTCACAAATTTGCTGAGCCAAAATATATAGAACTCTGAAAGTATGACAAGATCTGATACTATATGCTCATCAGGATATCTAGAATATTATCTAGTAGCTTTTTCAAGTTTTCAAGTTTGTGTTCTAGTAGTAATATTTGCATACTGTAAAGTCAGTTCTGACTTAATGGCAACCTTTTCCAGGGGCTCTAGGTACAGAATACTCAAAAGTAGCTTACCCTTCTGGATGTGCATTGGGATTGTTGTTGATTTATGTATATTTTGTTTTTATTATGCTGTTTGTATTCTAGTTTTTTTAAAAATATATTCCTTTGTTACTTGTCATGTTATCCTATATTGTAATCTGCCCAGAGTAGCCCTTGGGCTAGATGGGCAGTATAAATAATAATAATGAAATAAATAAAATTCACTTTCCTCATTCTCAGCATTAAACATGTGCAGTTCTTCGGCAGTCACAAATTTTCTCAAGCAGCTGCAGCCCTGCTTTTGTACTTTATTCTTCCACTTTCACTAAAAGTCATTGTAACTCATTGCTGCTTTCTTCCAGTAAGATGGTGTCATTCTTCATACCCTAAATTTCTAATATTTCTTCAATCAGTTTTCATTTCTCCTTCATCTACATCTAGTCCACCATTCTGCATGATATGTTAAGCATACTGAATAGATAAGGGGACAAAATGCACCCTTGTCTGACACATTTGCCTACAGGGAACCATTCTGCCTCTCCACATGCTGTCCTACTGCTAGCTAGTTTCTTGTCCACAATACACCATAACAATGATGGTGAACCTTTTAGAGACCAAGTGTCCAAACTGCAATTCAAAACCCACAATTTTTTCACAAAGTGCCAATATGGCAATTTAACCTGAATATGGGTGGCTATGAAGGAGCAATATCGGGTGCCCACAGAAATGGCTCTGAGTGCCACCTTTGGCACCTGTGCCATAGGTTCACCAACACTGCACTATAACATGCTAAAAACTATTTTTAAAGGTAAATGATAAAATTCATTCATCTGAAATTAGAAACAGCTGCCTGGGCAATAAGGTATTTGTAATAGTATGAAGTTCTGTTAAAGAGGACACCATTGGGCTACTGCTGTTGACAAATTGGCTAGGATTTCCACCTTGCATGTGTGTGTGTGTGTGTGTGTGTGTGTGTGTGTGTGTGTGTGTGTGTGTGTGTGTGTGTGTGTGTGTGTGTGTGTGTGTGTGTGTGTGTTTTAAATGTATCCTTGTTGCATATCACATCTAGTAATTATCACAATGTGCTTATCTACTAATTTCTCCTTGGAAGAGCCATCCCTATACAGTATCTGCAGCAGGCAAGGACATCCTGAATAGATCTTAGAGATTGTGAAGAGATTTTTTTTGGGGGGGGGGAAGAGATGACCCCTTGGTTGGTCTGCTTCTGAGCCATTGAGAGTTACATGAATAAAAATTAGTGCTTTAATTTATATCTGGAGCATAGCCTTTTGCTAGTGGTGAGATTTCTACTGCTGGCAGTTTAAAAGGAAAGAGTCCTAACGGAGATGCTAAAATTATCATCTGTTAGACAAAAAAATGAGCTAGACACTTTTTACTTGCTCTTTGGTTCCCCATATAGCTCTTGGCTCATGTTTTGAGCTTCTTTTCCTTTCCTCTCATTCCAGCACAATTTCAACAGAAAAGAAAATGATAAAGAGAAAATAAAAGGCACCATTTTGTGAGAGCTACCTTTCAGGAAGGTCCTAAAAAGTGTGATATGTGCAATGATTTGGTGCCAGCACCTACATGACTGCTTAGGCTATCTTTTAGGAAATAGGGAGGTGGGCAGAGACTGACAAATTGCCACACCATATCTCTGGTAGTAAATGAAAATGCTACGTTTTTGGAATTCTACATATGGAAGACATCTTGATTTATTGTTATTTTTTTCCTCCCCTGAGGAGAACATGAGGTAAATTTTTCAGTTATAAGGATAAGTCTTACCAATATTTACAAGCAAAAGTGATATTGGCACTGCAATGAAATAAATATAAATATGGCACAGCTTTATATCATTTTTATGTGAAGCAGAGATGATCTGATACTTAGTTGTGACACTTTTCTGAGAAACTGCCCAAGAATTCCTTTTTTGCTCACAAGCATACCCCAACCCACAGAAAAAGATGGCAGCTTTGTGGAATGTTCCTTAATTTCTCCACAATTTTGTTTGTCCTACACTGGCTATTCCCTACCTTAGTGGTGACTTAGAATTACTCTGTGTCTGAAGCATTAGAGAAGATCCAAAATAGTGACTGAGGAGGAGCTAAAAAAACAAATGGAGGAGCAAACAAACAAACAAACAAACAAACCCATGCTGCTGCCCATACAGATGGAAAATTTCTCCCCCCACCCCTTTGGAGAAAATTGATAAATTTCCACCAAGTTGGTTTTCCCATTACCTTAGTGGGAAATCTCAAGAGGCCTTCACACACAGTTCTGCCATTAAAACCATATAATTAAGAGCCCTAGTACGGATATACTCATCCATGCAATCATAACTGTAAAGATAGATATTGGAGCCATGAAATGCTGTGGCATGCTTGCTGTCACTGCCCTACATTAGTGGTTCAGAACCTTAGATAACCCATGTGTTCCTTCCTGGACTGCAACTTCCAGAAATCTCAGTCAGCACCGCTGCTGGTGAAGGCTTAAGGGAACTGCAATCCAAGAACACAATTCCATTCATTTATAGATAAACAATATGAAATAAAATCTGCCCAGTATCCCCCAGATTTTATGCTATCTAGCTAAAAAAAGAGTTCCAGAGAACTCAAAGGCAACCTTGATTGTGCCTTTCTATTGATACATTTTTTCTGCCCCGAATTTGGTTTCCAAAAAACTTTTATGGGCACCATGCCTGCTCACACAGAGATTGGAAAGTACTTATTATTGTACAGTTATGTGTGGGTCTGAGTGTTCTGTACTGTCAAGTCGGAACTTTCAAGGTAAGTGAGGTATTTAAGGTGTGCTTTTAGCAGTTTCACTCCCCTAGTGAATTTCCAGGGCCAGGTGGGACTCCAAACTTTATTCTCCAGAGAACAGGTCTGCCGTTCTATAGTACACTGCAAATTGCCAACTACAGCTATAGCGGAAACAGATCTACAGCAGCTCTCTCTTCATCTGCTCTGAATCAGCATAGATTTTAAAATTAGTAGCTGTTAAATTCTATCTCTGTAGGCAGCCTGAGACATGCCCAGGAGAACAGAAATGAAAAGTTTCATGTTTACAGGAAAAGGATTCACTGGTAACAATAAAGGGATGGCATGTATGACTAAGACTATGCACTTCAAATTCTAAGCTGAGTAACCTAATAAAAATGCCCTGTATTTTTCTCTCTCCATCTCCGTGTGCTGGACATTTTCTCCCCCGACCTCCATGATGGAAGAAGGTCCAGTAAATGTACAACCTTAGATGATACACACAACAGAGGTAAATGAATAAAAAGAAAGGTCATTAAGGTCCTAGACTGGAAGCACTGCTATTTATGCGAAACCAAATTATCCTATTATGTATATGAAGCAAATTATTGTTTGTATGCTGTACGGAGGGGGTTTTGCCCTGAAAGGCAGCACAACAAGCTATAAAAAGCAAAAAAACAAAAACAAAAAAACAAAAAAGCCCCCTCACACATATTCCTCTCTACTGACCAATATACTTGACATCCCTGCTGCACACAACTTTTTCAGTCAACCCTGTCAATGAGAGTTTTGTCTTTCTGCTGAGTAGAAGCCTTATGATTTTTGTGTTTCTTCTAAATCCTTTGTTTGGTCTTTTAGTGAGGCAGCAGCCTCACTAAAGAAGGTCCTGCTGAGACCCCTTATACTAACACTCATAAGAGAAGAATCTAAGCTAGAAAGACATGTCAGTCTATTTAATAGCGGGGACATTTAATTCCAGTGATCTTTTTCAGAAAAGCATAGCAGGGACAAAGGAGGCTGGAATCCATATAACTGGATTTCAAAATGTCTGTTGTTAGTTCACACAGCCATATAATACACAGCAGTTGGATTCCAACACTGAGAAACCAATAGCTTTTATGGAGGTTCAGGTGACATCTTAGTTTCCCTGAAACAAAACAAGGAACAAAAGGCCAACATTTCTGAAGGTTCAATGGGTTGATCATTGGTATGTATTTTCTTCACCTCAACAGGGATGCTGTGACATTCACCCACTATTTTCATGTCAACATGGGCCTATAGTGAACAATAGACAAGCAAAGAACCCTATGAAGCAACAGCACAATTCAATAATTTAATCTACAAATATTTCCCTTGTACTTGTCAGCATTTGTTTATTATTTGTTTATTATTTGTTAATAATTATTTATTATGTATTATTTATTAGATTTTTAATTTATAATTTCCATTTATATACCACCCGACTTTCCTGAAGGAACTCTGGGCAGTGAACAAAAAAAAAGTTATTTCTCGTTTACTTGCTTGTAACTTTATAATAATTGTGTGCCATCAAAGTCAGTTCAGAATAGAGATGGGCACAAATTGAAAAAATTCATTTCGTTTTTTTCATTTTTCATTTTTTTGTTTTTACCCGTTTTTTTCGTGACTTAAAGCATTTCCACACATGGACATCCCCCAACGCCCCAGACCAGAGGGAAAACACTAAAAAAAAATGATGCTGGCAAAGACTAGGTACACAGGGAGTCTGCAAAGGCAGCGGCGGGCGTTGCCCAGGGTGTAAGGCAGCTGCAGAGTGACTGCACTGCTGGGCAGGGGAGGGTACTCACTGAGAGGTACGCATGCACACAGAGATGCTGCAAGAGAAGTCTCTTCTTTCTCTCCCCTAAGAGCCAGGCTGCAGTCAGCAGAAACACAGAGACACACACCTGCCTGGCTGGCCTAAAGTAATGAGTCGCAGAGACAGCAATCCCACCCTAACTCCCACCACAGACTGCAAGGAGGACGGGGGATGCCAAAGCTTTTTATGCTCTCTGTGGCTGCCACACCTACCCAGTCTGCAACCTGGGCATGCTATTGGTTGAAATTGTCCAAGAATTTACATGATTCCATCACATGGCTTGCATCCATCTTGTGGCTGGAATCCATTTTGTGTCATCCTTAAAGGGAAAAGAAAAAATACATCGCGATGGGATAAAGACAAAAACAAATGTTTTAAGCAACCCCCTGGTAGGTAATAATTTCAAATAATTATCACTGTGTTTTTACGGATGCCCAGGGTGTTTTAATACCCAAGAAATCAATATTAGGCATCTGGGAGCCATTTTGGGTCAATGTCCCCTAACTCCCCTTAAAGGAAAAAAAAATACAGCGATCTGAGAAAAGACATAAATGCACATTTTAAGGACCCCAAACCCCCCTGGTAGGTATTATCAGGCAGAATAAATAATTATCGCTGGGTTTTTACGGATATTCAGGATGTTTTTTAACATTTAACAACAGCTCATTTCATTGCGCATCGCCATTAATGAAAACAAAATGTAACGAACCTAATTTTCGTGGTTCTTTTCGGTTCATTTCAATTTCATCACAATTTTCATTATTCGTTTTTGTTACATAGCACAAGGAATAACGAATAACTGAACAATTTTTTTTCATTTTAGAGTACAATGAACCTTTTTAGGGATTCCTAGGTAAAGAGTAGTCAGAAGTAGTCATTACCTTCTTCTGGGGATGCCCTGGGACCATGCAACTTCCCCAAGGCCACCCAGGCTGGCTCTGCTGGGATGCTCTGTGGAGAATCAAACACCCAACTCCTGTCTCTGAAGTCAGATACTCACCTCTGAAGTCTCACTTACTAACCTTATATTGCACTACATATGGGAAGAGGGCATGGTTCCTCCTGATGCATTAAAGGGAGGAGCTACTTTGCCTCACACGGTGAAGGGGGATGAAACTGGGCAATAATCGTGCTGGCCGGAGAGGGAGGCAGGAGAATCCCTGTATATAACAGGACTCCTCCCCAGCACCAGCTGCATTCCCCACCCAACCACCACATATTAATGTGCTAGTGTGAGTCTGACTGGTCACCATTTGTGACCAGATAGGAATTTTTGACCCACTCCCATGATTGGTGCATTGGTGAATGGTTTTTTTTTCTTTCACTTATCCCATACTGACACTGGGTGGTGGGTTGTTAGTCTGGACAAGCTGAACTGGTCACACTGGCGGTAGTGTGGGAAGGCAAGCATTTGGTGAGATGGTAATGGTTCCCATCCAACCCCTGGACACTGTGGATTGGGAGATTACAGTGTCAGGGGTAGGATGTGTTGGAATGCCTCCCTGGGACAGGAGGCTAGAGGAAATGGCCTTCAGGACTTGGGGGGGTTGCACAAAATTTTACCGGCCATGGTCATGCTGTTCTATGGACCACTCCACCAGGGGGTAGTTCACTCGCCCAGGTAGTTTGTTCATTGGAGGGGTTCCAAACTCAGGGTTCCAATCAGTAACCTGCACGACATCAGGCCCCTCTGAAAGTTGGTTGAGAAAAGCTTGTTACAATAAGTTAACAAAGTGTGGCTCATGTTATAACCCAATTACTGTGTCTCGACTCTCATTTCCCATGAGGGGGGGGGAATAAGACTCCACCCTCAATTATCCAACATCACAGGTCATGATTATTACTCTTTACTGCAGTTTTCACCTCACAATTTACTTGATGTAGTATAGGCTACTCCTACTATTACCACTTCTATTAGTAATAATATTGTACAGTATAAGAATATAAAAAGCAACATAAAGCAAAGCCCTGGTAAACATGCCAACAGATAAAAAACTCAAAATGCAGACTTCAGGAAATTATTTTTAAAGTATTTTGTTACTCTATTGTTTACAAAGGGAAAGCATTTCATTGCAGTTCTGTTGTTGTTCTAGTTGTCATGTGTTGTCAAGTTGAGTCTGACCTATGGCAACCCTATGAATGAGTAACCTCCAAAGCATTATGTTCTCAACAGCACTCCTCAGCTCTTGTAAACTCAAGCCTGTGGTTTCCTTTAGTGAGTCCGTCTATCTCATATTTTTTTCTTTCTTTTCTTTTCCTGCTGCCTTCAACCTTTACAAGCTTTAGTGTCTTTTCCAGAGAATCTTGCTTCCTCGTGATGTGCCAAAGTAAGGCAAACACCTTTCTCTAAAGGCAAGCTTTTTCTGAATGATGGACTACCTATTATGTGTCTTTTTATATGGACCTATAAGATCACATAGACTTTGTGTTTATAGCCATTTATAACCTTGTGTGATTGCACAATATTTCACTGTTAGTTTCCATCACTCGTAACTTTTACATAGAATTTTACTCTCTGTTTAACTGCTTGCATTCTCTTGTAGCTTTATGTAATGTTGTCTTTTAATGCTGTAAGATGCCCCATAATTCCCTGTTCTCAATACTTGAACATGTCTTAATTGTACTGGACTGTATATTGTCCCTCATTACTGTAAGCTGCCTTGGATCCTTTTCCAAAGAGAAAGGTGCAGTAAAAATACTCTAAAATAAATAAATAAATAAATAAATAAATAAATAAATAAATAAATAAATAAATAATTAACAAGTTCAGTTTAAGAAAGAGGAAGACCAAATAACCAAATATAAGATGGGCTGGCTGACTAAACAAAGCCATAGGTTTGAGTCTGTAGGAGCTGAGCAGAGCTGTGGAAGACAAGTCAGCTACATAACAACAACAATAGCAGCAGCAGGATCAGAAACAACAACAGCAGCAGCAAGCAGGAACAACAAGAAGAAGGAACGAGGAACAATAAAGTGTGAGGACACACTCAATCTCCTCATCCTATTAGTGAAAAATGTCTGTTGCTTCAGTTTTGACAGCTCTGGCTCCACTGCGGTGCCACAGTTTGTTGATTCCATTCCAGAACGAAAGAGCCAACATATCAAAGCCAATGCTTTTTCTATGTATTGCCAGATGCTTATTTGCATGCTCTTTCTGAATCCTGGTTTCCAACTCCAGTCATTAGCAGAAGGCATTTGTCTGTGGCATCAGACTGGTGCTATAATTATTGTAGTGGCCAGACATACATTTCTGATCCGGATGTAAGCCTTTGCCTTGGGATACCAGCAAACAGCAGGAGATTTTAAATTTCATCTGATGCCACACTCTCTAGCAAAAGATGGCTGGAGGCAAAATTATTAAATAATACACTTCATCACACCAGATTCTTATGGGGATGGCATGCAAACTTTTGCATGTCCCAGGGCTCTTCTCAGGGAAGACAAGCTATATGATGAATTACCTTAAGTACAAATAGAGTAACTATATGCAAAAAACCCACCAATGTTTCATCAGGAGGCAGGTTTCTGTATTCATTGCAGCTGTGAGAAAGGAGGTATCAATTGGAGGAGAGTCTTCATTCAGACCTTTCACAAGTATCTGCCTCTTTAAGGAAAATGGTCAGCTTACTGAGCAAACAAGCCAAGAACCAGGGCTTTACTGAGTCATCTCAGGTAAAACACCTATAATTACTCTTAGCCCAAATGCTGAACAATAGAGCATAATGAAATTTGAGCTTTTATTACACCCAGTTGTTTTCATAATATGGCATTGCTGATTAGAGATGGGCACAAATTGAAAAAATGATGTTTTGGTTTTTCGTTTTCCATTGCGGGTCCGTTTCGGTTCGTTTTCATTTTTCATGAATTTTTTGAAAAAAAATTATTTTGTTTTTTCATTTTTCGTTTTACCCACTTTTTGTGTGACTTAAAGCATTTCCCCTTTGATGTCTGAAATCTGATCTGCATCAAGCATGAAAGACTTGTGGAGAAAAGTCTGAGGAAGCTTTTCTGTCATTTTGGAAATTTGAGGTATCTGGGATTGCATTGGGGAGGGGTTACCACTTTGTGGGTGCATAACCTGGGCATATAGAATCCAAACTTCAGTGCTTCCAGTTTTTGAGAAAGCTTCCCTGCAATTTTGCTAGGTACTTGTGGAGTTGTTTTATAAGTTTTTAAATGAATTTATGAATTAATTTGTTCATTTGTCACAAAAAACTATCCATTCATTGTTTGTAATTCATTCTTGATGAATCACAAATCAAAATGAATTCCCATTTTTCTTTTTCATGCCCATCCCTGTATGTGTTCAGGGAAGGACATTTTAAGAGATTTGATTTCCTTAGAAGATAGATGGAGGGTGGAGATAGGCACAAATCAGAAAGTTGATTCATTTTAATATGTGATTCATCTATATCCCACTGAATCAAAAAATAACTAAAAATATCAGGGGGCCTGGATTTGTACAATTATTAATTAACAAACAAGTGATTTTGATGCATATTGCAATTCATTTTTAATTAATGCCCATCTCTAATGGAGTGCTGTTTGTTTATTTATTTATTTATTTATTTATTTATTTATTTATTTATTTATTTATTTTGGAGTATTTTTACCATGCCTTTCTCCTTGGAAAAAGACACAAAGCAGCTTACAGTAATGAGGGATAATATACAGTCCAGAAAAATTAAGACATGTTCAAATATTGAGAACAGGGAATTGAGGGACATCTTAGAGCATTAAATGACAACATTACATTAAAGCTTCAAGAGAACATGAGCAGTTAAAAAGAGTAAGATTTTATGTAAAAATTATGAGTGATGGAAACTAACATTGAAAAACATAGTGCCAGTGCAATCACACACGTTTATAAGTGGTTATAAACACAAAGTCTATGTGATCATATAGATTCATATAAAATGATGACTGATATTTCATGTGCTAAATCACGCTATTCTATGAATGGTAAGATTGAGAATAAGCACTACTGGATTCAGTGGGAATTCAATTTTGAGTAATAAGGCAGTAGTATTATGATCTCACTCTTTCTCACATTCTCTTTTCTCTCTCACACACACGCATGCAGATAGAGTTGTGGTTGGTGCAATAGAGTGTCTGATTCATCTTAATATGAAGCCAGAGGTTTGGGTGGCCATAGTTCTTATATATTCATATTCAAATATCTCCCAAAGAGGGTCATTAAACTTTACTGCAGATTCTGCCCCCCTCTCCACCTTTATGATCTTGCTGCAGAGACAAATGTGACAGTGTGAACCAGGCATTCATGAATAATAGAAGTATGCTGAACCATGAATGCATATAGGTTCACAATTAATACAGCAATAGCTAAAACCTGGTTAGGAAAAAAATGTGGAAAGACATTAGAGCTATTTCAATTTTTCCCCCTCAGTAATTTAAATTGTTTCTAGCCAGATAAACCAGAAATCAAAGTTCAGCATGTTGTAAGTTAATTAGTTCATCACTCCTGGCTGCAAAATACTATTGAAATTTCAATTTTACTTATACAAGATTCTCATTAATGAAAGTACCTGCTTGGGTCATCACTTCACAGTCGATGATCTAAAATTAACAGATAGATTTTGGCAAAGTCCTGTTAGGTTTCATTCTGTCTGTGATGAGGAATGATACTGCTTGAATCAATTAGACACCATTAATGAAACAGAATATGATCCATTCGGTGAGGCTGATTGCTACATGAAGTGCAAATTGCTTCAGTTTTATTTACTACTGACTGAAACATTACACTCTGATGTTGAGTAAGTTCTTCAAAGCCACTTTGGTGTATGGATTTCTTATTTTTCAGGAGAATTGTGTATACAGCAAATATGGACACTTGTTTTTCAGCACAGTCAGTAAACATCCATTATTGATCATGCTGGCTGAAGGGTTCTGGGACTTGTGGTTCAAGGCAGGCAGCTTCTGAGCCAGAGTCACCTTCCCAGGCACCCACAACTGGCATTTGTGCTGACATGTGCTCATTTTCCAGTCCCTGTTAAAATGGATAAGAGAAATGGGCTCAAAGGGAATGGTTCCTCTGTTGGTTTATTGATTTTATTTATTTATTTATTTATTTATTTTAGTACTTATATACCTCCCATCTTCCGGAGGAACTCTGGGCAGTTTACAACATAACAATCAACAACAATAATTATAAAACCAAACAACATAATAACAAAACTATTAAAAACTACTAAAAAGAATCATAGGCATGATGGCGGGGTGGATTAGGGGAAAAGGAAAAAAATTAACTGTTGCCAAAAGCCTCACGGAAAAGCCAGGTCTTCAGGGCTTTCTTAAAGGCTGGCAGGGACTGTGCAAGGTGCAGCTCACTCGGAAGATGGTTCCAAAGCACAGGGCCAGCCACAGAGAAGGCTCGCTTACGAGTCACCATTTTCTGAGCCTCCCTGGGCGTGGCCACCCGGAGTGCCAGGACCCTGCCTGTCACAGAACCTGACTCTGAGGGGTTAAATGGTGAAGAACTGCTGGAGGAGTCTTGCAGCTCAAGTCAGCAGGCAGCTGGGTCTGATGACTCAGCTGAAAACATATCTTCTCCCCCTAGAAGGGCTATGAGCAGGATTCTGCAAATACGTGCTACCAGGAGAGCTAGGGAAAGGGTCTTTGATGCTAGACGGGGAATCAGGTCGGGAAGCCCTGAGTACTAGCAGGAGCCTTTACAGAAGTAAGGGTGTGTTCCCTGTTTTGACATAAAGCTGGGAAGCTCACCTTGAGCTCTCTGTGGGAGCAACGCATCATTTGAACTTGCAACCACGTTCCTGTCTGTGACCTTGGCTCTGTTTCCTCATTTTGGACTGGCTTCCTGGACAACGGCTTAATCTGTTCCCTTAGGTTTGGCATCTGGTTTCCGTGAGATATTCTGGTTTTGACTTAGACTGTTAATTGCTGGGAGTTGGATTCTGATATTTATCTGGCACTTGATTGTTGGCAAAGGACTTGAACTTGCCTGGCTTTCCACTAAAGATCTTGGCAAAGAACTGAACCCTGTTTGTGTGTGTGCTCTGTGTGCGGGGCTTGACACGGAGTGAGAATGTCCGTGACATTCTGGTAGGTCTGGGTGATGGAGATAGCAGAAGTTTCGTACCTATGTTCAGCCACTGATGGACCGATAGGCCTGGGCCAGTTTCTGTTCCTCTCGTTACAGGTATCCCACCTGGAGTGCATGTCAGAATCGTGCTGTGCAGCCATGGCTTCATCTATTTGGTGGCTGAGTATGTGGCATGCACAGGATGTGGCCAAGATCTTGGCTTTGGTTTGTGGGAGGGGACAATGGGTAATGCTCTGGAGCAGCTTTGTAGATGACTTCCTGAGTCATTCCCTTGACCATTCACCAGCCATTATGCTTCTCCACCTTGGTAGAAACGATATGACCCAAATGTTGATTACAGTGCTTTTCCTCCAGGTCATCAATGGCCTGAAGTGACTTCCATTGTTGATGCCCCACTACCTGCATAGTCTGGTTGGAAATTATACCACATTTTGTCTGGGGGCCCTTGCATGACCCTAAAAAGATGCACAAGGCATGGAAAGGCATCAGTTGGGAAGTAGCCCAATTTGTTAAATCAGGGCTGGGACACCCTGGCATTACTGTACATAAAAAAAGAATTGCTTTGCCCAGATTGGGTTCATTTGTCCAATATGGGCCTTGAGATTTTTCTCTGTGAATTTCAAGAGGGGCTGTGGGCTGAGCTGCTTGGCTTGTTGGGGTAAAGAGACATGCTGGTAGTCTCCTTAGTGTGGTGGTTAGCGTAAGTGGTATTGGCACTAGTTCAGACCCCTCCTTTAGAAGGCACCTTTAAGGTGCTTGGCAGCCCTCATATAAAATTATTACAACAATTAGATAATAGGTATAAGTGACCCTATAATGCCAGGTCAGGTTAATGAAGGCTGCACTTGCCATTAGGAAATTCAGGAGGAGAGTCACACTTCCTCCTCTATGCAATTGGAATCTTCCTTAACCAGGGAGGGACAGTTGTTTAATAACATCTACAGATGTTGACCACTTACGCTATGGCACAGGTCCCCTTTAATTTGCAGTTAAAGGTTAATCTTTTAAGATTGTTATCAATAAATTGTGGCCCATATTTAACCCAAAAAACTTTGTCTCATCTCTTTATTTCGGTCTGGGTAGGCAAATGCAAATTTAAATTTCTTAGACAAACAGTCTTGTTGATGTTATCAGTCATCAAGCCATTTCCAAATTACAGCATTCCTAATAAGGGTGTTCAAGTATGTAAGATGTTTACAGAGTGCTTAATCAATTCCCCCCATAGTGAGTTTCCATGAATGAGCAGGTATTTGAAGCACAGACCCCTGAGACCTACTATGACACTCTTTCCACTACACTACACTACACTATCTATCTTCTTGAATAGTGTTAAATGAATAATTTCTGAGAGAATCTTACAAAACAGAATTCTTTTTTATTCTTACTGGCAAGCTATTGATTATCTATAGAGGAACCTTTTCCCCATTCAGATGAGTGTCACTCTAGAAGACACTCGTCATCGTCATCGTCATCACCACCACCATCATCTTAGAACTGCAGAGCTTGAAGTGATGCTATGGATCACTGAGTCCTGCCTTTGTCAGGGAAGCACAGTGGGAAGCTGAACTCCCAATCTCTGGCTCCACAGCCAGCTGTCTAAACCATCAAGCTATCTAGAAGTTCAGCCATAGCTGAGAAGTGGACAAGACCCTAGCTAGAAGTGAAGAGAATGACTGATTTTTACCTTCATGCAGCTTACAACTGCATCCATACGCTGCACTTCCCCAACTTGGGTAAGGTTTCTTCCATCATGTCAGTACTTCCAGGATGGAATAAATTGTATTGATGGGGGAATATGGAGAGTAGCCCTCTCTGAGAGTCTTGGAAGTCCACACATGGTCTTTGGGAGGCTCACCATCCTGGCCTCTCGAGTCAACACTACTTATTTGTTTGCTTGCTTGTTTATTGAACTTTTATACTGCCCAGCTAATAAATAGTTATTTTGGGAGATTTATAAACTGAATAAATAATATCTAGAGCGTCAGTAGGTAAAACTGTGCTCACGACCTGGGGTTCAATCCCAGGTAGCAGGCTCAAGGTTCACTCAGCCTTCCATCCTTCCGAGGTCGGTAAAATGAGTACCCAGCTTGCTGGGGGGGGGCAATGTGTAGCCTGCACACTGTAATTAAAATTGTAAACCGCCCAGAGACTACTTAAAGTGGTATGGGGCAGTATATAAGCAGAACACTTTAGAGGTTCTTAGTCATCCAGGTGAGGTTATCTGGGATTTGAGGAAGGAGTCATAGCAAAGGAAGTCCAGTTGCCATGACTCAACTACCAAATATCTAGAACAGCAAACAATTTTAACAATACAAGAATAACAATACACATTAAACAAATACCATTAGAGTTTAACAGATTATAAATATATTTAGAGTTCTGTATTGTTCTAATCTCTCCTGTCCTGTTCTGTTTTCTTATCTGTCTTTATGTTAGCCATGTACCTACTGACGTTACAACTGATGTTAGGGAAATACCGAAAAGAGCCTTAAGGAAACTATATTCAGTAATAATCCTTCCATTTGACTGTTATCAAATCAGAATTTCTGAAAGTACTTTGATTAAATTTCACTTGATGTGCCTGTATATGTACACGTATATGTTTGTGTATACAAGGAATTCAAGGAATGTATGCACAACTTAGGGATAAAAGAGAAAGAGATATTTTTTAAAAAATATGAGACATAATAAAGATCTTTTGAGCAAGAGAGGGGAGAGTGAGATTCTCTAGAGTTAATTGCACTGTTTATAAATTAGATCAAATAATTTTTGATAATACAGGTCCTTCAAAGCATCTTTTGAAAGAGACATCTAATTAATAAATCACTGGATATGAGCAGCTAGCTATTTATTTTACAAGATCTGCTATAAACAGATAAGATCATAATTATTTCTCTGTCCAGGAGCAGTAAAGTGAGAACTAGAGCACTGCATGCTTTACATGTATCAGCATGGAATGCTCAAAGGTACACAAGCCGAAATAATGACATTTAATCTAAAATCCATACATCTTTGACTAACCTGCCCCTGTTCATTCTTAGTCTGTAGCTGGAAGACCAGTAGAAGTGAGTGGAAGCCATTATCCTGTCCTGGCAGCCAATGAACTGGGCTTCCATACACATTAATTCTATGTTTCCTCCAATGTTCTTCTGTTGAGGTTGTTGTCTGACATTACTGCCACTCTTCCACTCCATTTAGGCAATGCTTCTGGGGATAAATAAAATGGCAGAGAAAAAAGAAGGAACTCTATCACGTGTAATTCCCATGTACCTTATGTCATTCAGCCCTTAGCTACACCAATGCCCTGAGGAATTTATAGCCCAAATAAATAGGAAATCCTGGTATCCATTCATGGCTTTTATTTGTCACATATTTTATTTTAAAAGAATCCTAATTGTTTACCATCATGCATCAAGTGCATTTGCTACGGTGCATCTTCTGCAAGGAACTCTTAAGGAATCGGCATATTGTCACTTCCACTGTAAACTCTGTCATACTACAGAGACGGCCTCATAAAATTATATTACATAAATGATTATTAGCCCCATCTCTCCTTGTGATAGGGTGTTTTTTTATCACCTGTGAGGATTAACCATCAGAGAAGGCGATAAGCTCATCACAGGCAAATGCATTAATAGGTACAATGAGGCACATTTATTTGTTGAATGCTCAATTTCCGTTCAGAAGATGAATTAGATTGCACCTAGTATCTTTTCAAATTTTGGTACAGCATATTTGGGATGACGTTCCCCTGCCAGCCACAATCAACGTTCTCCTTGAGGTTATGTCTTCTGGTTGAGTGATTCAATTTTACGTAAACTGAGTCCTGGGACTTCTGTTCAAAACTAGATGCTGAATCTAATGTTAATGTTTTGAATATCGCTCTGGTAAGCACAGAGATTATTTCTTCTTTGTTCTGTACAATACAGAACTGGAAGACTGCTTTCAAGTTACAAAGCAAGAATAAATCTTAAGTAAAAACTGTAGGGAGCTGAACAAGTTATGCACTCTCCATCAGGCTATACAGAAATATCATAAATGGAGTTATAATTGTTGCTGCTATGGCTTTATCACCCAATATTTTGAAGTGGAAATCCAAAAGACAAATGCAAAATCATAGTCAATAAAGTTATTCAAACTTAACAAATAAGCAGAATCATAGAATCATAGAATTGGAAGAGACCCCAAGGGCCATCCAGTCCATCCCCCTGCCATGCAGGAAGCCCATCACAGTATTTCCGACAGATGGCCATCCAGCCTCTGCTTAAAAACCTCCAAAGAAGGAGACTCCACCACCCTCCGTGGCAGCATATTCCACTGTCAAACAGCTCTGTCATGAACTTCTTCCTAATGTTCAAATTGAATCTCTTTTGTTTGGAAAAAAAACTGAATTTAAAAATGGTGATTTGTCATGATTCTCCAGAGCTGTCAAATTAATGACTCAATTGATTTCCCAGTGATGAATCGATGAATTGATTTGTCTCCCTTTAAAGTGTTATTAAAGATTGGTTTTCTCAGACATTTGAGTTATACACACACACAAAATGGGTCAAACCTTTAGAAACTGGGTTGCCGAAATCAAATCTTCACCAAACTTGAAGGTATTGTATAGGATAGTCATGATAAGCACCTCTGCAAGTTCAGAGTTTTTAGGTGACTGGGCTGAACTTTCCTGGGGGGGGGGCTACTTGGGGAAACATAATTCAGAATGAAAACTCCAGTCTTGTAGAGGAGCATGAGAAGATGCTTCCCTCCAGTTTTGGAGTCTCTAGGTGATTGTGGGGATTCTATAAACCAGTGATGGTGAACCTTTTAGAGACCAAGTGTCTAAACTGTGATTCAAAACCCACTAATTGTTCGCAAATTGCCAGTACAGAAATTTAACCTGAATACAGGTGGCTGTGAAGGGGCGATGTCAGGTGCCCACAGAAAGGGCTCAGAGTGCCACCTTTGGCACCCATGCCATAGGTTCGCCAACACTGCTATAAACTGATGAATTGATTAATCAAAAATCACTAAAACTTCATCAATTCATATTTATCATGGGTCTCCATTTATAGCAAATGTGATTTGATGAATTTTGGTGATAAAGATGAACGTGCTACCAAGGTTGTTATTTTTATTTCAAATGATCCCAATAATTAAAGGGACAGGCCACTTTAAGGAATGGCAGAAGATATTGTCTAAATTCGTCTGGCAAGGCAAGAGACCGAGAATAAGATTTAAATTATTAACAGATGCTAAGGAAAGGGGAGGTTTTGCCATGCCAGACCTGAGATTATATTATGAAGTGGCCTGCCTCGGTTGGATAAAAGAATGGATAACTTTAGTTGATGGAGATCTTTTGGATTTAGAAGGTCATGACAATAGATTTGGTTGGCACGCTTATCTTTGGTATGATAAAGTGAAAGTACATAAAAGTTTTATGAATCACGTAATTAGAAAGTCATTACTTCAAGTCTGGGAAAGATTGAAACCTTTATTAGAGAGACACACCCCGAGGTGGTTATCTCCGATTGAAGCATTGGCGATCAAAAGGAAAGATGCAGAAGGAGTGGGGATCACATATGGGGATGTGTTATTCTTCTCAGAAAAAGGCCCAAGACTGAAATCTTATGAACTGTTAAAAGAGAGGTTAACAGGTTGGTTTCAATACTATCAGTTACACGACACTTTTCAGAAAGACAGAAGGATGTCTGGATTTGGAGAGAAGGAATCCAAGTTTCAAACCATAATTATGGGCCCAAAAAGAAATTGTTGACTAGATTATATAATTTTTTGTTGGAGTTGAATTTAAAAGATGAACAAGTCAAAGAATGTATGATAAAATGGGCTATGGATTTGGGTCATAATATTGAGTTAGATGGGAAAGATTGTGGAAAAAGAATATGAAGTTTACCGCATGTACTTTGATAAAAGAAAACTTGTTGAAAATGATGTATAGATGGTATATTACTCCAACGAAATTAGCAAAGATGTACAGGATGAAAGATGATTATTGTTGGAAATGTAAAAAGAAACAAGGTGACTTTTATCATATGTGGTGGACTTGTGAGAAAGTGAAGGAGTATTGGGCATGGATATATGATGAACTCAAAAGATGTTAAAGTGTACATTCCCAAAACGACCTGAACTTTTCTGTTAGGGTTGGTGGATAATGAAATTAAAGGAGCAGACAGGAGCGAATGCTCCTGGCCCAGAATTGGAAGACAACGTATATACCGTCTTTGGATGAATGGAGGGCGAAATTACTGGACTTTGCAGAGATGGCCAGACTGACTTGCAGATTGAGGGATCAAGACAACCAGAGGTTCCAAAATGACTGGCAAAAATTTAAGAACTACATGGAGATCAACTGTAATGAATTAAAGACTCTTTCCGGATTAGGATCGAAGGACTATTCTACTTTTAGAACCTTTTCTATAAGTATATAGAATGGGTTCGTTGGAAAGGAAGGCTGGGAGATGAGCAACGTTAAAACCGCAAGAAGAACAGAGGGAAGCCGAACTTTAGTGATAGATTGACTTTATATGGTTAATGTTTTGAATATGTTCTTTTTTCTTTTGTATTTTAAATTCTTTAATAAAAATGTTAATAAAAAAAAAAGATTTGATGAATTTTGATGAATTGTCTAAATTCATCAAAATGTGATTCATTTTTTTCAGCTAATCCCCATCCCTATTCCTTATCTTAACAGGAAAGATCATCTACTCAGCCAGGCAGGCCCAGCACCATTTTAAGCTTCCCCCACTTCACTTAAGAATCTGAGAATGTTAAACTTATAGCCAAATATATACAAATATTCCAAGGTAGGTAAATAAATTATACCATAATAGTTACCTTTGTCACTTCACATTGGTTTATATAGGCCCAAATTGTACTAATGAAGTGCCATTCATCTAACAAAAATTGTGCTAGCAGTTTTCCCAGTTTTCTGTCTGCCTGTTGTGTACCTGGATGTGCAAATGAATGCTGCTGAGCATAAAGCTGCTGGAAAACTTGTTCATTTGAGCATCTGACTACCCAAGGCTGGGAGTTCAATTCCCCAGTTCTACAACGAGGCTGCAAAATAAATTGGTCCCTTGAGGATGCATAGGATGACTTCAGCTAAAGTCATTCTTCAAAATATCAAGTGTTTAAATATTGTATTCAAGGTCCAGAACACAGTGATCAGGCAGGTTGTTATATCACCCTGACTTGAGTCCATCTTCAGTGCTTACTGGCCCACTTCAGGTTCAAGGACCTGGTTCTAACACATAAAACCCTAAACAGTTTTGGGGGCTCATTACTTGTATGAACATCTACATTCTTTTGGCCATCTGACTCAGTCCTCACAGACCTCACACCTGTGGATTAGTCTGGAAAAAAGGTGCCTGAGGGGGGATATGATTGAGACATACAAAATAATGCAGGGCATAAAGTGGATAGAGGGACACTCTTCTCCCTCTCACAAAATACCAGAACTAGGGGACATCCATTCAAACTGAGGGTTGGGAGAGTGAGAACAGACAAAAGATTTTTTTTTACCCAGTGTGTTATTAGTATGTGGAACTCCCTGCCACAAAATGTGGTGATGGCATCTGGTCTGGATGCCTTCAAAAGTGGATTCCTGGAGGAGAAGTCCATCACAGGTTACAAACCATGATGGAGATGTGTAATCTCCACGCTTAAAAGCAAGGTACTTCAAGGACCAGATGCAGGGGAGTGGTATCAGGAAAAAGATATCTAGTGTCATTCACTCCCAGATGCATTTGGTGGGGCCACTGTGAGATACAGGAAGCTGGACTAGATGGGCCTTTGGCCTGATCCAGCACGGCTCTTCTTATGTTCTTATGGGTTTTGACACATAGGAGAGCCTGTAAATCATCAGCTAGAAATTGGGCTTTCTCAACAGTGGCTCCCTCTCCACAGAATTCCTGCAGGAAATATGCCTGAAAACAGAGATTTTTAGGGAAGCCTTTGCAGAGGTCTTCCTCAGTTAATGGGATAGTGGAGGAGGAAAGAAAAGAATGTTGAACGAGGGAAAACTGTTATTTTGCATAGACTATCTTGATGTAATCATAGTCTGTGAATGCATTTTACAGTTGATTCTATGATATGTTTTCTTGTATACCATCTGGGTGGTAATACCAGATGGTATTGTTGTTGTTGTTGTTCAGTCGTTCAGTCGTGTCCGACTCTTCGTGACCCCATGGACCAGAGCTCGCCAGGCCTTCCTATCCTCCACTGCCTCCCGGAGTTTTGTCAAATTCATTTTGGTTGCATCGATGACACTGTCCAACCATCTCATTCTCTGTCGTCCTCTTTTCCTTTTGCCTTCGATTTTTCCCAGCACCAGGGACTTTTCCAGGGAGTCCTCTCTTCTCATGAGGTGGCCAAAGTACTGGAGCCTCAGCTTCAAAATCTGTCCTTCCAGTGAACATTCGGGGTTGATTTCTTTCAGAATGGATAGGTTTGATCTCTTTGCAGTCCAGGGGACTCTCAAGACTCTCCTCCAGCACCACAGCTCAAAAGCGTCGATTCTGCGGCGATCAGCCTTCTTTATAGTCCAGCTCTCACTTCCATACATCACTACTGGAAAAACCATAGCTTTAACCATCCTGACCTTAGTTGGCAAACTGATGTCTCTGCTCTTTAGTATGCTATCTAGGTTTGCCATTGCTTTCCTCCCAAGAAGCAGGCGTCTTTTTATTTCGTTGCTGCAGTCGCCATCTGCAGTGATCAAGGAGCCCAAGAAAATAAGCTCTGTCATTGCCTCCATTTCTTCCCCTTCTATTTGCCAGGAGGTGATGGGACCAGTGGCCATGATCTTAGTTTTTTTGATGTTGAGCTTCAGCCCATTTTTTTCACTCTCCTCTTTCACCCTCATTAAGAGGTTCTTTAATTCTTCCTCACTCTCTGCTATTAGAGTAGTATCATCTGCGTATCTGAGGTTGTTGATATTCCGTCCGGCAATCTTAATTCCGGCAGATGGTATACAAGATGGTAAAACATGTTTGCTTTGGTTTCATTAACTACTGTATATGAAGAACATTGAAAAGAAACAGTTTCATGTAGAAGTGACCTTGGTGTGCTTGGACCAAAGCCAATGTGCCAAAGATTTGTGCTTCAAAAAAAGAAACTTTATCAAGTTCTAGTTGTAATTTATTCCTCAGTGTCTTGCTCCATAAGTTGTGGTGCATAAAACTGATGACATCAGCAACAATCAACTATTGTAACACTCTCCTTGTGGTGCTTCCTTGAGGCTGATCTAGAGACTACAGCAGATCCAGAATGCAGCAACTGGACTGGTGGCTGATGTGAGATAATTTGATCACATCACTCCAATTTTGGCTTGCCTCGACTGGTTACCCAATGTGTCCAAGATCAGGTTCAAGGCTTTGACATTCACATATAGATACTTCCAAAGTTTGAGAACATGCTAGCTGTTTGAGTGCCTCTCCCCAATGTCACCTGACCCACCCACCAGATCCTCCCGGACAATGCTTCTCCATGTTGCCACTTGGAGGGAAGCCCAGATGACTTCTACAAGGAGTCGAGCCTTCTTCACAGTGGCACCAAGTATGGAAGCAGCTTCTGGTGGAGATGCACATGGCTCCTTTGCTGCAAACATTTAGAAGGCAGCTGAAGATACTGCTTTACAATGAAGCCCTCCATAACAACACAGCCTGATGTCACACCTGCCTTTGCTGTCATAAAGTTGCTTTATGCATCATTTTTTCAGAAATGTCCAGATTTTCCCCACAAGGTCCTTAGGCTTTCATGTAATCCTCAGCTTTAAGGTAGGAAGACAATAAAAAAATGACTTTACCAGCTGCAAATATCTTTCTTGACTGGGGTGATTTTTGTTGTTTAAATACTTTTCCCTTCTTGGCCCCCAATGGCTTACTGAAAATGAAAATGATTGTACAGGAGCCTAGGTAGGGACCTTTGGAAGTAAAAAATAATAATGATTTCTATGTGATCGCTGTTGCTGATGACATCACCAGCCTTATACAGTTTACCTTTTGACAACTGGATTTCAGGGAGTAAGCAAAAGGTAATTCACTAACTAGATGCTTCACAGGCATCCAGTTTTCTTTTGTGATGATGAGCCTTCACAACATTTCACATAGTTTCTTTTTTAAAATTTTTGATAAAAAGAACTTAAGATCTGCAAAGCACAGAGCCAAATATGTGAGCTCTGGCAAGTTGTTTGGTGTTCAGTGACAATTAATGTTAACTATTAATTAGTAACAATTTGGGGCTGCAAGCTACTTCATTGACATTAAGAACATAAGAACATAAGAAGAGCCATGCTAGATCAGGCCAAAGGCCCATCTAGTCCAGCTTCCTGTATCTCACAGCAGCCCCACCAGATGCGTTTGGGAGCGCATGAGACTAGATATCTGTCTCCTGATACCACTCCCCTGCATTCCATTACAGCAATTGTGCAATAGGATTTTGGCCAGTGTAAAACATGATTTGGATTTTCACACAGCCACATTTCAAATACTACTAAAATATTTACATTTCATTGCAAAGTTTTGACAGCTAGTTATGACCAGCTCACATCAGCGAAACATGTTTACTTTCAGCTGACTGTTAAGTGAGCAGTTATGTTCCCTAGTTTATTCCACAATGCTCACCTTTGCATGAACTGGTCTGGATTTGGATTCAAAAACATCTGGATCAATAAACCATTACTGGACATTTCCCCCAGTTCTAGAGAATTAAAAAAATAACTTTCACAATCCTGTATGACTGGTTAAACACTTGTCAGCTCAGCTAGAAGCAGAACCTTAAATTATGGGCCATGTGTCTGAGAGTCTCCAGGAAATTCTGGATATGGCACCAGTGCTGTATCAGACAGTTGCTGATATGATCCCTCTTTGGCCGTAGTCACACCTGGGTTTCGATCCTGATCTTCTGAAGGTCCGGCTTTTCCTCTTCATCCCATCATGTGATTTAATATGTGGGACAAGAATTCCCATGTCCAAAGCTGGGTTTTTTTAAGTGCAGTTCAGCCCCCGTTGGCCAGCAGGTGGCACTAGCATTTGAAAAAAACTGACCACTTGGCTGGGGGAAATTAATGCTTATCGGACCTCATTGAACTTCCTGTTGCTCCAAAGTGCAGGGAAATTAAAAAAACATAGCCGATCGGCCCCAGGAACAGCTGGTCGGGGCTATGAAAAAAGAAAGAAAAAGAAACCCGGATCATCTGGGAGGTCCCACAGCGTCTGCCTCCTTAAAAGCTGGATTTTCAAAGCGAGGCAAAAAATCCCTACCTCCTGGGTAAGTCATAGAAACCTAATGCTCCTAAGGGAGCATTACCAGGTTTTCGTTTTTCTTTTTTACAAAAAGCCCTGTGACCATGGGGATGGCATTTTTAGCCACAGTTTATCTGGTAATTTAAACTGCTTTTAAAGGGATGTGGGACTCGGACCTTTGTTGTTTTATCTTTATTTATAGGTTCACAACAAGATTTTCAATCATTGTAATACTCTTCTAGTAAAAGCATTGTTCCTTTTAAATATATATATTTCATCCAAGGACAATAATTATGAGAGCATTCAAAAGAAATGGAAATGTATGGCTTCTTTTGTAGTTTTACATATTTGGTGACAGAAGACCTCCCACCTAATGGCACAATTCATTCATTAAAGAGCAGTTATAAAACAGGTAGTTTGCTTTCAAAGCAGTTTCAGTAATGCAATGTCTTGAGGCTGTCCATTCATAATTCTCTTCACTATTTAGAGAATGCAGAGTTTCTAAAGGATAATGAGATTATCAGGAAAATCCTAATAATATTATAGGATATAAAATGCACGGTTCATTGAAAAATTACTGTCATTTTCTTTGAAGTTGCTATTGCTTTAAAAATAGAATGATGTCTAGTGTGCATTTTACCCATTATAGAAAATGCCTTTAAGCATTTATGTTGTTCTTGTTGGCTTCCGGAGCATCTTGATTTTGTTGTTATGTGCTGTCAATTCACTTCCAACTAGCATGAGAGGGCACAACTGGTTATGATTCTATAGTTCTATTTTTCTTGGATTTATCTCCCAGAATTTACCAGGAAATTCTTCATCCAGAATTCTGGGGGGTTAGCTAGGAGGGAGCTACATTCTTTGGGAGCTGCAAGAGATTAGGGGAATGGCATTGTTTTTAGAGGGCCATAGACCAATAGGCAGACAGACTAAAAGTCCCTTAATCCCTTGCAGCTCCCATGTTTCACCATGCCCAGCCATTTCATCTTTCTGCTTTACAAGCAGATGATGGCTGATGTAGCCTTTCTTTTCCAATTGTGCTTAATTGAAAACTCATGTGAGAATGTTAATATTTTGGTTAAAGGCCTCAGAAGCTAATTGAGAGAATTCTTGTTGAATTATGTGTAATGTCTCTGAATTTATAGTGATTCTGTGAATCACTGAGTTCCTGACGGTTCCTCCCATAACATACTGCACCATATAAATATGTGTGCCATCATCAATTCCAGCTTATGGTGATGTGGATACAGAAAAAATAGAAAGTAAGTCCAGGCACCAATTCTTAAGCAATACAGAAATTTTGTGTTGTGTATGAATGACCAAAAATAACCACCATTCCAGCTGCAGTATGAAAGTGCTGGAGAAAAAAAGGGGGGGATTTTATATTTGCAAAGTGTGCACATCGGCATAGGTGCCAGCATAAATGCAATGTATAGACTTTATCTTTAGCTATAAAATGCTGCCAAATACAACATCTATAACCAGACATCTATAGCAAATCTTTAAAAAAACATGTATTTTTTCTTCAGGAGGAAAATCCATAATTTGAGATTTATTAACTGAAAAGGGGAAGTCCTCGGGGTAATATTTAACATAATCCGTGCTTCACTGATAGGAAAGGATATTTAAATATTCTAACTGTGGCACCCAACAAGAAATTATTGCTACTGTATTGTATGTGTTGTATGCCTGACTGGCCAAATTTATCATTCAAGAATAGAAGGTGTTGTCACATATTGGTCAGTATACTGGCCTTAAAAGGGGGGGGGACACACCATAAAGTCAAAATCTTAAAAAATAGGGGCTCCTATATTTACTTAGAGCACTAACATCTTCATAGTGGACACAGACACATAGTGGGCATTGTGATGGGAGGGGGAGACAAGAGGCAAAAATGTTTAGAAGTCCCAGTAATAATCTTGGCCAGATGATAAAAGTCAAAATCTCTCACTTAAAATGATCTTCAAAATTGATGGTGCAACCCATTACAATCTGCTTGGTTTCCCTTCAAGATATATACTGTACATGTTAGTTTCTTTTTCCAGTTCCATATACAGTAATACCTCAGATAACAAATGCCCCTGATAACTATTTTTTCAGATAACAAATGGAAATTTCTGGGTATAGAGCTGCCTTGGATAACGAATATTCCCTATGAGCTGCCTCGGATAATGAATGTTTTATCATGCGTTTAAGAAAAGTATACCCAGGATGCATTGCAGTCCTTGTAGTTTGTGGAGGAGTGGAAGGAGTTTGAGGATGTTTTTCATGGTGTTTAGGAGCCATTTGGGGCATGTTGTGTGGAGGGATTTGGATCTTCTGAACTTTGAAAGATAAGAAGCTGAGGTTTCCTTGCTTTTTCCTGTCTGTTTCCATTCCTTTCTATTTTATAACGGAGTGCTGAGATGAACTGGGGTTTGCAGAGGAGGTGCTGGATTGTTTCTGTGCGTTTGGCAGGAATGACTGGGTGGGTTTTTTGGAGCTTGGTTTTATTGATCTTTTGAACCACTTTCCATTGCATTTTTTGTGGGAAAAGGGTGGGATCGTCTTGCTGGTTTCTTTTATCCATGTTTGCATTGCACTGCAGGGGGGATGTTTGGGGGGGGGAGGGTGTTCCAGCACTGCAAACCTTTAAAGTGCACTTTATAAAGAGGTCTGGAAAAAATAGCTTTTTGCCTCTCATTGGACCTCCAGAATGGATTGATTGATTTCCATTCATTTCAATGGGAAATGGTATTTTGGATAATGAATTTTTTTCTGATAAAGAATTGCCCCTGGGAACCAATTCAATTTGTTATCAGAGGACTCACTGTACTGCCAACCTCTCTTCTTGGCTTAAATTGAAGCATACAACCCCTCTCTGTCTGGAAACAGAAGCATTCAGAAGCATGCCCCTCTTACATATCAGAACATTTGGAGATGAAATTTAATTTACACATCAGGAAAAAAATCCCAGAGATATTTGAATAGAAGGAAGGACAGGTGGATGGACATACCCTTTTGCTACCTTGGTATGGAACCAACCTCTGTATTGGCCTTAATGCTAAGTCTGTTTCAGTCGTGAAAGTGTTTATATTTGGGCAATATACTAGAAATATATACTATATGCAATGAATTATTTACAGGTCAATGCTACAGAGGAATAGTCCTTTAAATAGCTCACTTGCATTCTATCCAATAGATTCAAATATGAAAAAAACACATTAGTACCATAATCCACTTTGGGGGACAAAGGCATGACAGAAATATTTCTGAGCTCAATGGGTCTTACTGACAGTTATCGTAGGTAGATGTTAATCCTATTTCAGTTTACTAATGTTAATGTGAATTTGCCATACAGAATCCTATGCATAGTTGCTTCAAGACAGCAACTGAGGCCCAAAATATTTTGCATTAACAAACACTGAGATAATAAAGGAAGAAATTATCTGAAATTCAAAGATTAGGAATGCTACTTTTACTGAAACAACAACTTCTCATCAGATATGTACTACTGAAAGAATTTTAATATCGCCATATATGCAGATTATCCCTGCGGGGATGCTAGCTTTTTTAATAAGGAGATTAATTAAGTGGTAGTTGATTAGCTGTTATGGCTGAATTTTAATCATTTGTAAGAAGTGGCCCTTTATAATTTTTTTTGAAATACCTTACTGTTCAAAGTTTGACATAAGAAACTCGCAGGAGAGATGTTTAGTTTGCATACATTGAAGAGTAAATTTATAATCACAGTCATCTTTAGGAGCACCTAATTTCCCATTCAACCCTTGGGTCCCACTGAGAAATTCTTTGGCACTTTGGGCCTCCAGGAACAATTGATCATGAACTCACACAATGACTCTCCAATATTCAATATTAATTCTCCAGTATTCATTGTGAGCATGTTTGCTGTACATTTTGCCTGCTGCCACAGTGGGCCATTAGCTACCTATTGCTCTTTAGCATTTCCTTTTGTGTCACTTCTCTACAACTCTTGACCTCTACATAAATTAATCTGATGGCTCCAGAATATATACATTACTCCAGGATAGCTACATAAAATAACTGATAATAGCTCCCTGAGCACAGACGGCATCAAAAATATACTGTATCTCTTACTGTGAAGGTCTTAACTGCTATCATAAAAAATTCACTTTAAAAAGTGAAAGTGAAATTACAATAATTGTTATTGACCACCAATGTAATTGTAAGCATTGTGTTCTAGCACTAAGAGATGATGTAGAAGTTGAAACAACAACACTCAGAAATAAATCTATTTAACTGAAATGAATGTACTAAGAAGTAAACATGTTTAAGAGTTACATTGAATATACTTTTCTATCTATAAGAACATTAGCTAATAAATACTTATCTCACAGCAGCTAAAAGTACTAAAACAATGTACCTACTAGAAATATTTTTCTTCTTCTTCTTCTTCTTCTTCTTCTTCTTCTTAATTATTATTATTATTATTATTATTATTATTATTATTATTATTATTATTATTATTATTATTATTATTATTATTATTATTATTATTACACAGCTAACTACGCTGGATTTTGTATCACAAATCACTAGTCGAATGCTTCCCAAGTGTTTAGGACTCTGTGATGTATCGGCAAATTATGCGAGCGGATCCCAGTAAGGTGGCTTTCTGTAGCTGACTGATGGTGGCTTTGTCAACTCCAATTTCTTCAAAATACTTGCTTAGCTATTATTAGCTATTATTATTATTATTATTATTATTATTATTATTATTATTATTATTATTATTATTATTATTATTATTATTATTATTATTATTAAACCAATATCTGCAGTGATATGGGACATACCTACACTACACAATGATAGGAACCTATGCTGATTTTAGTATCATGGCATCATCCCAAAAGATATGTTATTTGGTGAGATACTGAACATTCTATGCTATAGTTTAAATAAATGTGCCAGAATTCTTAATCAGAGAATGCTAAATACTTTATTAAAAAGTAGAACTTGATAGAATTGAGCCACAATAAATAAAATGCTATCAAAATGCTGTAACAGTGTAATGGAGATTTATCTCCCTCCTAAACCATTCTGCTTAGTGTATCTGCAAGGTTGGCCCTATCATTAGGGACAGTGACAAGTATCTCAAGTCGCTGAGAGGTCTTAGCAAAGGGATGGAAGACAGAGTTATATACCACACAACTTACCATTTAGGTAGCTTGCTGACATAGAGCCCAGAGGATCACAGTGTTCTACCACAAATGCTGAAAAAAAATCCAGTTGTCTGGCCAGTTTGTACATGGAGTGGAAGGGTGACCATCTTACATCTCATATCAAATAGCAAAATGGGGTGGACCAGCCCTGGATGTCTTTGACAAGTGTTTCAAGCAATTAAAGAAAGTGGATGGACCTGATTTGTGTGTGTGTGTGTTGTGTCGTTACAGTCGTGACCGACTCTTCGTGACTCCATGTCCATGGAGTTTTCTTGGCAGGAATACTGGAGTGGCTTGCCAGTTCCTACTCCAGGTTCCTACAGCACCTGGTATTCCCTGGTGGTCGCCCATCCAAGTACTAGCCAGGGCCGACCCTGCTTAGCTTCCGAAATCAGACAAGATCGGATACGCTTAGGTCATCTAGGCAATTCCCACTATTCTGAATGAAGTTTAAAAAGGAAAGTTGGGTATTTTCCCCAGGTTGTGACAGGCACAGACATAGAACATGGGTAGATCTCAGGTAGGGATGTGCTTTATGTTTTGAAACAATTTGAAATCCAAGGCAAAGCAGGGATAGTGTCCATTTCGAAACCTATCCGGAGTAAAGCAAGGAAGGCAGAAATGGTATTCAAATTGAGTTAGGGATCCAACGTACCAAAATTGTTTTGGCACTTCAGTTTAAAAGACTTAATTCTTTTTTAAAAAAGAAAACTCCTGGAAATCTCACTTGGAAAATGAAAGTAATAATATAACAGAATCAAGGATCCAAAAGCAAAAAGATGGGTGATATCAACAAAATACCCAAGCTCTCCTGGAAACTTCAGTCTTTAAGTGGTTAGATTGACCAGATAAATCCCTTTGTCCCATGATCAGTGGCCATTTTGTATTTGGTTTAGGTGAGGGAAGGGTGTTGGTCTGTTAGAGATTGTTACTTGCATGATTTTACTTTTCAGCAGGGTGAGTGCACACCAGATTTATACAAGTTAGAGAAATTATATCATATTGGATAGTCACGTCAAAAACCCTCCTAATTTATTTGAAATAGTGATGCAAAGGGATACAATGTTCTGCCTTCCTGGTCTTTCCTCAGCTCTTTAAACTCTCAAATTTCATTCTTTGATAAGTGAAATATTAAGCAGACATGTTGACTGGGGAGAAAAAATTACCCAGAGATCAGCAAATATCTTTTGACGAAGCTTTTTTTGTGTCTCCTGAGTAAACACGTTCACTTATAATTACACAGTTTTGTAAAACATGCAATGAAAAAACAGGAAGCTGGCAGAGCACCAGTTCTGTTTCTCTTTATTGTGCAAATATGCAATTAGCTGACTTTTTTAAAAAAAAAAACTACTAGTAGTCATTAAAGCCCCCCTCTCAACCCCAGTCAAGTATAAGGGTAATTTCGATGCCATCATATGTTCTACAATCAAGACTATTCAGCAGTAGGTTCTAATTAGTTTTCTGCTTTTTCTGTAGAGTTGTTGAGTGTGAAGCTGATTTTTTTGGTCAGGGATTTATGAAAAGATTTTAAGTTTCCACTGGAAAGCTTAGAGGAAATTTCATCCCTCCTCCAGATTTGAGCAGTTTGGCTGCTAAGGGTTAATTTTCACATTACTTTTTGAGATGATAAAACAAATTCAGTGTTTTTTGTCCTTCAAAACACCACTAGAAAGGGTAGCATAGTGCTTTTTTTTACCCCTTAACCCACAGAGTATTTCCCCAGAATGCACTTATAACTCTTAAATAGATTGTAAGTGTCTCCACCAGCAGCAAGAGTATTTCTTTGTTTTGTATAGTTCTCAGGGATTTTACCTTGGTCCGTCATGTCTGCTCTTAGGCTTATTCCGCTGAGATTCTGTTGTAAGTTGTCTCAGTGTTCCAGACCTCCCCCCTGCTCGATTTCCTCTGAAAGCGAGTGGTGTCAAAAGTTCACAAAAACACTGCCGACGTCTGGTGCAGGATCACCTCCTGCACCTTTTGAGGGGATTTTCATAAGCCTTCCGAGTTCCCCCAGAGATTTTCTCAGCAGTAGACCCCCCCCCCGGGACTCTCAGAGCTCCGCGGGAGCATGGCATTCACAACTCAAGGCTCAACCGGAATTTATTGGCAAAAAGGCTGAAATTAATATTAGAATAAATTATACACAAAAATCAATCAGGCTGTTTAAAAGGCAGGCAGATAAAAGATAATATAAGGAATATCATAGATATTATGGAATGCCTTGAGTTTAATAGGGGTAAAACAGTAGTGGTGTTAGCAGTGGATGCCAAAAAGGCATTTGACCGGGTCTCATGGAAATTACTAAAAAAAAAAAATTGAAATTTTACAATTGGGCCAAAAATTCCAGAATGCGATTACAGCAATATATTTGATGCAAAAGGCAAACATTATAATTAATGGGAGAGTTAGTGAACCAATAGAGATAGGGAGGGGTACACGTCAGCGGTGCCCTTTATATTTTGACCTTGGAACCAATCCTGCAAAGAATAAGATCAAACCACAAAATTAGAAGGATAACGATTGGTCAACATCAGTATAAACTGAGGGCATATGCGGATGATGTAATTTTTACACTGGAAGACCCACAAGTAAGTGTACTAAAGGTGTTAGAAGAAATCAGATAATTTGGGAGAGTCACGGGATTAAAGATTAACTACCAAAAAACAAATTTAATAGTTAAGAATATGGAAATTAAAGACAGAGTAGAGTTGGAAGAAAATACGGGAATTAAAATTGTAAAAAAAATGAAGTATTTAGGAGTTATTGTTGCAGATAAAAATATAAATCTAGTTCAGGAAAATTATCAACAAGTTTGGAAAGATATAAAAAAATGGACTTTTTGGGGAAAGATGAACTTCTCTCTATTGGGAAGGATATCTATAATAAAAATGATGGTTCTCCCAAAGTTAATTTTTCTGTTTCAAAACTTACCTATTTTGGGGGGTGCCAGTTGCTTTAAGGATTGGAGGAAGGAAATTTCAAAGTTCGTGTGGAGGGGAAAAAGACCAAGGATAAAGCATAAAATATTAATAGACCACAAGGACAGAGGAGGAATGGGACTTCGAGACATGGAATTATATAATAACGTAGCGGCCCTCTGGTGGTTGAGAGAGTGGGTAAAGTTGGATGATAAAGAAGTGCTAGACCTGGAAGGATATGGTCTAAATTCTGGTTTGCACTATTACATGATTAGTGAAAAAAGGAAGCACAATAAGGAATTTAATAAAACATAATTTGTCAATCTTTGTTAAATGTATGGTACAAATACAAAGGCATCCTGGAACCAAAAACGCTGTGCTGGTGCTCACCTTTGGAATACCTTACTTTAAGGTAAACCAATATGGAGACAGGATGGCCCACCTATAAGCAGCTGCTGGAAGAAGAAAAAGGGGAATTAAAGCTTAAAAACTATGAAAAGATAAACAGGTATCTAAACATCTGGTTGGAGTACTATCAAATTAATCATAAGTTTCAAGAAGATTTAAAAATTGGATTTGAAAAGCAAATTACTAAATTTGAAGAAATACTGCAGGGAAAAGAAAAATATATTTAAAAAATTATAATCTTTTGCTGGAGTAGGATACTAAGGAAGAGCAGATAAAAGAAACCATGGTAAATTGGGCTCAAATACTTGGAAGAAACATTAATTTAAATAAATGGGAAAGACTATGGAAAAGTGATTTGAAATTAACATCAAATATGGATATTAAGGAAAATGTTTATAAAATGCTATATAAATGGTATTTTACCCCCCAGAAACTGGCAAAAATTTATAGAAACCAAAGTAACACATGTTGGAGATGCAAGAAAGATACAGGAACATTCATACATATGTGGTGGTCCTGCAGCATAAGTAAAATATTTTGGGAGAATATTTATTCGGAACTAAAGAAATTTTTAAAATATCAATTTAAGAAAGAACTGGAATATCTCCTTTTAAGCATTATGGGGGATGATATAAAAATCACGGATAGGAAATTTATGTTACATGCCACAGTGGCAGCGAGAGTGGAGATAGCGAGTACCAGATGTTAATGATTGGAAAGTTAGACTAAAAAGATATTATGACTTGGGGGACAGAAGTGGGAAATGGCGTAAGAAGTCCAATGTCAATTTGGAATCAGGATGGAAAAAATTTCATGAATACTTAAATAATATAGTGGAAAAACCTAGTCTGTTGGGAGAAGTTTGAAATAAGCAGAATGTTAGGGTATATGATATTTTATTGAATTTATCTGGGGGTACTACTGCACACAGGAGGGTGGGAGACTTTATTCTTTTCTATACTCTTTCTACACCTACCTCTCTTCTAGGTTTCTGGATGATTGTCCCTTCTTGCTGATCTCTTTGTTGGGTCTTTTTCACATTCTATATATTGTTGTTTTTTTACATTTCTTGTACTGTGATGATATCAATTTAAAAAAACCCTCTTAAATAGAATGGACTGTCACAGAAGGAGAGAATTGCTGAAAATCTATGCACGGCAAGTGGGTGGCACTGCCATGTTTTGGAAATGATCCTTCTTTCTCTTCATCTTGCTGTCTCCTCACTGTAGCTCCCACCATTCAGATAGATATCCCATTCCTTACTAAGAGCTTGTAGGGAATTTGACCTCCTCCATCTAGTTCTTCTCTCCATCCAGGACAATGTAGTTGCAATCCAGTTTTTCCCCCATGGTGAATAAGTTATGTCCAGAACTTGGAAAAATTGCCTGTCTGTTCTCCAGGGTTAAAAAAATCACACGGCCAACTGTGCTTTGTAGAAATGTCAGCACTCAGTAGGGTTGTTACATTTCAGTAGCCAGTAAAATTTCTGACTTCTCGAGATTTCTTGGCAGGAAGACTAGTCTGAGGAAGAGTGATAGAGTACTCTAGGAAGAAATAGTCAATCCCAATGTTTTCAGCCATTTCATTTATGGGCTCTATCACATGGCTGAAATAAACAAGTAATAATTAAACCTGGTTTTTCAAACAAAGTAGTCACGTGACAGAAGATCCGTGTCTTGTGTCCCCATGTTGGTTGCATTACGGAGCTCTCATTAACAGCATTAATTCTTTCCCCACAACCTTGCTTCACATTTAACTCTTTGTTCCCCGGGTGCTTCTAGTGGGATGTTTACAGCTCAACTGTGCCCATGCTCGCCATCTTGGCCATGTGGCATGTTGTCCTGAACTGCCCCTTTGTCCCGATTCACCCTTTGTTCTGCTGCCTCGTGCTGCACCTTTTCTCCCAGCACAAGTTGCTGTGCCTGCCTTTCAAGTGCAGTGGGAGAGCAGGCTTTCCTGCATTTTCAGCAGTGGCACTTCGGTGGTGAACGACACTTGGGGACTGCTGCTCTGTTACAGCTCGCTTATCTACCGCCCAATCTCCAAGCTGATTGGATCTCCCTCACTTTATTCCGCTGCCTGCGGTCTTCCTTGCCTAATCTCCCAGTTTATCAGATTTCCCCAGTTTTGCTCTTGCCTTGGAAGAGTGCCAAGGAAGAGGAGATCCAAGCACTACTGCTGGCTCCCCTTTTGACCTCCCAGGGAGCCGGCAAGCGCTTTGGCGGACACTCTTTTATTTCACCTGATCGGAGGGGATTGGAGACCGAAGTGCTGCTCAGCCAGTTCCCCTTTTCATCTGCTGCCAAGCATTTTGCAGGGACAACAAGGGAAACCCCTTTTTTTTTGGCTGACCCCACTATTGTTCGCCTCCTTTTTAAACATACATTTGGAACTGGATTTTAAAATACCCAAGCTTCGCCTAGGGTCTTTGAAAACTCGCTGGGACACAATTACGTGGACGTTAACAGGTTTTCTTTTTTAAAAGTCCACTTACCATGGGGTCACGATTTATGGAGGTGGTTTAAAGGTAAATTAAATCTGGATTTTAAAGTACGTGAGATAGAGCCCTTATAAGCTAAACAGGAATTTGGCACTTTAAAGCCCCACCTCCTCTGATGAGCATCCACTTCTCCTAGTCAAATTCTTCCTTCTTGTAATTTCAGTCCATTAATTTGAGCCCTACTGCCTAGAGCTGCACAACACAAACATGCATCTTTCACATGATAGATCTTCAAATATTTGGAGATGGCTATCATATCATTTCTCAGTCTGTACTTCTGCAAGATAAATATTCCCAACTCCCTAAGCAGTTCCACAAAGGTAGATTCCAACTTGTTTATCATTTTGGTTGCCATCCTATAAATGTGATTCACTTTGCCAATTTTGTTCTTTTTATTTATTTATTTATTTATTTATTTATTTATTTATTTATTTATTTATTTATTTATTTATTTATTTATTTATTTATTTATAACATTTCTATCCTATTTTGATAGCATTCTCTCTGAAAGGAACCAAGGCAGTTTACATCATAAAACAGTATTTAAAAGCTAAAAATAAGAAATATATAAATACTAAAAAAAAATTAAACAAATAGTATATTAAAATTGTAATAAGATCAATGTTCTTAAACCTGCCTGCCCACAACTGGACATAGTATTCCAGGTGAGTTCTGACCAAGTTTTGATCTCTAGACAATATATTTCTTTTGATATACCCATCATCTTGAATCCTTGTTTGTGTTTTCTCAAGTTTTAGCCCTTCCAGTTTTGTCATCTACAATTTTAATGAGCATGAGAAACTAAAGGAATTGTGCATTGGTTAGGGAGGGGTGCCATCAGAGACTGCATTCTGGAAGAACATTTTCAGAGATAATTTGAAGGAAGGAGAGATAATAAGAGAATGAAGAATTGTAGGATATGAAACCTAAGCCTAGAGATAAACAACATTCTTTTGACATTGTTATTTTGACCAAACCTTACTAGTTCTATTCAAGCTAAGTGATGTTGAGTTCAACACCTGGAGAGTTTTAGGAGCAAATACACAATGTACTTTACACAATACAGTGTGCAAAATACAAAATACACATGGGCTGACTAAAGGTTGGTGGCAGCAAAAGATGAAGAGGAAGCATGTATAGATTAAGGAAAACACATGTATTCCTGTGGTTAGTCAAAGTGATTATTATGGAACAGTCAAGTGTCAGGATAAAGAAAGTCTGTCATTGGCATATGAGAGAAGAATATGATCACATCTCATCACATTCCCACCATCATTCGTGTTAATTGTACATATGTTGAAGAACACCATACCCAGGACAGGATACAGGGCAGTCATTCATCATTTTTCTCCAAGATGACCAAGACCTGTTGAGCATTGTCTGTCAATCAGTTTCAAAATCACCTGACTGTAACTTTTTCTACCCTCCCCCCCTTTTTTACCAGGCTGAATAAAACCATTCAGTGGGGGGACCTATTGAGAAACTTGCTGATATAAAGACACTCTATACCACAGCATGCTCTGCATCACTCAAACCTGAAACTCTGTTTTTAAGGAGAGATCAAATAAGCCTGGCATGACTTGTTTTTGAAAAACTCAAACTGGTTCTCATTAATCAAAGTGCTCTTTGGTAAGTTCTCACAAGCTGACTCTTGAATGGATTGTTCTAGATTCTTTCCTGGTATTGATGTCACATGTATCAGTCAGCAATCAACTAGATCTTCCTCTGAAGATAATTTAAGTGACTACATCTCCCTACCTTCAGACTCCAGGAATCTTAAAGTATTGTGAACTAATTCTGAATTCTGAATTCTGAGGCTCAGACATTACATATACGAGCTCCTTTGTTACCATTGAAGAGAGTTCATCAGGTTTTGGTGACCCATATTCAAGTAGCCAAGAAGCCACATGATTTCTTTCTCTTTGGCATCTGTCCTGTCATGATCACTCTCATCCAGTTGTGAGATTTCTTCAAAAGGTTAATGAGGCTGTATTCATACAAAGCTTTTCACTGGCAACAAAAACCCCTGTTTCAACAGGGTTTTGGCATTTAAACTTGTCTTTATCCTTTCTTTTTCTGTTTGAATGATGACGATGATGATGATGATGACGACGACAACGATGATGATGATTTTGCTTTTGTCATAGTGATGTCACTGAATTTTACTCTACATTGCTTTAAGGGTTCTGGTGAGCAGAAAAGTTATTATACATATTCAAGTAATAAATACAAAGTATGCTGCTTATAGAGATGGGCACAGAACAAACATGTTTTCGTTTCCGTTTCCGTTTGTCGTTTTCGTTACGTAACAAAACGACAAACGAAAATTGTGATGAAAATGAAACGAAACAAACAGAACCATGAAAATTGTGGTCATTACGTTTCGTTTCCGTTACTGGCAACACGCAATGAAATGAGCTTTTTTAAATGTTAAAAAAACGCCCTGGACATCCGTAAAAACGCAGCGATAATTATTTATATTGTTTGATAATACCTACCAGGGGGGTTGGGGTCCTTAAAACGTTTGTTTTTGTCTTCTCCCATCGCGATGTATTTTTCTTTTCCCTTTAAAATGGATGTCGCCACCAGCCACAAAATGGAGGCAAGCCATGTGATGTGGGATCATGTTCAACCAATAGCATGCCCAGGTTGCAGACTGGGCGGGCAGGTCTGGCAGCCACAGAGGGCATAAAAAGCTCTGGCAGCCTCCGTCCTCCTTGCAGTCTCTGGTGGGAGTTAGGGTGGGATTGCTGTCTCTGCGACTATAGCTTCAGTCCTGCAGCCTCCTTGTGTGCCTGCGTGCTGTGTACCTCTCGGTGAGTACCCTCCCTTGCCCCACAGTGCAGTCACTCTGTGGCTGCCTTGCACCCTGGGCAACGCCCGCCGCTGCCTTTGCAGCCTCCCTGCATACCTAGTCTATACTGTGTCTCTGCCAGCATCCATTTTTTTAGTGTTTTCCCTCTGGTCTGGGGCGTTGGGGGATGCCTGCACACAGAAATGCTTTAAAAATCACGCAAAAAGTGGGTAGAAACGACAAACGAAAAAACGAAAAACGGTAACAGAATTTTTCAAAAATTTTCCGACAAACGGAAACGAACTGAAACAGACCTCTCAATGACAAATGAAAAACCAAAACACCATTTTTCTGCTCCGTGCCCATCTCTAGCTGCTTATATACTGTCCCATTGTACTTAAAGCACCCTCTGCGTGGCGTGCAATTAAATTATGCAGGCTACACGTTGGATCCAGGCAAATCAGGTGCTCAGTTTACTGACCTTGGAAGAATCGAAGGCTGGGTGAACTGTGAGTTGTCTACCTGTGATTGAACCTGGTTAAGAGCAGAGTTTTTATTGCAATGCTGCAGTTAAAGCACTGTGCCACAAGGTGCCTAAAAATATGAAATAGCATATTTCCCCCTCTCTTTAAAGGACACTAGGTTTTAAAATTGTTGGTACTGTGTCTGAAGAATGATCTTAGAAAAACTTCAATCATTACTCTGGCCATTTGTTGAATTTTTTTCCCATCAGTTTTACATATTATACTTGCTTTGGGGTTGCTTAATTGTTTGGTTTATACTGTTCTTGAAATTACCTGATGTAATGAGGTTTCCATTTATTAAAAGCATGCGGGAGATGATTCAATCAGTTTCTAATGTGTGCCATTTGCCACATGCAGCTGTGCTTAGTTTTTAATCTAGCCATTCGAGATGGGCACGAACCGAAAAAATGGGAGTTCATTTTGGTTTGGTTTGTTTTGGTTTGGTTTGGTTCGTTTCATTTTTAATGATTTTTTCCCCAAATATTCATTTTGTTGTTTTATTTTGTTTGTTATTTGTTTTTTCCCGCTTTGCACGATTTAATCTATTTGACAGCGTGCAGGCGAGAAACAAACATTTAAAAACCCGACAGATGTTGACAACACCTGCACAAATTCGACTGGCAGCATCCTCATCCTCATCATCCACATCATCATCATCATCTTCTTCTTCTTCTTCAATAATCAACACATCATCATTCTTACTGGGCAGTGGTGGTGGCGGTGGCAGAGGCGGGTAATCCTGGCCCCTGTGGCAGGGATTTTTTGAGGTGCTGGCTTGGGGCCAACACCTCATTTTTTAAAAAGTGCTGACTGTGCAGCCCCTGGAGCCAGGTCGGCGTTGGTTTTATTTTTTATATTTTTCTTTATGTCACCAACCTGGGTTGGCGCTCCTTTTTTGTGTGTGATTTTGTGATTTATTTTTATTTTAATTGTATTGTATTTTTTTTACTGCTGACAGCTGTAGCGTGGGCCAGTTGTTTTTTTTTAAAATATTTGCTGGCCTGTGGGCTGGTTCCTTGGCCCGTGGGCCAGTTCCGCAACCCACATGCCGGTACTGGGGCCATGCACTGGATGTTTATTGTTTGTTTGTTTGTTTTTTGCCAGCCCATGGCCCACAGCTGGGTCCGGTGCTTGCAGGCCGGTATCAAGGCCCAAACACCAGATCTTTTATTTTATTTTATTTTATTTTATTTTATTATTTTATTTTATTTTATTTTTACTGCCGACCACATGGCCCACACTACAGCTGTAGTGCAGGCCAGTTGGCTTTTTTTTAAAAAAAAGCCTGGTGCTTGCGGGCTGGATTGTGTTTATTTATTTATTTATTTATTTATTTATTTATTTATTTATTTATTTATTTATGTACTGCCAACCACAGCCGCCTACAAGCTGTAGTGTGGCTGCTCGGCTCCCCCCCTGTTCTCCCCCTCCCTGCAGCCAGGAATACTGGAGCTCAAGGAAGGATCAGCACCAGGTAGGAGACATCTTCAATGAAACAAAACGAAACGAACCATTTTTTTTTGTTTGGTTCATTTTGTTCTAAATCCACTCTGAGGTTTGTTATTCATTTTGTTATGTAACGAAATGAATAATGAATAACGAAATGAACTAAATGAATGAAAGTTCATTTTGTGCCCATCTCTACTCTCCATCCAGGCCAATGTTGGGAAAAGGGATCCCTAGCAGAAAAGTCACCACTTCTGAGAGGAAGGTTTGAAGAGATGATCAGATTGTGCCCTTCCTATTCTATACATGACATTCAGTAAAGGTTGTTAGAAACATCAGGTGTATCACAAATTATGTAGCAAAATAAATTTTTGTCTCTTCTCGAGCTATGTTGTATGAATGTGTTTTGGCTATATCTAAGTAAACTTTTTATTATTATTTTATTATATACTTTCAAAGATGAAAGAGGTTGATAGTACCAATTCCTCATACATTTCCTGGGGAATAGCATATTTCATAACTTGTTTGATTTCCTTAGTCTGTCTTTAGAGGTACTTTGGGAGCTTCTCATAGTGCTGAAAGTGGCAAGGAAGGGAAGGAGAGTGGGTTTTGCTTTTTATTCAATTTAGCCCCCCTCATCACCTTCTTGATCCTTTGGACTTTATGTGCCACAAGCCCGATTATCATAGCCAAAGAGACTTAAAAGAGATTGTGGGATCTGTAACCCAACACATCTGGAGAGCTTCATCCTAATCCAGACTCATCAGGTAGCGCTACCACTTATGTTAGGGATGTAAGTAGATTTGTTGTAGCACTGTTGCAGTAAATCTAAGATATTTTTAAAACATGGTTTCCCATGTGGTCAAAGAAACTGAGAGACATAGATATATTTCCAGATCTGAACCCTTGCTGCAATTAAAGCAAAGCAACTCTCTGGGTGGTTTACAGTTTAATTATGCAGGCTACACATCCCCCCAGCAAGCTGGCTACTCATTTTACTGACCTCGGAAGGGTGGAAAAATGAGTACCCAGCTTGCTGTGGGGGGATGTGTAGCCTACATAATTAAACTGTTAATTAATATTGCCTCTGTACAACTTGAATCATAATAATTAGTTTTCAGGATCTCATTGCAGGCTATGTAATGGCAGGCCTAAGTAAATGTCTTGTGGTGCACATTTTTTTCAATTAAAATCAAATAAAGTGAGATTTTTCAACTGGGACATTTTGATTTTGATTTTTTGATTTTCAGTTTTAATTTTAGCTATGATTCAGCTATGATTTGTATACCACCCTCTTGCACAAGGCAAGTCAAGGAAACATTTGAGTACTTCCTATTTCTTTGGGGTCATTTGCCCCAAACAGAAGATGGTAGTAAAACTTGAAAGCTTCCATTTTCACTTGTCAACAGAATTTTGCCCCACAAGATGGTTTTAAAAGGCTAGTGGGTCTCTATTTCTTGCTCTCCCAGTATGGCAGCAGTTTTCAAGCTCAGCTGTGTGTTCAAAGAGAAGGATTTCCTAAGACCCAGTTGTCTACCTGGGATTGAATCTGGGTTGTGAGCACAATTTGGGCTGCAATACAGCAGTTTAGCCACTGCACCATGAGGCTCCACAGGTGATTCAGAGTTTTAGGGAGAACAAGACTGTCCCTTGCCTCCTTCTAGGAGGTTTTCTGTCCCTTCCCCCATCTCCCTGTTCATTACACAGTGCTTTGTTGTTATGTATTCCATTCTTTTTCTCCTTTGCTCCTTTGTATACATATGCAGAAGAGCCTGGCTGGGGGAAGGGGGCAATGTGTAGCCTGTATAATTATACCCAGATGGTGATTTATTTATTTATTTATTTATTTATTTATTTATTTATTTATTTATTTATTTATTATAGAGTATCTTTACCTCACCTTTCTCCTTGGAAAAGGACCCAAGACAGCTTACAGTAATGAGAGACAATATACAGTCCAGTACAATTAAGACATGTTCAAATATTGAGAACAGGGAACTGAGGGAGATCTTACAACTAGAGATGGGCATGAAATGGAAATGTGTTCCATTTCTGTTCTGTTCGTGGCTCATCTCCCTTTTTTTTCCATTTTTCAGACCGATTTTTTTTTTTTAAAGTTCCATTTTTCTTTTTCCAGAAACGGGGGTTTCACTTCCCCGCGTCGGACAACAGTGCCCTGTCATCCGGCATGGGGAAGATCCCTCCTGCCACCCTCCACCCCAAAAATGACAGCTCTGCCAGATATTCAGGACCCAAGCCATGGAATAGTACAACCCTCTCAGGAAGTGGAAAATAATCTTCAGTTACTCCGCTGGCGAGGAAAATGATTCAGTCCTGATTGTGATTTGTGGTACCAGGGGGAAAAGCAACAGTCTAACTGAGGGATAACTAGAAAACATTGCCCTCAGTGAGGCAGACAAAGAGTGATAAGTAGACATCTGTTTCTTTATATTCAGTGCAATGGGTGACAGTTGACAAAGCCTAATGCTAGATTAACTTATAAGGAAAAATATAGTTATTCACTGGGGTTTGTGCAACAGGATAACATGACTAGACAGGAAGTTTTTTTACTATTCCATTCCATACTTTCCAAAGGTCTACCTATGGGTTATATTTCCTGCTGTTATCTCCAGTAGTGCTTAGCAAGTTTACAGCTGTGGCAGACACAGAAATAGGTTTCCTCCTCTTTATAGTTTTACTATCCAACACTTATTAACTGCCATTTCCTAGATTTTTCACAGCATGGGAAAAGATAGCAGTGTGCTACATTATTATCACATGAAAATGATTTTCCTGGAGGAGAAGTCCATCACAGGTTACAAACGAGAGGTGTAATCTCCAGGCTTAAAACTGGGGTACTTCAAGGGCCAGATGCAGGGGAGTGGTATCAGGGGACAGATATCTAGTCTCATGCACTCCCAGAGGCATTTGGTGGGGCCACTGTGAGATACAGGAAGCTGTACTACATGGGCCTTTGGCCTGATCCAGCCTGGCTCTTATGTTCTTATGTTCTTTTGTTCACATAGCCTTGCACATAATGAGCAACGAGGAATCCTTGGTAACTTTCCAAATGTATAATCGCACAGGAAACTACAAAGATGCCCCAAATCTTGGTTCTCAGATAAGATTAAGTTTTTAGAAATCAAAAGAGTCACCTGGTCTTGTGTGTGTGTGTTGTGTCATTACAGTCGTGACCGACCCTTTGTGACTCCACATCCATGGAGTTTTCTTGGCAGGAATACTGGAGTGGTTTGCCAGTTCCTACTCCAGGCACCTACAGCACCTGGTATTCCCTGGTGGTCTCCCATCCAAGTACTAACCAGGGCCGAACCTGCTTAGCTTCCGAAATCAGGCGAGATTGGATGTAAGACCTATTAATTTCTACTTGTCAGGCCTCTTACTGTGAAGGAGGATGTTACATATAATTGAGATACATGGTTTTGTGCAATGAAGTAACTCTCACAATCACTATACCCATATTTTTATCACATTCCAATATAGTAGCCAAGGGAGGGGAGTTAAGCACAGTCAATGCCTCACAAGGAATCACAGAAAATATTTCATACCCTAATGGGAATGTAATGGTGATGAAGGTTCCTCATACTAAGAACTACAGTAGGACCCCAGTATCCACTGGGGATTGGTTCCAGGCATTCCTGTGGATAATGAAAACCATGGATAAGAGAAAATAAAATAAAATGCAAGAAAAACCCACTGCTGCTACTGTAAAATTCAAGCATTTAAAATAGCTAATTTTTGCATGTTTCTGTGGTGCTTTGGTGGGGTTTTGGGCAACGATTTCAAAAAAAAAAAATTGCGGTCGCCATTTTAGATCCCCGCACTGCATGGCAAATGATGCACCCTCCCAGCCTGGTACCAGCAGCGCAGCAGTAGCAATACAATAAAATAAAATAAGGAGAGGGGGCAGGGAAACCCCCCCAAATAAAACACCCTTCCCAAACTGCCATTTCCGAGCATGACAAATGACAGTAGCTGTGGATAATGAAAACCATGGATAAGAGAGAATGCCTGCCCATCAACCCCCAAACTGCCATTTCCTGACAGTAGCTTGCTTTATGACTTCTGTTTTGAGACAGTAGCTTGCTTTATGGCTACTATTTGTGATAGTAGTTTGCTTTACAGATGCTGTTTGTGACAATAGCTTGCTTTACAGCTGCTGTTTGTGACAACAGCTTGCATTACAGCTTGCTCTGTGGCTGCTGAATTATTTAATTTTTTCCTCTGCCAACTGTGGATAACTGAATCAGTGGATACGGTGTCCTACTGTATGTACAATTGGCTGCTGGTTTTGTTGGGAAAGTGTTGTTTATTATAACTATGCAGAATAATTATTGAGCATTATCAGACGGGAATATTGTTGAAGAACAGGCATTTCTGGATTACCTCAAGGATACATGCTACTCTGTTTACAGTTTAGCTCCATTTTAATCAAATCCAATTAAAGGGGAGAATAGAGTTACTAGAGTAACCTTGATCCCTGTTCCCCAATGAAAATTTTGTTTTCAAACAATGAATAGTTTTGTCTACAAAAGAAAGAAATGGCTGGAAACAGCTTTGCACAGCTCTAGAAGGACAATAAAAAGGCTAAAAAAATCAGCAATAGCACATACTAAACTCCTGAAGGAATGTGTCTCTCTAATATGATTGCAATATTACAAGTAGTTAAGCCTATCCTAGAATGGCAAATAAACCATATTCCAACTTCTTTATCTGTCTCTTTCTTTGGTGCACTTGCCATTTTATCAGCTGTAGCTGGAATTGATTGATTATCTGCAATATCTCTTATCTTGGTCTTTCTATTAACTGCTAAGCTGATCAAACACCATGTATGCAATTTTTCCCTATCACATCACATTGTGCTGACACAGAAAGAAAACAGTGCAAAAGACCTCAACCTATTGGTTTCTTTTTGTGTTCCCAACCCCTTCACATTTAATATAGCATTCTGTTGCTTCTCACTTTTTGAATAAAGCCCCTGTGACCAAAAGCTCCCATCTGCAGTCCCTATGCATCTTTGCTGCTCACGGTTCCAGTTCAACAATCTTCCCATTTCTCTTTCCACCTAACTCATTCTAAAGTGCCAACTGATTTCCCTCTGCCACAGCCTCAGCTTATGTCTTTCAGTTCTTAAAGTCTCCTTTGTGTTGCCTATTCCCCAGGGATGACTCACTGGAAATGGTGTACACATGCAGGCTGGTATGTTCTGTTGCAAATACCAATAGGTGGGTCCCATGCATCCCAGTGGCAAATGTTTCCACCCTCTAAATTTCAGCACTCAAGGTCACAGCCCCAGTCACCATGCCCAATTATGGCTCTACTAATAAACCATATCTGATCTTGCCTGATTTTGGAAGCTAAGCAGGGTCAGCCCTGGTTAGTATTTGGATGGGAGACTACCAGGGAGTACTAGCTGCTGTAGGCACCTGGAGTAGGAACTGGCAAACCACTCCAGTATTCCTGCAAGAAAACTCCATGGATATGGGGTCACAAAGAGTTGGTCATGACTGTAATGATTAGAGATGGGAACGAAATGAACTTTTAGTTTGTTTTGTTATTTGTTATTCATTTCGTTAGGCAACAAAATGAATAGCGAAGCCCATAGTGATTTTAGAATGAGCCAGACCGAACTGAAAAAAATGGTTTGGTTAGATTTGTTTCATTCTTCCCCTCTGGTGATGAAAGCCCCGCTTCCCCTCTGGTGATGAAAGCCCCAGCGATGACAGCTGGGCTTTCATCACCAGTGGCAGAGGACTGCCTAGAGAGCGCCCCGTACTCGCCTCAGCACACAGAGGCAGGAACGGGGCTCTCTCTCAAGGGATCTCCACTGCGGGTGGATGGCAGCTGGCCCGGCTGTCATCCTCCTGTGGTGGAGGGTGGTCAGGAGATGGCCGTGGTCTCACCTCTGCAAGTGGAGCTGAGGCTGTGGCTTTCTCCCAAGGGATCTCTGTTGCTGGGGGATCCTCCTGTCATCCTCCTTCGGCAGAGAGCGGCCAGGAGAGGGTTGCGGTCTCACCTCCGCATGGAGATGTGAGTTTGCGGCTCCCTCTCAAGGGATCTCCACCACTGGGGAGTGACCGCCGGGCAGCTGTCATCCAACCACGGTGGAGATTGGTTGAGAGAGGGCCACAGTTTCATCTCCACAAGTGGAGGAGGGTCGTGGCTCCATCTCATGGGATCTCTGCCACTGGGGGATGACAGTTGGCCGGCTTTCATCCTCTGGCGGTGGAGGGCGGTCGGGAGAGGGCTGTGGTCTTGTCTCCGCACACGGAGGTGGCATTGTGACTCCCTCTCAAGGGATCTCCGCCACTGGTGGATGACAGCTGGCCGGCTGTCATCCAACTGCGGTGGAGATCAGTCAAGAGAGGGCCGCGGTGTCGCCTCCACACACAGAGGTGGGATTGTGGCTCCCTCTCAAGGGATCTCCTCCGTGGGTGGATGACAGCCGGCCCGGCTGTCACCTCCCTGTGGTGGAGAGCGGTTGAGAGTGGACCACGGGCTTGGCTCTGCTTGTGCAGCCAAGGCCACGGCTCTCTCCCAAGGGATCTCTGCTATTGGGGGATGACAGCCAGGCTGGCTGTCATCCACCCCCAGTGGAGGACGGTCAAGAGAAGGCCCCGTTCCCATCTCCGCATATGGAGGCAAGACTGGGGCTCTCTTTAAAGGGATCTTCCCCATGGCGGATGACCGCGGGGAAGTAGAAGAGACCCCCGTTCCTGCCTCCACATGCAGAGGCGGACCAGGGGTTTCTTTAAAGTGATCTTCCCCATGGGGGATAACAGCGCTCAGCACTGTCATCCACCACAGGGAGGAAGAAGAGACCCCCCCCCGTTCCCACCTCTGCATGCTGAGGTGAACCAGGGTCTCTTTAAAGGGATCTTTCCCACGGGGATGACAGCACGCCCGGTGCTGTCATCCACCACGGGGAGGAAGAAGACTCCATTCCCGCCTCTGCATGCGGAGGTGATAACAGGATAAAAATAAAACAATGAAAAATGAAACAATTTTTTTAAAAGAATCATTTCTTTAAAACAAAAACAAAGGGAGATGGACCACAAAATGGAATGAAACGAAACACCATTTTTCCGTTTCGTGCCCATCTCTGGTAATGACGCAAAACACACACACACACACACACACACACACACACACACACACACACACACACACACACACACACACACACACACAAAAGCAATCTTCCTCCTGTCCCCCTCCATACTGGGTTGGCCATGTCAACACTTGGTTCCTTAAGATTTCAGGATCAGCAGCTCTGTCTGGGTGGAGTAGAGTGGGGTGGGGTATCCACAAAGATGCTCCTCCTCTATGAAAAAAAAATGATAGCCTATTCTACTAGATCTATGTTATTGACTCTAAAAACAGCAGTAACAGCAACCATGACCAAAAGTTCTTTGGTACCTAATGACTCAAAAGCAACCACCTGGAGCATCTAATTGTGTGGCTTGCTGCTTTCTTCTCAGGCAAATTAAAGTGAATTGTCTAAGTAGAGTCACAGTCATTTGGTCTTCCTCTAGTTGTAAAGCAAGCAGATACATTATGCTTATTTAAGATAAATATTGTATTGTTGGGCTAACAGGATTGATGCTTACATCGTGAATAGACAACCCAACTGGAAACTTTAAACAGAAATAAAAATGATGCATTTCATAGAGAAGGGGGTCAAAATCCTGTTGCTTAGTGTAAGCAAAATTATAACTTATAGTTCATACCTCCTTGGCAAGCCTGATGTGATGGTCAGTGTGCACACAAAGCCTGTGTGAACACACATGCCCTCTCTCACCAACCCCCAATAAACAAAATAAACAAGTAAACAAATAAACAAAACAAAAAACCTGCAGACTCTGTTTGTTCGATTTGGCTTTCTAAACAGCATGATTTCAGAAAGATAGATAGAGGTTATGTGTTCATGTGTTTTTGTGCATACATTAACATTCACAGACAGACAGACAGACAGACAGACAGATAGACAGATAGATAGATAGATAGATAGATAGATAGATAGATAGATAGATAGATAGATAGATAGATAGATAGATAGATAGATAGTCAGGCAACCAGAGAAATCTCTTTTCATTTCATGAATAAACAACAGATTTCATTAGAAAGACAGATAAAGAGGCAGGCAAGTGGACAGACAGACAAATGAAATGTACACATGTATTTTTTGTTTATTTCTGATTAAAACATTGCTTCATCACTCCAATAAATTTTACTCCCATTCTTATGGATTACTTACATCCTTCTTATTATGCAAAGCTTTACAATTACAACCTGTGTTTCTTTGATATGGAACTAAGAGAAACATAATTTTAATGGAAAGCCTTTCAACTGCAGTGAATCTGTAAGCAATGCACTCTTGCAGCACATTATGACAATTTTCTTTGTAAAAACCAAGAAAATATGCATAGTTAAGTAAGGAAATATCTCCATTAAAAAGGAGGGAATAAAGATTGTGTCAAAGCTGATTAAATGGCTTGTACCCTGTGACATAAATTTTAGTATTAAGAAACACCTCAGGCAGGAAAGGAAAGAATGATGCTATTCACTTGCATATGTGAATGAAGGCATGAGGGATGGAGATCATTTATTACACTTAGAAAATTGTCGAGAGAGAAATATATCTTATACATTTCTCCAAGGCAGGAAGCCTATATACTGTAATGCTGGTATAAGATGTCCCTCAATTCCCTGTTCTCAATACTTGAACATGTCTTAATTGTACTGGATTGTATATGATCCTTCATTCTGTAAGCTGCTTTGGGTCTTTTTCCAAGGAGAAAGGTGGGGTAAAACTACTCTAAAATAAAATAAATAAAATAAATAAATAAATATACAGTGTGTTTACATTCCTATGAACTTAATCTGAATTCAGTTTCTCAGATGACTCATTATTAACTTCAAATTCTGAGGAAAATGCTTCAATTTTTACTAATGACTCAAAACTAGGGCACATCAAGATATGAGATCTGTCATATCCTTAGCCTTTGGATTGTTTATTTGAAAGCTAATCTTCATCCCCAACTTTGGAGCACAGGAAAAGGAGGAAGAAGCCAGCAGCTTCAGGTGCAGTGGAGGGTTCCACGGCTGATATGCCAGCCCATATATTACATTGCTAAATTCATACTGGTGCAAATTAGGGCTGAGATGCATCCCCCTTGTTTGCTGTGGATCTCATGGGAGATATTACAGCCAAACATGTAACTGGGAGGAGCCTTTCTGGGCTCCGGTGATTATTAATCTATCCAACACTAACTAATCATTCCTTTCTGGCTCTGAATTCAAAGAGAACCCTGCCTTTCTGCTGAGTGTTCTTTTCCCTTTCTCATGTCTGTTGGAAGGCAAAATTTGTTGGTTTGCTATTGATCTATTGAGAAGTGTAAGTAATTTTTAAATTGGCTGTCATTGGTTTTTTGGGCTGTTTGGGCGTGTTCTGGAAGTTTTTCTTCCTGACGTTTCACCAGACTCTGTGGACAGCGCACCTTCAGAGGGCAGGATCTCAGGGAACTAGGAGTTCTCTCTGTGCTCTGGGGTGTAAAAGACCCATGATTCCCACCCAGCTACAAGCACCAGTGATCACTTCACACAATAGAACAGCTAATAACACCCATCAATGAGAGAGATGGATTGGCCTTCCATTATTGCAGTGAAATTTCTTAATCCCTCCACATCACAATACAATGACTAACACCTATTCTCCTGAACAAGACAAGTTCCCCCCTTTCCCACAACTTTTTTAAAAAACCCTACAATCTCACTCATTCTACACCCCAAAGCTCCCTGAGTTCCTGACCTCTGGAGGTGCTGACTGCTGAGTACAGAGTCTGGAAAAACGTCAGGAAGAAAAACTTCCAGAACACAGCCAAACAACCCAGAAAACCCACAATAGCCATCAGATCCCAGCTGTGAAAGCTTTGGAGAATAATCTTTTTTATTCTTTCCCTGTAAATCTCTCAGAGTGAGTTATTGAGACTGTAAGTGCTGGTTAATGAGAAAGTAGTGGTCTATGTGGGGAACATGTAGTTATCCTCCTTTACAAGTTCTTTTACTGTGTAGCAAAGGGATTTTATCAGAAATTCAGAAAAATGCAATAGATGCCACTCTGCTACTAGTTAATAGGACTGTGAGGGATTTCATTCCTGAAGCCACATGGGTAAGCTGACAGAGTTTCATCTCCCTCATATCAATTCCCATGGTGTTCCACCTGTCATAGCTGCAGTCTCATTATGAGGGCACCATGCTGGATCCTTCTAGGGGCTAAGTAGGTGAGCTTACTGCCTAACTGAAAGATCTCCATAAAGCATCTTGGGGATGGAACCGTCTATGCAAACATCATGATTGGGGAATGCCATGTTCTTCAAGAAAAAATTTTTAAAAATGTTTTAGAAAATAATCTTCTAGCACTTTATTTTTATTCTGACAGCTTTGACTGTACAGGGCTGTTCAAATTTGAAGGGATATAACACTTATAAAACCCAGAGCAGCACAAAATGCGAGTGGTTGATAAACTGTGCCATGTGTTGCCAGGAGTCTTACGACACCTTACAGAGCTATCAATTTATTGTGATACAAGCTTTTATCAAATGTAGGAAGCATTCATTTCATTTGCTCATTTCATTATTTAGACCCTGGCTTTCTCCTGAGAATCAAAGTGGGTAACCATAAGTTACATGAATTGCCTCTGTTTTTGTTTTGTTTTTATTTATCTTTGAAGTGCCAAAAGACTCACGCTAACATGTGGCATAGTTTTGCTTTTCCATCTGAGTGCACTTAATCCATTTTGTAATGCTACATTAAGCTTCTGCTTTCTATTCTGACCAGGTTCTCAACTTCGAGTGGTTACTTGGCAGCCAGCTGCTGCCTGCCCTCACTGAATTTGGTCAGCGCAATTGTTCTAGAATATACATTCAGCCAGTGAAGCCTGGTGGCTCGGACGTCAGTGAGGTGCTAAAAGGTTTTAGTTCAGAAGCTCTATGTGGGGCTGAATCCATTCAGCTAGTTGCTATAAACTCAGGCTCAAATCCAGAGCTGATCCAGTGTTCCACTGATCTCAGAACCACCACCCCTCACTGCATGCAGTAACTTATTTAGTGGGTCTCCTCTAGCTGGGTCTATGAAAACAAGGCTGCAAAGTTAAATAGCTGAACGGACAGTGTAAGACTTAAGAGCCTGTTTTCCTGGCTGGCTGCTTCTGATCTGAATCTTTAAAGCAGGTATAATGGCAGAAAACATGTACTGTATTTGTATTTGTATTCTGGTAGGTATGTGTAGCATATGGATTAGTTTAAGCAAAGGGCAAAAGTATGGATGAATGGAATCTGTCAAAATACCTCAGTAAGGTTTTATCAATTTGAAACCCAAAGACAATAAAGTTGTGTCTGTAGCCTTATCAGTTGTATCACTCCTTTGCTTCAATTTTTGATGTGAACTGAAGGATATACCAGCATTACCTCCATTGGTGCATTCTTTGAATCTAGCAAGGAATGTCTAACCTTCCACTCCCCTTTGTTGTTTTGTACTCATGGAAAACAAAGTATCTATACAGTGAAAGATGTTCCATCTCATATGTTCCTGCTCAGTCCTCATAAGCACAGGGTTCTGGCTTGTGTATATAACCTACTTGAAAGCAGGAATGATTCTAATGCAAATGCATCTCTTACCACAAGAAAAACAGTGCAAAAGAAAATGTGTAGCCTTCCCTTGATCCTTTTGAGAGTAGCTGTGGAGGTAACAGGATATTACTTCTAGATTTTTAGGGAAAATGAGATGAAAATATGTTATAATTGCTTCCCCAGAACCCACAGGTTGACCACTTTTTTCTTTTTCTTATTATGTTTTCCTTTGTAGGTACAGTAAAAGAGAAATTGGTAGATACATCCAGCTCTAATGTCATCACTTTAAAATGTTGCTTATTTCTAGAGCTTGGAAATAATTAATTAGTTTGCTATTGATAATTCATTAACATTATCAACACTACATTGAAAGCATAATGCATGAAAATGCTAAAGATACTTAGTCTTCTGAGTAAGGTTATTTTAATTCATTATTTTGGGGATAGTTGGAGGCAGTTAGCAATATTTAATCACCTTAAATTGATCTTTTTTTCACTGAATGATTTAATGGAAGAATTAATTAATTTTACATAAACTTCAACATTTTCCTGCTGGATTAATGATTTGATGTTAATTCATTTGTGCTAATGTTGATTCATCTAGACTCAAATGTCTGCAAGTGCTGGGATTGTTAATGGAGAACAGTTGATGATGTTCAACCAACACTGAATCTTTTTGGGGTGCACAGAAGGGAGCTACTGGATGAAGTCACTCGGTATTGAATCCATTCCAGTTGCATTGTAATGCTTTCCTGGCAGGTGAACTGGCAGGCATCTATTGATATATTTTCAAACATTCAAAGAACAAGAAGCACTGAGAGTTTCCAGTAGTTGAAAGCAATTCAGGGTCTAGAAATTCAGAAACAATGCTCACTTCAGGAAAAGCATGAATGAAACATGTTTGCAGATGCCTCACAAATTAAAATGCAATTATTTACCATGATAAGTCACAACTAGAGATGGGCATGAAACAATTTGTTTTGTTTCATTTTTCATTTTTCATTTTGTTACGTAACAAAATGAAAAATGAACTTTTTTAAAAAAGGAACAAAACAAAACTTTTCAGTTTGTTCTGTCCCATTTTTCATTCTGTCTTTGAGCCACTACCGCCTGCCTCTGTGGCTAAAGACATTAGACATGGGCACGACCAGAAAAAATGACGTTTTGAGTTTTCGTTTGTTGGAACGGGTCCATTTCAGGTCGTTTCCGTTTGTCGCGAAATTTTTCAAAAATTTGTCATTTCCGTTTGTCGTTTGTCATTTCCACCGCGATTTAGCGCGATTTGACTTCCCAGAGCATAGGGGCGTCCCACAATCAGGGCCGGCGCTAGGTGTTTTTGCGCCCTAGGCGGCGGGCGGGGTGGGGGGCAGGGGGCGGGGGGAGGTGCAGGTGGGTGGCGGTGGTGGGGGGCCATGGGCGGGTGGCAGCTGCGGGCGGGCGAGTGAGCGGGCGGCGGCACGGGCCGCAGGCGGGCGGCGCCGCGGGCGGACGGGCGAGTGGACAGTCGGGATATCACTTAGGATAGAGGTTCTGTTCTTGGCTTGCACCCCAAATGTGTGTGTGTGTGCAAACAAATTGAAGTTGGGAAAATAGAAAATAAATGGTAGTATACAATATTTTTAAAAATAAATCCACACCTCCCACTCCCAGTCGAACCTCCCCCTTTATCCAATATCAGAAAAAAATCCTCAAACTGCCAGAGAAGAAATAAAGAATAAACTGCTATTCCCTTCAGCAGACAAAGCTGCAGGGAATCAAAGAAATTATTTTCTAAATTCAATTCCCTCCCTGCCTGCCTAACTTAAATCCTAAAGCCTCCAGCCTCCCTCCTCAATCTCAATCAGATCACACCAGCACCAGCAGCCAACGCTCCTCCCTCAACCACATCCATACACCCGACTGCGATTTCTGGAAGGTGCCTCGGCTGTTTATGCCCTCCGAGACATCCAGAAGAGTCAGTCAAAACCTGGCGATGCCATTGGTGGAATGGTTCAAAAAGTTGCATGGTCCCATCCCATGCCCAGCCCAAATGGGCAGGTCTAAAAAAATAAAATAAAATAAAATAAAATAAAATAAAATAAAATAAAATAAAATAAAATCAATATGACATTTTATTGCTATAAAAACCCACTGCTGCTACTATAAAAATTCAGGCATTTAAAATAAATAAATTTCACATGTTTCTGTGGTGATTTGGTGTGTTTTTTGACCATGATTTCAAAAGAAATATTGCAGTCACCATTTTGGATCCCCCTCACCGCATGGCATGCAGCGAGACAGATGACAAGGATGACCCCCCCCCCCAGCCTGGTGCAAGCAGCCCAGGACAGGAGAAGAGGGGGGGAGGCTGGGGACCCCCCAGAAACCACCCCTCTGGTAGGTGGCAAAGCCTCAGGCAGGCATATTTTCACCTGCTTTTTTGGCTGGGAGTTGGGTTTTTTAAAAAAAAACTTTTAAAAACTTTTTCTGTGCTTCGCATCACGCGATTGCCGCAATGCCACAAACGGAAACGAAAAACCCAACCAAATTTTTCTTTTTTCGGTTCGAGTTCGAGTTCTGATGGCTTAATTATCATTACCGTTTCCGTTATGTAACGGAAACGATAACCGAAAACAGAAATGACAATTTCGCCGAGTCGTGCCCATGTCTAAAAGACATATAAACAACCTGCGCTTCCCCCAAAATTGGGTGCATTGGGGGAGAAGCGTCGGGTCATTTAAATGTCTTTGGCCTCTGAAGCAAGTGCTTGCCTTAGTGGCTAAAGACATTTAAACGACCTGCACCCCCATTGGGCACGTTGGGGTAGAAGCGGCGGGTTGTTTAAATGTCTTTAGCCACTGTGGCAAGCACTTGCCTCAGTGGTTAAATACATTTAAACAACCCGCCCTTCCCCCTCAGTTGGGTGCATTGGGCCCTGCAGGAGGCCTTGCTGCCCTGCTACCACGACCGCTGCAGCCGCCACAGAGAGAAGGGCAAGCGGGCTCTGTGGGAGACCTTGCCGCCCTGCCACTGCTGTGACTGCCTCTGGAGACAAATGGGCAAGATCGGGCCGGGAATACCGGCCTAGGCCCGTTGCCGCCGCCACCGAACCCCAAAAGATAACAAAGCTTTTTTTTTTTTTTTTTTGGTAAAAATTCATATGAAACAAAATGAAATGAAATGTGGGGGGCAAAATGGAAAGAAAAAAACACTGTTTTTCTGTTTTGTGCCCATCTCTAATTACAACTAAAGTAAGCCTTCTGAATGAATGGAACTTAGGGAGGAGCTGATGCATCAAATCCCACTGACTCAGTGGGCCTATTTTAGGCATGGCTTATGACAACAAGAAACAGGATTTCAGCCACAGGAAAAAAAAAACCTTCCTCCTTATAAAAAGACAATCAACTTCAAGGAATTAATTAGTCCTATGACAATGCCGGGGGGAAATCAGGTAAGTGGAAGTACACTGAACATATCTGTTGATTTGTGAGAGGTAGCTGTGGAGTCTGTGCAAGAATTCCAGGCAAAAATCAAAACAAAACAAAATAAAAGACGAAAACATGTGGTACCTTAAACACTATTATATTTTAATGTAAGCTTTCATGGACATATCCACTTCTTCAGACATATATTGCTGAAGAAGTTGATGTGTCCACAAAAGCTTACATTAAAATATAATACTCTTTAAGGTGCCACATGTTCTTGTCTTTTATTTTGTTTTGTTTTGATTTTTGCCTGAAAATATCTGTGACTTAGAAACTGAAAAACAGAAACATCATATTTCTCGGGGCTTTGGATTCAAAAGCACATCTAGCTTCCTTATTTTAATAATTTTCAATAAACTATTTGCCCGTCCCCAGAAGCTTGCTTATCAGATGCTTGCTTCCATGTTTGTACATCATTTTCTTTCTTCACAGGACTCCCTAGAGCAAATAAACAGATCTGCAGTGAGAAGCAGCATTCAGATTTAGAGGCTGCTGTAATGAGACAATAACATTATAGAAGGGAAAGATGAAAGTTATTTTGTGAAGTGTGCTGAAGAATAATTTAAACCGTGGCTGGATTGTATATATTCTCATTTTTTCTTAAAATGTCACAGTTATAGTTGAAAGGAATTCAGCTTTCCAGTGTTGTAAACTTCCTGAAAGAAAGCACACGTAAGGCCCAGGTAGAGTATATTTGAATCAAAATATGTTGCATTTAAGGTAGTCATGTGACCTACTTTATAGATGACAGATCTGTAGCTAAGGAACCTCAGTTGAATGGCTAGCCCTTCTTCTTCTTCTTCTTCTTCTTCTTCTTCTTCTTCTTCTTCTTCTTCTTCTTCTTCTTCTTCTTCTTCTTCTTCTTCTCATATGTCTACTTGTTGGTGATGTCTACTATTCTGGTTTTTGACCTCCACTTTGCACAGTCACAGGCTTGGTTCTGGTGAACCTGGGACAAATTCATGTTGTTGTCAAGAGTGTTCATCCAGAGCTGTTTGGGCTGTCCAGTCAGTCAGTATCTGCTGATCTCCAGGGCAAGACTCTTTTTGGCTAGAGTTTCTTTGCCAACACGCAAGATGTGTTCACACCAACGCAGGTGGTTTTCATGTATCTTGTTGGTGATTGGTGCAATGCCGTATTTAGATTGTGAAATGATCATTGTGCACATGATCATTTCACATGAGGCCAGAGGTCCATTATAGCATCTTTGTCTCCATGACACCAAGGTGATGTTTGACATCTTTAATCACCAGCCAGAAGACATGCAGCGTTCCTGTACCGGGAGACTCCAACAACATCTGCCACCCCCACGCCTTTTGGGTGAGAGCCAGAAGGGGCTGCTTGCAGCTTTTCCCTGTGGGTGCTGTTTGGCTTTGGAGTCCCTGCCGTCTCCTCAGGACCAGGACCCTGGGACTTGGCTGCCTGGACTCCCCACACCTCCCTGCTTAACACCAGCCACCTGGCCCAGGGAGGAAAGGGCTTGAAAAGGCCGGGCTGCCATGGACTGTCGGACCAGCGTTCCTGTGCCGGGAGACTCCAACAACATCTGCCACCCCCACGCCTTTTGGGTGAGAGCCAGAAGGGGCTGCTTGCAGCTTTTCCCTGTGGGTGCTGTTTGGCTTTGGAGTCCCTGCCGTCTCCTCAGGACCAGGACCCTGGGACTTGGCTGCCTGGACTCCCCACACCTCCCTGCTTAACACCAGCCACCTGGCCCAGGGAGGAAAGGGCTTGAAAAGGCCAGGCTGCCAGGGACTGTCGGACCAGCGTTCCTGTACGGGAGACTCCAACAACATCTGCCACCCCACGCCTTTTGGGTGAGAGCCAGAAGGGGCTGCTTGCAGCTTTTCCCTGTGGGTGCTGTTTGGCTTTGGAGTCCCTGCCGTCTCCTCAGGACCAGGACCCTGGGACTTGGCTGCCTGGACTCCCCACACCTCCCTGCTTAACACCAGCCACCTGGCCCAGGGAGGAAAGGGCTTGAAAAGGCCGGGCTGCCAGGGACTGTCGGACCAGCGTTCCTGTACCGGGAGACTCCAACAACATCTGCCACCCCCACGCCTTTTGGGTGAGAGCCAGAAGGGGCTGCTTGCAGCTTTTCCCTGTGGGTGCTGTTTGGCTTTGGAGTCCCTGCCGTCTCCTCAGGACCAGGACCCTGGGACTTGGCTGCCTGGACTCCCCACACCTCCCTGCTTAACACCAGCCACCTGGCCCAGGGAGGAAAGTGCTTGAAAAGGCCGGGCTGCCAGGGACTGTCGGACCAGCGTTCCTGTGCCGGGAGACTCCAACAACATCTGCCACCCACACGCCTTTTGGGTGAGAGCCAGAAGTGGCTGCTTGCAGCTTTTCCCTGTGGGTGCTGTTTGGCTTTGGAGTCCCTGCCGTCTCCTCAGGACCAGGACCCTGGGACTTGGCTGCCTGGACTCCCCACACCTCCCTGCTTAACACCAGCCACCTGGCCCAGGGAGGAAAGGGTTTGAAAAGGCCGGGCTGCCAGGGACTCTCAGACCAGCGTTCCTGTACCGGGAGACTCCAACAACATCTGCCAACGCCTTTTGGGTGAGAGCCAGAAGGGGCTGCTTGCAGCTTTTCCCTGTGGGTGCTGTTTGGCTTTGGAGTCCCTGCCGTCTTTGGGACTTGGCTGCCTGGACTCCCCACACCTCCCTGCTTAACACCAGCCACCTGGCCCAGGAGGAAAGGGCTTGAAAAGGCCGGGCTGCCAGGGACTGTCGGACCAGCGTTCCTGTACCGGGAGACTCCAACTTAAACATCTGCCACCCCCATGCCTTTTGGGTGAGAGCCAGAAGGGGCTGCTTGCAGCTTTTCTCTGTGGGTGCTGTTTGGCTTTGGAGTCCCTGCCGTCTCCTCAGGACCAGGACCCTGGGACTTGGCTGCCTGGACTCCCCACACCTCCCTGCTTAACACCAGCCACCTGGCCCAGGGAGGAAAGGGCTTGAAAAAGCCAGGCTGCCAGGGACTGTCGGACCATACCGGGAGACTCCAACAACATCTGCCACCCCCACGCCTTTTGGGTGAGAGCCAGAATGGGCTTTGCAGTCTGGGTGCTGTTTGGCCTTGGAGTCCCTGTTGCCATCAAGTATAAGAGATAGGACCCACAGAACTAAGGGAACAGGAAGGGGGAGGGCATGGATGGGGCAGCCATTGGAATTGTGCTGGGTAGGGGAAGGTATGGTGGTAGAAGTGGAACATGCCCGCCTAGGAGAGAAGAGAGTTTAGATACCTCACATCTATCCCCTCTTCTGGTTCCACCCCTAGCCAGAAGGAATCAGGTGACCATATCAGTGAGCCCACAAGCCACACGGTGCTGTTGTTGAATGCCAGGTCGGTACAAAATAAGACCGCCCTCATCCATGATGTCATTCTGGATGAACTTGGCATGTATGCGAGACCTGGGTGGGAGAAGTGTGGTGTTCCCCTCTCCCAGCTATGCCCAAACGGTCCAGCACCAGTGTCGCTTGAAGGGTCGGGGAGGGGGAGTTGCTATAGTTATCGGAGTTCTATCTCCTGACAAGACTTCCTGTCCCCTTGGGAGGAGGCCTGGAGGGCCTGTACTGTGTGTTGGGCTCACGAGACAGATTGGTGATTCTGCTGGTATACCGCCCACCCTGCTGCGTACCAACAGTCTCCCTGCCTGAGCTGACGGAGGTTGTCTCGGACCTGGTGTTGCGGACCCCCAGGCTGTTGGTACTGGGGACCTCAACATCCATGCTGAGGCAGCCTTGAATGGGGCAGCTCAGGACTTCATGGCCGCCATGACAACCATGGGGCTGTCTCAATATGTCAACGGCCCAAGCATGAGAAGGGCCATACTTTAGACCTGGTCTTCTCAACGGGATTGAGGATGGTGGTCTGGATGTGGAGGGGTTGGTTCTAATTCCATTGTCATTCAGACCACTTTCTTCAAAGGCTATTAGCTTCTTCTACCCTCTGCAAGGGTGGGGGATCTATTCAGATGATCCGCCCTCGGAGAGTAATGGATCCAGATGGTTTCCTGAAAGCTCTGGGGGATTATCCATCTGATATGGTCGGCGCTCCTGTCGAAGCTCAGGTCACCCTGTGGAATAGGGAAATGTCCCGGGCGGTTGACATGATTGAAGCGCCCTCTCCCCTTACGCAGAGCCCAGACAGCTCCTTGGTATACATCTGAGCTGCGGGCAATTAAGCAGGAGGGGAGACGGCTGGAGCGCAAGTGGAGAAAATATCACTGTGAGTCCGATCGAACACGGCTTAGAGCCCATTATCGGGCCTATTCCGTGGCGATACAGTTTGCGAAAAGGCAATATTTCACAAACCGTATTGCTTCTTCAGAGTGCCGTCCAGCAGAGCTGTTTCGGGTGGTCCGGGACCTTCTTCAACCGAGAAATACGATGGAGGTTCTGGACCACTCAGCAGCCCGCTGTGACGAGTTTGCTGTCCACTTTGAGGAAAAAATCGCTTCAGATTTCAGGGAATTGGACTCACTATTGGTGCAGAATCAAGGGATGTGTCCAGTGTGCTGTGCTTAGGTCCAGTATTATTGGATGAGTTTCAATTATTGAGACCCGAGGATGTGGACAGGGTGCTTGGATCTTGCTACCACTACGCCACTTGACCCTTGCCCTTCTTGGCTAATTGAAAGATCTGCCAGGGGAGTTCGCACCTGGGTCCAGGAAGCTGTAAACGCCTCATTAAGAGAGGGAGTGGTCCCCACCATCTTGAAAGAGGCAGTGATTAGACCACTCCTTAAAAAACCTAACCTGGACCCAGGGCTGGTGGTTAACTACCGTCCACAGCGAACCTCCCTTATTTGGGCAAGGTGTTGGAGCGGGTGGTGGCCGGGCAACTCCAGGCACTGCTGAATGAAACGGATTTTCTGGATCCATTTCAATCTGGTTTCGGGTTTTGGTACAGAGACTGCCTTGGTCGCCCTGTATGATGACCTCTGCCGGGAGAGAGACAGGGGAGTGCAACCCTGTTGATACTCCTGGACCTCTCAGCGGCTTTGACACCATCGACCATGGTGTCCTTCTGGATAGGCTGGCCAGGTTGGGAGTTGGAGGCACTGCTTTGCGATGGTTCCATTCCTTCCTGGCTGACCGTGTCCAGAAGGTGGTGCTGGGGGACAGTTGCTCTGCCCCGTGGCATTTATGTCATGGGGTTCCTCAGGGCTCTATACTGTCTCCCATGCTGTTCAACATTTACATGGAACCACTGGGAGAGGTCATCAGGAGTTTTGGGCTGAGGACTCAGCAATATGCTGATGATACTCAGCTCTACCTCTCGTTTTCCACCAATCCAGGTGAGGCGGTTTCTGTGCTGAACTCGTGTCTGGGCCAGATAATGGACTGGATGGGGGTTAACAAATTGAAACTCAATCCAGACAAGACGGAAGTGCTGTTAGTGGGTGCTTCACCAGACAGGTTAGAGGGACACTTCCCTGTTCTGGACGGGGTTGCACTCTAAGGGACAGGGTCCGCAGCTTGGGGGTGCTCCTGGACCCCAGTCTAACTCTGGAAGCCCAGGTTGAAAATATATCAGCTACGCCCCTACCTGGATGAACGGAGCCTCATAACAGTTACGCATGCACTGGTAACATCCCGTATTGATTACTGCAATGCGCTCTACATGGGGCTGCCTTTGAAGACGGTTCGGCATTGCAACTGGTTCAGAATCGTGCGGCGCGGCTAGTAAGTGGTGGGGCCGCTAGGGATCACATCACGCCGATTCTCGTAGCCTACATTGGTTACCAGTTGCTGCCCGAGCCCAATTCAAAGTGCTTGTTTTGACATATAAAGCCCTAAATGGCTTAGGACCTGGATACCTGAAGGAGCCTCCTTCCATATGTGATTAAGATCAAGCCCGGGGGCCCTCCTGAAAGAGCCATCCCTCAAGGAGGTGAAAGGGATGGCTTTAGGAACAGGGCCTTTTCGGCAGCTGCCCCCAAGCTATGGAATGCCCTCCCAAGTGAGATCCGCCTGGGCCAACACTGATGACATTTGGCGCCAGGTAAAAACCTTCCTGTTCCAGAAGTTTTTTAATTGATACAATTTAGATTGTGGGTCTTCTGATGGCAATTTTAGTGTGATGTTTTAGTATAAGGTTTTTATTGTTGTTTTAATTATTTATTGTTGTTTGATGTTTTTAACTGTTTTAATTCCTTGATTGTAAGCCGCCCAGAGACCTTTGGGTAGTGGGCGGCATATAAATTGTAAAAATAAATAAATAAATAAATAAAATAAAATCCAGCATGTCTTCTGGATGGATTAGAGGGTTGAGGACTTGTTGTTACTCAACAACAATCAGAACCTAGGCAATAGAAGAAGAGGCATGCATGTCAGCTGATCACTGGAGACAGGTGGCAGGAGTATACCTATTTCTGGTATAGTTATTTATGCATTCTTCAATTGCATCCTTAAGCAAATTCTGCTACCCATTCCATAACACCTAATGGATTCCATGGGGGGGGATCAATCCCAAGTGATCTCCAGAATCCGAGTGAGGGGACAGAAAAAATCTGTTTTTCTTCCACTTTGTGTGGCATTGAAATGCTCAAGAGTTTCCTGCCACTGAACCAGTGGTTGAATGTTGTTCAACAGGTAAATTCCATTGGCTCTATCCAAGGTGAGACTATTAACAGATTTTGAAATGTGCATGGGAACATCATGATAACTTCTATACCTTCAGAGGTATACTAGATTTAATGGTAATCTGCAATGGGAATGGATAAAAATAACTCAACTTTTATTATGGCAATACAGAGAAGCTTGCTGTAGTAGAATTAAGCTAAAGACTTATTGACATATTGATACTGTGACCATTAAAGATGGGCACGAATCAAAAATGGTGTTTCTTCATGACCAATTATTCATGGGTGAATTGAAAAATTGATGAATTTCCAGTGATGAATTCCCAAATCTATTTGTCTCCCTTTAAAATACAATAAAAAGTCCCCATGGCATCTAGAGGCCTCAGAGACACTTCATCTGCCTCTACTCTACAGGCATGTCAAGTTTAACAAAGTTTGACATTCATAATCTGAGCTATGTACTCCAACCCCCACCCCCAAATCTAAAAACACCAGACTTTCAGAAAAGCTTTTTCCATCTCTCCTATTTAATTCCCCTTGGTTTGGTAAAGACTGGGTTTCAGACATCTGGGTTATACACCTCAAAATGCCACCCCCCATGGAAAGTCCCATTTAACAACTTGGTTGGGGAAAACCAATCTCCCCCAAAATGGAGGGACTGTAGAGGAGAGTCATGGAATGGTTTTCTGCAACTTGGGTATCTCTAGGTATCTTGGGAGACATGTTATAGGCCAATAAATTGATTAATCAAGAATTACTTTAAAAATCATCAATATGTATTCATTGGGGTCTCCATTCATGAATACAATTCAGTGAAGTTTGATGAATCAGCTAAATTCATCAGAAAATGTGATTTGGTTTTCAATTCATCCCCATCTCTTGTGACAATCTAATATCTGCATACTCCTTTTTCAGATCCAGTGGGTGGTGGAGCAGGCATGGGCACACTGATTTTTAATGTCTATTTTGTTGTGGGTTATTATGTGGTATCAATTTTATTCTTGCATCATCTGTGTACCAATGCTTATGTTTTGCATGTAACGTAAAAGAGATCTTCAGAAAACAATAAAGAAAGCAAATATTAGCTACATACTCTCTTCTCTCTCTTGAAAGGACAGCATGTTATTGCAGGATCATACTGATGATTTATGATATTTATTGTCAGGGTTGTGTTTTTCTTCCATTTGCTGCACAGAATGATATGGGCTTTCCTTCCCTCCCTGCTCAACTTGTTATCTCAAATAATGTAGAATTCTTTTATATGGCAACTTTTGATGTATTCAGGTGTTGCATCTGAAACTGTGCACAGGATCAAAAAGGATTTGAGGGATGATGATGCACATGTAGCCATGACCCTCTGCCCTTTCCCCAGTTTGAAGTCACTGAGACCTTCCTAAGAAGAACATGAAGGTCTCAAAAGATAACCAGTAAAAGCACATTTTTAAATAAGAAACTGGATAACTTGCAACTCATTACTTTCAATCACTGGTTTGAAAAAAACCTCTCTTCCCAAAGTTGTTTCTACCTTTAGAAATAACCACACTTAAGAGCAGTAATGTTTAAAATTAAGTTCTTCAAAAACAACCCTCTGGTTTAGGAATCTGAGGTGTTGTGCTGCACAGTATCATGCCCACATTGCCAGCAGGAACAATGAGGCCAAGCTTTATAGCAAAGAGCAGCCTGAATGTTGAAAAACCAATAGCATTAGTCAAGATGATCTATAACAGTGGTTCCCAACTTGGGGGTTGAACAACCATGTCATAGGGTCACCATAAGCCAGTGAAGAAAAAGGCACAAATGGCTTGGGTCTGGAGGAAGGGGGGGAAGAGTGAGTTACAGCTTGATAGGTTGGAGGGGATGTCAGCCAATGGCACTGGAGGCTGCGATTGGGTGAGGGTGCCTGAAGATGGAAGTTCTCTGGCACAAAATTGTTTTCTTCTTCAAGTCAACTAATTGGGTCATGATCAACAATATTAAAAGTTCCAGTTATCCTAGGCCAGACCTGGGAGCTTATTTGTCTTTTAAAACTTGTGTCTGGAGCCTGGTCTCAGAATTATTGAAATGTTAACTGAAAGAATTCAGGGTTTGGACAAACAAAACTAATCTTGCTTCCATAATGCAGAAATACTATGAGTATACCTTCCAAAATCATATATTTATTCCTTGAAAATATGGTCAAATTTTACTTTCTGAAATACTCTGACTCCATTATTTTCTTTAAAGCAAGCCTGATTTTTCATTGCCTTCCAAACATCTTGAAGTTTTTAAACATTGTTATAAAACTATAACAATGTATCTGCTTTTCAATTTTTTTGCCAGTAAGTCTGTTGTGAAGAAGATGCTCAATATTCTATCAATCTTGCTGGATCCTGCACTTTTGAAAGGCCTTTTTTGAGAATCAATATTTCAGGCCCTACACAGTGAATTCCTCCCAAAGAAAACAAAGCAGTTAGGACTGACCACTATCACTGTATAGAGCTGTTACAATATCTTGTTTAGGCTTCCCTCATTTTTAGAATTGCCTTTGGAATGTTTATTTGTTCTAGTGCACAATAACTTAGATGCAGTACTCTGCAACTATAATGCAGTTATACATATTTTTTGGTGGAGGTGAGGCCCACTAATTTTATTCAATAAACAAGATATGTGTTATATTCGGAAACACAGAGATCTGTCTGTCTGTCGGTCGGTCGGTCGGTCTGTCGGTCTGTCGGTCTGTCTGTCTATGATTATATAGGTTATTTAAGTGTTTTGAATGTTATGAATGCACATAAAACTGGAATTGAGTAGTGGCATCTTCATTTTGAAAGTATAAATGCTTTCATGTGACAAGAAGATGAAGCTTCTCTATCATTCATGCTCATCTCCTGGCATGATTTCATTCTTTCCTCCACAAGAAATGAATCTTCCATGCAGCACTTCTGCTGCTTAAAAGAAAAGAAAAGAAAAAGATTTGTTCAAAAAAAATCAAGAAGCCACTCTTATATTTGAGAAAACCAAGAATCCCTTCAATATCTTGGGAAAGATATTGTAGCAGACAGTAATTCACATATTGTCATTTAAGTGTTTGCCTTCTCTGCACTTTCTTATCCTAACTAGTCAATCAAAGCACACTATTAGTACAGTTTTAAGGAAATGCTTGAGTTGGTGAATTAGAATTATGACACCCTCTTGTATAACTTTTTTTAATTGTGATGTCTAAGTTCACTCTGGCTTCTGTCAGGGAAAGTCTGAACATGTTCTCTGGCTGGAAATAGTGAAACATAACAGAGTGTGTCTTAGTCATATAACAATAAAATGTATTGATTTTAAAAAGAAAAGCAACTATAACAAATACAACTTTCTTTGTTAGGTCTTGAGACTATGTGATCAGAGAATGTTTTATCTCTTAGAATGACTCTGTTTTGCCTGACCCAAGGAATAAAAGCTTTCCAGATCAATGCTTATGACCAATTATGAACACTTCCATATTCCTATATTCTTTCTCTCCCACCCCTCACATTCTCTCCTCTCTTCTTCCTCATTCACAACTCTTTTTAATGACATCTCAGACCATTTATCTTCATTTAGATATTTACAGACCTTGTATGCCTTCAGTGCCTGCATGTCCCCCCCCCAACAATTTCAACAGTGGAAACCAGCATATGCTCACATATGTGTACACACATCTTGAACACCTCAGTCTCCCACTTTCTGTAGATGTAATGGATTGGCTGAAGCACACTAATATGCCCACAGATTAATGGGTCAGTTTCTGTTTTTGAAATAAAAAACATAGTTTAATAAAATAGCCTTCTGATTGAACGGCTTAAAGGCTTGTAAAGGTTTTATTTAATTTTCATATTCTGCCTCTCCAATACTAGATACTGGAAGACAGTGTATGCTCCAGTTAATAGGATCTAACTTTTTTTTTACAGTAGTATCCATTAAATCTATTATTGAACAGTGGTGCCTTCCACTGACTAAATTGAACAACTCTAGTTGGGACTACCAGTTCCAACAGTTTCATGTTAATTATCTGTTAGTTATTTTTAAATTTTCCCCCACAAAAATTCTAATTTTTATGCTTAGATAACACAATTGATATTAATTTTATGGCTGAATTGCTGCAAGTGAAGTTATTATTGCAGGCTTCTGCTATTTGGGGATAACATAGTCCATAATAACAAATGTCTGGGCTAATCCTTAACTTGTGGAAATTATTAGGCAAGATTTATATCATCTGTATTATATCACTGATTGAAAAAATACTAGGATATGGGCCATTAATTTTTATTAGAGATCAATTTTATTCTCAAATTCAGTGTTTCCCAAATTTTGGAGCATGCAGAATGTAACCACAAATCCAAGGATGATATGTCGCTCTTCTCTTAAAACGATGAGCCCTGGTACCATGAGGCCAACATATGGCTATTTCATGTGTGTTTTAGTCATTCACTTTCTGTCATATTGTGTGCACTTTATTTCTCTGAAATGCCTGCAAACTCAGCAGCTGGTTGAATTTTTAAGAGAAGGCACCTTTCTTCTTGAAAAATACCTCATGAAGGGCAAAGAATACATGAACCCCAAACTATTTTTGTTGAGTACCAAATTCCTTGATCTCTAATTACACATTTCATACAAATTTGGTTCAGGCAGACAGAATGATTATATAAAGAAAGAAGCTTCATCAAGGCACTCATTTGGCGCAAACATGTCAGTTGCCCTGAGGCTTGGGGAATGGGGATGTTTCACATTTCTCTGAAAAGTATACTACAAGAAAACAAATTCCATTTTAGGTGAGGAAGTGTCTTTTGTGGGAAAAAAACTCTTTCTCTTCATTCATTCAGGTTGCCTCAACCCAATTCGACACCTCAGTTTTATTTATTTATTCAATTTATATGCCACCCAGTACCCAAAGGTCTCTGGGTGGCTTTATGAGCACTGCAAGACTTTATTGGTTCCAGCAAAAGACAAAATTAACCATTCCCCCCTTCATTAAATTCCTAGTATTTTTTCCTGAATATATCACTTCAAAATAAGTGGGTCCCCCCCCCACCCTTGAGAGACTAGGCACACACAGAAGGACTGACAGATAGTTAAGAAAAATGCAAGCAGCACCTCCATGACTCACATTATACAACTTAGGTCTTGGCTGTTTAAAGGACAGCCAAGACCTTATGAATGCTTCTCTCAATCCTCCTACAACATTTCCAAGCTTGTTAGGTAATGACACCACAGGGGGCCTTCTTGGTGATGGCTCCTAGGCTTTGGAATGTGCTTCTTGAGAAGCCAGGCTGGCCCCTTCTTCTGGTCCTTCTATTGTCAGTCAGAGAACTCTTCAGGCAGAATGTTAAGCAGTGTGTCACAAATATATTGTTTTAATTTTATTTAATTTTTAATTCTTTGAAATGGGTTTTAATCTCAGTCTTAATCTTGGTGTTTAATATGGCATTCATATAGTATCATAGATAGTGTTTTTAAAACAGTAGTTAGTTTTATAGCTTTAATTATTGTGACCCTATGGTCTCTCTCTGTCAGGAGCAGCTATTGCACAAATGTCCAACTATGCAAAAGTTTTGCTTGGCGACAGCTTTTCATTTGCAGTCTGAAGCCAATTTTATCCCCAGACAGTCCATGAAAGTGTATGCCAAAGAAGACTTGGTTGTCTTTCAGATGCTGCTTGACTCTTGATCATTTTTTCTGCAGCAAACAATAGGCACATATATCACCCCCATCAAACTTAATATGTGTGTTCTCTTGCTTTCTTGCCCTGGTTTCTGCTATGCTGGGTGCCACTAGGATTAATACAGGGTAGGTCAGAATACAGCACATGAAACCACAGTGTTAACCTAGAATCAGCCTTTGGTTACAGCAAAGTGATGCCCCATCTCAAAAAGAGAGGATGGGATGCTTCCTGCTTGAGGCCAGGATGCAGTCTATCTATAAAAATTGACACAGCTCTGCAAACATGCAAATTATTAGGATTGCCAGCTCAGAAAAATCCCAGAGGAGTAAATCTCACCAACCCACTCCTTCTACTCCTCCTTTGTAACAGCATATGAATGCATTTATTTATTTGTTACATTTATATCCTGCCCTTCCTTCAATGAGAGTTTAGCATGCGGCTGCATAGAAAAGAGGGTGTTGGTTCTCCACTCTGCCTACCAGGAGACAAGCTAGACTTGGGCATGCTGCAAGGTCCTAGAACACCTTCAGGAGAAGGGAAGGGTAGACCATTCTAAGTAGCGATGGGGACGAATTGAAAAACAAATCAAAATTTCTGACAAATTGGCTGATTCATCAAAGTTTGTTGATTCGTATTTGTCCCAAATGGAGTTTCCCTGCTAAATGAAAATGGGAGACTTTTTAGCCATTTTTGATTGGTTAATTTTCTGGGTTATAAAATGACTCCTAAGGCACCAAAATTGGAGGGGAGCATCTCCTGACTCGACTCTACATTCTGTCCCAGATTGGTGGAGATTAGCTTTTTTAATGTCAGCTCCAAAAAATCATGAATGATTACAATTTTGTTTTTAAAAAATCCATTTCTAATTCTAAGTATTTTATACCTAGCAAAATCCAAGAAAGGGTCACTATAAATCAGATGTGACTTGATGGCATCAATAGCTTTTTCTCTGTCAGGCACTCATAGTTCACATCTTTTCACTTTTTCATCAAACAACTTGGTGAAGCAGGTCAAGCTGAAAGACAGGGAAGAGCTCAATGTTACCAAGGCTGATACTTCATGTCCATCTCACCGCTGTTCGGTCCCACTTGGGACCGGTGTGAAGTAATCTAACTGCACATCCATTGTGGGACGAAGAGAGTTCGTCCTGACCACGCCCCCAAACTGTGATTTAAGCGGGGTGATAGATTCCCCTCCCTGGCCTCAGGAATCTGCTCGTCATGCTTCTCATTCTGAGATGAATGGCCATGAGGTAAGGCTCGTCACGTAATGTGCCATTCTCCATCTAGTGCCATTCGCCAGTACATTCCCTATGGAGTCAGCAACGCACTGCAGAGAGATTAAAAGACAAATGCCTCAAACTTAGCTCCGTAATGCATTGAAGGCAAGGCTTCAGAGAATCAAAACATCGAAAAACAGAAGGTCAGGGTCGGGGGGGGGGACAGAGAACAAAGGCATGGAATTTCACATCTCATCATGGAATGAGGACGTGCGTTAACAGTCATGCTGGTATCATCCATCACACCTGTGCATACACAGGAACAGGGACAGAACTGGAAGAAGACCACATCACCACGGCTGACATCAACACACAACGAATTTCCTCCCGGGATGAGAATGGGCATGAAGTAACCGTCCAAGTGAGCTCCATGTTTTGGAGACAACTATGATCCTCATCTCCAAGTCCCCAATCCATAGTTTTTTTAACCAAAACACTATGCTGCCTCTTACAATATTCAAACAGAACCATGCTTTTATTCTTCAAATTTATCTGCCTTTGCATCTTCAGGAATGCATATCTGCTTGTGTGCTTTTGACAACTGAATAATGAAAGAATGTAGACAAGTATGTTTTTGTGAGTCTTGTTGGGCTGTAATTGTGCGGATGGGAAAGGAGGGGGATGGCAGAAAGACACATATGGAGCAAGGAAGGCATTTTCCTACATATTTATGGAGATGCTGTGGGAGCCAAACTGTCTCTCACATAAGTCTCCAGCCTGTCAGAACCTGCCAGATCAACAACTTTTCAGAAAGGAAAAAGATGTGCCCTCTAGGGAATGACCACTTTATGTGTCTCTTCTCCCTCAGGATATTTGTATTCTAAACAAAACAAGCAATTCACCATGTGGAAAGAAAAGGGGAAAAGGGGCTTATGAGATTGTTTTCTGCAGATACATTCAGTCACACATGAACAAGGTGACAAGTTAATAGTAGTACTATTTTGTGTAAAAGACAGGGTCTATGAACATGTGCTGTGTGCAAATGCCTGCACAACATGTCAATTTATGAGAAATGGGATTGTTTGTGGTAATTTCCCAGGCTTCATCCTACCTTTCTAGAAGAGAGTTTCTTCAATTGTTTCTTGAGGGTTGGGTTGATCATCAGCAGACTCTGAAACATAGCTTCTTTTTTTAAGCCAAGGTTGGTTGGCAGATTTCTTCCTTTGAGTTTGTTACAGCTGCAGCAGCTGTGCTTAGAGATTGGCCACCATTGGGCCCAACTTGGAAAAATTATTATTGTGGATTATGACTCCCAAATTCTCTCATCAAGCCTGAGCAAAATGCCACATAGTTCAAAATGTTCTCCCTTTCAAGCTATAGCCAGTCAGTGGCAGCCAGCACAACCCCAACCCGACAAAAGTATCCTTGTTTGGTGGGATGAAGTTGAAGGGAAAATGTTTCCTGATATTTTGTTTTCCATTTTGTTTTACTCTTGTGGCACAGTGGTTAGACTGCTATATTGTAGCCAAAACTGTGCTCACAACCTGGGGTTCAATCCCAGGTAGTAGGTTCAAGGTTCACTCATCCTTCTATCCTTCCAAGGTCAGTAAAATGATTTCCCAGCTTGCGGGGGGGCAATGTGTAGCCTCCTCCAATGTAATTCCATTGTAAATCATTCAAAGAGTTCTTTAATTAAGCACTATGGAGCAATATATAAGCTTAACACTTTGCTTTACTCTTAATACCATCTGTAATTTCAGAGATATACGAATTATGCTGATAGAGTCAGTTACGGAGTTACGTATATGATTGGATCATCAATACCTTGATGAGCTGAGGATCATGTACATGTCAGAAAGGGCATATTCTAAAAGAGTTGGAAGAAGAGTCTGTGAAACAGAGTAAAAAGTACAGTAATACCTCAGATAAAGAATGCCTCTGATAACAATTTTTTCAGATAACAAATGGAAATTTCTGGGTATAGGGCTGACTTGGATAACAAATGTTTCATAATGCCTTGCAAAAAAAATGTACCCAGGATGTATTGCAACCACTGTAGTTTGTGAAGGGGTGGGAGGAGTTAGAGTGGTTTTTTCATGGTTTTTGAGCCATTCTGAACGTGTTTTGCTGAGGGATTTGGACCTTTGAACTTGGAAAGGTAGGGAGCTAGATTTTATTAATCTTTGCACTGCTTTTCTTTGTATTTTTGGCAGGAAAAGGCTGGGGCAGTCGTGCTACTTTTTTCTATCCATGTTTACATTCTTTTCCATTGCTCTCTGCAGGCAAGAACAGGCTGGATTTCTCTTGCTGTTTATGCTTGTCTGCTTGCATTTTCCCCATTGTACCTTGGGTCGGAATAGGCTGGGGTAGTCTTGCTAGTTTCTCTTGTTTATGTTTGCATTGCACTGTAGGGGAGGTGTTCTGAAAGGGGTGTTCCAACACTGCAAGCCTTTAAAGTGCACTTTATAAAGAGGTCTGAAACACACACACACACCAGCTTTTTTGCCTTTTCTCAGTTCTCTGGAATGGATTCATTGGTTTCCCATTGATTTCAATGAGGAACCATGTTTTGGATAACATTTCTTTCAGATAACAAATGGCCTCTGAGAACAAATTAAATTTGTTATCAGAGGCATCACTGTATATAAAATCTCATAGTTTGCAGGAGAAGGATGTTTACCCTCACCCTGCTGTTGATAAGATTTTGCATCCCATGCTAGATGAAGAATTTGTACTTTTTTCTTAAGTCCTCCATAAATTAGCTTAAACAAAGCTTGCTTCTTGTTATTGTTTGGAAATTTCTTTTGCCTATTAGGCTGATTTATTTTCAAATTGATTTAGTGATGTACCCAAGGATGGAGGAAAAGTCCTTGACAAATTCTTATATTATTAAACGTTGTATTGCCTCAGAAAAAATTTCTTTTTCCTATAACTAGTTTGTCCCTCAAAAACAGCCCATAAATAGTCTTATTAAAGGTGGGGAACTGTGTCAAAACCTCTGCCTTCATTTTAAGAACAAATCAGGTTCTCATTTTTGTAATAAAAGCATCACTCCTTGTGCCCTTTACTGTCTCTTCATTCCTGCTGTTCTAGGTTTGTAAAGCTATTGCCTTCTTCTCTGGAGAGCCTACAGTAGGAACTTGGAATGAAGTTTTTTTTTCCTGGATGAAATCTGAGCTGTTGTCAGATTTCCAAGAACCAGTGGTTTTTGAGGGCCGTTTGCTACCCCACTCATGCCTCCACAACATTAAACATGCTGTACTGTTCTTGCTGTGCCATGATCAAGGACAAAAGATCTGCCATTGCAGCATTTGGAAGTGGCTGGCAGCTGTATTCTCCACTATGTTCTTCATTTCAGAATATTTATGGTCTGAGCTCATTATTGTGAATCTTCCTTCCCAATATCCAGAAACATCCCATATGTCCCAGGCATCATCAGAAATGTGAAAAGGGGTTGTGAGAGCAAAGCTAAGAAAACATGAAAAAGTATGTATTATCTGCCGAAGTGGAATGATCCAAGACTCACAGAAAAGATAAGGTACAATCTGATAGAGCTCTGTTCTTAGTAACTACAGTGGCACTGCCAGATATTTTACACTCCAGTGAATCCCAGATTTGTTTTCTAGAATATCTGTGTATGTGGCATTGAAGAATAAATGTGGCCAAGTTCTGAAAATCAGAAGACCTTGGACAAGCCTCTGGATTCAAGAGGGGCTGACTCCACCGGGATGTTAGGAGACTAGTTGTGAGCTCTTTCAGTGAAAGAGTAGGATACATAATGTAACTGCCAACTAGCCCCTAATCTTTTATTTTCAGGAAACTAGAAAATGAAAAGCCAAAAGGAAAATGTCATTAGGAACAAGATGTGAGCAAGCCAGGCAATCAATGGTTTCCATAAGTGTTAGGAGACCCTTTCATTGGACCACTACTACAATGTCATTAAAGGTAAGCTTTCAGTTCTCAATGGACTCTTCATCTCTCTGAGTATTGTAGAGCCTGTGGGGGCAGCTGAAGCAATCAGATCTGCAGCTAAAAGAAAGTAATACAGTGGACGCCCGACTTACATGCTGCTTGACTTGAGGCATATTTGACTTGCGTCCACTGGGGGCCTGTTTGACTTGCGCCGCAGGCTCCGACTTACGTCTTGGAGCCCTGGCGCAAGGCCCCAGAATCTGGCAGCAGTCGGATTCCCCTCCTGTTTATACATAACCCCCATCTTCCTCTTCCCGCTTGCTCGCACTCTCTCTCTGGCTGCCTCCCCTCCCCCTCTCTCTCTCTCTCTCTCTCTCTCTCTCTCTCTCTCTCTCTCTCTCTCTCTCTCTTCTTTCTCTCCAAATCTTCCCCCCTCTCTCCCTCCCCTCTCCCTCTCCCTCTTTTTAATCCCTTTTCTTCTTCAGCCTCACACGCTCTCTCTCCCCACCATTCCCAGCTTTTCTGGGTTAAAGGATTTGAGCAATGGGGCAGAGGTGGAGCTTGGCAGGGGATTAAAAGATACGGGTGTGTTAGAGAGCCTGATAAGAGATTTCTCTCTCTCTTTCTCCCCCTTCCCCTCCTTCCGTCGCTTCTGATCCTCCCCTCGAAAACTTCTCATGGGGAGGAAGAGGAAGAAGGAGGGTGGGGGTGGAAGACAAAGAAGAAGAAAGGGAAAAAACCGAGGGAACAGCCCTCCTCCACCTGCTGTTCACCACCACTGCCCCCCCAAGCTGGATTGAAGGGGGGAGTGGCATAAGGTCCTTTTCTGTCTCTCTCTCTTTCCCTTCCTTCCTGGTTCCTGAGAGATTGGGGGATTTCCTAAGCAGCTCCGTTTGGGGGGAAATCCTAAAAAGACGTTGCTCCTGATCTGTTTTCTCTCGTTTTGGGGGGTGATGGTGGTGGGGGATGTCTCTCTCTCTCTCTCTCTGTATGTTTATGGACAGCCTTTCATCTGTTGGTCTTGGCTTTTAAATTTGGCCTTGGAAGAAGCTCAGGTGCGTCCCGTCCCCCCACCCCCACCCCACTGGAAGTTGGAAAGAAAGGGAAGCTTCTGATCTCTGGCACCGGGGTTTACATTTTGTGATCGTGACCTGTCTCTCTCCTCCTCCCCCAATTACCTGCCTGCCTTTTGTTTTCCTCTGTCTGGAATCCTGGCTTCTGACCCAGTTAAGAACTTTGGAAGGTGGTGTTAGGTATCCAAGTCAGTCTATCTAGCATTTCTCTCTCTCTCCTGGTGCTGCTGCAGCACCTCATTCTCTTCCCTCATTGCCTGGCTTTTGAACTCCTGGGATTGTTTGCAGTTCTGACCGGTAGAGACTTCTGGTAAAGAATTTGCCTTGGTCTTTATTTCCCTCCATTTTCCAAACCTAGGTTCACCTTGGCCACTTGGCGAGGGAAGTGTGTGTGTGTGTGTGTGTGTGTGTGTGTGTGTGTGTGTGTGTGTGTGTGTGTGTGTGTGTGTGTGTGTGAGAGAGAGAGAGAGAGAGAGAGAGAGAGAGAGAGAGAGGGGGAATTGTTTTGGGGAGCCGCCGCCTGCAAAAGCCAAGGCCTACCTCTCCCACCCCAGGCTAGGCCCACTTCAGGCATAAAATTTGTTAATCTAATAAAAAATTGTTAATTTTAATAAAAAATTGTTAATTTAAAATGTGTTAATTTAATAAAAGTTAATTTATTTTATCTACAATGCTGTCTTATTTCTTTTATAGTACAGCATGGATTATTGCTGTCTGTTTAGACAGTCAAATTTGTGTTAAATTGCTGTTTTTGGGGTCTTTTTCATCATCTGGAATGGATTAATCCACTTTCCCATTACTTTCTATGGGAAAAGTTCGTTTGACTTAAGTCATGTTTGACTTATGTCTAGACCTCGGAATGGATTAATGACGTAAGTCAAGGTTCCACTGTACAGCAGTAAACATGTTTAACATGTTTCTTCAGCTCTGTAGATGAGGAGGTGTCAGTCAGTCAGTGAAGTCTACCTTGCCTTCCATGGTAGTAGACGTCTCTTGTAATATATTCAGAAAGAGGCTTGTCATGACTGTGAGGTAACAATGCACATCTCCTGTGTAGATGAAACTATCTTCCCCCTTACAGAAGCTATTATGGAAGTCAAATTTAAGCAACCTCTGCTCCCCATCTACTGCACCGCCCTTCTTGGCAAACACCAATACACTACAAAAGCAAATAGTTTGCACTGGCAGAAAATATAACCTGGATAATGTTGTAAGTACTGTTGGAAGGAAATAGAGGGAGAGGTTGACTTATGATAGTCATTCTTTGCTAACACAGTGCATTGTTAAAGAACAACATTAAATACAATTTAGCAAAGCATGCTGACTTAAGATACAACCCTGTGAATGACTTCCAGGCTGAATGCAAATTGTGTATTGCTTTTGCTTTGTACATAAGAAATTATTAGTTTGAGCTACTGCTAGGATCCCACATCTCTTCTACCTTCTTGTCAACACTCAATTTAAACACATTACCATGCTTTATCTCAGGAAGGCAGCCCCTTCCTTCTGCAGCACATGTAGGATCAGTCAAGTTGTTTATACAGAACAGAATATTCTACAAAACAAACAGAACACATTAAGGCAGCAAATTTTCATCTCATTTTCCCAGCTGGCTTCTTCTGCAATGTGTGTAGCAAAAGCCCATTTCAAACACGACCTTCCCCGCCTTCTTTATTTCATCATAAACATCTCTAAGCGATCTTTCTCCTAAGGAAAGTAGGCTGCAGGTTGATATACAAAGACCACTAGAAACTAACTGAAGGGAAAATGCTATAAACGTTGGATCATAAAACTGAAAAAGATAAAGTAATCCACCTAACAGATAAAAGTCAGACATGCAACATCAAGCTCAAAAGAAATTAAACTGTGAAGGTAAACTGAAGCATTTTAAGTTGTCACCTGAAATAATGGGCATGGACACCATCTGGATATCCTTTAGAAAGCCATTCAAGAGTCAGGGTGCCAAGAAAGAACAATGTGCTTTGTGCTTTTACCATGTCTGGCAGTTTTAGGAAACTGACAGGTTGACAGAGATAGGGCCATATCGAAAGGTACCAATATCTAACATGTTGCCTGTATTACACTATCTAACGGTACAGATACTCAACAGCAGGACATCAAGTGGGGGGCAGAATAATTGCAAATAATGATTGCAAATGGCCTTTACAATCAAGGCAGTGGAAGAGCTGCTGAAATTCTGTCAGTTTAACAGAAAGCCTGATGATCTCATCAGAAATTAAATGTTCTCTGTTTCCTCTCACAGCTCATTTACAATTATTTTTGTCATCTTCTGGACACCACACTTCAAGAAAGATGCTGACAAACTGGAATAAGTTCAGAGGAGGGCAACAAGGATGATCAGGGGTCAGGAAACTAAGCCCTATGAGGAAAGTCTGAAAGAATTGGGAATGTTTAGCCTAGAGAAAAGAAGACAGAGGGGTGATATGATAGCACTTTTCAAATATTTGAAGGGATGTCATACAGAGGAACTGCAGCTTCTGTTCTCTATCGTCTCAGAGTGCACGATGTGCAACAATGGGCTCAAGTTAAGAGAAGTCAGCTTTCGTCTGAACATTAGGAAAAACTTCCTAACTGTTAGAGCAGTACAGCAATGCAACTAATTACCTCAAAAGGTGGTGAGTTCTCCAACACTGGAACCATAAAAGAGATATTTGGACAACCATCTAGCAGATATCCATTAGAGATGGGCACAAAACAGATAACAAAGCACTGTTTCATCATTTCATTAGGTAATAAATTACTTCATTACCTGACAAAATGGTACATGTTTTGTTTTAATCATGGAACACCCTTTCCCCCTCTAGAATGAAATGATTCATCCTAGAGGAATGACTGGCAGGGGAGTTCAAACTCTTCCCTGAAATGCCCCCAAATTTGGAAATGTTTGGAGATCAGGAAGCTGAGTTATGAAGCTCCAAAGGGGGTGTCCCTAGGAAAAAAATCTAATTGGAATCGGAACTTTGGAAGCCAAGCTGGGGGGGGGTCACGGTTTGGTTTCCGATTTCTATAGAAATATTTTTTCTAGGGGCACCCCGTTTGAAACTTCATATCTCAGCTCCCTGATCCCCAAACCTTTCCAAATTTCAGGAGGTTACCTAGAATTGCTTGAGAAAGGTACCCCTGCCACTTGTTTCTTGAAAACAAATCATGCCAGACTAATTTGATCTCTTTCTTTGATAGAGTTACAGGCCAGGTGGATGAGCAGAATGCTGTGGATGTTGTTTATCTTGATTTTAGTAAGTCCTCTGATAAGGTTCTCCATGGCATACTTGCAAAGAAGTTAGTAGAATCTGGAGTAGATAATATTACTCTTAGGTGGATTTGTAATTGGTTGACTGATTGTATGCAAAGGGTGATTGTAAATGGCTTCTCATCAGTATGGAGAGGGGTGACCAGTGGGGTGCCCCATGGTTCTCTTCTGGGTCCTGTGCTATTCAAAATCTTTATTAATGACTTGGATGAAGGAATACAGAGTATACTGATTAAATTTACAGATGATATCAAATTGGGAGGGGTGGCTAATTCCCTAGAGGATAGGATGAAAATCCAAAATGGCCATGACAGATTAGAGTGCTGGGCCAAAGCAAATAGAATGAGTTTCAACAGAGAGAAATGTAGGGTCCTGCATCTAGGCAGAAAGAATAAATTGCATAGATATAGGGTGGGAAACTCCTGGCTGGAGAATAGTACCTGTGAAAGGGGTCTGGTAGTCTTGGTAGGCCACAGATTTAACATGAGTCAGCAGTCTGATGCCATGGCCAAGAAAGCCAATGTGATTCTTGGTTGCATCATTAGAAGCATAGTTGCTAGAGCAAGGGAGGTGATAATACCACTCTATTCTGCTCTGGTCAGACCCCACCTGGAGTATTGTGTACAATTCTGCACACCTGAATTTTAAAAGGATGTTGACAACCTCGAGCAGGTCCAGAGGAGAGTGACCAGGAACATATGTCTTAAAAGGACTGGCTTAGGTATCTGGGAATTTTTAGGACTGGGAATGCCAAGTACAGTAGTCCCCCACCACTTTGCAGTTCACATACTGCGGTCCTGCTATATTGCAAGGCAAGGTCCTGCTATATAAAAGCAAGGCCCCTTGGGGTGAGCTGCATGGGCCTGTTTGTGACCTCCTGCCCTTATCCCAGGCCTGGCACTGCCCCAAATGGGCCTCCAACAGGCTTCTGGGGCCTGTTGGAGCCCCCAGAAGTGGTTTCCAGCAAACAGGAAGTCACTTTCAAAAAACCAGAAGTGCCTTCTAGATTTTAGAAACCACTTCTGGGGACTCCAACAGGTTTTCTGGGTCTTTCAGAGGCCTCAGAAGTGGTTTCGGGTGAACCCTTAAGAGGCACCACTGTGCTGAAGAAATGAGACAAAACCAAACAAAATGCTATATTTTCATATTTGCATAGAAGGGTCAAATGGAATGCAAAACCAAAATACAAAATATGTAAGAAATCCATAATTTATGCTAACCTCTCTTTCAGATTCCTGACTCCTTCACATTTCATAAAGAAAGAGTCCAAAAACAAAGCAGAGCAAAACAAAACAAAAGAAAAACACCTTTCATGTTTTTCACCATTCAGGTTAACCCTAAAATAATGAAGTCTGAATCATAAGCATTTAGTATGTTTCTTATGTGTTAAATCAAGGCTGGACACCCTCTATTCTCTTGGAAATTTTCATTATTGTAACAATAACAGCTATTGTTTCACTGAATATTCCTAGTGGGTTTTCACAGAACTAATGCCACCACAACTGCTAATAACACACACAACATTCGTTGTATTCCTTCTGCTCACGTTCCTGTTTCCTCGTACGTCAACCAACCTACATGCATTTCTACGCAGGCTGATTGGTGATAATGTGTGATGAGAAATGTATTTGGTTCATAAGAGCTGTGAAACTCATTGTAGATTCCCACTTGCCATTTCAGTGACAAATATGATCCGCCAATGTAAAGCTGCAACAGGTCGCTTCTTGTCAGCAGGGCGATTATTGGTGTTAATGCTATGACATTTTACAGGCTGGAGGAGATCTGAGTGCCATTAAAAAGACGCTGTGAAACTCATTGTAGATTCCCATTTCAGCTCATTGTGGAGAGCAGAAAACAGCAATTTTCTGATTCACCTCTCATTTTAATGTAACCCTAGAAGACGATGAACTGCGAACCTGCCTATCAGAAAGCCAGGCCAATCACAATCCTCTTCACACAAACTACCATCCATGAGGGCGTTTGTCCCCTCAACTTTCCATATGAACTGCTCCTCTGAACGTTTTGCAAGGGTCAAGGCTATTCTTCTACATTGGTCCCCAGCCCATTCACAGTTCATATACTGCGGTCCCACTATATCATGGGGCCGCATTATATGAAAAAAGGCCCCCTGGGGTAAGGACTGGCGCTGCCCCAAACGGGCCTGTGAGGGTCTTCCTGAGCATTCTGGAGACCCCCAAAGGCCCAGGAAGGCCCTCGCCATCCCGTTTGGGGCAGCAGCAGGCTGGGGGTAAGTACAAGAGCCCCCAGATAGGTGCCCCAGGCCCAACCCAACCTGCGTCCACATATTGCAGATTTTCACTTATCATGGGTCGGGCTGGGTTCCTAACCCCTGCAATAGGCCACTGTACTTACATTCAGGAGCCATGATCAATTACTAATAAGGAATGGGGGACTATACATGTAGGACGTGACTGGAGTCTCACAAATTCATCTTCCTTTCCTCCAGCATGTACCTCCCCTCCTACCCTCCATAGTGTCCCAAGAGATCTGAGAAAGCAATTCAGTTATCACTGTCCATTCTATGGAGTGTTTTTATTATTATTTACTGCTTAGCCGCTCTGTGAATTTTTACAGCTGAGCAGCAATTTGAACCCACCTCTCCTATTCTAATAATAGAGATGGGCACGAATCAAAAATGGTGTTTCATTTGTCGTTTGTCATTTGGGGGGTCCATTTCGGTTCGTTTCTGTTTTTTGTGAATTTTTGCAAAAAAATTGTTTTCGTTTTTGTTCATTTTGTTACCGTTTTGTTACCATTAATTTTAATTTTTTGTTATTTTTTTAGCATTTAAAGCAGTTCAATGTATTGCCGTAATGAAAACGAAACGGACGACAAAATTTCTGGTGTTTCTGTTCGTTTCGTTTCATTTTGGAGACAAAATTCATTTCTTGTTTTGTTATGTAACGAAACAAAAAAAACAAAAACAGAAACGAAAAATTGTTTGTTTTGTGCCCATATCTATCTAATAATCTACCCACTACACCATGTTGGAGAGAACTGGATATAACATACAATGAAAAACTTTGTGGATTTTACACTTGCAGAAGAAAATTGAGTTATTTTAGATTATTCTGGCATGATGATATAGTAAAATCACATTATTCAGCATCCCATTTAAGTCTCAAATTTCAAGATTATCCCCTCAAGTCTTCCCTTTTGACATATTTCCTGTTCCCATCATCATGTTCTATTATTCTCAATTTCATTTTTTTCCTTGCTCTGCATTTTCTCCTGAAGTGCGTAGCTTTGAAGTTTTATAGGCTGATGGCCTATCATCAGAAATTCCCTGTGAAACACTGCAAGTGTTTCTCTAATTTGCAGGGCATGCCATCCTGGGTGAGAAGCTATGAGAGAAGATTCCATTCACCACAATCTCTATTTGAAGTAACCATGAAGAGAAGTGAACACATGAGGAGGGGTTGATGTTATTCTGTCACCACTACCACTACCCTCACCATCATCACGGGTTAAAAAAAGGGTCATGAAGGCTGTTCAAGGAGGCATCTGGGATTTTTCTTTTTTGGAAACCTTCTACAAAACCAAAAATGTCTCTTTAGGCTCTTTGGTATCCCTGAGATTTAAAAGGGGATTATGGAGAGATTTCAAGCACATGCTCTTTGTGTGTCCAGTTCTCCTGCATGAAAACATATAGAGCAATTTGTACCTGCTGCTATTCAAGTTTTCTCCTGCATGAAAACATATAGAGCAATTTGTACCTGCTGCTATTCAAGTTTTTAAGGCCAAGATATTACCTCAAGTACTATGTGGAATACCAACCTGGATTCTAGGATTCCACCCTAGCATGGAGAGTGTCCACTACTTATGGTCTAAGGGTAAGATACCTACACTCTTTAAAAATCATTGGATGAGTGCTTTAATTAAAATATGGTTGCCTATTAAAAACCAGTTTTATGCTAAAGCACCAATGTGGCTATCTCCATTAGGAGTGATAACAGGCCCTCATGTAAGTGCAACTCTTAAATTCCTAACTTATAGACAACTTTTAAATGCTGATTCACTCTTTGAAGGCACTTAACCAGTATCCAAAGGTTGTAAAAAATAGATTGGTGGAATTACCAACAAATATATTTGCATTTTAAAAATCTTATTCAAGAGGGTGGATTTATGACTAATGATACTATACTAAATAAAATACTATCCTCTGGTGACATAAAGCTTTTTAGTAAATTCTATAATACACTGTTAAATGAGAAATCAAATGATATATTGGTAAAAGATACTATGATAAGTTGGGCAGAGAATTTTTGGTTATTCACTTCATTTGGACAAATGGAACTCCCTGTGGAACACTGTAAAACTCTTTAAGTCTATAGCCTTCAAGGAAAATTGCTATAAGATGTTCTATAGATGGCATCTCTCTCCTCACTATGTATCAAAAATGTACAATTGCTCTTCTAGAAGTCAGAAATGTAAACATGATATTGGCACTTTCTACCATATGTGGTGGACGTGTAAAGATGCCAATGTATATTGGAGAATGGTAAAACTATTTAGAGAGGTCTTTGAAGATTAAGTTAGAGCTCAGACCAGAACTTTTCCTTTTGAATATAGTGGACATAAATATCTCCTTTGATCAAAAATATGTACTCCATCATGTAATAGTAGCAGCAAGAATACTGTATGCAAAATTTTGGAAACAACCTGAAGTGCCTACCGAGAGAAACGTTTGTGAAAAGATAAGAGAATGTATCGAAATCGACAAACTCTCTGGATATTTGAAAGGAGACTACAAAGAGATCTCCAAAAGAAGATGGCAAGAAGTAGTACATTTACTAGTAACCTGATATGGTATCTGATTTCAAGATGTATAATCATTATTTTTGACTTGATAGATTCAATGTAACTTTTTATATTGTATTCCTCATCCCCCTTTCCCTACTTCCCCCTTCCTTTTTCCTTTAAAATCAATAAAATTATTTAATAAAAAAACATATGGGGCAATTTGTACCTGCTGCTATTCATGTTTTTAAGACCAATATATTACCTCAACTACTATGTGGAATACTATCCTGGATTCTAGGATTCCACCCTAGCATGGAGTGTGTCCTTTCAACATTTTTAAGATCTATCCTCAGAATGCCAAGATGTCTTCCTACAGCAGGTCTTCGGTTAGAAACTGGTGTTACATCATTAGAATGTGTTGCTTGGATCTATGCTTTTAGATACTGGATTAAGATATTACACACCAACACCTCCATGGGCTATCTGCACCTTTTACAAAAAGATGTCCACAATAGCTCATGGTTTAAAGCTTTTCGAACTAAACTGCACTTATTAGGGCTATCTATTGATTTTCTTTATGCCTATGAGCCCAAGATAGCTAAATTTATCACAGAAAAGTGGATTACGGACATTGAATTTCAGCATTCTACCTCAACTGGCCACAAAACTTGCTCCATTTTGCATTTTGGACTAAACATTAAATTTATCCAAAGTGCTCGATATCTGGGAAATCTGACTGTCCTCAAATATCAGCATGTTTTCTCAAGAGCTCGATTTAACTGCCTTCAATCTGCAATTTTAGATGGACATTACTCTGGTGTCCCTTACAAAAAACGACTGTACCCCTGTAATAAGAAAGAAATTGAAACATTGAATCATGTCCTCTTTGTATGTAATTTTTATAGAAATGAGCGTATTAAATTACTCAAACCCATAATAAGTGTCTTCCCAGGTAGCACTTTGAACTGGTATTTAAAATATTTATTAAGTGGCACAAACAAGGGGACCACTGAATCAGTGGCCAAGTTTCTTTTCTCTGCCAAGTTTTTTTTTCTCTGTTAGCTCTTAACAGAATCATGACTTGCACAATGCTTGTGCAATTCGTTTTTACTACCTAAACTGTTTTAACTATCTTGAAATTTTGTAATGGTTTTATTCTCTTAATCTTTTAAAACTACACCTATGTATTTTCTATTTTATTGGTTGGGTCTGTGACCATAAATAAAGATTGTATTATCGTTGCTGCTGGTGGTGATGTTCAGCCAGGTACCTGAAATTATACTTCTTGTTAATAAACCATTGGACAGTTGAACATGTGAGTCCTGTGCCCGGAACTCAGGGACACTTTGACATTTGTCACCCTATGGAGGACCTGAGAACTATCATCATTGTTACAGCCTAACCTGCACATGGAGGGCCAAATAAAAAAGTCAATATTCATTACTTTGTATTAATTGGGTTTGTGTGTCTCTGAACTTGATGAAGAGCAAGTGGCAATTATTAGACAAATCAGCTATTTCTGACGAATATAGTTATTCTTTTTTTCATTCATCCTTTCATTCATCTCTAATTTGAATAAGTCTTCAGTAGTATACAAGGGGTGAAGACGTCCAACAGGACAGAAACAAACAGGATGACAATTTCACAATTAGGAATGGAACTGCCTGAAGAAGTAAATCAAGTCTGATTCTTTTGTGTATTTTGTGCATTTTATTTATCTCCTTGCATTCTTTGGCAGTTGCACAAGTTACAAATTAGTTTATTTGGTGATTGATTCCCAGGAGGTAAGCAACAGGCTTGGTTTACTTGTTTTGTTTTGTTTTTTTGTATTTTAATGGTGTTCACACAACCACTGTGAAGCAACTATCTGGGTGTTCTCATGTCCTCCATAGGGTGACGAATGTCAAAGTGCCACTGCGATCCTGGCACAGGAGTCACATGTTCAACTGTTCAAAGGTTTATTAACAAGAATAAACCAAGTATAATTTCCGGTAGCTGGCTGAAGAGCTCAGTGGGTTAGGTATCTGGCTGCAATGCCATAGGCTGGTAATTCTGTGAAGAAGGTGTTTTCTGGTCTTCAAATTATGAAGCTGCTTTCTTGTCATTTCCACCCTTAAACAAAGTGTTGAAACAGCTCTTGTTTTGTGGCAAGGTCAAGACAGTCATCCCTTCCTGACATAAATCAATATTTCTTTTATAACCTCTAAATGTCACTGTATTGACTTTGACATGCCTTCTGAGTACAGAGGAAGGAGGGAAAAATGAAAGGAAACTAAACTCTGTAGCTCTGCTGTTGGAAATCTCACTGCTCAAGGACATGAAGAGCGCAAAACAATGTATTATGCTTATGGGATAGTTAGAGATGTTTTACAGATCCCTGGTTAGATAAAGAGCCATTCTGCTGCCAAGCACAACTTTTGATATTGTTCTCTCTCACCCACCAATTTTTATTTAGATTATAGCAATGGCCCATCACATGTCTTTATTTAGATCTCATCAGAAACACGGTCCTGACTGAGAGCTACAAACAAATAGCAGCAGAGATCGCTTATTGCCATTTTCTTGGAAATCACGGGGAAATGTCATCATAAATAGTGGTTTATGATTTTTTTGTAAATAAATAAATAAATAAATAAATAAATAAATAAATAAATAAATAAATAAATAAATAAATAAATAGAGATGACAGTTTATTTAAAGGAAAAAGGAAGAAACCCTGCATGTCTAGGGAGAAGCAGTTTCTAGTAAGATTCACACTGGCCACTAGTCATGCCCTGCAGCTACAAGGAGCAACTTTTCTGACTGGCATTTCTGAGCACACATCTATACATACCATGGGTTGAAAAAAAAGGCTGTAACATTCTCTCATCTAGAATCACAGAATAGTGAAGTTGGAAGGGGCCTGCCTCTAAGGCCATTAAGTTCAACATCCTGCTCCATGTAGGATCATCATAATGATCCCATCCAAACTTGCGGAGATTGATTAAGGGGATTTTAACTTTGCTCCAAGCCCAGTGATCCTGAACAAGGTCTCTGGAATGGGAAAAGGATGTTGCTTTGAGATTGAACATTAATTTAATACTTGTCCCAGTGGGGTTGATCATGTTAACCAAAGATGACCTCACAGTTTTCCCTTTTGCAATTAACTTGAAGCTTTATTCTAATCACACAATTAACAGGGACTATGTGACTGCCATTGCCCTACTCAGGGTGGAGGAGGCCATGAAGGTTTCCTCACCCATGGCCTCCATCGACTCTTGTTGCTCCTGTCCGGAACTGATCTTTACTAGGAAAGAGGAATGGGATGGGATGTTTAGTTGGGCATCATGCAACTCTCATATGAGTTCAGAAGGGGGATCAGTTGCTTTCACTAGCCCCTCTTCAGCTCCAGTCTTTAGTCAGGCCCCAATCGCTGACTCCAACCAGCTGGCGTTTTTTACAGAGAGCCAGTAATGCTGGCCCAATGATGGATCTCAGCAGTTTGTGCTACTTTGGAAAATCTACTAGTTCAACGTGTGTTGTTTCATCAGCCAGCACTGTTTCTGCATTGGAGCAGAGTCGGTGGCTTGTGCCATGTCCAGGCATCTCTGCTGCCACTGTGGAAGCCCAGGTTGAGTAACAACTGGCACCCCTCCCCCAAATCTCATGGACAGCACCTAAAAATGAAAAGTTCCATATTGCTATACTCTGACTCTGGAACAAAGCTATATAGACATCCCTCACCTTACAGAGGATCTGGGAACACAGAGACCTATGCTTCGTTCAAATGCCAGATCAGTGGATCTGATGCCTGAACGTCTTCCTAAGAGCTCTACCAAACTTTAACCAGAAGCCTCTGGTTATCACAACTGGTATTTACCCCAAAAACAGTTGGGCAATCATATCCAATCATTTCAAAATTTGTTTGGGTAAAAAGTCTTTTCACTCTTTGAACTTAATATGAAGAAAAGACCAGAGTTTTGTCAGTGAACTGAAAAACATGAAGGTATCAGAAGAAGCTAATACGGGAAGGGGAAAGGAAGGCAACAAATAGATTGTATGCCACCAAAACAGAAATAATTTCCCAGAGAAAATTTCACATATCCTTTGCTCACTCTCATAACCAAAACAGATGCCTGTTAATGGAACCCACCAATGAAGAAGAAATGAATTATGGCTTAATCAAAATGATGGAGATACCTCGTTTATGATGAGTAAGAGCCTCTTCCACTTCTAAGCTGAAAAGATCTTCATAATTGATAATCGAAACATAAAACTGCCTTCTCCATCTCTAAAGGAAATGTTTATACCTAGTGATAGTACCAAAAGAAGTGAACCAGTGAAGAGGAGCAACCTATATTTTTCTTGGGACAGTCATATCCTCAAAGTATCAGAATGATAAAGAAACTTAATAAAAATCTCAGTCACCATCTTTTTACCTTTAATTCCACCCTTTTCTAAGAGAAGAATCATCAGTTTCTATGGCTCTGATTAGAAATATTTCCTTGAGTTAAAATTAGATCTACTCCCAGATTGCATCTAATTTTGGTTTATGAGACAACAGAGTTCTCCTTAACAAAAAGTTTAAAGCAATATAAAGACAGGAAATAAAAAGACATAAACCATAGCTAATATTGCTGAAGAACACAAGCTGTGGGAGAGAGGAAATCATTGGAAAACTCTGTTGACTTGTATTTTATCCAGCTCAAATCAATGCCTCTCTAAATTAGTCTTGCTCTGGTCAAAATTCTAGTAAATATAGATACTGAATGGATTAACTGATTAGCTTTTGAAATAACTGAGGAATGTTGTTATTCTAAACAGTTGGAAATTAGGAATTAAAGGTGCCCTAAATCATTTATACTTTCCCAATATGGTGTAGTTGATAGAGTGACAGACTAGGACTCTGGTAAATAGGATTTGAATCCCCATTTGACCACAAAAACTCCTTAGGGGAATGGAACTGGTAAACCTACTTCTTAAATATCTCACTTACCTTGAAAGCCCTATTAGGGCTTCTTATGTTGGTTCTTACTTGATTGCATGGAAAACGCACAAGAGAAGGGAATCTCTGCTGTGGCTGCGTCCATGGCCGGGATGCTTTGCAGCCTCGACCTGCAGCTGGAGCGCAAAATAGTGCCCACGTGACCCAGGAATTCCTGTGCCTTGAAGCTTTCAAAAAGGCTCAACTCACTGCCCCCTCACCCTCTTTTCCAAATCTTTGCAGGCACCTGCCCACCTGCCTCTAGTTGTTATGAGAATGAGATCAGCTGGTTGCTTCGGGGCTGGATGGGAATTTTTGACACACTGGTGGTGTATTTTCACCCATCCCATTCTCATTACAGAGTTAGACAGGTTTTCATTTTTGCTAATCCGGTCACAACAGCAGGTAGTGCAAGGTGGCTGGTTTATCCGAGTTCTATGATATAGTCCCAGTAAGGGGACAGGGCAGACTTGCAATTAAATAGCATAGAGTTTAGGTTAAGCTTAGTTAAAATTAATAAGATAATCACCTGTGTTAAAGTTCTCTGTAGCTGCCTTGGGGGAATCTAGTCTCCCTCAATTGGAAAATGTGCAGAATAAGAAAATTAGCATATTTTTAGGAGGAACTCACCAGCATGGTTTTGGGCTTGAGATCAAGATAGTCAAGGCCATAACCTTACTTGTACTACGGCAGGCCCCTTTGATTTATTTGAAGTATTCAATAAAGTTGTGGCCCATGTTAAACTCCATTCATTTGTGCCAACTAATTATTTCAGGTCTGGGGCTGCAAAGGGGAATTTCCTGAACCCCCTGCCATTCACTTTTTTCACCAAAAGATTTCCAATTTGGTTAGTAAATAGAATGAACCCCTCCCCGTCTACACTGCTCAATGTTTGTATTAAGTGCCACCCAGTCAGCCTTTAATGAATTATCTTCAGAATGTCCTGTCCTTAACAGGTCTGCTCAGTTCTGGTAAACTCAAGACTGTGGTCATTTAGGGAGTCAACCCGTCTCAAATTTGGTCTTCTTTTCCTTCTGCCTTCCACTTTCCCCAGCTTTATTGTTTTTTCCAAAGAATCCTTCTCCCCCAAAAAGATGTGCTCAAAGTAGGACAGCCTCAGTTTCCATGTTTTTTGCCTCCAGAGACAGTTCAGGCTTGCTTTGCTGTAGGGCCCATTTGTTGAGCTTTCTGGACATCCAGGGTATTTGCACTTCAGTGTTCCCTTTTAAATAAATCAGATTTTTTCCTGTTAAGTTTGTTAACTGCCCAGCTTACACAACCATATGGGGTGACTGGAAATATAATTGAGTGAATAATCTTAGTCTTGATCTCTAATGACACATCCTTACACTTGATCATCTTTTCTAGTTCATTTGTTGCTTCCCTTTCATATCTCAGTTTTCCTTTGGTTTCCTGGCTACAGTTTCCATTTGGATTGGTATACAAAATATCTAACTATTTCAGTTTCTTCATTGACAACATTTAATTTGTACAGTTGTTCTGCAGTCATAGATTTGGTCAATTTAATGGTTTCTCAGTAGGTACAATTATGCCCAAATGCCATGAAGTGTTTGAAGGCCAAAATTACCTTGCTTAGTGCAATAAGTCCCACTAGAGGAGCTCATTGAATCAGCAGACAATTGGTAAGTCATCTCCTACTCTAGTTGCAACTTAATTTACAGTAGGCACTAGAGGTGGTCATGAAACAGAAAACAGTGCGGATCTGTTTCAGGCCATCCTTGGTTTGGTTTGGTTCAGGTTCATATGAATTTTTAAAAAAATCATACGAACCCGAACTGAGACGAACTGGTTCGAGTCCAACTTAATGGCAGTGGGGCTTTTTGAGGTCCTGGCTTGGGGACAGCACCTCATTTTTGTTGTTGTTTTGTTGTTATTGTTTTTGTTTCAGAGTGCCAACCACGTGGCTCCTGGGACAGGTTGGTGCTCGTTTTATTTTTAATTATTTTTTTAAAATGTTAGAGTGCTGACTACGCAGCCCCTCAGGCCAGATCAGTGTTTGTTTTTTTTTAAAATTAATGTTTTATTTTATTTTAAAAGGCCCCCAGCTGGGGGCTTTTTGAGGCACTGGCTTGGGGTCAACGCTTCTACAGGCGGCAGCTTCCCCGGGGTCCCAGGACAAGGAGGACTTTCAGCGGCGACAGTGACAAGGTGTGGGGGTAATGAAAAATGAAGCGAATGAAACAGAAATTTCCATTTTGTTTCATTTTGTTTTTCTTTGATGGGTTGGTTCGTTATTCATTTTTTTAGCTAACGAAATGAATAACAAATAACGAAAGAAATTAAAAGTTCATTTCGTGCCCATTTCTCATAGGCACATTAGAATCAATGGAACTTATCCAGGCATTGACTCACCAAATCCCCACTAATTTAAAGACCCTACTGTAATGTCAGTTACTACAATAACTAATAAGATTTCAGCCATTGAGGCCTGTAGGGACAAGGGAGGGAGAAAATACTTGAAACCCAGATTTGTCTCTGGAAGCATGGTTGAATAAGCAGGGATTTAAACCAAGGGTTTTAAGAGCTAAGTACTGAATTCTACATGTACGTCTGTGACCTTTTTTCAATTTCCCCCCAATTTCAGGAAATTATAATTAATAGCTTTATAATCACAGTGGCTAAAGAATAAATGCTGCAATTAATGCAATAGAACAGAAGTGGGTCTGAAAATTGATTTTGACTGCAGAGCAAGGACAGCGGGCATAAGGCCAGAAAGACAAAGAGTAACAAAGTTATAGAAGTGACAAGATGTGTCTGCTTTTTAAATTCACTTGTACACTCGAGTATCTAAGGTCACAATAAAGCTAATAGGTCATCTAAAGCCCCTTCAGTGTCCTGTTTTTACCACTAGCCCTTTAAAATTCTAACTAATATAACCCCTTAAAATTCCCACTTGTTTAAATATACCTCCTATCTAGGGATGGCTTCCCCCTAAGGTGTGCAGAGCTCCATTGCTGCAGCCTCAGCCAAGGTAAATGCCTGTTTTCTTCCTGGCTTCAGTTGAAAACCCACACAGCAGAGATGGGAATTAGATGAAACATTACTGACAGACCAAATGGAAGGCATCTCAGCCCCCCAAATATTGGCAACGAGCACCTTTTAGTCCATTCATAACCTGACGCTGCTTCTACATTTTCTGCACCTACGACAGGACTTTTATAATGTAGTTTTCTAGATTCTCACAGTGCTGGTAATGTCTACTTTAGCCATCTCATCACCCACCTCGTCTTCCAGAAACATCACTCAGAACTATGTAATATACTCTCTACATCTTTTAGCAATGGAAATTGAAGCAACGGTACATGCAGAGATAAATGGCACTGACGCCTGTGGATCATGCTAGTTTAATACAGGAAGCAGACAATAGGTACTACTTTGACCTATTGCAAACACCAGTCCATTAATGTTATTTTATGACTTCAGTCATTCTTTATTTGTACCAATGATCTCAGTAAAACATTAACATGGCAAATTTTCTCTGGATAGTAGCCTAACAGTTCACACTATGTATATTTCTTTTGAACAGAGGAAGCCACACCATTGTTTTGATATTGACAAGCTAGGAATGAGCAAATTGCCACAAATTCAATTTCATTTACTTTCTCATTTTGCTTGTGCGGCTAAGTTTGTTCTATCCCATATCCATGTAGGCTACTTACTTATTAATCACTTGTACAAAAAAGTACGTATTTATCCACATTTCCCAAAATATATGGACTTTTGTAGAGATTTATTTTAGGTGTGTGACTTATAAACTTTTGAAAGTTACAGACATGGAAGTTTAAACTGGAAAAGATCAGTCTATATCCCAATCCCAAAGAAGGGCAACACCAAAGAATGCTCCAACTATTGTACAATTGCACTAATTTTGCACACTAGCAAGGCTATGCTCAAAATTCTACAAGGGAGGCTTCAGCAGTATGTGGACAGAGAACTCCCAGAAGTGCAAGCTGAATTTCGGAGGGGCAAAGCAACTAGAGATCAAACTGCAGTGCCAACATAATGCTGGATTATGGAGAAAGCCAGAGAGTTCCAGAAAAACATCTACTTCTGCTTCTTTGACTATGCAAAATAGAGGTGGACACGAAACAGAAAACTGATGGTTCAGTTCATTCTCTTTCGGGCCCGCCTTTAGTTCGGTTTGGTTCAGGTTTGTATGAATTTTTTTTTAAAATTGTTTGAACTTGAACTGAGCCAACTGGTTAGACTTACCAGTGGCAGCAGCCACAGCAGCGATCCTGGTGGCTCCAGCAAGCCAATGCCTGCAAACCACCGGGAGAGCGCTCCTGAAGCCGGCTGCCGCTGGAGCCATCAACAAGCCAGCCAGGGAGCACTTCCGTGCCCGTGGGGAGCACTTCTGGGGCCGGGTGCCACCAGAGCCACCGAAAAGCCAGCCAGGAGAGTGCTCCCAGGGCCAGGCACCACTGGAGCCAAGCCAGCCAGGAGAGCGCTCCCACGGCTGTGGGGAACATTCCCGGGGCCGGGCGCCACCAGGGCCACTGAGCAGCCAGCCAGGAGAGCGCTCCCATGGAGATCAAACTTATCTATCCGGAAAGAAATCAATCCTGAATGTTCACTGGAAGGACAGATTTTGAGGAGAGATGAGTCCTTGGAAAAGTCGTTGATGTTGGGAAAGATTGAAGGCAAAGGGAAAAGGGAACGACAGAGAATGAGATGGTTGGACAGTGTCATCGATGCAACCAACATGGATCTGACCAATCTTTGGGAAGCAATGGAAGACAGGAGGGCCTGGCATGCTCTTGTCTATGGGGTCACAAAGAGTCGGACACAACTGAACAACTGAAAAACAACTGAAGACATTATTGATTTAGCATAAAATCAGTAGCAGTGCAGCTGAGCTCTCAAGCACTGTGCCTTCCACTGCAACTTTTTTACTTTACTTTTGGAAGCTGACAAATCCAAAACAGTGGAGTTCTGCCATCCATGGCCAATTTCCATGGAATTGGGGACCCTAGAATATCCCATGATTCATGAAGGCAATGGCCATGGATGGCAGAGGATTTTCCCTTCAGACCCATCATCCATAATGTGGAGGACAGAGAAACAAATCTGGGCCCAGAGGACAAGTGATCTAGACTAAAGCGCCCTCTGTGCAATGTATGAGAATTCTACCCAGCGATTCTAGTGCAGTATAAAAAAACCCACACAGATCATGAATAGAATTCTCCCTTATGGGTTCCAGCAATTGAAATAATATTCACTTGGTCATGATAAAAACTTGAAGATATTTGACTGTCAAACATATGAAGAATAGACTAACATTGCTTGAGACATTTACAGTAGTTTGGTAATGACATGTGCTTGACAGACGGATAATAGTTTCATATTATCTTCCTTATCAGATATTGTAACAAACAATCAGATTCTTAACAGACAGCACCTTACAGAATACATAGACTCCTTCTATCAGATGTTTCAAACAGACAACTAATATGATAAGTTTCTTCTTTTTTCCTCTTTATCTGGCAATTAATATTTATTTATTTATTTTATTTATTTTTACAACTTATATGCCGCCCACTACCCAAAGGTCTCTGGGCGGCTTACAATCAAGGAATTAAAACAGTTAAAAACATCAAACAACAATAAATAATTAAAACAACAATAAAAACCTTATACTAAAACATCACACTAAAATTGCCATCAGAGGGCCCACAATCTAAATTGTATCAATTAAAAAACTTCTGGAACAGGAAGGTTTTTACCTGGTGCCGAAATGTCATCAGTGTTGGCGCCAGGCGGATCTCACTTGGGAGGGCATTCCATAGCTTGGGGGCAGCTGCCGAAAAGGCCCTGTTCCTACAAGCCATCCCTTTCACCTCCTTGAGGGATGGCTCTTTCAGGAGGGCCCCCTGGCTTGATCTTAATTGCCGGGTAGGTTCATATGGAAGGAGGCGGTCCTTCAGGTATCCAGGTCCTAAGCCATTTAAGGCTTTATATGTCAAAACAAGCACTTTGAACAGGCTCGGGCAGCAACTGGTAACCAATGTAGGCTACGAGAAGCGTGATAGCGGCCCCACCACTTACTAGCCGCGCCGCACGATTCTGAACCAGTTGCAATCGCCGAACCGTCTTCAAAGGCAGCCCCATGTAGAGTGCATTGCAGTAATCAATACGGGATGTTACCAGTGCATGCGTAACTGTTAATACTCTTAAAAACCATTGGCTAGCACCAGACATAATCTGGTTGGTTATATAAATTCCAATATGTAAATTACACAACTTTAACATTCTTATATACACATAAGTACATGTGGGGTTGTACTTATATATTACAACACTGTCCTATACCTGTGGTGAGTACACAGTATACTATATTTACATACTCTATTTAACTATAGTATACTGTCCTGGTCGCGCTGCAAGATGACCACCTCAGGGGGGCTGACAGGGGATGCTCTACCTTGTTGGTCCTCCTGGACTTGTCAGCGGCCTTTGATACCATCGACCATGGTATCTTGCTGGGTTGGCTTTCTGAGGTGGGGATCGGAGGTACAGCACTTAGCTGGCTCCGATCCTTCTTTGATGTTTTGATCTCTCAAGAAAAGAAGTTCAGTTGCCATGACTCAACTTCCAGATAAACTCACCTGAATGACTGAGAATTTTCACAGACAGAATAAGTACACATTTCTCCTCTCTCTCTCTATATATATTTATTTATGTTTATTTATTTTGGTACTTGTGACCTACTGACTTTCCCTCAGGAACTCTGGGCAGTGTACAACAAATTGCCAGAATAAATAATTTGCCCAAGAAGAACATCCCCAAAAGTAAATCAGATAAAAAGATATAGCTTTCAACTACACTATACAGTTCTCCTTGATATTACCAGAATAAAATATCAGCCCCAGAGCAAAAACATTCTCTTAAATGTTAAGTGGATTAGATTAAATTTGATCAAGCTTGTGGAAGGCTGATAATTAGGATTAACATAAAATGAAAAATCTAGTTACCACCTCATGCTGGGTCTCTCATTTCAGGATATTTTAGATGAGCACTTAAATTAAATGCTACACTTTGCATTTGGAAATGTATTGTTTCCGTTCAAATTCTAACCTGCAAATTATATTTTGATCATACAAGACATGTAGTAAGACAAGACAACAATAATTCTCTCTGTCCACACCGGGGTAGTTAGATTGTTCTACCACTGTCCTCGGATCTGGACGCACAGTGGCCCCAAGGGGAGGATGCATTCTACTGACAATATTTCAAGTTATGATATTGTCTAGTTCAACAGAAAGGTACTAGGAAAAGCTACTTATTAAAATGCCAAGTGAGTATCTCCTCTGAGGTAATGATAACATCATCAAATTCCAAAACCATTGGGGCAGCTAAAGCTGAGAATTGATTGACTCTCTTGCAAAGTGTCTCTAATTCAACTAATTAGATGTTGAAAGGGTGTTCAAGTTCAGCCTGAGTGATTCATTGCTTTTTCAGCAACTCTACCTTTCTCATTTAAACTTCCTGAAAGTTAAAGTCGACAGGGGTATGAGAGAAAAGCATAAAGTGGCTTTGTATTGCACAGCGCTGATTATAAAGTACCCCAGAGAACAATTCACTAAAAAAAGTCAGAACAAGTCATTCAGTCACCCCTTCTGAATCTAGGCATAAATGAAAGTAACAGTGAAATCCTATGCATGCCTTTTCAGAGCTGTAGAATAGGACTGCTCTTTATGAGTTGTCCATTAGGTTTCTGTGGTAATTCCACCCATGCTAAGCAGTCCTGAAAGTAGCTCAGTGGTTTAGGTATCAGGCTGCAGAGCCAGAGGCTGGTACAGTACTTGGATTCCCCAAAGGGACTGACCTGGATGGTTCCTAGGGTCCCTTCCCGCGCTGCAGTTCTAAGTTGAAAGATAGTTATATTTATTTGTGAACAATATTGAAAACACATTTGTACAGTGAACGGTAGTGAATGCCGGAGTAATCTGCATGTATAGGCTGAGCACCAGTATGATCCACAAAGGGATGAAGGCATGTTGAGGGCAGAGCTGGCTGTTGATTGGTTGGTGACTGGAATTTTGTTGGGAGGTGGCCATTAGATGGAAGTCAGTCAGTTAGTCAGCATCTGTTGAAGAATTGGGTGAGAGGAGTCAGAGGAGAGAGGTCTGTCTTGTGACTTGGAGATAAAAGGAGTCTCATTGAGAGGGTGCTGCGCAGAGTCTGTATAATTATTTTGCATTTGAATACAGAAGAATAAATTTATATTTTACAACCCTTTCACCCTTTAGCTTATATACCCTAGAACCCACCCTCCCCTTCTTCCCATTTCTAGGCCTCTTAAATTAAACATTTTTGCTTATTCAGAGCCAAACTCCCCTTATTATTTAATGTTATGATTAACTCTGAAAGATATTAATCTGTCTACAAAGAGAAAACATTACACCCATGTCATGCAACGCTATGTAAAGCCAGAGGAAAAAGAATAGATTACCACAGAATAAGAAACATTTTCATGCAGCATCTGAATACAAAATAGATGCCTGTTTGGAATTTCTAACTGGAGTAAATAAAAGGGGAAAACACAAAATGTTAGTAAAGGACCACCTTCTATATGAGCCTGCCTGCACTCTAAGATCAGGCCAGGAGGCCCTGCTGAAGGTGCCATCTCTCAAAGAGGTGAGGGGGATGGAATGTCAAAACAGGGCATTCTCCTCAGTTGCCCCCCAACTAGAGATGGGCACAACTCAAAAAAATTGTGTTTCATTTGTCGTTTGTCGTTTAGGGGGTCCGTTTCGGTTTGTTTTCATTTTTCATGATTTTTTTGCAAAAAATCATTTTCGTTTCGTTATGTAACAAAACAAAAAAACTAAAATGAAAATGAAAAATTGCTGTTTTGTTAGCATTCATTACAGTTCAATGTATTTGCTGCAACGAAAATGAAACGCACGACAAAAATTCTGTTGTTTCGGTTCATTTCGTTTCATTTTGGAGACAAAATTTGTGTTTCGTTTCATTACGTAATGAAATGAAAAAATGAAAACAAAAACAAAAAATGCTCATTTCGTGCCCATCTCTACCCCCAACTTTGGAATGCCCTCCCTACAGAGATCCGCCTGGCACCGACACTTTTGGCTTTTCGGCGCCAGGCAAAGACCCTCTTGTTCAGCCAACTTTTTAATTAGACAGTGTTTTAGCTGGACTCAGGAGCAGCAGGTGTTTATAATTTGCACTGTATGCTAATTGTTTTAACCTATATTGTATTTTTGTAGTTTTTTTAAGTCATGTTGTTTTACTGTTTTATAGTTTTAATATATTGTTGCATGCCACCAAGAGACCACCTGGTAGTGGGGTGGCTAAAAAATCTTGTAAATAAATAAATAAAGGTTTGGGTGTGGCTTTCCCTGTGGCTTTGAGGAGTGATGGCTGGAGTAAAGGGGAAGCCACCACAGAGGTTCTTGCAGCTATTTGAAAAGTGTATGACCCACATGGGAAAATTTGTGGGACTTTTCCAAGCCTATTTTTGTGCAATGGGTTTTACTCACAACTAAATGGGATTAAGATTACAACCTGAGCCATAAACTTGTTTGTTATGCTTTCCCCCTTAATGGGCAGTTGTCCTGTGTGCACAAAAGGCATTCTCCTTCCTGAACTTACTCCTTCCTTGAGAGCAACATAGGCAGGAGTGATGCTGCATCACGGCCCTTTTTCATTGCTTTTTTTGCCTACTTCCTAATATCAGAATACAACTTCCAAAACATCTTCTTGGAGATTAAGAGGATCTTGTCCTTTGCAGTGCATGTAAAAAAAACACAGCAAGGGCATCCTCATTTCATTTTTTTTTTTTTTTTGCAGGGGGGGCTGTTCATTTGTCAAACGAACTACGAGAGTATGTGTCATAAACTTGCCATGTCCCATTAAACAGACCAATGGGAAACACTGTAAATGGAAGAACACTTATTATTTTCCTACCCCTTAAAAAGCAGTGCTTCATTCCTTTTTATCTCTAAAACCACCAAGAGGAAGGAACAAAGAGAAGGGTGTTTTAAAATATGATGTGCATCGAATATTTAAACATCTGACAGGAAAGTGGGTGAAGTTCTGTCACATTGCTAGGCAGGGAGAAAGACAAGGGTTTGTTTACCCTCCTTGATGCATTTTTACTAAAGCATCATAAATAGGTAAGTCTAGACAATATTTATTTATTAATGCCATATTTTCATCTTAGCGAACTGAGGCACATTGGAGCTTTTCAGCATGAGGAGCACCTAACTCATCCTGTCACTCTGAAGAGCCACACATTGCTGATCTGAAATACACACAGCCCCAGAGCTTCTGCCACAGTTCTCAAGGTGCTGCTGAGCAACACAAGCAAACCACACTCACAAGTGGCATTTCACTCCATTAAAGGTGCTGCACCCACCTCAGATATGTCTGTCTACTTAGCAATCACTAATACATCAAGAAATTTTAAAAAGCAATGCTGCCAACTGTTCTGAGAACCGAAGGACTTGGCTTTTTTGTACCATTTGAGAACACTTTAATGCACATCTGTAGTTGTGAGTCACTGAAAAACTGACATGTGGCTGGAAGAACAGGTGGAGGTACAGGCCAAACTAATCAAGGACACCATGTGTTTACCACAAGGAATGTGCTGAAGCCCTTTCTCGGTCACATTTTATATTGAGCCTTACCTGGGATTTTTTAAAATAAGCAGCTGTGATTGCTTACAAATAATATATACATTAAATGCTATTAAAGTACACTGCTCTGATTCTCAAAAAGGTAAGTCCCTTTAGCACAAAGGGACTTCTAAATGTTGTTTCTGTTTCTATTATATTCTCTCTCTTTTTAAATCTAATGCAAGGGTACGTTTTCTGTAAAGTGTGGGAATGCAGAACCAAAGCCTTTTGCGTTCCAGTTTGCAAGCCCTTGTTTGCTCAGGGTTTGGTTTTGTTTTCTCTCTCTTCAATGCAATGTTATGAATATATTTCAAAAGCCTGAAGAGGTTGTGAGCCAGATGGTAGAGAGCACTGGGAATGAACTGCCAGAACACACAGTAGGAGAGGAGGACCAACTGTGTTTTATTCATTGGGAGAAGATGCGTAGCTTGATACATGGTTCCATTTTTCATTTATGGTCAAAAATAATTCCAGAGCAATGGCCCCATTCCACCCAGAATGTTAAGGTGAGTTGAGCAGAAATGTCACTTGGATTTTCCCATTCTTCCTCAATTTCTCTTTCTTCCCACCAGACATGCAGCTACTAGAGAAGCCAGAGATTGCATTACTTGTCCCTTTGATGTCCTAATTGCTACAATACAGTATAAAGGAGCAACAGAAAGCTGATGTTAAAATGGACTTAATTGTCACTTCTGCTCTTTTATCTTCTTCTTTTTTTTTCTTTTTGTCTCCCTTGAATTTCAGAGGAGCAGTGCGACATTCTGTGATGCAAAATACACAGAGCTTGAGGGATTGCTTTGGCTATCAGATAAATGTGTCATTACCGCCATACCATGAGCCATGCCGTTGTTGATACGGGCAATTAAATTGCTTCTGACTTATTTCAACCCTATGGATGAGGGTTCTTCCCAAAATTCCTGTAATTAAAACTCTGTTCAGGTCTTGAACATTCAAGACTTTGCTTCCTATAGTGAGATAATCCATCTTATATTTGTGCTTCACATTTTCCTCCTGTTTTCAACTGTTTCCAGTGAGTCTTGTATCCTTGTGATGTGACCAAAGTATGCTAGCTATAGTATAGTCATGCTTGGTTCTAGGGAGACTTCTGACTTGATTTGATCTAGAATGCACCTATTTTCTCTGGCCAATAGTCCATAAAGTTCTGCTCCAACAGCACATTTCAATTGATTTAATGTTTATTTTTTCTTGTTAGCATTTTTCACTCAGAAGCTTTCAGCACTGTATATTACAGATGGGCACGAATAAAAAAAATTGCATTTCGTTTGTCGTTTGTCGTTTGGAGGGTCCATTTTGGTTTGTTTCCATTTTTCATGAATTTTTGCAAAAAAATCATTTTCATTTTCGTTCGTTTTGTTACCATTTCATTACCATTTATTTCATTTTTTGTGATTTTTTTAGGATTTTAAGCAATTCACTCATATTGCAGTAATGGAAACGAAACGCACGACAAAATTTCTGGTGTTTCTGTTCATTTTGTTTCATTTTAGAGACAAAATTTGTTTGTTGTTTCATTACATAATGAAACAAAAAATGAAAACGGAAACAAAAAATTGTTTGTTTCATGCCCATCTCTACTGTATATCATAATTGAGGAAGCTGGGAGGGATAGTTCTGGCAATGGCTCCTAGAGACATATAATTAATAGATTAAGACATCAGATGAAGGTGTACACATCCTCTTTCAGGAGTTCATAGAAGCATCAAAAGAACATAATTGATCATTTCAATAGTGACTGGGAAGATAAATTCTTGGAAAGCAGCTGCTGGATAGCCAGCAATGCTCATAGAAGATGACACTGGCAGTAGATCTTTCACAGTCATTGCCCATGACACTCAAGATAATTCTTGTCAGTACTGCACAGATACTTCTGAATATTTTACATCTGGAAAACCTATAATGAGACAACAAGTGAGGAGACAGTCCTGTATATAATACTCTCATGCAAATTATTGGTTGAAGTTGCTCCTTCCTTAGTGAGAACACCATTTCGTTGGTGATCTCTCCTAAATACCTTGAGTGGAGGAAACCATTCAAATTTACAAGGCAATGCACAGTGGAAAAAAATGGAAGTGTAGGCGTTGCAGAAGGCTTCTCCATAGCCATGCCAAGAGATTCAGTTTAAAAATTAAACAAGCTGTGTTGATCCTCTCTCTCCCCACTTCCTCTCTCTCCCTTTGTGTTAGACATAAAAAGAGCCCTAAACCCAAATTTATTATAGTCAGGTAATAATCATGAGATGGAAAGATGGTAAATGACAGTGTTATTGAGGAGACCTGAGGCTGTGTGAAAAAAAAGCTCAGGCTTTGGGATAGGAGAGGTGGGGAATAATTTGGATGTTCAAACGGTTTCTGCAGAGCTTAGAGTAGGCCACTGAGGCAAGGACTGAACACTAGAGTGTTGCTTCCATATGTCTTCCAATATACATTATGTATACTTTAGAAATGTTTTATTCTTTCTTCTTTCTCATCCTGCTAGAACATTGCTTTGTTCTCCCACCAGGAGTAGGTAAACAACAAATTATATTTTTAGCCTTTGAACCAAGCACAGAAAACTTTTACCCGCTTCACAAATTAAAAGAAATACCATAATTGAAGAGCAACTCATTAATACAGTTTATTAGCTCTAAGCAGCTGTTTTCCAGACTTAATGCAAACCCAAAATAATCTAGTTGAGAGGATATAGTCAATAAAGAGATTGCATTCAATTATTTTCATAAGGGAGTTCATTGGATGGTTTATGTAAATGGAGTAAAGGAATGATCATCACCATTTGCCAGGGTGCTAAAATGTAGTCAAGGCAGATCACCTTTTAATCGATTTTAATTGTCTTGAGTAGATTTTGTACCACTTATTTTCCAAGACTATTCCCTTGTCTCTTCTTCTTCTTCTTTTACTAATGTTCTTTTATTCTTGCCCATATCTACAAAAGTAATGCTGTAAAATCACTTTTGCCTTAATGTGTAAATGCAATTAGGGAAGGGCTTAAATTAATGAACCACTTTATTCCCCACTTCACAGTGGTATAGTGATTTCTTGGCCACCTCCATACAGTGGGAGAAGCTTGATCTATGCTAAAACAGAATTCATAAAATTTCTCCAGGCTTTCAACAAAATAGTTAATTTTAACCTATGTGCAAAGGGAGCAGGCTAGTATTGCCACCATTCTATCTATTATATGCAGGTTGATAAATGTGAAAAAGCAACCAGGTTCACTTCCCTATAGGCTGTTCACACAACTAGAAAGGCTGAAAAACTCAATGGTTCCTGTTCACATGGAGAGCCTGTTCTCCTTTTTCTATCTAACCCTCCACACATTTCATTTATTAATGTAATTTCTATGTCACCTCACCTCTCTCCCTCTAGAGAGATTCAATACAGCTTAGAAAGGATGTAAAAATACAAATACAGTATAACAACAATTGTAAATACAGAGGCATGTGAGGAGCTAGCCTGTTCCCTCAACTCACAAGTTAAGATTCATCTTTTACTAACCACTGAAATAGGCTCAGAGCCACCTCTCTCTTCAATTTTATTTTATTGAAGATTTTATTTTCTTATTTTGAAGAAATGAAGCCTGCTGTGACTATGATGTTGCGGGAGTTCATATTGCACCCCCTGTAGCCATTATCAGGGGGTATGGGAGCAGTAATAGTTACACAGACGATAGTGTAAGATGCAGCTTGTATCTCTTATCACAGTGTTGGCGGTGAACCTATGGCACGGGTGCCAAAGGTGGCAGTTGGAGCCCTTTCTGTGGGCACCCAACATTGCCCCTTCACAACCACCTGTATTCAAATTAAATTGCTGTATTGGCATTTTGTGAAAAATTGGTGGGTTTTGAATCGCAGTTTGGGCACTTGGTCTCTAAAAGGTTTGCCATCACTGTCTTATCATACTCCAGTTCACCCAACTGGTGCACCATGAAGGATACTGGTGGTACCTGTTGTGACAAACCCGGCAGACAGGAGTGATGAATATACAAATCATCAGCCAATCCCAGCAGGAGGGCGGGGAATGGTATGATATAAAAAGGGTGGAGCCTAGGCAGTTGGGGCAGTTTAGTAAGGGAAGTTAAGTTGAGAGTGAGTGCTGGGAGAGAGCACTGTTCTCTGAGAGTTCTGTCAGGCAGTGAGGGCTATACTGTTTACTAGCCATTTAAGACAGGGAGGCTTGTGGAGCTGATTAAATCTGTTACAGTATATGTTAAAGGCAACGCATACCATCCTCAGATATTGTTATAGTTATTATCTTCTCAATAAACTTCGTCATTATTTTTATATTATATATCTCTGAGTCAGTCCCAATTCATGAGGCGACGAGCATAAAAGGTGGCAGCATTCTTAAGTGAATAAAAGGTGGCAGCGGTACCATTTCCATCACAGAATTCAGTGTGTAAAAGGGAGGTGTCATCACAATTTAGTGGCCCAGCAGTGGGATGTCGAAATAAACCCGGTTGTGCCTCTGAAAACCACAGTCTGGGAAAGGGGGAACGTCACAATTTGGTGGGCAGCGGTCGGATCTCGAATATATCCAGTTTGCCTGAGGGAAAAAGTCACCAGCTCAAAATATTTAGCCTGTACCCTGTGAAGAAATTGAAACTGGAAGTTTAAAAAGAAGCCTTTAGTAAAAGTTAGCCCTCAAGTGTTGTAGGTAGTCTGTGGAAGTTCCTCTGAAAAGGGGTTAGGACTGAGAATTAGGTGAAGCTAATTTCAGTTCCTTGGAAGCCCTGTGTGTGAGAGAGGAATTCAGACTTTAAAACCCTGTAGTGCTATCTGATTTTTCTTTGGTGGGCCTGTTAGAGTCTGGAGGCCAGGACTCCAAAAGGAAAAGGAGTCTGGCTTGACAAATTATAGGACACCTGGAAGGGAAAAATCTGTAAGGATAGACTAAAAATTCTACAGTGGTTTGTTTGGGAGAAACTGCCTGAGAACCACGGATCTCTGTGCTGTCCAGCAGCCTGAAAATTAAAAAGGTGCTGAGGCAAATTTCCTTTGGGGGTGACCCTGTAGTGCTATCTGGATTTTCTTTGGTGGGCCTTTTTAGTGTCTGGAGGTCAGGACTCCAAAAGGAAAAGGAGTCTGGCTTGACAAATTATAGGACACCTGGAAGAGAAAAATCTGAAAGGATAGACTGAAATCTACAGTGGTTTGTTTGGGGAAACTGCCTGAGAGTCACGGAACTCTGTGCTGTCCAGCAGCCTGAAAATTAAAAGGTGCTGAGACAAATTTCCTTTGAGGGTGAAAGACCCAAAGTGTTTGACCTGGAATTGAGGGTGGCTGTGGTAAAAGTTGGAAATCACCCTGGGTTTTAACAGAAAGAAATCTCCAAAGTGAGAGTCTGTAGGGACAGAAAATTTACCTCAGAAAAATTTACCTCAAAAACTGAAGAGGTCTGAGGAGATTTAAAACTGACAGAAGCTCTGTGAGAGCAGGAGTTGGCTAATTAGAATCCCTTTTGGAGGGAAAGTGAAATTGTAAGGGCCAGAAGAAAAGTTATAGGTTAAAAGCCAAAGAAATATATTTAAATCTGTGTGCTTTAAACACTGAAACAATATTTTAAATAAAGAAAGTTTGAAGTCGGGGCACTGTGCCAATCTTGCCCTTGGCAACAGTTGCTTAACAGGAGTCAGGAGCTGGGAGCTGAGGTGAAATTTTTACAATTGCCATTTAAACAGCTGTGACCCAGTCTGAACTTTCCTTTTCTTAAGAAAGTAATAAAAAGATTTGATTTCAAGTCAGTTCCAAAAATTGAATACTAAGAACAGGAAAAGAGTTAGCGTTTACTAGAATTGACATTTCAGTAGAACAACTGAGGAGAAAAATTTAGGTCAGTCACTAAAGTGCCAGAGAGATACCAAGAAAACCTTTTTTTTTAAAAATGGCCCATACTGAGGTGTCTGAACTTAAGCCGCTGTTGGGGATGCCTTTGCGGCCAGGAGAGTTTTGGTATTTGATTAATAGCCGGTGGTTCAAGCAGTGGAAGAAATATGTGGGCTTTGACAGCTGGGACCGGTATAATGTGGGAGAGCCCAAACTCTTCCCAGGGCCAATTGACAACTCGGGACTTTTTGCAAATTCAGAAACTCAAATATTGAAAGAGTACCTTATTGATAAAGTGGATTATGTTTTAGTTCCCACTGAAGCCTGGAATAAATTAGTAAATTGGTATGGGTGTGTAGAAGGGCAGAAGCCAATTGTGAGGAAAGTTGTAGAATATGGATTATTTGTGAAATATTATAAAGTCGAAGTATATCTTCGGGAACTGAAGCTCTGTCAAAACAATGATCCTAATAATCTCATAAGCTGTTATTTCAGCAAAGCGGATACCATTGATACTATTGGAAGAGAGATGCGGAAGCTGTTTAATATTCCTGATGGGAAGGAAATTAGGTTGTGGCGCAGATATATGAGTAATACCAGTATTTATGAGCAGTTAAGCAAACTTGACAGCACTATACAAGATGCAAGGCTCTACCAGAGACAGGTGGTGGTAATAGAGGTAAAGAATGAAGATGGTACTTGGCCCAGACAGTCTCCTGTGACAAAATTGGGCAGTGCAATCAGCATAAGTCTAGCTACCTCCTCAAAATTGACAGCAAACCCTTGCTCCACAACAGTTGTCTCTTCAGACATTACAAATGATGACTGCAATAACTCATATGGTTTGAACTCCAGCCATAGAATAGGAGTTTCAGATCAAATCCCAAGAGCAGGTTTAAGTGGAATAGATGTCTTAGAGCATGTGCAGAGTGCTTTTGTAGTAAAACAAGCTCAGACACACCAAGCTGAACAAAATGGTGAAAACAACACAGTTATAAAGCAAATGTCCATAGGAGAACTTGAGAGGGAATCTCAGCAATCTGAAATGGTAGGAAAAGACAACTTAGCTGACATAAAAGGGCCAGCAGCAGACTTTAGTCTAGAACAATGGCAAGATGACAGTTTGAAGGGATGTTTTGACTTAATGGAATCGAATACACACTTCTTAAGTTCCAAACACCCTGAAAAGTTCATAATAGAGGAGAAAATGATACAAGCTTGTGAGGAACTTTGTGTACCAGTAGAGAACTCCAGGCTAGAAAAATATTTTAAATTAAAAGAAGAAGAAAAATTAGGACAGCTGGAAAAGGAACAAAATAAAGCAATAGCAGAAGCGCTGGAAGAAGCTAAAATTCTGCAGCCATCAGTTATTGGTAAACTCCAGAATGAAATTTCACATTTGAAAGGACTTTTAGAGATGAAGGAAAAGGGTCTGGAGGAAAGGAGGAATGAATCTAATACAATTGTTTTCGAACTCCAGAAGAAATCAGCAGAACTAGAAGCAATTACTGCAGTGGAAAACATTAAAGAAAAGGAAATATGTAATTTGGAAATGCAATTGTCTGGTGCATCAGAAAGTAAAGAAGATTGCTTACAGCAACTTACACCAATGGAAGCAGAGCTTGGAAAAGAAATATTAAATAACGAACAACTTCATCTGGATTGGAACAAAGTGTCACTGGACATGGAACAAGAATGGAATAAGATCGCTGAAGAATTTAGAACACTGCAGGAAGCTGAAAAGCAAATAGAAAACGGTGTAAAGCAGAAACCCTACTTGGAAGTGAAGGATGCTAATGACAGACTTGATTCGGTAGTTGCAAAAGACACCTGGGAAAAACAACTACAGCCTGTGAACATCATGCTTCAGCGGATCCGAGAGGCCGAGAAGACGAAGGGAGAATCCAAATGGCGACTAGGAACTCCAGAAATTAACTACCTGGGACACGACGTGGGACGAGGCGTGACCGGCCCCCTGCAGAGGAAGGTCGACGCGATGGTCCCGTGGCCAAGACAGACCAACAAAGAGAAGGTGAGATCTTTTTTGGGTCTTGCGGGATATCATAGGAGGTTTGGTCCAGATCTGAGCACCATTGCAACACCACTGACTGAACTGACAAAAAAGAAGCACGCATATGTCATGCAGTGGTTGCTTGAATACCAAGCTGCATTTGAGGGGACTCTAATGAACTGTACCAGGAGTGGTGTCAAAGAGTTGAATCCCACATTCCAAGAACCCAAGGAAAAATGGCATCAATTTACTGTGAACTGGACTTTGGATTTTTGTGCCAGAGGAAGTGATCACCCGTGGTGTAGCATCGTCCAGCCATTGCAGCAAGAGGCGGAAGACATTGATTACATGGACCATGGTTAAATAATAATAATGTAATATTATTTTATTGCTGTTGTAAGAGGAAGGTGTTGTTTAAAAAAAAAGTATGGAAATGTAATGTCATAAAATGTGAAAACCGTAACTTAATGTAAGTTAACTGTAAATGAAAAATGCAAGGTAATGTATAATTAGAGCTTATTATAAATCAAAATGTTTATGTGATATTTAGAATAGGTTAAGGATAACAATTGTATGTATATTGATAAGTAAACTAGCTTAAAATGTAAACCAAATATGTGTATTTATGCATCTTAACATAGATTGATTCTAGTATGATCAATAAGGTCTTTACAGGTATTTGAAGTTATGATTTTAACCAATGTTATAAGAATATAGTCTATTTAAAATGTAATGTTATAGTAAGAATTATTGCATTTCATGATATTACATAGTAAGAAGGTTGAACATATTATAAAACAGTTTATAGATATGTATAGTTGAATATGATAAACAGAAGAATGTATGTATTAGTTAAATTGGCTCCAGAAGAGAATTTTAAGTGAGCAAACCGAGGTAAGTTTACTCCCTTAAAATTTCTTTATAAGGGGGGAGGTATTGTGACAAACCCGGCAGACAGGAGTGATGAATATACAAATCATCAGCCAATCCCAGCAGGAGGGCGGGGAATGGTATGATATAAAAAGGGTGGAGCCTAGGCAGTTGGGGCAGTTTAGTAAGGGAAGTTAAGTTGAGAGTGAGTGCTGGGAGAGAGCACTGTTCTCTGAGAGTTCTGTCAGGCAGTGAGGGCTATACTGTTTACTAGCCATTTAAGACAGGGAGGCTTGTGGAGCTGATTAAATCTGTTACAGTATATGTTAAAGGCAACGCATACCATCCTCAGATATTGTTATAGTTATTATCTTCTCAATAAACTTCGTCATTATTTTTATATTATATATCTCTGAGTCAGTCCCAATTCATGAGGCGACGAGCGTAAAAGGTGGCAGCATTCTTAAGTGAATAAAAGGTGGCAGCGGTACCATTTCCATCACAGAATTCAGTGTGTAAAAGGGAGGTGTCATCACAATTTAGTGGCCCAGCAGTGGGATGTCGAAATAAACCCGGTTGTGCCTCTGAAAACCACAGTCTGGGAAAGGGGGAACGTCACACCTGTTAACTAGCAATAATCCACAACTGTGATTTACAGCATTCTACTTATGCCAGCATAATCAAGCAACAGAAGTCTGCCCTGGTTTCACTATGTATGGTAAGGAATATATTAAATGACAAATAATATAGTATAATGACTTTTGTAAAACCAGTTAGTTGATTCCTCCACCTTCCAACTCCTCCTCTCCCCCAAAAAGAGCCCTGGAAGAGTAATGTTAATTATGGGGGAAACCTTAAAAATAGTGGTGCCAAGTATGGTGCAGTAGAGGGTAGAATGATGGACCAGGAGACCTGAGGTTGAATCCCTGCTCAGCCGTGAAAGCTCACTGTGAGTGTGGAACTGGTAAAACCAGCCCTTAACTATCTTACTTACCTTGAAAGCCTTTTATAAGTCAGCTCTGACTAGACAGCTCATAGTATAACATAACTAAACACATATTTGTTCTGATGCTACCTCAGTTTTCTTCTAATAATGAAATGTTGGAAAGCCTAGTAGTTTTACTTGTAATTCTTGGGTTCATAGTAAAACAAACTTCTGTGACTTGCATTCTCACCCTTAAAAAGAGTGACTCTCCCAAAAACCATGTGCATCCTTGTTGGAAGAAGACTCACTGGTGGTGCCATCTCTTACACAGAAGAATCGGAGTGCCTATTCCTTATCCTCTTTAGTATCTGGCATTCTGGATGGATGCTGCTGTTTTCCCTTTATCTATCTATCTATCTATCTATCTATCTATCTATCTATCTATCTATCTATCTATCTATCTATCTATCTATCTATCTATCTATTTTTACAGCTTATATGCCACCCACTACCCAAAGGTCTCTGGGTGGCTTGCAATCAAAAAAGAAAACAGTTAAAACATTAAAATGTCAATAAATAAATGAAACAATAATAAAAAGATTACACTAAAATTGCCATCAGTACCCCCAATCTATATTAGGTCAATTAAATAACTTTTTAACATAAAGGTTTTTACCTGGTGGCAAAATATCATCAATGTTGGTGCCAGGCGGATCTCACTTGGAAGGGCATTCCATAGCATGGGGGCAGCTGCCGAGAAGGCCCTATGGCTACAAGCCTGCTCCCCTTTTTTTCCTTGGGACGCATGATGTACAGTACAGAAAGATACACCTCTGCCTGTGGAGTCCAAACCTATAAATCATGGAGCCTCATGGCACAGGGATAAAGCTGCAACACTGAACTCAAAACCCAGGCTCAGTCCCAGATAGCTGACTCTCCCCCTGGGGTCCACTGTCTATCCACTGGAGAGCTTCTTTATTCTAGATGGGGCCTGGTCCCACAACCCCAGTGCAGCTGTCCTCTTCGCCTCCCTCCTCACTGCCTTCTTCGGTGCTACCTTTTTCGCCACTGCCCTTCTTGTCCTCTTCATCACCATGGGTGTTGCCATCCCTATGTTACTGCTCCCACTCTTACCAACTCGGTGTCCCACTCTTCTTTGCTCTCCGGTCTGCCCTAAAGGCTGGCAAGATGCCAAATGGCTGGAGTGCATGCCCACTTTTGCATTAGAGATGTGAACCAGATTGAAGCCTGCCCCCAAAGAGGTCTGCCTGCCCTTAGGCCCTCTCTCCCTGTCCCTAAGCAGCCAATGGGAGGACAGCCTACAGTGCAAATCCTGGCAGCTCTCCTCTCAGCATCCCTGGCACTTGCAGGGAACATGTGGATGCCACCATGATAGCAGGGACCAGCCACACTGGTCCAGGACAATATTCCAGCCACAACTGTTGGGTCCAATTGATTCTGCATCGGCACAATGTAAATGTTGTTTCCCTGACAAAAGTGCTGCTGGTTCTGTGCTGCTGCTCCATACCTATTCCTTTTCTGTATCCCATCCTAGGAACTATGGTTACCATTACCAGCTTTGTCTGTAGTTGACAGATACCACTTGGAAATTCATGACTAACACCTCTTCTTAAAACAAACATATTCATGAACAAGAGAAGCTTTTAGATGTGAATTGGAGATAATAACGAAACATATACAGCACTAAAAGTAAACAGTTTGAAGGAAATGGCCCAGATAGAGAAGGCAGTATGGAACAGTCTCCCTCGTTGGGTGCAATGGTTCTTTTGCTAGAACACAACCATCAATAAGAGCAATAAAGAGAAATGCATTAATATAAAATAATGTGTGTGGCGCCAGAGCTTATAGTTTGTAGAAACTGAGTAGTTCAAATATAATACTTGAAAGAAGGCCAACAAGTCTGAGATGGAAAAGAGGCACCACCTTGCTAGTACTAATCATGGGAAGGGAGGAAGAAGTTGAAACAGCTTCCTCCGCTAAATCACTACCTCTATAGTATGGTTGCTTCTCTTCAGGTTAGAGATGGGTATGAACCAAAAAATGAACCTGTAAGTTCATCAAAAAGTGTTAGTTCATTGGCTTCCTAGTTTGTTTTCCCCATCCCCACAGCCTGCCCCCACACCCTTCCCACTGCTCCCATTACCTCCCCACCTTTTCCTTTGGCTGCCTCTGATGCCACCATCTTGAAAGGCAGCCAGCTCCCACAGGCCAGCTGTCTGTGTGCATATCAAAGATGCTACCATGACAGTGTCGCACTCCCACTGAATTTCTTACCAAACAAATCTGTTTATTTTTATATCTATGTATATTTTGATGCCACATATAAATATCTGCCATATTTTATCTCTTTTTCTATTGATATATTTGAGAATGAAAATATTGTAGTGTACTTTGGGATTGAACAGGTTATGGTGCTAGTCCTCAGTAAAGTAAATCATAAACGCACGCCAGCCTTTTCATTTACAGTCTATTTACAGTAATCATTTCTCCAGTGATGAATTGATAAACATTAGCATGAACACTTGCAAGTTTTCAATAATGCATGGATGAAATTAATCCTGTTGTCAGACCCGGAGCCAAAGAAATTAATGTACCAGAGAATAATGCCAGAGAGTCAAAAAATGCAAAAGCACAAGAGAGATAATGGCTCTTGTCTCTTTCCTCTTATACAGTCTTTTATGTCTGATGAAGTAGACCTACCCAGAAAAGCTCACATTAAAATATGAAAGGTGAAATACTTAAGGTGCCTCCATGTTTTTATTGTTGTTTTTTTAAAAATTGCATTTATTTTAATTTTGAACTTTAATTTTGTTTTTATGTATAATGATTGCACAGATCAATATGGCTACCTCTTCTGCCTCTCTTCAGGCTGAAACTTTAGGCAAGGAGGAATCTGACAGACATCCTTGGAGACAGAAGTTATTCAAACAGCCATACAAGATGTTTTGATCTCATGAAAGAGTACTCTGGTACAGAAAGGCATCCACTGAGGTCCTGGTGAGCAGACAGCAATGAGAGCTCCTTATTTATATTTGCCTGTGCACAACAACATTGAGAATACTTTTTAAAAGAAAGATTAAAAATCTCAGCCTTTTTTTTTTTAATGAAACCAGCCTTGTCTGCACAGGCTTGTATGTTTAATAAGCACATCTGTCAAGTACTCTGCTCTAGAAATGTAATCCACGCCACAGGGCAGTGAGGAAATTAATAGCTCAATCCTCTCACCCTCATGTCCTGAGATAAAATTGCAACTGGGATTTCTATATTGGTTCCAAAGGGTGATGTCCTTACACAGTGAGGTCTACAGTATACCAAAGATCCAGTGAGAATTCAAAACAGACATGAAAGATAATTGACTATGTTCACAGTCGGCTGATATTAAATTCTGTAAGATTTTTCTTACACTTCAGATATGTTTGTATATTTTGAACACGGTGGCCAGTTTCCTGTCCAGTATCTGTGAAAGGAGTACGACAAGGCTGTATACTGTCACCTTGCCTATTTAACTTATATGCAGAGTACATCATGAGAAAGGCAGGCCTGGATGAATCACAAGCCGGAATTAAGATTGCCGGAAGAAATATCAACAACCTCAGATACGCAGATGATACTACTCTAATAGCAGAGAGTGAGGAGGAATTAAAGAATCTCTTAATGAGGGTGAAAGAAGAGAGTGGGGAAAAAAATGGGCTGAAGCTCAACATCAAAAAACTAAGATCATGGCCACCGGTCCCATCACCTCCTGGCAATTTGAAGGGGAAGAAATGGAGGCAATGACAGAGTTTAATTTGTTGGGCCCCTTGATCACTGCAGATGGCGACTGCAGCAATGAAATAAAAAGACGCCTGCTTCTTGGGAGGAAAGCAATGGCAAACCTAGATAGCATCCTAAAGAGCAGAGACATCACTTTGCCAACTAAGGTCAGGATAGTCAAAGCTGTGGTTTTTCCAGTAGTGATGTATGGAAGTGAAAGCTGGACTCTAAAGAAGGCTGATCGCCACAGAATTGATGCTTTTGAGCTGTGGTGCTGGAGGAGAGTCTTGAGAGTCCCCTGGACTGCAAGGAGATCAAACCTACCCATTCTGAAAGAAATCAACCCCGAATGTTCACTGGAAGGACAGATTTTGAAGCTGAGGCTCCAGTACTTTGGCCACCTCATGAGAAGAGAGGACTCCTTGGAAAAGTCCCTGATGTTGGGAAAGATTGAAAGCAAAAGGAAAAGAGCACAGCAGAGAATGAGATGGTTGGACGGTGTCATCGATGCAACCAATATGAATATGACAAAACTCCAGGAGGCAGTGGTGGATAGGAAGGCCTGGCGAGCTCTGGTCCATGGGTTCACAAAGAGTCGGACACGACTGAACGAATGAACAACAACAACAAATCTGTGCCTGTGTGGAGCGTTAACTGTGGAAGCTGCTTTGATGATAGGTAAGGTGCTCACTGGCCACAACCAGGAACACAATAACTAGAGCAGCTTTCCACAGCCAGAGAGCGGTGCAAGCAAATACTGAACAGTATACTGTCCTGAAGTTGCAAATGCTGCTAACAACACAAATCAAAGGTTATCGAGGCAGCAGGTTAGGTGATGATGACTTCCCATTTCTCCAATGGCACAAATCTGCAGCCTATAAGCAGGGCCGGTGCTTCCATTAAGGTGAATTAGGCAGTTGCCTAGGGTGCCAAAATGGAGAGAGGGCGCTGGACAGCCTGCCGTCCCACTGCCCCCCCCGCTGGCCACTGCCATCCATCCCTCCACCGCCCGCCAGCCGCCCATCGCCGTCCACCCATTGCTGCCGCCGCCGCCTGCACCCATCACCCCACACACCCCGCGCCCATCGCCGTCCCCCACTGTTCTCCTCTACACCCCCAAACCAGAAAAAGATATTTGATAACTTATGATTTTGCTTTTTGTTTTTAAAACCACTTCAAGACCTGCTGATTAAACTGGGGGAGGAGGGGGTTAAAATGCTCTTCCTTCTCCTGGCCACAGTTGCCCATCCTTACTGCACAAACACCTTTATGCCTGGTGGGCACCATTTCTGAGGGACAGAAATTTTGAAGCACCATGGATGGGTTTCCGAGGCTGTCAAATACACCACTTCATGAAAACATGGTGATAGCAAGAGCAAAAAGCATGAGAGAATGTATAGCTACTTCAACTTTTACTTATTTCTTCATTAAGGTCTCATTCTCAAAAATATTTATGTTGTTTTTTTAGGTTGACTCATGTTCCATCTGATTAGAACACATTAACAAAAAGAAAGATGATGTAAATAGTGTATGCTTCAGTTCCTGAAGTAGAAATACCTGTCTTTCAACTAGAAACACAAGCACAGTGGACCCTCGTATAACAAGCGGTTTGTTTAACAGAAAACCCGCTTAAAGGGGAAAAAATTCAGGAGACATGGGGAAAATCGCCCAACAGAATCACCTATGGGACGAATCCATACAACAGAAAATGGTCGTGATTAGGGATTAATCCGTTTTCAATGCATTACTGTGGGGATATTTGTACAAAGGAAATTTTGCTTAACAGAATTTCATTTGGAATGAATTAATTCCTTTATACAAGGTACCACTCATACATTTAAAACAAAACAAAAGAACAGTAACTAAAAGAACAGTAAATATCTATTTGTCCCTAATTTTAAGGAAAAGGGAAGGGTTTTTTTCTTCCCAGCACAATAGTAGGTTTTGATGCAAAAACAGTGCAGCTGAGCAGATGGAACTGAATATTTCAGCTGGCAGGTTTGTTCTAAATGAAGCTCCACACAAACCCCATTGAAAATGGGTGATCCTTCCAGTTGTAATGCAGTGAAATGTTCTGCACTGCAGCAAATCTGATGAGTAGCCCAGCCTGTCATGTGAACAACTGGGGAACCACTCCAGCAATGGCAAATCCTACTCAAAATTCAGATGCAACCGGTTTTGCTGCACAGCGGTGCTTATATCCAGCAATTTTTAATAGCTTTTATCCCTCTCATCCACTCCTTCAAACAAAAAAGCAAAGGGGGGAATACAATTAAGAACCTGAATAAAACTGGTGGGGGGAGAGAAGCAGAAGTTCTGCAGAAGAAAAGGGTGAAATAATTGCACCCCACACAAAACACATGAGATTTTGTTTATCCTTCCCCACCCCAATCACATTATCTTACAATGGCAGTCGCGATGGCTTTTTCTGTCATTCACAATGATAAAAACTCCATTTGCAGCATAGTATGTACAGTTGGGTTGCCATGGTTTCTCTATAGCCCTCGGTACAATTTACAGATCCTTTTTGTGTGCTTTAAAAGATAATAATATAAAGTAGGAGGGGTGAGAGAGGCTGGCATGTCTCATTTTACAATGGCTTGTTTATCTTAAGGATCCCATGCACTTGAGATTTTCAGTTTTATCAGTCCAGTATTGTGTATTTCCTGACAGCGCACCCGTGATTTACCGTAAAACGTAACAGTGATAACAAAAGCACTTTGTGCAACTGGCTACTATAAATCATGCAAAGCTTTACAGTGTTAAAGCTGATACAATAATTTGGAAGGCTGCTATGTGGGCTGCATGTTCCAAAAGTGTGACAAAAGTGGGATGGGGGTTTGGGAAAGACAGCCTTTTATCCGAGGTTGAATTTCAGGCCTTTATCTCTGTCCTGTTAGTCCTATTACAAGAGAAGATTGCCCTCTGGTGTTGCAAATTTGTGGCTCTATGGGGTTTTGTTGTTGTTGTTGTTGTTCCCCCCTATTCTTCACAATGATCATCTCGCTCCATGGGTCTTTCTCTTTGCTCAGTGCCTTTTCAAAAGAGAATGAGTGCCATGACATTTGTGCTTCCAAAGGATGGCTTCATTAGCTGTTCCAGTGCAAGGTTCCACCACTTCCAAAATACATATTTATCAAGAATAAAGGATAACTTAAGACGTTTCACTTTTTAGAGCTGGTAGCCGTGTTAGTCTATGGCAGCATTTTAGGCAAGAACACAAAGGGGAGGGGTGAATAAAGAAGACAAACATTTTGTAGTACCTTAACCCCTAACTGATGTACGTAAAAATTCCAAACCTTCCTACAGAAACAGTGGAGGATCTGTCTCACAAGGAGAACCAATCCTCTCTCCCAGATATGGGACATCAATTCCATTTTTCTCCAGTGTCAATGAACGGTATACTTAGAGCCTAAGGAAGTGGATTTCACCCACAAAAGCTCACTATTTGTTTACATTTTTAGTGGTCCAATAAAAGGCATTCATTATATTACTATTATGTCTGGTGTGTTGCTGTTAGCAGTAATTATAGTTGTTGTCATCATCATTGTCAACCTGTCCATATACAGTGGAACCTTGACTTACACACTGCTTGACTTGCAGCATATTTGACTTGCAGCAAGAAGGGGCCTGTTTGACTTGAGTCGCAGGCTTTGACTTACAGCTCGGAGCCCCGATGCAAGGCACCGGAATCAGGTGGCAGCCACAACCCAGCATCATGGCTGCCGCCTCCAAACTGCTCCTGCCTTCTTCCTCTCCTCCAGCAGTGGCTGCTTCGGTGAGGCCATCTCTGAGCACCTGGAGCTGGTCCTCGGCCTCACCGAAGCTGCCGCTGCTGCTGAAGGAGAAGAAGGGCCGGGAGCTGGGGGCTGGCCTCGCTGGTTAGACAGTTGGCTCAGTCTTGTAAAAAAATCTGGCTGCAGAAGTCTGGTCCACAATGGAAGCATTTTAGTTGGGGAGTTGTACAGTTGTGGGACTCTAATGGTAAGCATAGAGTTGTTCAGAACTTGGAACGTCAGGTTAAAAATCAGTAAAACAAATGTTAGACATCATTGCTATGAACATTAAAAAGTGGAGGCATATAACTTGTGGACTATAATTCCACTGCCTCCTCCTCTCTTTGAAGAGACATTTCATTTACATCCCCAGAAGGAATCTCCTATCCCAGTCAAATTTGTGTTAAATTGCTGTTTTTGGGGTCTTTTTCATCATCTGGAACGGATTAATCCACTTTCCCATTACTTTCTATGGGAAAAGTTCATTTGACTTGAGGCATGTTTGACTTATGTCTAGACCTCTGGAACAGATTAATGACGTAAGCCAAGGTTCCACTGTACTGTAACTTTATGTCAGATGATACCTTGAAGCTGCTGGCATTGTGAAGAATGGAATATTTTGTTTGCTGGCTTGTTTGTTTCTTTTTATTTTTCATATTTTGTTTTTACAGAGAGGAGCAGCTGGCATGAACTTTCAGGAACACATTGTCAAAGTTCCCTTTGGTGCCTCTAGCAGAGGCAATCTAAGTGTGCAGAGTTCAGAGGCAACATTACAGAAGCTGGCAAGACTTTTGCTTGCTTGCATTAAGAAGGGATTTCCATCATCCCATATTGTATTTGGCATGTGATTTTCATTTGACAGCCATATCTCCCAGTTTGCTGCCAGTGGCTGATAATATCCAAGGTGGCTCTCTATCTTTCAGTGACAAACACTGAATCAAACAGTAAAAAATAGATTACATAGACGACGGAGAACACAGAGTGACAATAGTAAAACATTAGACAGCCATCATCAATTTCCTTTGACATTGCAGACTTTATTTCCCCAGGATGAGTTAAAACCAAATATTTTCAAACAACAGGTGTGTTCTGATGGCTCTAGTAAACCATGAAGATAAAACTCACACTTTAATTGTCTTTCTCCATCCTTGCTTTCTTCTACATTTTTTAAAAAAATATTGATGTTTTCCCAAACTGCCAGGAATTATATTTTACAGTACATGTCCAAAATGCAGAATTTTCATTAAAACCAGTGCAGATTTATTTTTAATTGGATTTCGATACCACCTGATAAGAATTGATAAGGATGAGAGAGGTCAAATTATTAGTTGATATAAGCATTGTGTTATTAAAATATGAACAGATTCCAACTGTGACTGTCAGATACATTTCTCTGAAAAAACAGGAGGTCTCATTGACTCATCTTCTCTGCAGCTAAGGGTTGACACGACACGAACACAGAAAATAAGTTGCAGGGGTGTCAGTTTCCTGAAAGCGAATATTTTGTGGTTAGCTAGGAGTAGGAGGCAAACATGAACTATCAACAAACTGGGTCATTCTGGCCTTTGATGGTCAACTGGGTATGAACGAAGAACATGTGCAAGGAACAGGCACATGTGCACATATAGGATACATAAGGTTGATGTCATAGGGAAGGATATATAAGATGCTACTGGAAGACATTGAAGTTGGTCCAGGAGAGCAGGCTTATGCTGTCTTGAACCCTTAAGGGACCCTTGGTCCCTTGAGCTGGGGAGGGGCTTGGGATTTCTACCACTGATTCTACTAACCTTTACCTGTGCTCCGTGTTTTCAAATATTTTCTGTACTGCTGCAAGTCTATCTTTTAATAAACCTTTTACTGTTTCAATACTTCTGAGTGTGACAATGGCACCAAGAACAAGATGATGCAGAGAGAGTTATTTTCAAACAAATTTCAACTTATCACACCCATCAGGCAGCAAAGCCACTCTGGCCAGTTGAAAACAATCACACAAAATATACAATAGTAACAGCTAAAATGTATAAAAGATTAAAAAGAAACAAATAACAAATCAAGGTAACATCTAAAATTAACACAACAATATTTATAAAAATCAAGAGTGGCTGAGGAAAAATCACAGGCATCAACTTAGAAGGCGTAAGTGCTGTAGTTATGTTCTAGTCTGTGGGAACACCTGCACAAACATGCAGGTTTTCAAAGATTGTTTAAAAGATTCCAGGGAGAGGGGGGCAAGCATATTTCAAGGGGAAGATTATTCCACAGGCATGGGGCAATTGCCAAGAAAGCCCATTTTCTGTTACAGCCCTCTCTTGCCTGGGAAGAACAGGCATTACAGGCTGTTCTCATGGGAAGGACACCCTCTGTCGAGTAGCAAGGTCCTAAACCAGGGGTCCTCGAAGTTTTCAAACAGCGGGCCAGTCCATCACACCCCAGACACCACTGGGGGGCCGGACCACAGTCCCCCCCCAAAAAAAGGCCAACATGGAAAAAAGGGGGGAGGGAGTGGGGGACCTTGCTGTAGCCCTCCCACTTTGAATGCCCCACTAGCCAGCATGCTAGATCAGCATGCTGATCATCTCGGCGGTAGTTGGGGGGAGTGGGAGAAGCGACATAGCCCACGGCTTTGAACTGCCTCAGCAATAGAAGCAGCTGCAGAGGCTGGCTTACTCGCAAAGCAGGGGGTAGGTGGGGGGTTGCAGTTGGGGGGCCGCATCCAGCCCTGGGGCCTTAGGTTGAGGACCCCTGTCCTAAACCATTCAGGGCTTTGTATGCCATCATCATCACCTTGAAGTCGATGCAGAAGCTGACCTGGAGTCACTGCAGGGAGGCCAGACTGGGGGATATATGCAGATGTTTTCTAATCCCCTTTAGTAGTCTGGCTGCCATGTTCTGGACCAGTTGAAGTCTCCACATCAGCCTCAAGGGCAGCCCCACATAAATAGCACTACCATAGTTTAGTCTTGAGACTACCAATTAGAGATGGGCACAAAACAAATTTTTATTCATTTTGTTATTCATTATTTGTTTTGTTACGTAGCAAAATGAATAATGAACTGCCCCCTCAAAGAGAAATGAAATGAAATGAAATGGAAATTTTAATTCCATTCTGTTTTGTTTTTTGTTTTCCCATAGGAATGCATTGGAGTAATGCATTCCAATAGGGAAAAGGCCATGGTTTTCCCCCAACGCTCCATTGTTTTTTGCAGCTACAGTGGCAAAAAATATTTAAAGATCCCACCTCCCCCCATCTGATGGAGTGGGGGGAAAGGAGGATTTTTTTATAAAAAAAACTCTTTTCTTTTTCTTTCTTTCTTTCTTTCTTTTTTTGCCACCCCCAAGCACCGATCAGATGTAGCGTGGGCTTGGGGTGGCAAAAAAAGCTTTAAAATCCCTCCTTTCCCACCACCCAATGGAATGGGGGGAAAGGAGGGATTTTAAAACATTTTTTCTTTTTTCTTCTTTTTTCGCTGCCCCAAGCGCCAATCAGCTGTAGCGTGGGCTTGGGGTTGGGGAAAAGTTTAAAAATCCCTCCCTCCCCACCCACCCAATGGGGCGGTGGGAAAAGGAGGGATTTTGAAACATTTTTCTTTTTCTTTTTTCCACCCCAAGCACCAATCAGCTGTAGCTCAGGCTTGAGGCACAAAAATGATGTTTAAAAATTCCCCAGTTTCCTGTGCCTGGAATGTTGGGGGGGGATGTGGGCTTTTTCTGTGGGGAAAACAAAAAAGGAAACAAAATGGAATTTAAAAAATCTGTTTTGTTTTGTTTCATTTTTCTTTGAGGGGGCAGTTCATTATTTGTTTCATTACATAACAAAATGAATAATGAATAACAAAACAAACAAAAATTTAATTTTGTGCCTATCTCTAATCGGTATTCTCAAGACTAAACTACATAGGGCTACCCTTGAGGCTGATGTGGAGGCTTCAACATTTCCAAAAACTTAGCTGATAACCCAGAGTCACCTGTACCTGGATTAAGCCTCTCTGAGAACAATCATACAGGTAGGTGCTCATGATCTCGAGGACAGATTACTGCAATACTCTCTACATGGGGTTCCCTTTGACCCTTGTTCGGAAGTTACAGCAGGTACAGAATTCAGTGCTCAGACTGGTGGTGGGTGTGGGAAGATATGAGCGAATCACCCCAGTCTTGGCTTGCTTGCGTTGTTTGCCCGTTGCTTTCTGGATAAGGTTGACTTTCAAAATCCTCCATGGCTTGGTACCTGAATACCTGGCAGAGTGGATCTCCCTAAGATCAGCTGTGGTTCAACCCACCAGAACTTTGCAGGTGTTCTCACTCTGGGTGGCCACCGATAGAGAGGCCTGGAAAATGATTACTCATAACTGGGCCTTCTTAGTGGTCACCCCATCACTGTGGAATCCATCTTGCGGAGTCCCTGCTTGCCTTTAAAAGGGCACTTAAAACCTTGCTCTTTACAGAGGCATTTGGTGACCATTAATTTAATTTATTTTAATTTAATTTTTTCTCTAGGACCATTGAATGAGACTGCCTTGCTGGTGTTTATTATTCTTGTGTTTGTTATTATATTCTGCTTATTGTTTTATTTAGGGTTTTTTAATATATATTGTTGCTCCCTCATATCGATGGAAACTGCCCAGAGTTCCTCTGGGAGATAGGAGGTATAGAAATAATAAATAAATAAATAAATAAATAAATACTCCCTGATGTGTCGTGTCCTCTTGCCCCATGCACCTGCAGACATTATAGAAGCCAAGCAGCAGGGTGACATGAAGATGCGGAGAGGGCCTAGGTGAGAAGAAAGAAGAATAGGTGAGTAAGCCTGGATGAGGAGGTAGAGGCTGAGCTGCACTGGCAGAATCTAGACTTGAAGGAGGAGGAGGCGGCAGATTCACTCATCTTGACAGACTCTGAGGGATGGGAATGGGTAGATGCTGATGAATCAGACCCTATCACCTGCACCTTCAGGAAGGACTGTTTTGGGGTCAGACAGGGCAAGGATACAGGGAAAGCACAACATTAGACAGCCCACCTGAGGTGACCAACTCAGCACCACAGCCCCATCCCAAATCAGAGGAGATACTCTGCCTCCACTGAGGCAGGAGCAGGAGTGGGGACAATTACAAACATTTTGATAGATCTTTAATTGTAATAACAATTTATTTGATTGCTCCTTTATATATACACACAAAACCTGGAAGGCCATAGCTGCCATTATTTGATCTACACAAGTGGTTCCCAATATTGGTTCCCCAGATGTTCAGTAGTGTGGACAACAGCTTCAGGGAGTTGCACTCTAGGGACCCAAGACTGGGAACTACTGATCTTCACAAAATGGAAAGTGAAGTGCCTTCATCTCCTGAATGTGTAATCATTTGGCTGTTCAATCTTTTCAGAGAAATCCTTCAGATAGAATGTTTAAATCTTTAGCTGAAGAAATTATCACCTTATTTGTTCATCTCATTATGTGCCACTATCTCAGGAAATGGAAGGGTTTTCTGTGCTTCCCATATCCTTGGTTCATCCTTCATTTGTGATTTAGTGCTCAGGTTGTGATCAGTGCCCTATTTTCTGGAGTGCAGTGATAGGCAAGCTGCCAAATACCCTGTAGTACTCTGACAGGAAGCTATCACATATATGTCTGCTACATCTCAGAGTATTAGATGAAATGAAAGGAAATCAGCCTGAGCTTCCAAATAACATGCTCATTTTAATATGTTAACTCTAAACTCATCACTTACGCAGCCATAAAACTTTATAGGTTTTTAATTAGCTGAAGTGCTGTCATAGTAAGGGAAAAGACCGCTCTGCACCTTGACTACAGCAGCAGGGCGCCTTTGCTGTCCCAACAAATTGAGGCGGGCGTAGCTGGCGCACTTTGCTTAGGCTGCGTCGGGGAGGCGCGCCTATATAAGGAACAGGCACACTTTCCCCGACTCAGCCTGCGCCGACGTTCAAGCCCCCGCCTGGTTTCAAATGGTGATGCTTTGCTGGTCACTTCGGGGCCAGATGGGAATTTTTGACTGTCACTCTGATTGGCCATGAGTGACAGTGTTTTTTTTTGCCTGTCCCACCATCCTTTAAGCCTTTAATTATAATAATACTCCTTAATCGGTCACAATAGGTGGGTAGCGCAAGACTTAACATCAATTTAGGTACGTCCCTCCTGGTGATTGCACCTGTAAGGTGCCCGGCAGCCCTAAATAACTCAGATAGGACAGGAAGTATATACAGGCTAAACTAAATAAACCCTGCCAATATAAGAAGGGCTGCCACCTCCTTTAAAACCTCTGAGAGAATGATGCCCAATCATAGGGTGGGCATCCCACCCTCGGCATCATCATATATAACCACTGGAATCTCTCACAAGGAGGAGGGACCTAGAATTTATAACATCCCAAATTAATACTTGCGCTACAGCAAAGGCCCTCTCTTAGATCCCATTATAATAATAAAGTTCAGAGTTATTATTGTTTAAATAAATTGTGGCCCATGTTTAATCCAAAGAAAGCTGTGTCGCCTCTTTATTTCGGCGTGGGTGGGCAAGGTGTCACATGAATATGACTGCTCTTGTTATTGCCTGGACAGCCACAGATTACTTCATGTACTTGTAAGAACTGGCCACCCTTGGATATCTTCTCCACACACAATGTAAGTCTTGGAAGGGGAAATTTGAACCTATCTAACCCATTGCTTTGAGACAGTCACTATAAACATGTGTGGGTAAGTGGGTGTGTTATTGTTGTTGTTTGTTAATAATAATAATAATAATTGTTTGCCATCAATTTGGACTTATGGCAATCTTTTCAAGGGTTTTCCAATTAGAAAATATACAGAAGTGATTTACTATTTCTTTCTTCTGGAGGTGCCCTGGAACAGCATAGTTTGCTCAAGGCCACACTAGCTGGCCCAAACTAAAGAAGGCACAGTGAGGAATGGAGCTCCCAATCTCTGGCGGTGCCACAGGATATCTAAACTATTAAAACCAATTTCTGTGGTAGGATATGAATACATTAAGTTTCTAATTCTTACTCTAAATGAAATCATAATGCAATCTGCAGCTTTTTCAGCCCACTGGGCACACCCGTTATGATTTGTGTTTTTCTGAAAATGTTGGAGACATTTTAGAGGCCATCAAATTTCTGCAATATATAAATGGCTGGTCAATGTTATTAAAATGAATGGAACTCTCTGCAGTCTGTTTTAGAAGGGTAATTGCTTATTTCACAAATTGCTGGAAATAATAAGCAACTGCAATATTGGGATAGACAGCATTTTAGAGATTATGAAGTCTGCAGGCTGAGGTCTGCAGTGGGATGTTGCAATATTATTAATGTATTCCATAAATTTATTTTGGTTTGCAAAGTTAAATTAGAGATGGGGAATGACATGCCCATGAGTCTAAGCCTGTAGTTTATCTAGTGCCTGTAGTTACCTAAGACTGCGTTTCTGAATGGGTTTTTGGCTTACGCAATGTTTTCAGGCAAAATGAGCAAACACTGACCAAATCAAGGTTAGTTATTTGATCTGAAAGCAACTAGAATGTAGAGCAAAGATCTGCTGGTCATCACCAAGGCAGAACACCTCTATAGATCCTTCTGATTTGGTTTAACATTGATCGAGTTTGAAATAGATCCAAAATTTGACCTGAGGAAAGTATCAGTACACACTGATTTGCTGATGCCAAAAGAGAAAATGAGTGAAAAGTTGAAATGGGCATGAATTAAAAAGCAAATTGCAAAAGGTGTTCAAACATAGCTAATTTGTTGATTTGTATTCATATGAACTGATATCCTCAACAAATTCCAATTGATGTTTTTTAGCTGTTTTTTATTCATTAATTTGTTGGGCTATAAATTGGCAAACTAATTCACCCAGAGCCGTGAAGCTTCCCCTGATTCTACTTTATAATACCTCCAAGTTTGGAGAGGATTGGATTTCTGGTGTCCAAGTTATGTGCCCCCCAAACATGGCTCCCCATGAAAATTCCCTCCAGATACCTAAAGACACCAAACTTGGGGAGAGACTGTTCTACTATCCCTCCAAGTTTGAAGATTAGGTTTTCTGAAGCCAGTTGCTAAATTCAGTTTCCTGGGGGGGGGGTCACTTTGTGGGTGTATAACTCAGATGTCTGAAACCCAGTCTTTACACAGCCTTCAGGTTTTCTGGAGGTGAGTCAAGAGAAGTTTGCCTGCAAATATGGTGTCTCTAGATGCCTTGGAGGGCATGTTATACAGTTTTAAATTTTAAAAAAATAGAAATTGATTCATCAACTCATCAGGAATAAATCATAAATTTGCATGTTGTGATTCATTGCCCTTGATGAATCATGAATCAAAATGAATCACAATTTTTCTGATTCGTCCCCATCTATAGTAAAAAACCAAACCCTGAAAGAAAGCCTCAAAGGCCTACCTGAACTGATCAATCACAGAGGGCTCATTTGACATCTCCAGATTCTCTATATTTTCTGATAGCAGCTGACAGCCATTTCACAGAGGTGTACGCCTCTGATTTGATGGCCTTTTTGCATTTTGCAAAAGCAAGCTGGAGGAAAGGAAAATTCAGTCACTAAACCTTCATGATCCAACCACCTCTGTCTAATATACCAGATTGAATTGTTCATCCTAACTCGTATCCTGCATAGACTGACCCTGACATGATCAAACTTTCCAGAACTAGAAGGAGGCCTGAAATTTTAAAATTAGGATTTACATATTGAAAAAGTTCCCCATAGATAGATAGATAGATAGATAGATAGATAGATAGATAGATAGATAGATAGATAGATAGATAATGTTGACAATGATATATATCAATATTAACTATATAGTTCTTCATCTTCACCCACAATTATGGTTTTCACAATTACTACTTTCAGTTAGTGTTTCAGTAATAAATAAATAAATAAAGATATGTTTGGAAAAAAATTGGAAGATGCTTTAATCAGAATAAATCCTATAAGTAAAAAAAACAATTCTGAATATAGTTTGGGTGATCTGAAAATGAAATCCTGCACACATCTAATCAGAAAAAAACCTCACAGAGTTCAGAAGGACATGATCCTAAATAAACAAGCCAAAAATAAACAAAATAAATTGTTAAACACAGTGACATAGCATGGGTGACGAGCAACCAGGGCAAGGCAAGTATTGTGCAGTCACTCAGAGAAACCCTCCCTGAAGAGAAAGATCTTTGCCTACTTGTGGAAGGACAGCAAAGATTGGGCCAGCCTAGCATCCAGTGGAAGGAGTTCCAAAGTCTGGGAGCGACAACAAAGAAAGCCCTCTCTCATGTACTCCCCTCTCCAATCTGTGAGTGGGGAAGAATTGAAAGAAAGGCCTATCCCGACTTTTAAAAACAAAAATAAAAATAAATAAATAAATTGAAAAGTGCCGACCCGGCCCCTGGGGCCACATGGTTGGCACTCTGAAATGGAGGAAAAAAATAATTTTACAAAAAGCACCGCCCCAGCCCCTGGGGCTGCGTGGTTGGTGCTGTAAAGTGTTCTGCTTCTATACTACCCCGTACCACTTCAAGTAGTGTCTTGGCAGTTTACAGTTTTAATTACAGTATGCAGGCTACACATCCCCCCCCCAGCAAGCTAGGTAATCATTTTACCAAGGATGGAATGGATGCAAGAATTACCAAACTCTGAAGCATGGAAGGCTGAGTCAACCATGAGCCTGCTACCTGGAATTGAACCCCAGGTCATGAGCACAGTTTTAGCTACAGTACAGGCATTTAACCACTGCACACACACCCCCCAAAAAAACATTTTTTAAAACATAAATAAAAGTGCTGACCCAGCCCTTGGGACTGTGTGATCGATGCCCTAAAGTGAAGGAATAAAAAAATAAAAAATACAAAAAGTGGTGGCGGCGGCACTCCCCCAGCAGTGGTGATGGTCTCCTGGAGGTGGCAGTCCTGAAAGAAGGGCCTATTCCGATAATCTTGACACTTGAGCAGATGCCATCCTTGAAATAGTTTGGGCCCAATACATTTAGGGTCTTATAGGCTATAGCCATCATCTTGAATTAAGCCCTTAAATGGATAGGCAATTAGTGGAATTGCTGTGACGGGAGTTATTCTGGATGGGAATGAATCCTCTGTGATCTCAGTATTCAGCCCCAGTCAGTAATCTGGCTGCTGTGATTTGCACCCACTGGAGTTTACGGACACTTTCCATAGGCAGTCCTACATAGAATGCATTACAGTAATCGAGCCTGGGTATAACCAAGTCATGTTCCACTGTGGTCAGATCAGACCTCTCTAGGAACATGTGCGGCTGGTACACTAGTTCTAATTGCCTGAACGTTGAGTCATGGCAACTTGACTTCTTTTCTTCTGAGATCGAAGGGTTCCACTGCTCATCCAAGCAGTGTCTGTCTGAGAAAAGTGGGTAGTGAGAGCTCCAATTTATAGTTCCCTTGCTTTCATTCCACCCTGATCTGAATGCGCTTGCTGGGTGGACAGTTGCCTGAACAGGTTTATTAGGTGGGCAATGGCCTGAATGGCTGTTAGATGTACAATGGCCAGGGATGCAGGAAAGTCCCACCTATTCAACCCTTCCCAATACCCATTAAGCATAGGTTTTTAGCCTTGGCCTTCCTGGTGGAGGTGTGAAGTGCTTCTGATTTGCCTGGGGAATTGATGAAAGGGCAGATTGTGCCTAGCTCCCCGACCTCTGAGAGAGATTTTTAATACACACATGAATGGCTTCCCTGACCCCTCTCTCAAACCACTGATCTTCTCTATCTAACATGTGTACATCCTCATCTTTGAATGAATGCCCTTTGTCATTCAAATGAAGGTACACAGCTGATTCTGGCCCTGAGCTGTTGTCCTGCTGTGCTGAGCCATCCTCCTGTTTAATGGCTGTTTGGTCCTTCCAATGTAGTTATCTGCACACTTCTCACTGCATTGGAATGCATAAACTGCATTGCTCCTGTTGTGCTTTGGTGTGTATGAGTCTCTGCCTTAGTGTGTTCGTGGGATTGAAGTAAATGGGGATGTGATGTTAGCCAAAAATCCTTTTAAGATTTTCAGACATTCCAGTCATGTAAGGAATGACTGGGTTCTTCCGTCAGCTCTGGCTCTCAAGCTGATCCATTATTCTTGGATTCCTAAGCTGCTCACCTTTGTACTAAGAGGGAGTGGAACCCCATCATGCACAGGCCACAACCCTATTCTTTGATCTGCCTTTTGATCTACCTCTGTCTCACCTGGCTTACATTTCAGTTTATTCACCCTCATCCAGTTCATTAATTATACCAGACACTGATCTAGAACTGAAACAGTATCCTTGGATGTAGATGACAAAGAGAGATAAATCTGGGTATCATTTGTATGTTGGTGCCAATAAATCCCAAAACTCCAGACAACATCTCCCAGCAGTTTAATGTAGTTGTTAAATAGCATAGAAGACAAATCAGAACCTCAAGGGACCCTGCAGGACAGTGGCCATAGTGTGAAACAGGATTCTTCCAGCACTATCATCTGGGTTCTGTCCTCCAGGAAGATCCACCAGAGAACAATGCTTCCAAGTCCCATCCCAAAGAGATGGGCCACAAGGACACCATAGTCACTGAGATGACCAGTAGAACCAACAGGGACACATGACCCTTATCCAATTCTTGTAATAGGTCATCACCAAGGCAACCAAAGTAGTCTCTGTCCCATAATCAGGCTTGAAACTAGTTGAGGCCTTTCTCCCAAGTGAATGCCATTTAGATGGCTGTCAGTCAGTCACATAGAACTCCCAGAATTATGGGATTTATAGTCCAGGAAATTTAAAAAAATCCTATGGATAATGAACACCGAGAAAGGAAATTAATCTGTGTGCTCTGACAGAATTTGGGTCAACAGAATCTCCTCAGCAAAAACAGCCTGAAATTAAATTTCTTGATTGTGGCTCTCTTGTTTCACCTAAAAGTATAATATATAAATTTCTTGTCTCCTGAGCACAGAATTGGCTCTTTAATTACTATTTAAGCAGTGGAGAAAAGACAGGTTTCAGAGAACCAACAGAAACCAGCAGTGAATTATTGGTTGCATCTGCCATCCTCTTCAGTAATGTGGCAACCAGATGATCCTTGTGTGTTTTATAGTGAAGTGTCTTTATAAAGAATAGGAAGAGTCATAAAAATCCACCAATGTACTAATTGGTACACAGCAATGGCTCTCTAAAATGAAAGGCAACATGCCTGAGTGATCAATCAAAATATGATGTAAGTTTACACAAATGTGAACTTGTAGCTTCAGATCAAGGGGAGACGTAAAGCTCATGTGTTCTTTGTAAATGGATATTGGCTTGTACAGTCTTCAGATGTCTTGAAGCATAGTTATCAGGTTGACAGGCCCAGAGGGCATGACAAGCCCTTTTGAAGCCCAGAAGGCTAACCTGGTAGGAGCCATCCGTTGTTTGCACAGGTCACGGAGAGCAACAGTCTATGCACCTTGAAGGCTCCTCAGGCAATGTCTGTGAACCTTTTTATAAGGGTGCTCTTTAAAAAGTGAATGTGGGGAAGGTATGTAGAAGTTAGCCTTTGCTTCTATTTTATACCTTGACTCAGACTTTTCAAATATATAGGTTATATGCATAGCTCAGTTTTCTGTAACATCACAAAGAGAATGTCAGAATTGTCTGAACGATTCTATGGCTCTTCCGATGGCTCAATTGTCACACTTCTGCTGTTTTACAAATGTGTGTTGGAGAGAGGGCCTTCTTCTGCAGCATGAAAGGGAAACCCGTGTCCTTACAGACATTGTGTGACTGCAGTTGCTATCACGCTTCAATGCTGGCAAGGCTGTGACCATCTCTGCCTTGCTTTCATCCGATTTCCCCAATTCCTACAGATATTATCTTCCCAATCCTCATTCATAGCAGTTTCCAAGCCTAGAGTTATTGAGCTGTTTTGTACATTTGTCTCAATTAGAGATGGGCGCGAATCAAAAAATGGTGTTTCGTTTTGTCGTTTGTCGTTTAGGGGTCCGTTTCAGTTTGTTTCCATTTTTCGTGAATTTTTGCAAAAAAATTCGTTTTCATTTTCATTCATTTTGTTACCATTTTGTTACCATTTATTTTAATTTTTTTGTGATTTTTTTAACATTTAAAGCAGTTCAATGTATTGCCATAACAAAAACGAAACGGACAACAAAATTCCTGGTGTTTCTGTTTGTTTCGTTTCATTTTAGAGATAAAATTCATTTGTCATTTTGTTGCGTAATGAAATGAAAAAACGGAAATGGAAACAAAAAATTGTTCGTTCCGTGCCCATCTCTAGTCTCAATATGTACATGTGTATGTACATTTCCCCTAATTAACAGGGTTTGCCCAATATATACAGCCCCCACCTATTAATCAGTAGGTGACATTGAAACACACACACACACACACACCAGGGAACCACACATACTTCATATGGCTAGTATGAAGTTAAGATATGGAGAAGAACCCCATAGTCACTAGAAGAAAGGGGTTATAAATGTGATTGATTATAACATGATTGCATTGACTGCTATAATTAACTATATCACATACTATTAATATAAGTAAAAATAGCAATAATAAAAATTTTAGTTTCTAAAATTATTGTTGTTCTCACTCATCTCCTTTTAGTTTACCAAACTATTTACTATCTTTAGTATTTGTGCTTGCAACCTGTATTTTCTTCCACAGTCCCTAATTACATGAGAGGTGATGTTATATATTTGTCTATATTTCTAATGTGTTTTTTAAAGCGGCACACTTGTGTTGAATTATGAGAATGCTTTACAAATTGTAACAACAGAAAGGACAGCACGGGTAAGTTTATGAACAAATGTAATGAAGTCCAATTGTTGCATCCTAAATTTGATTGTGTTAACTACCAAGTATTAATCTTCCAATGGCATCCCCACCAAGCAGACTGTTGCTTCTTATAAACCCCGGCAATTAAGCCTGGAGTTTGAATTAGCTGATATAATAATTGCACAACAACTTAACAAACAGATAAATGATGGTATCAACAATATGGAGATGCTTTCAGATAATGGAGAGATATTTCTTATGTTCTTCCCATTTCTGTAGCAGACCAGAAGCACTATGAGTTGTATAGAAGAAATATCTTGGTCTCAAAAATTATTGGGGGCGGACATATGTTTTTAAATGCTAGTGAAGTCTAAGAGTGGGATCAATATGTATACATTTTCTCTTCTATATTGAGAAAAGGTATTGCAACAGATCCAGATACCCAACCATAAATATGACAAAAATTGTGGAGTGCTTTTTACCTTCGCACAAAAGCAGCAAAATTAGCAAACATTGTTTTATACAAGAAATGCAACAGATTTCATGCAAACAACTTTGGGGAGGGGGTCAGGCAAATAATTTTACCCCTTAAAAGTCCCAAAATGCAATTTAAAGGTCAAGAAAGGGGAGTTTAAAAATATATGTTTTACAATATATGGGGTAGACTTGTTGAATATGTGCTTGTAAGAGATAAAGAGAAAGTTCCAGCACAATAATCAATTCAGTTCTGGAGAGGAACACAATAAAGATCAAGATTCCTCAAGAGGTCCTGCTGGTGGAGAGGAGCACAGCTGTTTTGTATTTTGTATCTTTGTATTTTGTTTTAGTTTCTATATAAAAGAAAAGAAAAGAAAAAAACCAAATGTCAACACAGAGGTGATGCTGTCTTGGTATTTAATCATATATGGAACTTAATGCCTCATTTGGCCATACAATGAAGTTAAATCTTCCATTTTCTTGCCCATATGAAATTTGTCATAGAAGGCTATGTATACGAAATTATACATATCTTGTTCTGTTGTTACAAAACTATGACATTGGAATGAATTCTACAAACTTTGTTTAAGACCCTGAAGGGATCGGGATGCACATGCTGCTTTCTGTTGTAAACCTTTCCTACAATTAAACCTTGAATGGATTGTTTGTATCTTTCTTTACAATCATGCAGTCTTTCTGTGCCTGTTGGGTGAGCTTACCCCACTCCCAAAAGAAGGCAAAGCATTGCCCAGGGATGCTCAAAACTTTGTTGCAGCATTGTATAGTGCTGAGAGAGTTAACAGCAAGGAATTTTGTAAGTAATCTTCATGTGCCTAGTTCTGAAGGAAAAGGAGAGATATAACTGAGAAGCAAACCTGATTCAGCCATTATTAAATGTATACTCCTACTCCACCAGTGATGAGAGGAGTATGCTAGTCCCACCCCACATGCTTCATCATTTTTGCCAAACTAAAGCAGCTGTCTGAAAGGAATAGTTTATTCTATTCATCTATGTTTTCTATATGAGGCACCAACACCACCATCTGTTTTCTGGCTAACTTGGGGATGGGGGTAGGTGGCACACTGCCTTCATCACGTATACAATCTAGAGTACATTGTTGCATAATGACTGAACAGGTGTATAGAGTAAGATGCTTATGTTCAGCTTTTAAAAAGCTCTGAGACCTCTCTCCTGTTTCACCCAGTGTAAAAATATAACGATGTATTAGCTGCATTCACTCCTCCATTTTTTTTCATTTTTTCACAGCTCCTGAAACTGATTTTCCTTTGACGTTCTCAAGAGATCGAGAAAGCTTTTAAAGAAAGCTTTTGTTCACATTTTCTAATACAGTATTTGTTTTCATGTCTCCTGGTATGGAAACCGCAGTTTATTAGTATAATTTTTACAGCATCTTTTCTTTTCTGACAGACATTGCTAGACACTTTAGATAATGAGGTAGGAAAAGAGTGCTTACAAGGAACTTACTCAGAACTATACAGTCCATTTTTTCTTCATATACAGCCTCTGCTTTTGGCACTCATTTCAAACAGAAGAAATCACCGATGTTGAATGTCTCATTCTTCAAAGGCGAGAGTTATGAACTATTCTTTATTCTAACATGTTAAAATTTGTCTTAAATAATCATAAAGGTTTAATAACACTTGAATGTAATTATTAATTGACAACCATTTATAACATGTTCTTATAATCAAGCCAGATTCAACATGGCATTTCACAATATCTTCTGTATATTTTAAAAAAATTTTTTTGGTGGTAGAACTTAACAGGTAAACAGTATGGGAATAGGGGAAGGAATCAATTCTTATTTGACAATTTGTTCCCCAAAATGTTTATAAACCTTTCTCTGTATGTTCTTTGTGCAATACAAATGCTTATAGATATATATTTTGAAGAACATATTTTTGCCAGAGCTTTTACCCTGTCAAAGGCATGACAGGAGAATAAGGTAACAAATGAAAAAGACAAGATTGGCTAATATGTTATTAGTCACTGGCACCTGGCAATTGGAGGAAAGCTCAAATGATGGAGGGGAAAAATAAGCAGGTGAAAGGGATGGGAAAAAGTCAATAGCTGAATGTGCTACCTCTTTGGCTCAGGGCACACTTCACCTGTCAAGTAATCTCACTTGTTATTTCCAGATAGTTTTGCTTTTAAAACTACTTTGCCACCCAGAATGCAGCAGGACACCCGCATGGTCCTTTTGTAGATGAACATAATAAATTGCCTCAAAACCATTGCCCTTTTCTGGCCTTGTGCCTGAAACCATGGAAAATTTAAGGGGTGGTGCACACATAAAATTTACTCTCATGCCCTTACTCCCTTATCAGGAATTCACACAGATTTTGTCATGGTGAGCACAAACCTCTCGGTAGGTGGGTGGTTAATTTTTTGTAAATAAACAAACAAACCTTGGTTATGTGGTTTGTGCTGGCTCATACACATGCCACCTCAGGTGTTGCACATTCCCTTCTCTTGCCTCCCCAGCCAATGACCAACTCTCCTTCCCTTCAGCTTTTTAGCCAGTCCCTGCCTCCCTGTCCTGCCTCCTTCTCTGAGTGGGCAGTCAGCCAAGGAGTTGTGGCAGGGAAGTCCACACTTCTGTCAGAGACTGGCTGAACAATCGAAGAAGAGGAGAGGAGCAGGTGCCAGCTGGTGAGCAGTGGATCCAGCAAGGGAGGCAGGGAAAGGAGTGCACAGCACTGAGGTTTGTGACCATGTCTGAAGGCCTGAAGCAGAGCTTGTTAAGACAGGACGTCCAAATGCAAGAATAAGTTCAGCAGAGTTGAGCTAGACACACTCAGGGGCTGTCAGTGAACAATTAGCCAGATGAAGGAAATAAGGTCACTAACAAGACATGAGTTCAATACAAACCCCTTTCTGTTTTGTTTCATTTCATTCCCCTGTGATGGGTCTCATTGTGTTAGAAACATTTTTTGTAAAATAAATTGTACAAATGAACGAGTAACAAATCAATTTGTTACTCTATGAAATGGGTCCCCTGGGTCCTAGAGGAACCAAACATGGTGGGTACCTTCCATGGATTCTCCTCTTTAAGCTCTCCAAATTTGGAGAGATTTGGGTTTCAGGGGGGTGAGTTATTCAACTTCAAAGGGGGTGTCCCCAGGAAAAACATTTCTAATTGCAATGTTATGAGCTTGAAAACAGTGATCCCAGGCAGCTAGCAGCATGGAAAGTACAGTGGAACTTCCTCAAGCTCTCCCCTTGAAGCACCACCAATTGGGAGAGGTTTGGGGTACAGGGAATTGAGTTATTGAGCTCCAAAGGGGATGTGGGGTACTTAATTGAAGGAGTGTGGATCAGCACACTGAGGGGAAGCTGTCAATTAACCCTATAATGGGTAAAGCTTTCCGGACACATTTGTTCCATTAAGCACCCTCCACCTCCTTTGGAGCTTAATATCTCTGCCCCCAGAAACCATAACTTTTCCAAATTTCAAGGGGTTCCCTAAAATATATATATTCTTCAAGAAGAAAGAAGCCAGAACACCAGCCTGAAGATGACGAGTGAGACCTCGTCGAAACGTCGCCAAAACAACCAGATTTCTACATGGGAAGAAACCCGAATCCACCCTAACATGCATATATATATTAAGGCGATTAAAACATTCGAGAGAGTGTGTAATTCAGTTTTTAGGTGGTCTTTGTCAGCGAGGCGTTTGGTTCTGGAGATGAGGGTTTTTGCTACGGAGTTGATCTGTGCAGGGTGGTGGTGTGATTGTGCATTTAAGTAGCGGTTTGTATGTGTTTTTTTCTCGAATGTTTTAATTGCGAACGGATTCCAAAAAAACACCATCACCAAACTAATCCAAAAGGAAACACCCCCCAAGAACCAAGAAACAGAAGAGAACAACGGCACCGCCCTCCTCCCTTACATCAAAGGCACCACAGACAAAATCAGCAAAATTCTCCACAAACACAATATCAAGACAGCCTTTTGCACCGACCAAAAAATAGCCAACATCTTAAGAAACCCCAAAGACAAGATTGAGCTAGAAAACCAAGGAGTCTACGAAATACCATGCAAAGTCTGTCCAGCCACATACATCGGACAAACAAACAGGAGAATAAGCGCACGCATCGCAGAACACAAGAACGCAGTCAAAAAAGAAGAAAAATCTTCCTCTCTCTTCCAGCACATAAAAACAACAGGCCATGAAATTGACTTTGAAAGAACCAAACTCATCTCCAAAACTGAACACTTCAACAGTCGAATAATCATGGAAGCCATTGAAATAGAGAAACACCCAAACAACATGAATAAACGTGATGACACCTCCCGCTTGCCTGACATCTGGAAACTAGCCCTGGTCAACAGACGAGCCTCTGTCACAAAGACTGACACCAGGCCCAAAAGGACACAAGATGCCACCACCTTCCATCCACACCAAACACAAACCCAGACCCTTCCCACAGATGAAACGAAACCACCATCCAATAACAAAACCACGACTGCACCATCTACTGCGGCACCCCACTCCAGTCACCACATGGAGCACACTCACACACCCCCAAAAACATTGGGAGACCACAGACACGTAGCCAGACCAAAATGAATTCACAAGACACAGGACCCCACTCCACCAAAGCCCAGGATACTGCCAGAACCCACCAGCCATCTAACCCACCAGCATGTAAACAGCCATCTAAACAGCCATCAGCAGTTAATCCCTTAACGATCGCCTCAGCCACACAGCAGATCACAAAAGAACAAAGGAACAAAGGAACCTGCAATCAGCAACAAAGCAAGCAAACCACACACCCCCAGCAGTATTTATAGAAGGACTTCAACTGAGACCACGCTTTGCTTCAAGAAGAAAGAAGCCAGAACACCAGCCTGAAGATGACGAGTGAGACCTCGTCGAAACGTCGCCAAAACAACCAGATTTCTACACGGGAAGAAACCCGAATCCACCCTAACATGCATACCTATACCCGTGAAAATCTACGAAAACATATATATATATATATATATATATATATATATATATATATATATATATATATATATATATATATATATATATATATATATATATATATATATATATATATATATATATATATATATATATTATTTTATTATTATTTATTTTATTTATTGTATTTATATCCCGCTTAATATCGAAAGATCTCTAAGCGGCTTACAAAGCCCAAATGGCATTGATAATCACAATAACACAGACAGACATACACACAAAGAACTAATATAGTTAAAAACCAGATAGTGTTCCTGATACTATCTAATAAAAATCTGATAAAAATATCATTCAGAAGACATGGCAATGGCAGAAAAAAAAAAAAGAATTAAGAATCGCCAAAGGCCTCCCGGAAGAGAAAAGTTTTTAAAGCCTTCCGGAAGGCCAGCAGGGACTCTGCAGAGCGCACTTCAGGAGGGATGGAATTCCAAAGGCTGGGGGCCGCCACGGAGAAAGCCCGGGCCCGAGTACTCGACTTCCGGGCTTTCGAGGAGTGGCGACCGCGCAGCATGCGCTCGCGCCTGCCGAACGGGACGGACCGAGGTGGATCGCTGAGCGATACGCTCTGTCAGGTAATCCGGTCCCAAGCCATGGAGGGTTTTATAAACTAAAACCAAGACCTTGAATCTAATCCGGGCTGCAACGGGCAACCAGTGCAGGCGGGCCAGAACTGGCGTGATATGATCATACCGACGCACGCCGGCCACCAGCCTGGCCGCCGCGTTCTGTACCCGCTGCAGACGTCGGAGAAGAGTCAAGGGCAACCCCATGTAGAGGGCGTTACAGTAGTCCAGCCTCGAGATCACCAGTGCTTGGACCACTGCTCTCAGAGAGCTCGCGTCGAGGTACGGGCGGATCTGGGCGATCCGACGGAGATGGTAATAGGCGGACCTGGTCACCGACGCCACCTGGGATTCCATGGAAAGCGCCGGGTCCAGGAGCACGCCCAGATTCCGCGCCCTCTCCGCGAGCTGGAGGGAAACTCCCCCCAGACAGGGGAGGGGGCCACCATACCCCGACGGCGAGCTCCCAAAGAACATAACCTCCGTCTTCTCGGGGTTGAGCTTAAGCCCGTTCGCCCCGGTCCAGGTCAGTACGGCCTCCAGGCACCGATCGAGAACTTCAACAGCTTCCACAGCAGAGGTGGAAAAGGAGAGATAGAGCTGCGTGTCATCAGCGTACTGATGACAGCAGACTCCAAAACTCCTGATGACCCCGCCAACGGCCTTACGTAGATGTTAAACAGCATGGGGGACAGAGATGACCCTGTGGAACCCCACAAGGGAGAACCCAAGGAGCCGATAACTCCCCCCCATGCTGAACGTACTGCGGCCGGCCCTCCAGGAAGGAACGGAGCCATCTGCGAGCAGAGCCTCCGATCCCAACCTCAGAGAGCCGGTCCAGCAGGATACCGTGGTCGACGGTATCAAAGGCCGCTGACAGATCCAGGAGGACCAACAGGGAAGAGCAACCCCTGTCGGCCGCCCGGATAAGGTCATCTTGCAGGGCGACCAAAGCTGTTTCGGCACCCGACGGGGCCTGAACCCGGACTGGCATGGATCGAGGCACTGCCGATCCTCCAGGTATGACTGCAGCCGGACCGCCGCCACCCTCTCGATCACCTTGCCCATAAATGGGACGTTAGCGATTGGACGATAGTTTGTTAAATCGTCAACCGCAAGGCCGGGTTTTTTCAAAATGGGCTTAACCACCGTCTCCTTCAGGCGAGAGGGAAAACCCCTCACTGAAGGAGGCGGTGGCGATGGCAGAAGCCCATTCGGCCATGATCCCTCTGGCAGCTCTAATAAGCCAGGCAGGGCAAGGGTCGAAAGGGGTGGAGGCAGGCCGGCAATGCGCCATGGCCCTGGAGACCTCGACAGCGGAAACAGGCCCAAGCGCATCCAACCGAGGCGACGAAGGCGGACCAGCAACTGGCGATGGCGGGCGGGACCACTGCAACCGAGTCAAAGCCGGCACGGATGGCCTCTATTTTTGTTCGAAAAAGGCTGCGAACTGCTCACTACTGAAATCAGTAGGAGGAGGCCTGGCCAGACTAGGATTGCTGAGGTCACGAACCACCCGGAAAAGCTCCGCCTGGCGGTTCGAGGCCTCAGCAATTCTCAGGAGGCAAAAGATGTTCTAGCCCCCTTATCGCGATGGTATAGCGACTAGACTGGGCATCAACGGCAGCCTTACTCAACGCCGTCCGGGTTTTCCTCCAGCTGCGCTCTAGCCTCCTCCTCTCCTGCTTCATTGCCCTAAGCTCCCGGTGAACCAAGGGGAAGGCCGGGCTCGGCAACGGAGGAGGCGCTTGGGGGCGATCCGGTCGATGGTGTTGGCAGCTGTTTCATGCCAGGTGTTAGCCACAACCTCAGCCGGAGCGTCAGTCAAACCACCAGGCAACCCCCCGAAGAGCTCACCGAACCGCTGGGGGTCCATGAGCCTCCGGGGGCGGGCCAAAACAGAGGCCCGAGGGTCCCCGCGGGGAGGGGCCGGAACCGCCAGGGAAAAAGAGAGCAGGTGATGGTCTGTCCATGACACAGGCAGGGAAACAATGTTCCCACCTCCAGACACGAGTCCCCCGACATGGAGGTAAAAACCAGATCCAGGGTATGACCGGACCTGTGGGTGGGGCATAAAACATGCTGGGACAGACCCATGGAAGCCATGGATTCCATGAACTCCAGGGCAGCACCGGACAGTCCACCGCCGACATGCACGTTGAAGTCACCCACCACCAAAAGGCGCGGGGACCTCAACAAAGCAGCGGCGATGAACTCCGTGAGCTCTGGTAGGGATTGTCCTGGGTTGCGGGGAGCTCGGTAACCCAGGACAATGCCAAATCTGTCCCGCTGACCCACCAACAGGTGAAGTACTTCCAACCCCTGGCTAACCAATGTCGAGGCCCTGCTGACATAAAGAGAATCCCTGTATACGATCGCAGCCCCTCCCCCCTTCTGACCCCCCAACCTTCCCACTCCCTCTACCAAGTACCCGGGCGGACACAGGAGAGCAAGGGAAGCCCCGCCCTCCGTGCCCACCCAGGTCTCGGTGATAAACGCCAGGTCGGAGTCGCCATCAGCGATGGAATCATAAATGATGGGAATTTTGTTATGCACCGACCTGGCGTTCAACAGGAGACAGGTAAGATTGGGGGCGCTGGTAGAGTGACTCCCGGATACGTGACAGGGAGCCGAGGGGTCAGAACGAGGGACAGGCACAAGTTGCCTGACCCGAGTTCTTCTAGTCTGACGAACCCAACGGCTACAAGCGTACCGCCCACGGCATAATATATATATTATTGTTATGTTATCTTTGAGTTGTGGGAATATTACCAGAGTTTTCCCCTCTCCAGTGAGTTTCCAGTTGGTTAAGTACACATTTGAAAGTCATCTGAGTTCTAGTCAGACACTCCATCCACTACATTGGTTCTAGTAGATCCCACCAGTTGGCACTAATATGATCACCAATGAAGGGCCATGGGCAATGAAGTCCAGAAAATCTTGAAGTCACTAGACTGTTCTAAGCAGCCTAGGACACATTGATTTTTGCTTGAGAGAATATGACAATTATTTAGCTCAACAGGCAGGGACCCAAATCACCTTACCCATATATAATGTGATGTATACCTTCATCTAATGATTTCCTTTGGAATGATTATTGCAGTAGTGATAACAAGGAGGAAAGGATATGGGAGAATTTAGTTCACATAGAGTGCTACTTCATTGAAACATGATCATCATATTTATATTTTCAGAATGTTAAGATGAATGGTCTGTACCAGTGGTTCTCAACCCATGGGTCCCCAGATGTTCCTGTACTGCAACTCCCAGAAGTCTTCATCACTAGCTGAGCTGGCCAGGATTTCTGGGAGTTGCAGTCCAGGAACATCTGGGGACCCACAGGTTGAGAACCACTGGTCTGTACCATCTCTTATGGCTCCTCTCTGAAACACAATGCTCCATATGGATATGGATTTCCTACTTGTTTGTAGAGTCATTTGATGCATTTTTCTTTGTAGCCTATAGTCATATCATTGTCATGATTTCTCTCATTTCATTTGGCCCTCCAGATGTTTTGGACAGCAACTCCCACAGTTCTTTGCCATTGGCAATCTAAGCTTAGAATTCTGGGAGTTGTGGTCCAAAACATCAGGAGGGCTGAAGTTTGGACATGCCTGCTTTAATATATAATGCTTCAAATTTCCACACCAACAAGTTTTTTTAAAAAAATTCTAACCACAGTCTTGTCCATAGAATCGTAAATAATTGTTGGAAAATGCCTATAAGACCATCAAGTCCAACCCCCTGCTCAAGGCAGGAATCCAAATCAAAACAGAATCGACGGATGGTACTCCAATTTTCTCTTGAAGTCTTTCAAGAGAAAGCACTCACAATCGCCCAAGGTAATTGATTCCATCCATTGTTGGACTATTGGAACATTTAAGATATTTTTCCTGATACTAGGCCTAAGTCTGGCTTCCTGTAACTTGAGCCTGGTGTTGCATACCATGCACTATGGGATGGTTGAGTACATATCCTGCCCCTCCTCTTTATGATTACCATTAAAGTATTTGAAAAGTGCCATGATACGTTACCTCAGTCTTCTTTTTCCAAGGCTAAACAGGCCCAGTTCTTTTCAGTCTTTCCTCAGAAGGCTTGGTTTCCAGTTGCCTGATTATCTTTGTTACTACCCTTGGTGCTATTTACTCTTGATCCCAACTGAAAATTGCTGTTTTCCATTACCCTACAAAGTTCCACATTGATTCCATCAGCCCTCTGAACTGCAAATTCTATTTGTCCTGCCATCAAGTTTCAAAACTGCCTTTGGAAAGGCCTACTTTGCACCTGCAAGAGTGATCCAAATCTAGGCTTTATATTAGTTTCAGTATCAACATCATTGCCCATCCATGTGGGTGTGAATTTGACCATCATTAATTACTGTGAATGGACCTATCAGCCTGCAATTGATGTGCAGTGAAGGGCTTGACAAAAGAATTGTTGTGCTCCTAAATGGATGGGGACAATTTCCTTAACAGCCAGCTTTCAAAAGATTAATCTTCTCCTGCCTACAAAAGATGTCAGCCTTCACCCAATGTGAGAATAGTTCTGCATATAAAAGCAGAAGGCAACCACAAAAGCGGAAGAACAACTAAGAAATTGACTCAATAAAGAAGCTGTATCTCTGAGTTTCTAAAAACTGAGTAGGGTTTGTAACGATAGGATATTCAGGAGGGTCACGAATTCATTGGGGTGCCATAAAGAATATGCAACTCAATTGCACATAACAACACAATTTGGCCCAATAAAGTCACAACCTTGAGTTTGCAAGGCTTGAGCAGGGCTGTCAATGATGGCCTGTTTTGGATGCCAGGAATACATAGAGCTACCACAAACAGGCAACATTTTGACCAGACATCGCTGCAACGAACACCTATTTTCTTCCATTACAATTGTATGATAGATAGATAGATAGATAGATAGATAGATAGATAGATAGATAGATAGATAGATAGATAGATAGATAGATAGATAGATAGATAGATAGATAGATAGAGTTAATCCATGGTTCTTTTATCCAAAGGAAATTATTCCTACACTATTTGTCAAGGGAGCCTTGAAATAATTGATGAAAGAAGGAATATAAATGTACTGCCCAAGAATGCCTGTAGACATATATTTTTCCTACCCAAATCTTCATTCTCATGATCCACTCCATAAATTCATTTCCAAGTGTGGCTACACAGTGAGGGAAATGTGAATTAACTCACATTCTCTTGCTGTGAAGTTGTACTGAGGCATTTGGTTTCCGTGATTAAAAAAAAAAACTTGTATAGGTGCATTGCTTTGTCAGCAAAACACCCTTAATGTCCACATACTGATCCGGACCATTTCTTCCAATTTCTGTGGTATGTTATCCTCTATGGAGGAGAACCAACAGCTCACTGCAGTAGCAGTAAAAAAAAAAAAGACAGTGGGGAATTGCTGCCTCGTGTGTGTGCTGCTTACCTAACACAGTGCTAAACAGATCCCTGGGAGGATCCAGCCAGGAGCAATGAGGAAGTTTTTCTTCATTTGTTTTCTGGGCTGCTGCTGTTGATCTTACAGTTTCAGCTCCAGCTCTGGTTCCTTCCTATTTCTTTGCCTCCTGTTTCTCCTGCACTCCTGGCCATCCACCAGCTCCACAACCACTGCCACCATAGTTTGGTAAGGAATATTGCACTCTCAATCCCTCCAAAACAAACAAACAAACAAACAAACAAACCCAGCACCCCTCTGCCCATGAGCCAAAAAAGAAAGAAAGAAAGAAAGAAAGAAAGAAAGAAAGAAAGAAAGAAAGAAAGAAAGAAAGAAAGAAAGAAAGAAAGAAAGAAAGAAAGAAAGAAAGTTCAAATGACCATGAAAAGGGAAAGGGTGGCTTTCAATTAGCTTCACACCATTTACTTGCTAGGGAATACATCAAACATAATGCGAAGAGTGGTCCAAACTAGAGATGGGCATGAACCATTGGTTCATGCTGGTTCATTTTTCAGCCAACAGGTGTTTGGCGCTTCCCAGCACCACTGCCTCTGACAGGCACCTATTTGGATGGAACACCCTGGCTTTCCTGCCCCACCTTATCTGGGTCTCTGAGTAGGCATCCAGCAGAGGATTGGGAAATAGTGAACACCAGTATGACCAAACAAATAAACCAGTACAAACCACTCAACCAGTGGTTTGTGCCCATCTGTAGTTCAAACTGTGAGACAAATTGAAGTCTCTTCTGTAAAGCTTTCATCTTAGTTTTGTTTTATTTTAAGAAATGAACTCTCTAACATCCAGATACTGAAACCTTTATTTCTTGGTGAATAGATCTCAGAGATGCATTTAGCAGCATCTGGTGAACTCAGATGGTTTATAAACAGATCAGTTTTATCTTCTCTCTCTCTCTCTCTCTCTCTCTCTCTCTCTCTCTCTCTCTCTCTCTCCTTCTCTTGCCATTTTCCCTCTTAATAGTTCTTCCTGCTGCTTAACATCTTCAAAGAACATTTCAATTACTGTTTCATACTAACTCTCCAGTCTTGGCCCTAGACAAGCTTGTCCACTGTGTTGGCATTTAAAGGTAGCTATTCAAATCCCTATCTCATCAATCAGGTCAGGAATCATGGTTATTCTTGTGTAGTGAAGCATTCATAATGAGGTGGTACAAGCTTGCAAATGCCTAGACACACTTTGAGACCTGAAGGAAGTCCCCAACACACATCAGACATCACAGATCAACATCTGGATGGCAATGCATGGAAGTAGGATGCCACAGAAACAGGCACAAAGAGTGGTGTTTAATTAAAACTGAATGGAGTATTTATGGCAAGCTTTGTATCCATCAAACAGGCTGATTCAAATGCTTCCAGTCCAAGTAAAAAAACCATTTCCATACTTACAAACTTCATGACTTTTCATGACTATTTGCTAATCATTGTAAAAGTCTAATTAAATACATCAGGAACAAACAACACACACTCACACATCCTGCCACACCATCTGTTCAAAAACTATATTCCTTTCATATTATGATGATTTCTCAAGTTGATTCCAACACATAGGAACTCTGCTAGCTTTTTAGTGTATACTGTATGAGATGATCAAAGAGTGATTGACCATTGCTACCCTCCAATGAGTTTCCTTGGCTGAGTGAGAATTTGAACCCATGATGACTGAGTTCTAGTCTAACTCTCTAGCAACTGCATCACACTTGCTCTCTCTGTATTATTCATTCATTCATTCATTCATTCATTCATTCATTCATTCATTTTTATACTGCCCGTCTTCCCGAAAGAACTCCGGGCGGTGAACAAAGAGGGCAAGACAAGCCCAACAAAGAACAATACATCAATCAGCAGAATAAAAAATAACAAAAGAAATAGGCAAAAAAGAAAAGGAGTACAAAAATAAAGGAAAAAATATACATATATAAAATATATAATGGGGAACAAATCAACTAAAGAGTCGATTAATCATCGGCAGAGATGGCGGGAAGAGAAAACAAATTAAACTAGGTCGCCAAATGCCTCCCTAAAAAGCAAATTTTTTAACGCTTTTTTGAAGACGGGCAGGGACTGTGCAAGGCACAACTCACTCAGCAGGTGGTTCCAAAGCGAGGGGCCTACCACAGAGAAGGCACGATTATGGGTGATCAATTTCCATGCCTCCCTGGGTGTGGCCACTCAGATTGAGAGCACCTGTGACATTCTAGTGGGCTGGGCCTCAGTTAATCTTTGGAAGATATGCTCCGACAGGCATTCAAGTCCCAAGCTGTGGAGGGTTTTGTAAACCAAAACCAGGACCTTGAACCTAATATGGAACACAACGGGCAACCAGTGCAGACGGGCCAGAATGGGGGTGATGTGATCATAATGATGTGCACCCACACCAGTCTGGCCGCTGTGTTCTGGACCCACTGAAGTCTCCGGAGAAGGGTCAAAGGCAACCCCATGTAAAGAGCATTGCAGTAATCAATCCTCGAGATCACAAGAGCCTGCACGACTGTTCTGAGGGAGGCCTCATCCAGGTACACTGCCTCCTCTGCAGAGGTGGAAAAGGAGAGATAGAGCTGTGTGTCATCAGCATATTGATGGCAGCAGACTCTAAATCCCCTAATGACCTCAGCCAGCGGTCTCGTATAGATGTTGAACAGCATGGGGGAGATAGCCGACCCCTGGGGCACTCTGCAAGGGAGTGTCCAAGGGGCCAACAGCTCATCCCTCAGCTGCACCCACTGGAGTCAGCCGCCAAGGAAGGATTGAAGCCAGCAGAATGCAGAGCCTCCAATCCCCACCTTGGCAATCCGATCCAGCAGGATACCATGGTCAATGGTATCAAAGGCCTCTGACAGATCAAGGAGGACCAACAGGGTAGAGAAACCCCTGTCAGCCTCCCTGAGGAGGTCATCTTGCAGAGTGACCAGGGCAGTCTCGGTCCCACGAAGCAGCCTGAACCCACAAGACATTGTGAAGTTAGTCATCCATAAGATTACTATAATTTGGAGGCAACCTAATCTCAGTGGTCTAAGGCTTCTGAAAACTGTCGGCTGCAAAGTCGGCATCTCATTTATTTGAATCCCGGGTGCCATGCAGTGGAGCGAGCTCATGCTGTTAACTGCAGCTCCTGTCAACCTAGCAGTTTGAAAGCATGTAAATGCAAGTAGATAAATAGGTACCGCCATAAAATGTGGGAAGGTGAAACAGTGTTTCCTTGCAGCCATGCCGGCCACATGGCCACGGAATTGCACCACACTGGCTCTTCAGCTTGAATACAGATATGAGCACCACCCCTAGAGTCGGACATGACTAGCACGCATGTGCGGGGGGAACCTTTACCTTTACCTTTAATGCCATATACAATGAAGTATTTTATATGTTCACAATTACTTGAGCAGCTAATTAATTTACAGAACTATCCTAAACAAGACAAATCTTGAAATGTCCTCAAGAGCCCTGCAATTGTAGCCTCAAGCCCACTACTCCTTGAGGGAGTCAAGCCATCCTATATTTGACCTTCTTCTTTTTCTGCTGCCTTTAACCTTTCCCAGAAATCCGTTCCAAGAGAGCTTGCTTTCTTATGATACAGCCAATGTATGACAGACTTGGTTTTATCATCTTTGCTTCCATAGTTCAGACTTGATATTCTCTAGGACACATATAGGAGCTGCCTAGATACCCTAAGCACATCCGATCTTGCCCGATTTTGGAAGCTAAGCAGGGTCAGCCCTGGTTAATACTTGGATGGGCGACCACCAGGGAATACCAGGTGCTGTAGGCGCCTGAGGAGTAGGAACTGGCAAACCACTCCAGTATTCCTGCCAAGAAAACTCCATGGAGATGGAGTCACGAAGAGTTGGTCATGACTGTAACGACACAACACACACACACACACACACACACACACACACACACACACACACACACACACACACACACACACACACACAGAGGACACATATACTTGTCTTTCTTGCAGTCCATGGTATCTACAGTGCAGTCTTTCAGCACCATAGTTCAAACAAATTGATTTTCGCTAGGCTATCGGCACCAACAAAACACAGTTCAGGGACCACTGCTTCCCATTCACTTTGCCTTGCCTTCTCTGTCATGTGTTCTTTGATTTCCAGGGCTATATTCATTCCTCTTAATTTGTTGATTACTCTCTTATTCTAAAGAAATTATTTGAATCCTGTGATAAATAGACATTGGAGATGCTTTTATCTTTGTTTACACTTGCCGGTGTTCATGTCTCCATGTCATGCAGTATAACTGATAGCATAAAATGTACCTTCTCAAAACCAATTGTTTATTTTTGTTGTATATCACATTAATCACCTTCAGGAAGTTGGTGATGATTCCACAGATCCTTCATCCAAATTCCAAGATTCTTATATTTGCCACAGACTATTTTGTTTCAGATCTTTATTTTCCTGGGGCTGCCTGTTTTCTTCTTAGTCGGGGATGCAGAAGCCCACAATCCATTGCATTCCTGAGGGAATATTGAGACCAATCCACACAATGGTCTTTTGGTAGCACTCTGACCCAATTCTTGCCTGTGACATTATTTCTGCCTTTCTAGTTCCAAGGGAAGACCTGAGGATGGGAAAATATGAAAGACAAGGCCAGAATATAGGTAATATTATGATAGCAGGATAGACTGACACCACTGACACCCTTTAGAGCTTTCTTTTCATTCCTCCACTTTGTTCACCCTAATGAAAGCCAGATTCAACATGAGAGGTCTGTTGTGGAGGCATACCACCTTGTTTACACCTTCTTGCCCCACTCTATGGCCATGGCCATGGCCATGTCAGAATGCATAAATAAACTGCTTTGGTTCACATTTACACACTTGTTGAATGGAACAACCTCCTCCACCACCCATGTTTCACATAATAACATGCCCTTGGTTTTCTTAACATTCATTTAGTGTTTCCACTGAAGACTGGAAAATGCAAGATGAGAGATGTCAGTAACCAGATTCTGAGAACTGTGGTTGAAAAAAGTAACTTTTCCAAGTTCAGATTTCCATGTGTGGTTTCTAAATACCAGCAGAAATATTTCACTGGCCCTCATACTATGCTTTCATGTTTCCAATACATCCAAAACAACCTATGTTTTCCAAGCTTTCATTTGAGGTGTTCCTGTTACCATAATTTAAAACAGAAAGGTTTGTATTGAAGTAAGAGATGGTAATTTTTACTTGTAGGAAGAAGTTGTGAACTCTTTATTTTCTAATATCCATTTCATCCTATACATGTCACTTGTGCTCAATGGGCCTCATTCCCATGCAAGGTTTAAGAACTTCAAATAATTAACAGCTCCACTAAGGAAACGTCCGTGAGGGGACTAAAACTGCCTTTACTGTACCCTCCATGATTAGATATTTATCTCCTCCATTCCTAGGTTACTTGAAAAATATTTAATGGCCTCTGTGGATAAAATACAAGCAAATATTCCCATAAACTTTCCAGTTGTATAAACTAAGAATTCACAGCAACTGAGAACTTACCCCATGTATGCTGTGTGGATGCTTTGCCTTTTCATACAGGCTGAGAATGTTTATCCATCACTTTTTGTGTGTTATTTAATTTAGGCTGTGATCATATTTTGTTACTGCTGGCTTCCAGACATCTACAGCTGTTACCAAAGTGTTTAGATTAGTTCATTTACTACTAGATATTTTATTATGCTTCTTCAGTCATGTGGGAACAAGAAGGCTGAACCCTCCTCATTTATACAAAGCATATTCACCGACAGATTATTCTTTCTTTTAGACATCAGATACTGACACAGCATTTGTCAGCCAACTGGCGCACCCTTCTATGGTTTCAACAGAGCTGCAAAAGGAGAGATAATGCAACTGATTTGACCCAGATGTAGCATTATTTAACCCAGACTCTGGGCCCTAGGGAACTGGCAGTGAATCACAGGATCAAAGAATTGGAAAGGACCTCAAAGCATCATCTGCCCTAGTTCTCCTTTCCAAAGTGACAGTGTTTAAACCACCCCTTAAAAAAGCTTATCTGCCCTCTTGTTGAAACCTTCTCATGAAGAAGATTCTGTGGTGCTCCAAGTCCAAGAGGTTCATCATTCAGCTCCACTTCACTTTGGGTCTCCCATCCTAAATACACTTCTTTAAACTTAAAGCCTGTTGATTTCAGAGGGCTAAGCTTCAAAGTCCGTGTAGCTGAGACCACATCTTTACCTCAGACCACATCTTTGCCTTTTTAAGGAGGCGTTTGGTGACCTTTCTACTTAAGTTTTTTTTCTGTGCCGCTTGTGTTACCTCGCTGGAGGGCTGCCTCCCCTCCTTTTTTATTGCAATCTGTGGATTGGCCTTTTATTGTTCTGTTTTCTTGTTAGCCGCCCAGAATTCTGATTCAGAAGATGGGCAGGATACAAGTGTTCTAAATAAATAAATAAATAAATAAATAAATAAATAAATAAATAAATAAATAACAGACATGATGGTGATCATGCCATTGTTGAAAATGGCCAAACCATACCTAACTCCCACCCAGAGTTCTGTAGTAGAATTTGACATGGTGACATATTCAGCATACACACACACATGCACACACTGAGATTATAGGTGTGACTCCCTCCAGGCAAAGGAACATTTGTGATATCATGATACACGTTGTCCTGGATCTTAGAAGAGAAGCTAGAAAAACAGCTACCACTTTCAGCATTTTTCGCATATTTGCTGCCACATTGAGTTTGGATCTTAAGGTTCATGCGAAGATTTGAAAGAGAAAAAAGCTTTCCATAAAAGCTCTCCCTTTTATCTCTTTTGCAGTTAAGATTTTTTTTTCGATGGCTCATTACACATTCTGCTCAGATTCTGCTCTCAGCTATATCTAAAAACAAACCTTTTTCTAAATGAAGCAAGCATGTATCTGACAATATGACTGAAACCTCACATCCATCCCCTTTTGCATTCTCCGTAGCTTAAAAATGTGACAGGAAGCAGGCATTAAGCTATTCTAAATATACACAGTATATAAATATATACCAATTTTCTCCCAGGCCATGCCAGAAGGGTGCAGGAATTTAGGAGATCTTGTAAATCTGTTTGGTGATACTTCTTTCAGTGCTGGTTGAATATATGCTTCATATAGAACTGCAGTGTCAGGATAGAGAGAGGAGACTGGGGAATCCACACAACTGGCACAAGCAACACCAACAAAAGCTTGGAGTTGGAAGGGTACTATAAACTTATTTCAAACGACCACTAAAATTTGCAGCAAACTTTGATCCAGATTGAAATGAAACCAAATGCATATCACAGATGTCTGAACCCCAATCCTCACAAAATTTTTGTACCTTGTAAAGCAGAGTCATAGGAAGCATCTTTGAAAATTTGGGGCCTCTAGGTGTGTGTGGGGGTTCCTTTTAGAGCATTTTAAAAGGGAAACAAATCTATTCATCAATTTGTTGATTTGTCATGGGAAAATTGTTTGTTTGTTGATTTATTTATGCATTTCTATACCACAAACCTTTTTCCATAAAGGAACTCAGGGCGGTTTCCAATAAAAACAGTTAAAAGCACAAATAAAACAACAGGAACAATAGGAAAACAATGGCAAGATAAAATAGGAGAGTGGCAAAGAGGGAAAACCCTCAGCGGAAAACGGCAGACCATAAAAAAAAATCAAACAGAAATGAGGTCACCATATGCCTCCTTGAAAAGCAAAGTTTTTAATGCCTTTCTGAAGGTGGGCAGGGACTCTGCAAGGCACAGCTCACTTGGAAGTTGGTTCCAAAGAGAGGGGCCAGCAACAGAGAAGGCGCAGCTACAGGTTACCGATTTCCGTGCCTCTCTTGGAGTGGCCATCCTGAGTGAGCGTTCCTGTGATGATCGGGTAGGTCTGGTCTCAGTTGTTATCTAGGAGATCCGCTCCACCAGGTATTCAGGTCCCAAGCCATGGAGGGTTCTTTGATTCATCAATTTGTCATCCCTGATGATTTACAAATAATAATGACTCGGTATTTTTTTTTTATTCCTCACCATATCTTCTAGAAACCTTAGTATTCTAATCTATGGCAAGTCAGTTTCATGATTTTTAAAAATTATTTTTAAAATATTTTAAATCTAGAAAGATTAACAATGCACTAATTATCACATAATCATGTCCAGCAGGGAGAAAATTGAGACTTAATCTCTAGATCCCTTCTCCAAACATTTCCCAATTCCTCCATGCTCCTCTTAACAGAAGGTCTTGATTTCAAGCATGGTCATTCGCTCTCCTTTTGCCCCTTTTCTCCATGAATACACTTCGCCCACGTGACTGTCTTTGGTATGCTTAAGAGTCCTCAGAGTGAGACACAGCAGCTATTGAATGTGTGTTGCATAATTGAGTCACTAGCACGACAGTGAATTATCATCATGTTAACACTAGTGGGCAACAGTAAAGAAAATGGATGGATTAAGTATAGGATGACATCCTCTAACAACATATGAACTGCTTCTATATTTTTAATGTTTGAATACAGGAGGTATTTGATCTGATATCCAGAAGGATACCCATGCTTCAGAAACAACGATAACAAGGTATCAAAGAAACAAAGATAAAATGCATGTTCTCCTCCTCCTCCTCCTCCTCCTCCTCCTCCTCCTCCTCCTCCTCCTCCTCCTCCACCTCTTGTTCTTGAATAGGTGGATTTGGACTGAGAACAGGCACTTCCTTCTAATTGCTGGTACTCCCCCATCCTCAGTACAAAAAGTGTGTTCTTTTTGTTGTTGTTGGTTTTCCTCTTCCTAGGGAAGGGCCTTCCTAACTTCACTATGCTATACTTCTATGCCTCCTCTCCCTCCTCTCCGTCACCATCATTCTATGTTGTCTCCAGTGTTTATTACTAAAGCACACCAGCTCTCCTGGCTCTGCAGTCAACCATCTATCTTATTTTCTTTTGTCTAAGATGATAACATGAATCAGAATAGTATACTAATGAGGGATTGACCTGTGGCTTTCAAAGGTGAATGTGGTTAGCTGATCATTTTTCTCCCCAAAGCATACAAATGGGCAAAGCCCTTTTGACATGACTGCACAATTTATTCTTTAGCCATTTGACTGCAAACATGCTCCTGCTTCCTTAAAAATCCAAAATGTTGCATTGTACTACACATATATTTGCCCACCACACAAGCATACATGAATGCCTGCAGAAAGCTTGGTGTAATTGTGGGAGGAATGGGGGTCAAACTGTAAAATCACCCTTTTATAGAATTCCCATCTCTCCCATTGACTTCCTTGGTAGAAACCTTTCTGCTCTCATTTACATGCATTAGAGTGCAATTATAAAGTAATCCTTTAGCCAGCAAGCTCAAAATGCAAATATTGGCTTATGACTGAGTGTGGAGATTGGTTTGTGCAAGCGAATTGCAATTTAACAGAGACGACTGTGCTATTACTGATTTCCTTAAATTAATGTAATTATTATCTGGCTAATTAGCTGGCAGAGTGACTTGTTCTGTTATTCATTAGCTGTGAACATTTTTCCTGGGTGCAATGGGATAAATGGAAATCCATCTCTATGCTGCACAAATACTGATGAGGCAAACCACACCATCTGGAAAGAGCAGCTATGATTTCCTCTCCCTCCCCCCTCTCTCTCATTCTTGCTCATTCTGTCTCAAGTGTTGCTGTTGACCTTTGCCTATAAATCTGAAGAGATCACCTCCCACCTTTTATAAACAGAAGATGCTTTTATTTATAATGGATGCATAGCCACAAATATGTTGTGCGTCGCACAGCTCTGGCAGAAGGGTTAACAAACATAAACAAAAGTTCTGAACAAATTGCATCAGAGGAAGAAACTCTTTGCTTGTACGCAGAAAGGGAAAATATTTAATATCAGTGCACAGAAGCACCAGCAAATGCTGAAACGCCTCCTATCAGATGGCTCCCTTATAGCCAAGAAGATTTTAGTAATTTCAGAATATTCCTATAGCCCCTCTTCTTCTACATTAGCTTTCTGGTGGCATGCGAAGACCCTTGGATTCAGGTGGACTAGGGGCAACTTGACTCCACTTACTTCCAAAAGGATTTGGGGTGCTGTATTTTCTCCTGTGCATTTGTTTTTAAAATGTGCTTCAAGTGTTGTTATGTTTTTATTCTTTTTAGAGGAATAAAAGTTAGAGTAAACCTATAGAATGAGTGGGACTCCTTAAATCAACACTAATATAAGCCCCACTGATTTAATAGGTTTCCTTTGAATGATTCTGTGCATCTAATCTAGTTGGAATCCTCAGTGAGATTTAGCACATTATGTCTTAATTTTATTAATTTTATTTATTCTATATCATTGTAAAGAGCCTTATTTTTATAAATAATATAAAAATAGGCTAAAAGGTAGCGAGGGGGTTAGCTAAAGTTAGGCTTATTCTGTTTCTATTTAAATGGAAAGATTTTGGCTGTCATCACTGCATTCGGACCCTCTGAACTCAGCTGTGCAATGTACGATAAGACTTGGGCTGGTCTTTGCTACAAATAAATATAAATCCTGCTGTAAAGGAGTGGCAATACTGCATATGCCATTTTCTGCTGATAAGCAGGATTCTTTATAATTGAACTTACTGGGCCATCAGAAAATCATCTCCATTTTAAATGGATTAGAACTAACGGCCAAAAATATTATCCTATGCTGCCGTTTCTTGGTATTAACTCGGGAATGTAATTCTGGCTTTCCTTTAGATGGCACAAACACACTGGCCTGCTTCAACCAATGAAATGTCTTCTCTGCATCTTGTGACTCCATCAGTGCCTGTGTTAACCAGTTTTCAGGGTTTCGATCCCTTGTGAAAGACCAAGAAGGAAACTAGCATGGTGCAATGCAGTTTTATTGAATGCAAGCCAATAGAGTCACCCCCCCGTGCCATTTTGCGGTTCAGGTCCCGCGGTCCCACTACATTGCAGGATCGCAGTACCTGCACCGCGGGGGGGGGAGCCATCTGGTCGCTCCGTGCACTCCCCCCGCACCTCTGAGAAGCCTGGGGAGGTGGGGGCGGTGGGGGGTGATAGCATCGCTCTCTGTCGCCCCCCCCCCGCGCTGCCTCACGGGAGGGCTGCGGGGACAGATGGCGTCCCTCTCTGCAACCCTCCCGGGCACCTCCAGAGGGCCTCGGAGCCACGTGGGAGGGCTGCGGGGATGGACGGCGTCCCTCTCTGCAACCCTCCCGGGGCCTCCGGAGGGCCTTGGAGCTGAGCGGCAGGACTGGGGGGACGGACGGCGTCCCTCTCCGCAACCCTCCCGGGCACCTCCATAGTGCCTCAGAGCCACACAGCAGGGCTGCGGGGACGGACGGCATCCCTCTCCGCAACCCTCCCGGGCGCCTCCGGACTGTCTCGGAGCCACACAGCAGGGCTGCGGGAACAGACGGCGTCCCTCTCCGCAACCCTCCCGGGCGCCTCCGGAGTGCCTCGGAGCCACACGGCAGGGCTGCGGGGATGGACGGCGTCCCTCTCCGCAACCCTCCCGGGCACCTCTGGAGTGCCTCGGAGCCGCGCGGAAGGGCTGCAGGGACGGACAGCATCCCTCTCCATCGCCCACCCAGGTGCCCCCTGCCCCCAGCCCCCCACTTCCGCATATCGCGGATTTTCGTGGATCGTGGGTGGGGTGGGTCCCTAACCCCCACAATCGGTGGGGGGTTACTGTACATATTAGAGTCTTGCTCCAAGGATGAACAAAGTTCCTGAACAAAAGAAAGAACAGACCTGGGGATGGGCATGAAACAGAAAAAAATGAAATTTATTTTATTTCATTTCATTTCCCCTATGATTCATTTCACTTCATTAGAAAGAGATTTTTTAAAATATTATAAGAAATGAACCAATAACAAACTGATTCGTTACTCTATAAAATGGGTTCCCTGGGTCCTAGAGGTACCAAATATAGTGGGTACCTTCCTTGGACTCTCTCTTTTAAGCCTTCCAAATTTGGAGAGATCTGGGGTTCTGGGGGCCATGTTATTCAGCTTCAAAGGGGTAACCCCCAGAAAAAATTCTAATTGCAATGTTATGTGCTTAAAAATAGTGATCCCAGGCAGTTAGCAGCATGGAAATTACAGAGGAACTTCCTCAAGAAAATTGATTATTTTTCATTGAATATTTTTAAAAATATTCAATGAAATATTTTTTAAAAATACTTTCAGTAATTTTTTCATTGGATAATCAATGGAAAATTACTGATCTCAGACATGCAAATGGCAGGCTTATCTTCCCCAAGCAATTTTAGGGGATCCCTTGAAAATTGGAAAATTAGGGCTTCTAGGGGCAGAGATATTAGCTCCAAAGGGGGTGGGGGTGCTTAATGGAAGGAGTCAGTGCCTTCGGCATGCTTCACCATTATAGAGTTAATTCCCCTCAGTGTGCCAATCCATACTCCTTCAATTAAGTTTCCCTTACAGCCTTTTGGAGCTCAATAACTCAGTTCCCTGTACTCCAAACCTCTCCAAATTGGGGGTGCTTCAGGGGAGAGCTTGAGGAAGCTCCTCTGTAATTTCCAAGCTTCTAGCTTCCTGGGATCACTATTTTCAAGCACATAACATTGCAATTCTAAATGTTTTTTTCAAGGCACCCCTTTGAAGTTGGATAACCAGCCTCCTGAATGCCAAATCTCTCCAAATTTGGAGGGCTTAAATGAGAGAGTCCAAGGAAGGTTCACAACAAATTCGGTGCCTCTAAGACCCAGGGGAGCCTTTTTATGGAGAAAGGAATCAGTTCAATTTAAAATAAAAAACCCACCAGTTTGTTTCATTACTAACGAAATGCTGCTTCCCTGGTTCATTTCATTTTGTTTTGTTTCAATATATAATCAACCGAGAAATCAGCATTTTCTTTTTTGTTTGGTGCCCATTCCAAAACATGCCTTTATACCTCAGCTTATGAATTCATTAGTATAACTTAATCAGTATGACATGGAAACTAGTTCCTTGAGACAATATGAGCCATCAGTGATAAGGACTTACTTCCATAGTGTTTGTGTTGTCCACACCTTGCTAGCAGCACCCTTTCCCAAAGCCATGAGACATCCTGACTCTATCTCCGGTGTACACAGTAATGACAAAAATAAGAAAAAGACAGACAAACAGAGAAAACCTAAAGTAGACAGACTACAATGGGACATTTTATAGTTATGCATTTTTCTGGGTTACATTACATTGGTTAAAATACAAAACGTTAAGAACCATTAAGAAACCACTTAACAACTGCACTTTTGGCTCTTCATGACAAGCCCCTAGCAGAGGTGAAAACGTCTATAAGTATTTTGTTGGCAAGCGCTAATATGGCTGCCCAGTGATTATGCTTATGGGCATAACACTCCATCCAGAATGTCAGAGAATTACAGAATTAAAAACCTTACCATATGCTGGCTTACCTTGAGTTGCTGATAATGAGGTGAGCGAGCATCTCTCCCTGCCCCCTGCCCTTCCAATTTAACACTTTATAATAAGTCTCATTGATAAAAGGACCTGGCAGAGGAATGAGAAACAAGGCAAGAGACTCAAGAGGCCATAAAGCAACTTGCTCCTTTGCCTTCCTTCCCCTTCCACATACTGCTGCGAAGAATGACTAAGGAACTAAGAACCAGGAATTCAAATGATCATTGGTCCTTGAAAATGACTGTCCTCAAATATTTTCAATTTGAAAACAAAATGAAACTAAAAGAAAAAAAATGAAAAGCCAGATAAGTGATGGCAACTTCAAGTCTGTTAGGTTTTTTAATGTGAGCTTTCATGGACAAAGTCCACTTCCTCAGACATCCATGAAAGCTCACATTAAAATATAAAAATCTTTAAGATGCCACCACCTGTTTTTGTTTTGTTTTGTAAAATTTGCTCTTATATTTTTATTTGCACTTTGCTTTTACTCATCATGCTTGGGTGGACTAATATGTCTGCCTCTTCTACAACCAGGAATATTTTCTATTTTCTTATATTCTCAACAATAGAAAAAGAGGACACATGGATGAGTTTCTGTGGAAACTGAGAAAAACGGAGCCCAACAAAGTTTTGATGGGAATATGTCTTGATGTAAATAATGCACTGTCAACAAAATAAGGATGGTTCCTTGTATCACTGATGGTCAAGGATCAGATGAGTGTGAGTGGTAGTTTGTCCCTTTCTAAATAAGCATCCCCTTGTCCTGTGCTTCATGTGGATGAATGAACTTCAGCTCTCAAAGAGAATGGGCATCACTTTTATGGTTTAGACATACTCTCTACAATTTATAGAGACCTTAACAAGAAAAAATAGTGCTCATTGTCTTGCTTTCATTTGGATGCAAGGAATCTTGCAGGGCTTGAACGTTTCTCATTGTAGCATTACATCAAGGCAAAGCTTCCTAAATTAGGAGCTGGCAGTCTTCTGAGGTCCAGGGACTGCTTCTGCAATCAGCACACCAAGCATCTCATAAATAGAAAGTAGAGATGGGCACAAAATGATTTTTTTGTTTTTTGCTTTTCATTTGTTTCCTAACGAATTAAAAAACAAAGTACTTTGCCCCCCCACTCGAAATGATCAGGCGAGACAGTGTGTTGGGGATAGATGGGCCACACTTTATTAACACATATAACCAATCATTAACAACCACAACAGGAGGGGCCAGGCATCCATAACTTGGTTGGAACCCCGGGGTCTCCCGGGACCCCTCCAACCGGGCAGCATCGGGCGAGCCACGAACCCCCAGGTGGTGCAGTCGTCCGACAGCACCCACCAGGCCAGTCAATTTATTTAATCCTCCATGCCCCTTCTGTCACCCATCTGGGATATTCCCAGGGCAGGGAGGCGTTTCCTCTCTCCCACCCCAGCACCGAGACCTCCTGGCCCGCAGTGCTGTGGATGAGGAGGTTTGTGTTAAGCTGTTAGTTTTGTGCTCACCGCTGCCCTCCATCAGCTTTTAGCCGCCATAGTGTGACCAGTGTGGAAAGGACCTACGCCTTTAAGCTCCAAGGCACCAGTGTGGGATAGGCGAAAAATCCCCGCCCTCAACAGCCAATCGAGAGTGCGGGTCAAAAATTCCTATCCGGCCCCAAAACTTGGCGACCAGTCAGACTCACACTAGCCCTAACGCGGAGGGTGGGTGGGGAAAAGGCCCTGACCGGAGAGGGCGCCACGCTGCTGGGTGGGCCACCGGTGTGGCCCTCCAAATGGCGATCAAGGTCCCTCCGAACGCCGGCAGCCGACTGATGTCATTTTTAGGGCGCTCCTTTCGGACCTCTTCCTGTCGCCATTCTCGCGAGGGGCAAATCCACACCGCGGGTGGACAAGCCACCTGCGGAGCATGCATTGCCCCCCACTCGAAATGATCAAGACAGTGTGTTGGGGATAGATGGGCCACACTTTATTAACACATATAACCAATCATTAACAACCACAACAGGAGGGGCCAGGCAACTTGGTTGGAACCCGGGGTCTCCCGGGACCCCTCCAACCGGGCAGCAAACCCCAGGTGGTGCAGTCGTCCGACAGCACCCACCAGGCCAGTCAATTTATTTAATCCTCCATGCCCCTTCTGTCACCCATCTGGGATATTCCCAGGGCAGGGAGGCGTTTCTCTCTCGAGACCTCCTGGCCCGCAGTGCTGTGGATGAGGAGGTTTGTGTTAAGCTGTTAGTTTTGTTTGCCCTCCATCAGCTTTTAGCCGCCACTGCCGAGGGCCTAGCCTTGCTATGGCCCCGGTCACCCATGAACAGCCACTTCCATAGCCGGGCCCCTCCTCCACTCCAGCAGGAACCACTCGGTGCCCATGTCCGTCCGGTATACACCGTCTGGCCTGCATGGCTCCGTCCTGCATCCATTGGTCTCCGGGTGGCCCATCACTGCCCCCAAATCCCGGCAGGCCGCCCAACAAACCTCTTGTTCACCACTTTCTGGGAGTGGTTCCGTTTTGTGTGGGTCACAGTTTGGTCTCCCAGTCTGGCGCGAAACCATCGTCAACTAGAGCGCCCTGCAGGCCGTAACCCGGGCCTTCTCAGACACCAGGTCGCCCAAAATTGAGGATTAGGGACTCGCCAGTTTGCCTGGTTAAGTCCTTTCCCCCCGAAGTGAATCGGGCGATGCCCGTCGAGATGCCCCTCCGCAGCCATAGTTCCTCCGGGCGCTCAAACGCTCCTCTCGTTCCCGCCCCATGCCCCTTTGTCCCAGGCCTTCCATGGCCCACGTCGCTGTGACCCACCAAGGCAGCCTTCCGCTCCTGGGGAAACAAGTAACACGTTTGCATCCGTCAAAGACTGAGATGCCTGCCTCCCGCCGGCAAATGGGGACAGATCATGGCCTACCGCTTTCAGTGGCCCACTACCCCTTCCAGGGGGAGCCAGTCCCCCTAGGGAGACCAATAATCACTGAAGGTACCCCATGGGCAGGGGGACCGTTAGGACAGGCCCTGGGCATCCCTAAAGGCAGTGAACTCCTCCCCGGTGTCCCTCCCTATGCCCAGGAAGGTGAGCACCTGACTGGGCCTTTCGGTCGTTCCTTCGACTACTGGAAGGCCCCCGCCCGAGGGCCAGTGCGCGAAACTGCTCCAACGGGCTCTGTACCTGCCGGGGCCGGTGAGTCCGCAGAACAGGTGGGCTTCCCAGTGGCGCACCATATTTACCCAGCCTATGTAGATGCTCCAGTGATCTCCCATCCTTTCTAGATACCCCAGCCGGATGGGACGGGTGATGGAGTACCCGAAACTCCCCTGGCACAGCCTCTGTTAAGTCCATCGGGGACACTCCAGAGATAGTACTGGTGGCTCCTAGACGGGGCCGCGGGCACGCCCGGACATCCTTGGGGGTGCCGCCCCTACTGCACCATCCGGGGTTACCGTTTGGTTAAAAGGTATGTGGTCCTCCTTAAACGGAATAGGGAACCCCCTCGAAATCCTGCACTAAACCACGTGCTGCTGCCACGGGGTATGCCGCAGCCCATCGCTGCAACCGCTCCAGACCGATCGGGCAGAGCCCCTTTACCAAGGGGGTCCCTCCGTACCTCCCACTTCTAGGGCCTTCCCCCATGGCCGTCCTTGCGGGGGCTCCACTGCAACCGGTCGCTTGTCGGTGTGCCCCACCAATGACACTCTCATGATTAAAACGGCAGGGTTTCCTGCCGTAGCCTCCTAGCCATTATAGCCTCAGCAGACCGGTGGGACCTGACCCGGCTGGCTTGCAGCGTGGGCAGGTGTGGTGTCCGGCCCCGTCTTTATGGCGTACCGTTTGCCCAGTATCAGCCTACTAGGGTCCCGAACTGTAACAAGTGGGTGGCCGCGGCTCGCCGCACACGTAGGGGTTCAGGGCCACCCCACGATGTAATGCCTTGTTTACGTAAGCCAGGCATGGCCCGGAACATCCCCGCCAGCCCGTATATATTAGCTAGATACTTAAGAAATGTGTGGGCCTGCGGGTCGAGACATAAATTCAGGTAGGCTGGCAGCTATAATGCCCGGGAGCAAGCGGCTTCTTTCTGAGCCTGCGCTCCCCGCCTCGTGGGTCTTCCCCTTCCCACTCCTTGGTATCCTGCTTTGCTGAGGCTGACCATGAATGCCCCCGCTAGCTGTTCTCCCTAGTGGGCAGAGACACAAGATGCCCAAATGGTGAGGCGCAGGAGCCCTATGGCAAGGCGGCCACTGCTACCCCAGCCCGGGCTGCACCCCTCCCTGGCCATGATGCCCTTCCCCCAGCCAAATGGCTGATCACCGACCAGCCCGGCCACCGGCCTGGTGCCCCCATTGGGGGAATCCCGGCAGAATTGGGTGGTGCTGAAGCCCGCCCCGGGAGTGTCGGGTGGACCGGTCTCAGCCCCACCTGTGAGGGGGCTAGCCGGGCATCCACGATGGGGGAAAAAGCCTGGCCACTGGTAGTTGGGCAGGCGGCGCCTGTGCTGTTCCCTGTACCGGGGCAGCTACCCGGCCCAGATACTACCGCCCGGCCAAGGCCCAATGATCGTGAGCGCAGTTTCGGGTGCGCACGCCCACTCACTGATCGCTGTGCTCTCCGTTGCAGGCCTCGGGGCTGGAATGTCGTCCTCATCTGCATTCTGCGGTGCCATAGGCGCTTGAGCAGGCTGAGGCCTCGCTGACCCCCCGCTGCCGGTCCCATGGCTGCTTCCCTCTGCTCGAACACTGCAACGAGACCACGTATCATGAATCAAGGCTTTCCCGTTCCCACTGACCCGCATGTCGATTCTGAGAGTTGGGGCTTGCTGGGTTCCCGTGCCCACCACCCGCTGTGGTGCCTCCCATGCTTTAAAGCGAGCCTCCTGCGTAACCGGGGGGGGGGGCATCGCTTCTCGCCTGCAACCCTTGCCGGGGGCCGGGCCAGCTATGGGGGCCGCCCCACTGCCGTCCGTGTTCCCCTGATAGAGCAACCATGGCGCTTCCATCCAGGGTACTCCAAACCCTGACGGAGAAACCAGGGTACCCCAGGGCCAGGTGCAGGGGAGAGGCATCAGGGGACAGGTATCTAGTCCGATGCACTCCCCGAGGCATCTGGTGGGCCACTTGTGAGATACAGGCAGCTGTACTGGATGGGCCTGTAGCCTGATCGAGCACGGCTCTCCTGATGTTCTTCCTATGGGTGGAATATAGGGTGAACAGTGGGCGGTTGCCAATTTGAATGCCTTCAGCTAAGAAAACTCTTCCATACTCAGCTTCTTATTAGTCTGTGGAACTCCCTGCCACAGGATGTGTTGCTCGCATCTGTGCTGGAGGAAACGTCTCTCCCAGTTTACAATCCATGAAGGATATGTGTTATCTCCCGGCATAGACCAATGTCCTTTTTAAAGGCCAGGTGCAGGGGAGTGTTGTCCAGAGGCAGCGATCTAGAAACGCCTGTGCAGAGTTATAACGTATCTTGCTCTCCACATAGCACCTTTCAGGAAGGCCTCATCAGATCAGAGTGACAAGACGTGTCAAAGGTTTATGCAAGCTTTACCCAACACCTTCCAATGTCAGCTAATGCTAGGGAAAAGGAAGTCTAGCCCATAATAGCACTGCATTCTTGTCTCTAAAAATGACTGGAAACGCCATGGATATCAATCCCCACATGGCCTCCGCATGGCAAGGGTTCCCCTGGTTCTTCACAACATATAGCAACTTCTTGCCGCCCTGACTGTTCCCTGCACCTTTGCCTTTTCAGCAAGAACTGACAAAAGAAATATTTTCCCCCCAGCGCATTGCAGGTCCATGGAACTCCCCGCCACGGGCCAGGAAGGTCCATCACGGCTTACAACCCCTGCTGGCGATGTGTAATCTCCAGGCTCAAACCAGGGCACCTCGAGCGCCAGATGCAGGGGAGCGGCACCAGGGAACAGATACCCAGTCCCACGCGCTCCCAAACGCGTCCGGTGGAGCCGCTGTGAGGCACAGGGGGCTGGTTGAGATGGGCCTCCGGCCTGATCCAGCCTGGCTCCTCATGTGCTCTCATGCCCCGCTCCCCACCGTTTATCCCCCCACCCCGTCGGAAGGTGCCACTCTACATGGCAGGCTGTCCTGGGTATTACAGACCCCGCCACTCCCAGCATGCAATCCCCCAGCCCCGGCTGGCTCCCGGGAATGAGGGGCGGGTAGCCTGTTGCTTCCCGGTGCGGGGGGGGGATGGACTGTCCTGCCCGCTCCCGGGCCTGAGAGAGTACCCCTTACTGCTGGCTGGGATTCTGTAGGGGCCCCGTGCTCCCCAGCACGGTCTGCGAGAGGTAGGGGAGGGGGAGAGGTGCCCGCCCGCCAGCCAGACGTTCCTCCGGGCTGCACCCGTTCGCTTCTCCCCCAGTCGCCGGCCCAGTTATTTAGATTAGCAGGGGGGCTGGCCGGCTCCGCGCCACGCCGCCCAGGCTCCGCGCACCATGGGGGAGCGCTGATGCCACTCCCCCAAACCTGCCGCCAGGCCGCGGCCCAGGCCGGCTGCGTGGTCCTTCGCCGCGCGCTGCAGCCTGCCGAGGGGGAGGGAGGATGACGTGCCCGCCCGCCAGTCCCTTCGGCCAGCTCGCCGCCCCCATCCCCGGCCAGTAAGGTAAACAAGGGGGTGCCGGCCGGCACCACGCCGCGCCGCGCTGGGCTCGCGGCCCCGCTCACTCGGGGGGGGGAGGGCCGAGTCCCCGGACGCCGCGCCTAAGCGCCTACTCCCGGCCTGGGCTCCGCCGGCTTTCTTCCGCTCTCGCCCGGCCGGGATCGCGCCGCGCTGCACAGGATCGCCGTCGCCGCGGCCTCCGAGGGCCGGAGCCGGCGGCCGGCCCTCTCTCGCGCCGCCCAGGCTGCACGGCCCCGTTCGCTCGGGGGAGGGCCGATGCCCCCGCTGGCTCCGCTTCTGGCGGCCCGGGCCAAGCCGAAAGGCCCTGACCGGAGAGCGGCGCCACGCTGCTGGGTGGGCCACCGGTGTGGCCCTCCAAATGGCGCCCGCCACGCGGCGCCCTCTGTGCAGCCGGCGTTCGAAGGTCCCCTCCGAACGCCGGCAGCCGACTGATGTCATTTGGGGGGAGGAGCCGCCCCTTCTAGGGCGCTCCTCCCCCCTTCCATCCCGGACCTCTGGGTCCTGTCTCGCCCCTCGCCATTCTCGCGAGGGGCAAATCCGCACCGCGGGTGGACAAGCCACCTGCGGAGCATGCATTTTTAAAAAAATGAAATGAAACAAACTGGAAATTTTTGTTTAGTTCCATTTCATTTTCTTTTTTTATTTTTGACATTTGGTATGCGCCAGCCCCACGCACCAGCTGATCAGTACTTGCCCCGTGTGCCTGCTGATCGGCACTTGGAGGGCATCTGGTCACCACCTGTGGATCCCCTGACTAGGCCATTTTTAAGGGCTCCAGCTGATGACAGCTCGGCAGGAACTCTCTGAAAATGGTCAGGATGCCAGTTTGGGGCTTTTGTGCTGGAGTCCAGACCATTTTCAGAGGGATCCTGCTGATCTGTCATGGGCTGGACCTCTTTAAAATGGCCCAGTCGGCACCAGGTGGATCCCCCTAAAAATGGCAACTAGGTCATTTTTAAAGGGATCCAGGTGACTAAATAATTTTTAAAGGGGTCCAGCTAATCACAGCTCAGCAGAATCCCTCTGAAAATGGCTGGGATGCCAGTTCAGGGCTCTCTCACTGGCGTCCCAACCATTTTCAGAAGGATCCTGCTGAGCTGTCATTGGTTGGATCCCTTTAAGCATGGCCCAGTAGGCACTGGGGGAAACAAAACCCCCCAAAATGAAATAAAAACAAAACAAAATGGATTTCTTCCATTTTGTGCCCATCTCTGCTAGGGGTGGGTTAACCAAAAATGTTCTTTTGTGTAATGAAAAGAATAACAACACTAATACGTTTGGGGAAAATGGGGTGGTGTATGGGAATGTTGGGGGCTTTCAATACATGGGGGAATGTCCCCATTTGCAGCCCAGAGGGTTTCATATAGCCCATGGTTCTCCTTTTGTCCATCCCCAGTCAAGCATGTCTAGGCTCAACGTATTCTCGAAGGCTTTCACAGCCAGGATCTGATAGGTGTTGTGAGTTTTTTGGAATGTTTGGCCATGTTTTTCTTCCAGAACATGGCCAAACCGCCCAAAAAAACTCACAACAGCTAAGTCCAGGCTCATTTATCTGTACATTTCTACTGTTTCATCACCAAAGCAAGGAAAGTTTTCTTTGATTACACACAAAGAGGGGGACATCAAAGAGTAGACAAAACATCTGAAGAAAAATGCCACTAAACTCTATAAATGCTTATATGGATGTCATTACAAGGCAGCCCTATAATTCTAACTAGCTAGTTACTGTTTAACAGGATCACATTTTGCATTGGATAAATGTGCAGAATTTCCTTCTAGGCATGGGGAGGAGGGCAGCATGAGCCACAACACTGACAGCTTCTCTAGAAGCAACCTCTGACTATTGGTCCAGTCGTTCGGTTAATGGGGTTGATGATTCTCAAGGTACCACAGTCAAGAAACCCTGTCATATGTTTTGATCCTTTCCTGGGCATCCTTTAAAACTAAAGAATATCAGCTAAATTATTGTGACTTCAAATGAAGAAACAGGTCATTAAGATTAAGAGTAAAGATGGGCACGACTTAAAAAATGGTGTTTCGTTTGTCGTTTGGTCGTTTAGGGGTCCGTTTTGGTTCATTTTTGTGATGTTTTTTGCAAAAAATTCATTTTCGTTTTGTTAGGTAACGAAACAAAAAAACAAAAACGAAAATGAAAAATTGCTGTTTCGTTAGCATTCTTTTTAGTTCAATGCATCTGCTGCAATGAAAACAAAAAACACGGCAAATTTGGTCGTTTCGTTTTCGTTTTCGTTTTGTTTAAAAAAAATTCGTTTTGTTTTCGTTGCGTAACGAAACGAAAAAACAAAAATGAAAACGAAAAATCGCTCGTTTCGTGCCCATCTCTAATTAAGAGATCAGCCATGTTTGTTAATTCATCATACTAACTAATGCATCCAGAGAACCCGTATCATTTCCCATAGCTCCAAATTCAGCATGTGTGGTTCTGTCTTTGCCTTCAGGGTGGTAGTTGGAGGATGACAGGACCATTAATGGTGTATGCTGGGAAGTCTACCTTACACCACCTAAGCTAGTTTAAACAAGAAAAAATACTACTGAGCAGAACATGGATCAGGGGGAAAGGCATAAACAATGTTTTTAATTTCTGCTTTATCTTATATTGCCAATTTAACAAGCAAACATTTTAAAGGTAACAGGAACAACTTATTCACATGTCTATTAATGAAGAAACTTTGAGGAGTCCAGCTATCGGAGGGAGGAAGAGAAAGCAATTCAAAGAGATTGAGAGGAGGAGGGATGTCCATACAGGGGAGAGAGAGAAGGGAAGATGCCTCACCCTGCATGCAAAAGGGAAATAATGAGAATATGGGATGCAAATATTTCCTCATCCCTAGTGAGTGAATAGCAGGCAACTGTGGACTGTGGAGCACTGCTGTCAGAAGCTGAGGTATCAGCAAAACCTGTCTAATATGGAGCCTGTCAGGAAAGGCAAGAAAGAGAAGAGTGTAAGTAAAGATATTACAATGACAATTTATGTCTCATCGCTGCCTCCTCATCCAAAGTACAACACACAGCGCAACTCCATTCCTCAACTTTTCCCCTTCACAGAACTAGAGAGTTATAACTACAGCACAGCGTTGTGTCAGATCTGCATTGTTGGTGGAATCCCATGTCTTTCTTTTTTTTGTAAAAAAGAAAGAAAGAAAAAGAAAAAAACCGTAAAGAAAACAGCAATTGTGAACTGCTGTGTGGCAGAGAGAAAGACAGCATCAGCACAATTTTAGTGAGGATACTGAGGTGGAATGCCTGGCAGTTCTGGCTTGCATATTTTTTGCTGAAGGCCTCATCATGTCTGGTTCAGAGGTGTTTTCCGTTACCATCAACATCCCAGGAGGTTTTGTTGTTTTCTCATGCTAGTATTCCATGGCCGATCCATTTATAATCCCATATAGGTGCAGAGAAAGAGCATCTTTACATCAGCAAGAAAGGCAGTGTTTTCTCACTGATTTACTAGCGATGCTTGAGTCAGCAGGCTTTGTCTTCAATGCACTGGGCTTCTTCAATTCTTCCCCCACTCCATGTTATCAGTTGCTTTCAGGTGCTCCATACATAACCAGTGCACAGCACTATTTCTTTGATGCCATCTAAATTAGAAATAAATTGATAGCATAAAAATGGGAGGTTGGGGATAGGAAAGAAAAGTAATGGGAGACTGGGAACAGAAGAAATACGGCACCAACAGTAAAAACTTGTTACTTCAGTTTGCCTGCTTCCCCGTAGAGTCTAACCTTTAAAACTGCACTGGAAAAAAAGACAGCCATGGATATTACTAAACACAGGGGCCATAAAAAGTCTCAGCTTCAACTTAACTCCTGTTAGTGTTGAGCTATAGTATGTAAGGTTCCTAAAAAAACCTGGAAAAATCTGGAAAGGAGGTAGCCATATTTGCCAGAATCCTTTTGTTGAATGTGGCAAATTTCACTAGCATAGGCCCACTGAATCAATGACTCAACTCTTCTGTAAGTTCCATTGATTCAAATGGGCCTACTCTAAATGCAACCTACTGTGCTAAAATAAATTGAAGTTAGTATAGATCCATTTGAATGGGTCTATATAAGAGCTGCAGAAGGTCTACATAAGAGCCTCATGGCGCAATGGTTAAATAGCTGTACTGCAGCTATGACAGTTCTCATGACCTGGGGTTCAATTCCAGGTAGCTGGCTTGTGGTTGACCCAGCTTTCTATCCTTTTGAGATCAGTAAAATAACTTGCCAGCTCACTGGAGTGGGGGTGGAGCAATGTATAGCCTGGAAAAAAATATTGTAAACTGTCCAGAGAGGGCTCTATCACACGTCATTTAAAATGCTGATTAAATTTTAAGATAAAGCATTTCCAAAAATCTTGTCCCTATGGCCTCTGGGCTTTAAAAAAAACCTGGTTGTGCCCCCTTTAGTAGGCTTTCCAAGACCTAGCAGAGAAGTTGGGAATTTTTTGCTCCAGTAAAAAATGCAAGCCAGAAGTCCATTGGAGCTCGCATATGATTTTTTTTTTTTTTTTGCTTTTTCCCCCTTAGCCCCGACCAGCTTGTACTGGGGCTCGTGGGCATTTTTTAAAAAAATTAAATTTCACCTCCCCTCAGTGCTGATCTTATCGGGCCTTTGGCTGTAAAATAAAATTGATTGATTGAGTGCTGATCAGCTGGCCTTCAGGCTGTCAGCGCTGGTTTTTTATTTTATTTTCTAGTGCTGACCAGCTTATCCTGGGGCTCATTGGCACCTTTAAAATTGTTTTTTTAATTTCTCCTCTCCTCAGTGCTGATCAGCTGGCCTTCGGGCTGTCAGCGCTGTTTTTTTTTTATTTTCTAGTGCTGACCTGCTCATCCTGGGGCTCGTTGGCACTTTTAAAAATGTTTGTTTTTAATTTCCCTCCCCCCCGCCCCAGCGCTGATCAGCTGGGCTGTCAGCACTTTATTTTATTTTAATTTAATTTTTTTCTACCACCACCTGCTGGCCCTAGGGCTGGTCTGCACTTTTTTAAAAAAATCATTGTACGTGGGAACTGAGATCCCACATCTTGTCACATGACCAAGAAAGAAGAAAAGCCAGACTTTCACAATATCCGGATCTTAACCCAGGTGAGATAGCGGCCAGAGAGTGCTTTAAGCACTATGGAGCAGTATATAAGCATAACCCCTTTTTTTCTTTGAATCAATGGAACTTACAGAAGAGTTGATTCATCCAATCTCCATTGATTCAATGGACCTTCTCTGGTGCAAATTACTATGCTAAGCCACAGGATTTTAGCAAAATGACAAAGTGAAATCTATCTTTAGTGAAGGAATGAGCTGCAAATGATGATGATGTGGGGCTAGGGCTGATGGACATTGTAGTCCAAGAACATCTAAAAGGTTCTCAGCTCCCAGGACCTGTGTTACAGCAGAGTTGGGGAAAAATGGCACTCATGCCTACCTCTTACACGTTCCAGTGAAATGCTGAATGTACAATCATCAATCACCACAATTTTCATTGTGTATTGGAGGGTATGTCCAAGGTTTAGAGCTCCTTTGAATAGTTTTAGGCAGGGAAAGGACTTCTTCAAATGGAAAAAGACTAAAGCTTATTTGTATTACAGAAGCCAACCAAAGTCACAGAAAGAGGAACTGTGAGGAAGCGTGGAGAGCATGGTTACTAAGCACCATAAAACAATATTTAGAGTGCAATAGACAATAAATAATATTAACTAGAACTCCAGCCCAGTTTTCCTCCAGAGAGAGGTTTCAGGAGTGAAGCATCCATCCCTGTCTAATTAACCAAGCTGGTTTGGCCCTGCAGGGTGGAAAAATTCAAACATTCAGGAAAACAAGTTTTGGCTGGAGAGAAAAACTAGCCACTCAGGGAAATCTTTTATACACACACACCTGGGCTTTGTCCCCTTAATCCCTCCTCACTGGCTGATAACAGGAAGCAAGATCTGGACAAACTAAAGACTCTACCTGAATCTCTGAGTTGCATCTAACTCAAACCAAACCATAAATCAGCCCAGTATATGGGTTTTTCAATCTGTTTTCTGACTTAGTTCATAATCAACTGAATTAGGATATTCAATAAACTGAAATAGGCTATTTACAAATATTGTAATTCAGATTATTTTTACATGTTTATCTGAAGGAATTGCATATCCCCCCTTTTAAAAAAATTGCTACTCATGTCTGTTTGTTTGGATCCTTTTCAATATGCATTTCTGCCAGTAGTGAAATAAACGTACGGCAATAAAAAAAGAAGCTTCAAGGTCACACACTACCCCAATGTGCTTGAAATAACTCAAGTAATAGACAATGACAGTTTTTCAAGCTTTATATTTTCAAAGGAAAGGATTGTTATATCTCTCACTTGCTCCCATTTTAAGATAAGCTTTGAGTTCTAGTTCAGGTGGCAAAGTTATCATTTTGTTTGTTGTGAAGGAAGGGAAAACAATAGGCTATTTGGTTGCAACACAGAGAAAATGATAAAATGGAATCAGATATGAAGGTGATCTTTTAAAAAGTAGAATGCCCTTCAGAGTAAGCAACAGCAAGGACCAAAATGATAAACAAAATCCAGGAGGGCAGGAGGGGGCAGAAACAAAGCAGGCCTGAAGACTGGCAGTTATTTATTCTACATGTATTTTAAAAATACATGTGAGGGCTTGGGAGCCTCTTTTGTGAAGGGAAGATTATTTGAAAAATGAAATTTATTTGAAAAGTAACATTAGTCTTCTCCTTGAAAGAACGAGGTTATCAAACGCTGTAATATATCGGACCCTGATATAGTACAGAGCCGACACAGTAGCTTTTCAGTTGACATGTTTGTGAGACAGAATGAACATAACTTTTGAGTGGATTTTCAACAACAGTTCTGGGGGGAAATGCAGGCTGAAAGCAAGCAGACAGCAGCATGTTTTTCTTCATGCAATCTCACAGCACGAGAATGTAAATTTCACATGCCTCCCAGCTTTGTGTGAACTTGTCACATCTGTCTGAAGTGTGAATCTGAGCTGTCAGCTTTGATGATACCTCTGGAATCCCCTGATTTAAAAGCCTTGAACTTTTTCAGCAGAAGTTCCTAAAGATACTAAACATGCTAATTAGAGATGGGCAAGAAATGAATTTTTAATTTATTCCATTATTCATTATTAGAGATGGGTGTAAAAAAACTATTTGTTCATTTCATTATTCATTATTTGTTATTCATTTCATTGTGTAACAAAACAAATAACGAACCCTAAAATGGATTTAGAATGAAACGAAATGAACTGGGAAAAAATCATTTCGGTTCATTAATGGCAGTGCCAGATCTGGTGCCGGATCTTCCTGGAGAGCCAGTCTTCCTGGCTACAACCAGAAAAAAAAGGCCAACCAGCCCACGCTATAGCTGTAGCATGGGCCATGTGGTAGGCAGTTAAAAAAATACAATAAAAATAAATGTTTGTTTAAAAATATGCACTCAAAATTCTTTTTAAAAAATATGGAATCAAAATTTACTTACCTTGAGGCTCCAAAGTAGCAGGGGTACTTTCTTGAAGTGATTTTAATGAATTCAGAAATATTATGTGGTAATAGTACTTAGTTATGAAGCTCTAAAGGGGCTGGGGGTAGTTAATTGGCAAAGTGTGCTGGGAGCATGGAGGCAACCAGGGAGTATTAACTCCCTAATTGCCTCCATACTCCCAGCACAGGAGCAGTGGGGGGGGAAATGCTCCTTTCTGCGTTTCTCCCCTCCCATGCCACCTAGCTGGGGCTTTTTGACAGGTTGGGGTTTGGTGAGGGGGCACCCCTCCCCACCACACCCCAACTTTTAAAAAAAGCCCCAGTTGTAGGCAGGAGAAGGGGCAAAAGGCAGAAAGCAGGACATTTTCTCTTGCTGCTCCATTCTGCCTTTCACCCCTCCTCCTACCTCCCAACTGAGACTTTTTGACAGGTTGGGGGTGAGGAGTGAGGGGTGCCATGGGGGATCCATTTTGTTTTGTTTTGTTTCATAACTACTTTTTTAAAAAAAATCATTACTTATGATTCAAAACAAAATTGGGGGTGAAATGAAATGAAATGAAACATAGTTTTTCTGTTTTGGGCCCATCCCTAGTTTTGACTCTAAAAAAGAAGGCCTTCAAAATAGAAAAGAACAGAGCACAATTCACTTTTCAGGAAAGAACTAGTTGGATGTATAGTTTTTGCAACACAGAAAGACAGACACAACGGCAAACAGAGATGAACACATTGCACATTTTCATACAGGCACACATATCCATGCATGTATGCATGTGTGGGTTGCAGAAACAACTACTGCAAATGTGCTATTTATGATTGCTATCTATGGATGTAAAAGCCAGATGGCAAAGAAAAGTGATGAGGAACAAATCTGTTCTTTCAAAATGTCATGCTGGAGGACAGTTTTACAGAGGAGATGGGCTGACCTAAACAAAGTCATGGCCTTTCATTTGCAAGTCCTTAGCACAGCTATTAATGATAGGACATGTTGGAGGTTACACATGTATAGGGGTACCATGAGTCTGAACCAACCTGGGGGCCACAAAAAAGATTAGCATCACTTAAAGCCAAAGATTGTTACTTTATCTTACACTGTACACTATACCTCAAATGCTTCTTTAAGTGGTGCAAACCTTTTGCAACTTCAGCCACAGCTATGCTTGAGATGGAAAAGAACTGTTGGGCTCAGAATTGGAGTTGGACAGCAAAAAGAGGGAAGCAAACCTTCCCCCTTCATTTGCCCAATAAGAATGTTCTTTAATTGGATAAAAGCAGATGAACAGTATATAACTGCATGTGCTAATTTATATGCATAGATGGATGTTTAGAAATAAGTATTCTATTTCAAACAGAAATACATCTGTCAAAGACAAGGAGTTTTGTGATCAAATTATGTGTGTGATTGCCTAGGTAAAATTTTAGTACCATTTCTCTTCTTCTCCTTTCCACCAATGTCATCAAGGTAATCTTCAGCAAATAAAATTTTAAAAAGACATAAAATATGAAAAACAATGTAATGTTTTATTTAAATATTAAATGAGCAGAATTCCTAGTCACAGTTCAAGTCCAGGACTGGACAAGCTGACTTCACAAATAATGTTGACAAAAGAATCATCCTCTGTAATTGCTGGCCTCACCATGTTCTGAACTGTGGTGCTCCACAGGGAATCATAGAAGAAGGAAGTTGGAAGAGTCCTTAAAAGGTTGAGTCCAACCCCTGCTCCATGAAGGAATATAAATCAAAGAATATCTGCCAGGTTGTTGTCTAAATTTCTCTTGAACCCCTCCAGTGTTGCAATACGCAGACTTCTAGAGATAATTGGTTCTATTGCCATATTCCCCTAACACCTAGGAAGGTTTTCCTGATAGTCAACCAAAATCTGGCTTCCTGTAATTTGAGTCCATTGTTGCATGTCCTGCGTCCTCCATCTCTCTACTGCTACTTGTAGGTGTGTCAAAGTTCAAAAGTAGAGATGGGCACGACCAGAAAAAAATGATGTTTTGATTTTTCGTTTGTCAGAACAGGTCCATTTCGTTCCGTTTCCATTTGTCGTGAAATTTTTCGAAAATTTGTCATTTTGACATTTCGTTCATCGTTTGTAGTTTCTACTGCAATTTAGTGCGATTTAACTTCCCAGAGCATGGGGGCGTCCCGCAATGACCCAGAGCAGGCGGGAAACACTTTAAACTGGGTGATGAATAATATATTTAATAAATTTATCATAGCATAAGACTGCATCCTATGCAATAATGCAAAAAAAGTGGGCAGAATGCAATATTCTTTTTTTCTCTTGTTCATCAACGCTGACTGAATCGGCCATCGGCTTCTTCCCGGATACTGGCCCCTAGGCATTGGCGAAGGTCATGTATCAGGGTGAGTACGTGGCCCAGGCTGGCATTGTAGTTGCTGAGGACGTGGGTGGTCTCCTCAAAAGGCTGCAGGATACCCACCATCTGGGAGAGGGCGAGCCACTCGGTAGCACCAATGTCCAACACCCTTCCCTCAGGCAGGACGGGAGTGTGGGACATGACGTATTACACCACTTGCCTCTGCTCCCCCAGGCGCATGACCATTTCGTAGGTGGAGTTCCACCGGGTGGTCACGTCCTGGATCAGGACGTGCTCTGGTGGGCCCATCTCCGCCTGCTTCTCACGCATCATCCTGGATGCCTTGACGCTGCGTGAGAAGTGCCCGACTATTTTCCTGCACTTGTCCAGCAAGGCCTTGGTCTCCAGGGTCCCCTCACACCAGAAGTCCTTCGGTGCACCCAGCCCAATGGCATCGCCCACCGCTATATGCAGTTTGTGTGCTGCGCACACAATGCCCTGGAAACCTGCCCTTTCAACCATGTTGATCATGTTACGTCCTGCGTCAGTGACCATGAATCCACGATTGACCTGCGCCTTGGTTCCCAATCCCCACTCTCGCAGTGCTGTCTTGAGGACCTCAGCAATGTGGATGCCTTTGGCACTGTCCTCCATGCTTTGTGCCTGGAGAAGCACCACCCTGTACCCTCTTGGGGTGCTCCCTTGTGGCTCCCCCTGCAGCTGTACTTGGGATCTCCTTGGGTTGCCACCAATGAGCCGTCAAAGAGAGGTATCCGTGGTGCCCACCGGTCCAGAGGTCAGAAGTGAAGTGGATCTTCCTTCCTCTGGCCGCCTGCAGCAGGGCCCGGACCATGTCCCTGATGAACTCAAAAAGGGAGGGAATCACCCGCCTGCTGAAGGTACGCCGGGATGGAGGCTCATACCATGGAGCCATGTGCTTCATCAGGTGCCTGAAGCCCGTTGACTCCACAAATGAGAGGGGCAACCCGTTCATGGCCACCATTTCACCCACCACGCGAGTGGTGGTCTCCTATGCCTTGGCCCTATTACGTTGGCTGACAAAACTCCCACACAGTGGCACCACTTCCTGCAGATTGGCCTGCCTCTTCCCACTCTCAGCGGAGCTGTCTCTGGAGTCCTCCTTCCCCATGCCTGCTTCCCCCCTCTTTCTCCCTGAGGAACCAGGGCCTGACACTGTCCCAGGCAGAGTCCCAGGGTGCCTTCGCATGAGGTGGCTATGCAAGGCACTTGAGGAGAGGTGTTTTGGGTCATTCCCCCTGAGCACAACCACCCCGCATTTCTTGCACACCGCAAGCCTTGAGTCTTCATGGCTGTTCTCAAAATGCTCCCAGAGAGAGCTGCGAGGTTTATGGAAAGTACTGCCCCCTCTGGTACTGCCTGCCGCTGCTGTGCTGCTGGTGGTGTGGCTTGTACCCTGCTGGGAGAATTGACTGCTGCTGTCACTGGTGGTACTCTGGTCCTGGGTGGAAGGAGGGCTGCTCCTTCCATCACTGCCTGAAGCCTGCCTTTCATCTGTTCCTGCCAACAGGTCCTCAGAATCTGGCATATTCAGATGCAAAGAGCCTGTTTCTGATTCTGAGTACTCATCTTCCTCCTGATAAACGGGGGGGGTGTGTCCATGTCAAAGCATGGTGGCAATGGGGCTTGCATGCAATCATCCATGCTTCCCTCAGTGACAGAAGATGGTCTGGTGGTGCTGGTTGTGCAGCTGCTGCTTGGAGAAGGAGTGGTACCAGCAATATCACTATCTGCACTGCTTCCTGTGCCTTCCTTCAGAAACGTGGCCCTATTTATTTTAGTGGGGGTCCCCTTTCCCTTCCCTCTGGCTCTGCCAACCCTCCTCATTTTTTTATTTCTCAAAGATGTAGAAAAGTAGAAATATATTTTCTTATGAAATATATTTTATTATATTTGTGTTTAGTAAACAAATAAACTTATCCTTTTGGCCCACAAGCTTACTCTCACACTGTCTTCTTTTTGGCAAGCTTTCAATGTTGCCCTGCTGGCCCTTGATATAATTTTCTGGATTCTAAAATCAAATTGATCCACTGAAATGGAGTGTGGCTGTGTTCAGTGCACGCAACAACACAACACAAGTGTAAACAAACAATAAGCTGGAGCAATGAGTAAATATTAATATATAATATTGTAAAATATATATGTATATTCTGTCCTGTTAGGAATAGATCTTCAGAGCAGGTTCTGTTATTGCACCCCAAAATGTGTGTGTGCAAGCAAACTGGTTGACCTCTCCCTGTAATTGAACTGGAGTAGTGGAATTGTTCAATGAGACTGAGAGGTAAGGTAGTGTTGTATTTCCCCCTCCCCAAAGAAAAAATGAAGCAGCAGCAGCAGCAAATGAATTTGGTTGCCTTATTAATCAGCCCCCCAGTGAATGAACTTGATTTGTTAGAGGTAGGGTGAATGCCCCCCCCCACAGATTAGGCTGATGTAATTAAATGTAATAGCCTTGGCTGGCAGCAGCACCAGCTGCAACTGGGCTCCTGTTCTGGAAGGGTGGCTTGCCAGTCACACCCCAAAATTAACCCTGAAAAGAGAGTAGGGGTACTAGATGCCTCCAAAAAAGATATTGTATTGGGTAAATAAAATATAGTTCAGTTGTACATCAACTGTGTAGTGAAGCTAAATGAATTTGAAACTCTCTCTCTTATTTTCTCTCAGGTAGGAAAACATTGGAAAAAAACAAATGGTACTATTTGAAATTGAAACTAAATCCAGAAGAAGTCCCTTTTAATCCAATATAATATATTAATAAGAAAACTCAGCAGAGAACTTATTGTTGAGTGCTCTGTTCTTGCACCCCAAATTGTGTGTGGGTGTGCAAGCAAATTGAACTTGGAAAAAAGTATGAAATAAATGGTATATTTTAAAATAAATCCACACACCCCACTCCCATTCGAACCTCCCCCTTTATCCAATAGCAGGAAAATCCTCCTCTCCCCACAAACAGCCAGAGAAGAGAACAAAGAAAAAAAAAGAATAACTGCTTCCCTTCGGCAGACAAAGCTGCAGGGAATCAAAACAATACTTTTCTTAATTCAATTCCCTCCCTGCCTGCCTAACTGAAAGCCTACAGCCTCCACCCAGGCCTCCCTCCTGCAATATTCATCTGTCTCGATCGGATCGCACCAGCAGCCACAGCCCTCCTCCCTCAACCACCACACACCGACTGTGATTTCTGGAAGTTGCCTCAGGTTTTTATACCCTCTGGCACATCCAGAAGTGTCAGTCAAAACCTGGCCATGCCATTGGTGGAATGGAGCAAAAAAATTGCATGGTCTCATCCCATGCCCAGCCCATTAATGGGCAGGTCTAAAAAAAAAATAAAATAAAATAAAATAAAATAAAATCAATGCGACGTTTTATTGCAATAAAAAACCCACTGCCTGCTGCTATTAAAAATCAGGAATTAGAATAAATAAGTTTCAACATGTTTCTGTTGTGCTTGGTGTGTTTTTGGACCACTATTTAAAAATAAAAATTGTGGTAGCCATTTTGGATCCCCCCCACCGCATGGCATTGACTACGAGGATGACCCCCCCCAGCCTGGTGCAAGCAGCCAAGGACAGGAGAGGAGGGGGGAAAGGCCAGGGACCCCCCAGAAACCACCCCTCTGGTATGTGGCAAAGCCTCAGGCAGGCATATTTTCGCCTGCTTTTTCGGCCAGGAATCAGTTTTTTAAAGCTTTTTTAAAAACTTTTTTCCTGGGCTTCGCATCGCGCGATGCCACAAACGGAAACGAAAAACCCGACCAAATTTTTCTTTTGTCGGTTCCGGGTTCGACCGGGGCTGGCTTAATTACACTTACCATTTCCGTTATGTAACGGAACCTAAAAAACAGAAACGGAAACGGAAATTTCGGTGTTCCGTGCCCATGTCTATTCAAAACATACACAGTTTTTGCCCTGTATGACCTGTCTCTACCTTCTATATTTGATTTCATGTAGATTCACTTTTCCTATGTTAATTATGTACCATCAAGTCATCATAACCTACTTAGCGAGACCCTGAGAGAGCTTTCAAGGATATATATTAAAGTAATAGTCATACCAGTTCCACTTCCCCAGTGAGTTTCCATGGCCACGTAGGGATTCAACCTGTGAACTCCAGATCCCTAGTCAACCACTCTATACACTGTGCCACAGTGGGTATGGTCATGGTATCAAGTGTCCTGGGTAGCTCAATGACTTTGGTCACAGCTTCTCATAGTGTGTGTCATAGCTCCCTGGGCCCCTCGCAGAATCCTACAGCACCCTGGTGTGCCATCAGACCATCCAGGAGCAACATGGAAGTTTTTGTTTTCCCCCTACCCCCCTGAGCTGGCAGACATAGCTGCTGCAGCTGCTCTTCTGACTCCAGCTTATTTGCTTCCTTCTCTGCTCCGCACTCCTTCCTTCTCTTCCTGTTTTGCTGCCACTGCGCACATGTTATATACAATGAGACAATGTGCCCATTTTGTGGCAATTCCTCATTACATATCTATCTGTTTATAGGTTTGTGTTGGTGTGCAAGGGAAGTAACTGGGATTGGCAGCTGTAGGTGGGATGCATGGTGGGACAGTTAAAATATTTGGAGGCATGATAGATTGTTTAAGCAACTATGACCTGATTGGTTCATATAATTCCAACCTGAAGAGAGGTTGTTTGGAGTGCAGGAGTGAGGAAAGGACAAAAAGACCTATTTGAGTAGTCAGAGAGAGGCTGAAGAGGCCTAGATTTTGTTGATGGTACACACAGGGCCGGCGCGTCCATTAAGGCGAACTAGGCAGTTGCCTAGGGCGCCAAAATGGACAGAGGGCGCTGGCCAGCCTGCTGACCCCCCGCCGCCCCCCCCACCGCTAGCCACTCCCATCCATCCCCCCGCCCATCGCCATCCACCCACCGCCTAGCCCCCGTGCCCGTTGCCGTCCATCCCCTGCCATCCGCCGCCACTGCCACCCACCCCTGCCCCCTGCTGCTGCCTCCCTGCCGCCACGCCGCCACGCCGCTGCCCACCCCTCACCTAGGGTGCAAAAAAAACTAGTGCTGACCCTCGGTACACACTGGATAAGAAAAGTGAGGCACAGCTGAGCTGAAGATTCCAATATGTGAATTCCAGCTGTAGTTGTAGATCATGCAAAGATGATTTAAATGATAATGATATTCCTGAGTATGTCTAATGGACATGACCTAAAGCAATAAAAATCAACCCCACTGGAAGCACCTCATTCCCTGAGAGTTGAGGTCCAAAACCTCAGACCCAGAGAAGGCACTTCAGAATCTCAGACCTTGGGATCCTAATGAGCATACACTTTTCATGTGCACATTATATGCCACAGATTCAGTAAATGCAGCAATTTGCTTAATTTGCAAGGTTACATATGAAATTCAAAGCTAGTACAAAATCCTTTTTTCAGACCAAATTGAAATTAAATTATTCTGGTTAATGAAGAAAGCATGGCTCCCTTGATCCTGCGCCTAGTGCCACCAACTGGCCATTTTTCAGACAAAACATTTTCTACTCACATTTCATTCTCTCTTCCAGCTCCTTTGAGGTTTCCCTTAACCGTCATAATAGCATTATTATTCTATGTATGCCATGATTGCTCATAAATAATAAAAAGAGCATGGTGTTAATTAAGAGTGAATATAGTCAAGGATCCATACTCTTGCTCTAATTTCACAAAATCAAAAACATAAGTGTCTTCAGATTAATATGCCCTCTGCAACTTTATATGCCTTTGGAAGATGGAGGTGATAGTTCATTTTCATAAATATTGGGAAATGTGCATTTAGGTTTAGATTATGAGTGAATTCTCCTGCTTCTCTGGTATAATTGTTATCTTCCTCTCCAGCCAAAAAATGCATATACAGTGGACCCTCATATAACAAATGGTTTGTATAACATAAAATCTGTACAACCTAAAAAAATTCTGGAGAGAGGGGAAATTTGCTTAACAGAAACACCTATGGGGCGAATCTGTACAACATAAAAATGGTTTCGATTAGGGATTACTCCATTTTCAATGCATTCCTATGGGAAATTTGTATAAATTAAATTTTGTTTAACAAAATTTCATTTGGAACCTATTAATTCCTTTATACAAGGTACCACTGTATACCCATAAGCGTCAACTCCATCAGCCAATCTCTGCCAGAGCCAACATACTCTGATTACAGGTGGGCACTTTGTACCACAGGTACCACGTTGGCCAAGTATCCTGCCTGCAAACCACCAACCAGTCTTTGCATGGCATGAGACTATTATGTCCTTGAAACTCAGACACACAGCCAACCACTCTGCACCTGAGCAAGGAGATTCTCTGTCCTGTCCCCACAGCAGGGAGATGGGGAAGTGCTAGTCCGCCAGCATCCACAATTGGCATAGGTCTGGTGACATCAGAGTCTTGCACCATGCTAAGACTAGTAAGTGGCTGGTCTGGTTTGGGGTGGATAGGGGGTACTGGTGTGCCACTGATATGAATATGAAGTTCCCACCTTTAACTCTGACTTCATTCAAAAGTCCACCTTTTTCTCATCCAGATGTTATGGACTCCCCAAATTCTTTGCAATTAGATGATAGCTCTACTAAATGTAGACCACTTGATCACAGAGAAAAAAAATTGAGAAAAGTTGGAAAATTTGGTGAATTGTGAAACCAGAAATTTATCTGTCACTCACAATTCAGTTAAGTATATTTACAGTCTTTACCAACTTGCAAAAGTGGTCCTATTTTTATATGAAGCTTTAGTAAAGAAATCAGCCCTGCCCAGAATCATTCACAGTTGTGCTCTCTTTCTCTCTGTTTCTTTCTCTGTCTCTGTCTGACTCTTTCTCACTTTCACACACACCATGCCTGAGGGAAATGATAAATGAAGGGCCCATTGCAAGCATTTATATTTAAAGGTAGGTTCCTGGAATGTTTTTCTACCTTCTCACGATCATGTATCCATTTCTGTCTTACCTTCTCCCTCAGTTACAATTCAAACTAGCATAAGCTTTAAAATATGCCATGTGAGATTGAAAACATGGCCCCTGAATGAAACTTCAAATAAGTTATAACAACTATAAAAAAGCAGAACAAATGAGATAGTGTATGTCATGGACAACACACAACTGCCCTCCATTAGCCAAGCTTAATCTCCTTGCAATTGAAATTCATTCCACCTTACCCAACCTGGTTGATGCATGTGTAATCTAATGGAAACAGATCTCTGGTTCATCTAGAAATCTGATTTATCCCACAAATCAGGCAGAAAAAACAGATTGCAGTAATTTACATTTCAGTAGTTGATCAATAAGGAGTGCATGTTCATTTTCTTCTCCTGTCAGTTATCCTTCAGGTCCTGATAATGCATGAACAGTCATATCTGCTAGCCATCTAGGGTGAGGCCAACCCGAATACTTGGTCCTGGGAGAATGCTAACATTCACATGCTTCATCTTCACCTTCTTAATTACTTTTCATTCAATTCTTGAAGGCCCAGAGTTGAAAGTGAAGATGCTCCCTCGGTTGATTTGTAAAAGTAAATTGTGCTTATGACTTATTTACAGCATTTGATAAGTAATTTACGCTGCTCGTCAACACCATGGAAAAGGAATTTGTTCTGATGGTTGTTGGCATTTCTTGTAGCATTCTGCTTTTGAAGAATAAGGAAAGCTTAGGGTTGATAAGAGAATGACCTAAATCTTGCAAAATTGAGAAAAAGGCCATGCTTCACAAGAAATATGGGGGCAGGGGGGAGAATAGGAAAATACCAATGTGTAACAAGACTTGAAAGTCAGGAGTTGGAGAAAGGGGATAGGCTAATCAAGCCATACAAGGTAGACTTCCAAATATTACTTTTGGAGTTGTTTCTAGTACATATACATGGAAGCTCTAGGGATGCAAATTTACCGTACTCTTTACATAAATCATGCACCCCTCCCCCAAATCGTTATTACGCCCACAAATACCCATTTTTTCAAGACTAGAGAAATACTTCAAGGTACTTTTGTTTTCATTTTGTTAGCTTTGGTTTTGTTTCTTTTTCTTTTCTTTTTCTTTTTTCTTTTTCTTTTTCTTTTCTTTTTTTTTTTTTTTTCTTTTTCTTTTCTTTTTCTTTCTTTTTTTCTTTTCTTTTTTTTTTTTTTGCTTTCTGCATAGTGTGGCAGTGTCTGGGGGGAGGGGCATAAAATTGTGCCCTCTCAAGAAACTGGAAAATAAGTGAATGATTATTTCAGTTGCCTTTGAAACTCAGGTCTGTTGGCTTGTGGTGGGATGGGATGGGTAGGCCAGAAGAGTGAAAGGTCTGGCCTCTAAAGTGTGCTGCTTATAGATCACTCTTAAACTGCTCAGAGAGTGCCCTTGAAGCACTCACTGAGCACTTTCGAATTTAATTGTACAGCTACACATTATCCCCACCTCCACAAGCTGGGTACTCAATGTACTGACTGTGGAAGGATAGAAGGCTGAGTCGACCTTGAGCCAGCTACCTGGGACTGAACCCCACGTTGGGAGCACATTTTTGGCTGCAGTTTAACCACTGTGCCATGAACTCTTCACTGCTGTGAGAAGGAATTTCCAGGACTGTAAAACAGTCGTGACAAAACTCTTTCCTGGTACTAAGCTAATTAGTGAGAATTGATTTCACCTAAAAGGGGGGGAGGGAGGGAGGAAGACTGGAGTCAATTTAGGAAAAGTTACTCCCCTCTGGAGATTTTGCAGTGACTAGGGGCCTGCTTGGTGGAATATCAATGAAATGGCTGAAATGTGGGTATAAAAGCTATATTTGCTTAGTTTAACTTCATTTCTATGAGAACAATGCTATGCTTACCTGTCATATCACTACTTGATATATATTCTACATACGCTGTGGTACTATGCTGAAGTTCTGTTTCAATGTAAATAGTCTAGAATAGTAAATTTTCTTATTATTGGCAGAAAATGCTCTGGAATTGCCCAAGCCACAAATGTTTTTGAATGTGTATTTCCTTCACAGCTTTTTGACTGAACTTTCCAGAAATATACTGTATTTTTCACCCCATAAGATACACCCCCCCAACAGTAAGGAGAAATGTCTGTGCATCTTATGGGGTGAATGCATCCCTGCCGGGAGCCTCCAGAGGGGCTGTGACAGAAACCTCTGGATCCTGTCAAGGTCTCAGCCACAGTGGAGGCTTCCCACCTGGCTGTTATGAAAAAATTACCTTCCATGATTGATTTGTTCCATAGAATAGGAGACAGAGATCATTCTTCTCAACTGAAGACCAAAGGATAAGAAATGGGATAGAGAGTAACCACCCACCATGATGACCATAGAACTGCATCTCTATGGTCATCATGGTGGGTGGTTACTTTGCAGCTGCAGCTTTATGGTCATCATGGTGGGTGGTTACTCTCTCACCCGTTTCTTATCTCTGTGGTCTTCAATTGGGCCGAATGATCTCTGTCTCCTATTCTACATAACAAATCATTCATGCAAGGTAATTTAAAAAAAAAACAGCTGGGTGGGTAAGCCTCTGTTGCAGCTGCAGCTGGAGCTGGGGACCTACACTGGCTTTGGAGACCACTAGAAGGGCCAGAGGCTTCCCTGCATATGTGAATACTTTTTTCACACATACATATCTCTAAAAACTAGGTGCATCCTATGGTCTGGTGTCTCTTATGGGGCGAAAAATATAGTATTTGAAACTGCTTCTGACGCAATTTCTTTCGATTTTTTGCAATACTCTTAATTACTCACAATTGATGCCTCAATTTTGTGATGCCACAGGGGTTGGTAATCTCCCCCATGCTTTTTAACATCTATATGAGACCGCTGGGGGAGGTCATCAGGAGGTATGGGATCTTGTGTCATCAATATGCTGATGACACACAGCTCTATACAGTAATCCCCCACCCCATCATGGTTTATACTTTTGTGGTTTCAGTATATCGTGATTTTTTATTTGGAGAGGGGGGTGAGCTGTGCCAGATCACTAGCACCCAGACAAAACATCCAGTCCTCCTGGGATTGGAGGTGCCGGGAGGAGCAACTGGGAGGCCTAAGTGTGGAACAGGGTGTGTGTGAGTGCTTGCATGTGCTGGTAAATCCTGGGAGACAATCCCTCCAGAGCCCTCCAGCAGGGAGTAAAAAATAAAAATATAAATATAATTTTTTTATAAAAAAAATGGGGCATGGGGGAACCAGCGCCTCTGAGCTGGAAAAAAAAGCCCTGGCATCAGGGACTTTTGAAAATAATAATAAAAAAGAAAGAATAAAAATAAAAAGTGCCAACCATGCTAAAAATAAAAAATAAAAGAGAAAAAAAGGGAAAAAGTGAAAAGTAAAAAGTAAAAAGTAAAAAAAAAAAAAATGATTTAACCCCAAGTAGACTGAATAGAATGAACCCTGACTACTCTAAGATATGCTGGAAATGTGGGGAAAAAAAGCCTGGTACGTATATGCATCTTTGGTGGTAATGTGAAATAGTCCAAAAGTTTTGGAAAAAAGTTTTTTAGAGCTAAGTAACATGATTAAGATAGATATAGATTGTAATCCAGAGATAGCATTATTATCATTGTTAACAAGTAGAGATGGGCACGAAATGAGCGATTTTTCATTTTTGTTTTCGTTTTTTCATTTTGTTACGCAACAAAAATGAAACAAATTTTTTTAAACAAAATGAAAACAAAAACGAAATGACCAAATTTGCCATGTTTTTCGTTTTTGTTGCAGCAGATGCATTGAACTAAAAAGAATGCTAACAAAACAGCAATTTTTTGTTTTCATTTTTGTTTTTTGTTTCGTTACCTAACGAAATGAAAATGAATTTTTTTGCAAAAAACATCACAAAAATGAAAATGAACCGAAACGGACCTCTAAATGACCAAACGACAAACGAAACACCATTTTTTTGAATCGTGTCCATCTCTATTAACAAGTAAAGATTATGATGTTACAACAAAGGAGCTAATAGCAAATCATATGACAGCTGCCAGACTAATTAGAGCAAGAAATTGGAAGTCAAAATTAGAACTTAAGATCGAAGATTGGTACAACGAACTTTGGGATATAGCTATTAACAATAAATTGTCTTGTAGTCTAAAACTTAAACGAGGAGAAATGAAGAAAGACGTTTTCTACGATATCTGGGGTAAATTCATAGATTATGTATTTGTTAAAGGGAAGGGGAAAGAGTCTACGAATACTTCACGAGAATTCTGGAGAAGAGGACTTTAAGAAGATCACTAGAATAACAGAAAATCCAGCAATAAAGAAGAATGTATGGATGGTCCCGTGGGGTGGGGGGTACACTCATATTATTAATTGTTGTTTGTTATTTCTTTTATTCTGTTTGTACGTAGTTTAATAATATAAAAATAATAAAAAAGTAAAAAACAAACAAATGAAATGTGAAATGAATTTTTAATGCATTTTTTAAAAAATCATTTCATTTTTTTTAAAATACTTCATTTTGTATTAAACGAAATGAAACCAGGTGGATAAATGAATAACAAAACAAAATGCCATTTTGGCGTTTTTGGCTATCTCTACTCTTAATTTAAAAAATTATAGCAGTTTGATTACTCTTGGAGGAAGAAGAGTTGCTAGTACTAAAGAAGGGCCTTAACTTGTGGCCCTTCTGGATTCCTTTGCATTTTGTGGGTATTTTGGTATTCCTAGCTGGCTGGGTTGGTGTGCAAGTTAAAGACAGCAGCCTTGCAAATTGTAACTCCCTGGAGCATTGAGGAGTCAGGGTGTGCAAGTGTTGTAAGGGAACTGGACAGGGCGATTTCCCTCAGCGATCAGTACATTAAATCCTGGGAGTTTATTTACATCAGGAAAATCTGGTTATAGTGGTTGAGTCATTTGTGAGGATTTCTCTATTGTGCCATAATGTTGACACAATAAAGCTATAAGCAGTACAGTTCCTACTCTTTGAAGCCATACTGATTTTTTTTTAGGATTGCAAACTTGTGTAAGTGGAGGCACATTCTCACAACCCAGTATAAAGGAATTGCAGTTGCATTCCTCTTTGAGAGCCAGATCAGTGCTGTGGTTTGCCATTCCCTCTGCCCCAATCCCTTTCCTTCAGGGAGGGGACATGAGGGCCACACACTGAGCTTCAAGATTGGTTAGTTGTATCATCATCAGTCTCCAATGTCTCCCTTGAGAGATCCAGTGACACCACTGTTTCTCCTGCCACCCCCAAGGATGATGTTCTTCACCTACAGATTACAGTCTTTTAGCAACATCCCCGCATGACAAATTGCTGGAATCTGATCACTCCGGGCATCAAAAGATTGATAACACCTTTTACCCTAAAGTGTACCCATTGCCACTCGGTGGATTATCCTAACTTCCCATTTCCTTTATAGACCAAGGGCTATAATCCTCCAAAATATTTTCTCCCTCTTTCATTCCAAGGAATAAAATACAGTGTCCTGATGTTTGATTTCCAATAGGACGTTCTTCTGATATGCTTAGATATACTTCTAATTTGGATTTGTGGGAAATACTGGGGCTATATTAAGTTCTTTCTCTGCTTGAGGATGTCCAATAAATCTCAGAATAAAATAGTTCTCAATGCATTACCATCAATCACAATGACATCCTGCAGTTACGGGTGATATCAATATCTTGTGTAATCTTTTCTGCGCCAGTCCTGTGAAAATTGGAGTAAAAAGAGACAGTATGCAAAAATAGTAAGAGAAGTTACTGAGTACTAAAAGGGAAAGTCACCCCGGCCTGTAGGACACCAAGTAATCTGGCTATGCAATCTGCTTCATTTAACAATAATATAGCAAGGAAGTTGTCTAGCCAAATAATTTTGCCAAAATAAATGTATTCCTCAAATATAGGTTACAAAAAGCATCTCTGTTGACAGGAATCTTGGTCTTTTGTTCTACAAGCAATTGCTCATTTAAAAGTGTTTAAATGGATTTCAAAAAAAATAATTGCAATGAAGATGTCACTGCAGCAGAGTTTTTTTTTTTTAAACAGAGTCTGCTCATTGATCTCTGAGTGATCCTCAGGGCTTAGAAAAGTTATTTTCTGGACTATGGTTTCCAGAATTGGCCTGCCAACATGGCTACTGATTGTTCTGGCTCAAGGACTGTGGGAATCATAGGTCAAAAACATCTTTGGATTATTTGCCTATCTGTCAATTATCTCTGTACTATGAAAAGCAGAAGTGAACATGAACACCACCACCACTGGGATCTGCTCCCATGATGTTTTCAGATTCTACCCATCCATACTGCAGCATAGATTTTCTATGTGTCTTTTTATCACAGAGATAAGACCATCTCCACATCACAGTATAACGGTCAGAGCAGGCAAGGCACAGTTTCTAGAATGTCAAAAGAATGGCATTGTTTTGCTTTCATGAAGATGCTGGATGCATCTCACCACTGTATCCCATCGCTGTTGATGTTCTGTGTGTCAGAACTTACTGGAAGGGAGTTGATTGTGGATCTGTTATGGAAAAGTTATATTCAGGCTGTGGCTTCAGCATGGATTTAGGCTGGGGAAGAACAGCAGTCTATCTTTTTGATAAAGCAGTGTGCAGAGGCTTGCACAGAAATGCGCAAAAGAGCACAGTGTAGGACAGGGAGTCCTCTAGCCCATGTGTTCAGTTTTGACAGAGGGGCAGAATCCACCCTGTGGAAATGTAAGCTCTTGTCATCTCTCAGATAATTGTGGAGAGTTCTCTGTGACTCCCTGCCATTCATATTTGGACAGCTTGGTCTCAGTCCTGAGCAATATGTACTGTAATGGGGCATTTTCCTTTCCCCAAGTAACAACGGCATGGTGGACTTCATCATGTTTCCTTGCTCACAGCTTCAGGCATGTTAACTTTTTATCCTAAAGAGCAGGGGTGTCAAACTTTTTGCAAGGAGGGCCAGATTTGGTGAGGTGAAAATGTGTGGGGGGCTGACCATTCAGCCTGAAGGGAAGAGAAAAGGCATGGTCCGTTCGCATCTCCAACAGCCACAAATGCTCCATTTCAAGGTGCCCAAGTACCCAGAGGCTGTTGTATGGCCCAGGAATTGGCCCATGCACACCCAAGATGCACCACTGCTCGCATATGCTCCCTCCCTCGCAAGAAGGTGGGGAAGACACTGCAGCAATGGAGCCAGGAGCAGATAAGCAGGGCGGGGGGCTGAGGGGATGGCCGGAGGCAGGGAGGAGAGGGTTAGGGCAAGCTGATGTCTCTATCCAGCACAGGGAAGGGCCAGCTGGTGGGGATGAGTGACAGGCTGAGCCAGCAGGAAGAAGAGTCTGAGGGCCACTCAAAATTTTAAATTGAGCCACATTTGCCCCCCCCCGGGCTGGACTTTGGACATGCCTTCTAAAGATAATCATGGCACAGTGGTTAAATGCCTGTACTGCAGCTAAAACTGTACTCAGAACCTGGGGTTCAATCCGAAGTAGCCAACTCATGGTTGACTCAGCCTTCTATCCTTCCGAGGTTGGTAAAATGAGTACCCAGATTGCTGGGGGTGGGGGAATGTGTAGCTTGCATAATTAAATCTCAAACCACCCAGAGAGTGCTTGAAGTGCTATGGGGCAGTATATAAGCAGAACACTTTGCTTTTTTGGTCCTGCTTGCCCTTCCCTTGACCCAAGACAGTGTATAAGAGTCTCTTCTCTCCCAATATATCTTCACACTAATCCTGAACTGTAGGTTAGCTGAGAAAGAATTACTGGTCCATAGTAATCCAATCAGCTTCATACTGAATAGAGATCTACATGATCTGCAATGCAAATCAGTATTTCTTTAGTGCTACTCCACTCATAGAAATGGGCATGAATTGTTTTGTGCCCAGTCATCAAAAGTTGTTGGCATGGCATAATAGGAGCCAAATAGACATGGGCACGACTTGGCGAAATTCTTGTTTCCGTTTCCGTTTCTCGTTTCCGTTATGGAACGGAAACAGTAACGACAATTACTCTGCCAGAACTCGAACTCGAACTGACTAAAGAAAAATTGGGTCTGATTTTTCGTGGTCGTTCCTGGCATCACAGCGATCGTGCGATGCCAAGCGGTACAGGAAAAAAGTTTTTAAAATAAAAAAACCTGATTCCCGGCCAAAAAAGCAGGCAAAAATATGCCTGCCTGAGTGAGGGCACCTACCAGAGGGGGTGTCTCTGGGGGGGGTCCCCGTCCTCCCTCCCCTCCTCTCCTGGGCTGCACAAAGTGCGCATCCTTGTCGTTGAGTTCACACTTGCCCACGCCAACTCGCCAAGCGGCGCGGCACAGGAAAAAGTTTTAAAAAAAATAATAAAAAAAGATTCCCGGCCAGAAAAGCAGGCGAAAATATGCCTGCCTCAGTGAGGGCACCTACCAGAAGGGTGGTTTCTGGGGGGCGGGGTGTCCCCGGCCTCCCCCCCTCCTCTCCTGGGCTGCGCATCCTCGTCGTCTCGCCAACTCGCTCGCCATGCCATGCGGTGCGGGCGGGGGATCCAAAATGGGGCGACCACAATATTTATTTTGAAATCGTGGTCCAAAAACACACCAAAGCACCACAGAAACATGCAAAAATAGCTATTTTAAAACTGCTTGAATTTTTAAAGTAGCAGCAGTGGGTTTTTCTTGCAACAAAACGTCTTCATTGATTTTATTTTATTTTATTTTTATTTTTATTTTTTTACACCTGCGCATTAATGATGGGCTGTCCATGGGAGTGGACCATGCAAATTTTTGGAGCCATATCCACCAATTGCATGGCCACTTGGCCAGGTTTTGACCGAGAATTCTCGGATGTGCCAGTCGGGCATAAAAAGCCACTAACCCTAGCCCGAACCCTAACCCTAACCCTAACCCTAACCCATATGCCAGTACACTGTCCTTCTTAGTGGGTCAGAGAGGCACCCAGAGGTGCACCCATAGTAACTCACCCTAACCTTAGCAGTAACCCTAATCCTAGCCCTTGCGCTAACCCTAACCCCAAGCCAGCCAGATCTGTGTACTCGCATTGCACTACAGCAAGTACACTTCCCTTCTTAGTGAGTCACAGCGGGCGCCCTTAGGGGTCCAGTGACTCACAGTCCTCTGTCACTTCGCTCTC